>OY728129.1:1050027676-1051277676 GCA_963277665.1 Viscum album | reverse complement strand
CTAATACTATTTAATCATATTCAAAAAATGTTTTACAAGACAGTGCCCTTTAGATTATAGGTTTAAGACATTCAAATAAATGATCAATATTGTCTTTTGAATCATGTGTGTAATCTATAACATACCAGTCTAGTCTTCTCTATGTAGCCTTGTATTATTAAACACTCTCTTCTTCCCTTTGATTTAATCTAATTAATTTTATTTTTATTCTATTTCATTTCTCATGAGGGAAGTATTTTTCCAATAATGTTTCTTTAAATGTTATCCATTCCATGTATTATATTTCATCATCATTATTAGTATTATAGATCAATGACAATCATTGATCATCATCTCCCTTGAGACAATATACTTCCAATACTACTTCTTATTTTTCATTATATCTAAATAATAAAAATTTCTTTTCAGGGAACATGATCAAATACACTGCTACCATTGGATTAGTAGGCCTATTAAATGATGGGGGATTCTATGGAATGAAACAATCCAACATAGGTGTCGTATGGTTTTTATTCGTAACTGGTGTATGTTTTCCTAATATGGACATGAACTGATCAGTTCTAACCCTAAATTTGTGGACTTTCCCAAATTGAGAATCCCTGCATTTTGTACAAGTACTGATTCCATTCAATCCATTTGGCGCCATAAAAAAATAATTTCACACATTATGTCTACTCATAATCATCATGATTATTGGGCCAAAATTTACTACATTGAGTTATTTTAATTATCCAGTTTATTTAACATATACTTCCAAAGTATTATATTAAAATTTCTTTAATACCAACTGTAATGACCCCAAATCCAGTATCCCATAGTCAGTGGTCATTTTATTATAATGGAATAGATAAAATATATCAAATTACCAAGGTTTGATCAGTTTAGTAGTATTATAGAAACTAGATACATACACGGTTCCCCTATTATATTTGTACACTAGTGGAATGATAATCTTTACCAATGGTTTAAAAATGTTGGTAAAGGATGGATAACTGTTGGTATGAACTATACTAATAGTTTTCCAAAGGGTTTTCTATGGATCCATGGGGATAGATTTATCCTAACAGTTCTTTGGTAACTATTGGCATATGGCTTCAGAATGAAATAATACAAACAGTTACAAGAAACTATTGGTATATATTTTTACCATTAGTTTGAAACCATTGAAAAATATCAAAATTCATGTCTATACCAATAGTTTCTATGAAACCGTCTGTATAGTTCATGTTGAGGATCTATACAAACAGTTTCTAAAACATTGGTATATACATTTACCAATTGTTTACATGAAACTATTGATATATGTTTGGTTTTCACACATATTCCAATAGTTGTATTCAATTGGAATAGGGTTTTTTTTCCAATTCTAGTAGTAGGCTTGCCTCCCCCTGTGCACTTGCAAAAAATACCTAAAATATGCCATACAGAATTCTGAATACACACATATAGAAAGTACATGCTATTCATATAACTAACACAAAATTCATATATAATTCTAAATACCAGTAGTTCTAAATACCCACAGTTTTGAATAAACACATACTAAAGTCTGAATAACTTCATTTATGTAATTAATTACATGCTACAAACATAAATAATACCTGAAATTATTTGTTTAATTACATGATACCCACATACAGAATTAACTTGATGTTTATTAGTTCTGAGGGAACAGTCTCACCAATATTCACTTTTAATATCATGCCTCTCATTGGAAACCTCTTGAATTTGGGGTGGTGAGCATGAGGTTGAGTTCGACACTAGATCATATTTAATGGTATAGGTTAGGGTGTTATAAAATGGTATTTTATAATAGTGTTCACTAAATATTTCCATCTTGTTGCCTTGATTTTTGACAGGGTGTACTGGAGATATAATTGGATGGACTTGAGATGGAGAACAATATCTGTTACTAAATAAATTTTTTTGTAGATCTTCATTTCTCATGAATATCTGGATTTATGTTCATTATTTTTTATGTTAGATTTGATTTATGTTCAAATTTAAGGTTGCAGATGATAAAGAAATATTTATTTGAGGAATTTGGTGTTTTTTATGCATCTTGTGTGTATTGTAGGATCAAATTCCATATTCATGTATTGTAGTGAGAGAAGGAAGAATGATTTCCCAACATTAGTCCACATTAGGAGGAAAAATTGGTTATTTTCTACTCAAAGTCGCACATTACATGGAATGTGGTTAATAACATGTTTATTAAAATCTTTTTTGGGTGAATTTGGACAATCAATTTTGGGTATGGGTTCTTTTGAGGATTTTCTATTGTTCGATACATCATTATGGATTCTAGTAGAGTAGTGGGAGACACTACTACAAAATAAATCTATAGCCACGGTTTCAAACCGTGGCTATTGGCCCAAAAATCGTAGCTATAGGTTATAGCCACTGTTTCGTAAACTGTGGCTGGTATTGGCGTGGCTATAGGGTAAAACCTATAGCCACCGTTTAAAACTATGGCTATAGACCTATATACACGGTTTGAACCGTGGCTATATCCCTATAGCCACAGTTTTAACCGTGAAAATAGATTATAGCCACGGTTTTCAAACCGTGGCAGAATCTTAAGTTTGGAAATATATATACCCACGGTTTAAAACCATGGCTATAGGCCTTTTTCCACAGTTCTAAACTGTGGCTATAGGCCTTCTTCCATAGTCTTAAACCATGGCTATATGTCTTCCCATTCAATAAAAAACAGCCCCCACCTGCCCCCTTCCCCAACACTGCCCCCTGCACTCCCCACAGCCCACTGCACACACCCCTGCCCCCTGCCCCCTGACCATTGCACCTCCCCCCCAGCCCATTGCATCCCCCCTGCACACACACCCTGCCCCCAGCACACCCCCTTCCCCCTGCACTCCCCCCCTGCCCACTGCACTTCCCCCCCACCCCACTACAAACCCCCCTGCCCCCAGAAAACCACCCCTACCCCCTCACTCTATCCCCTGTACTCCCCCCAGCAAACCCCCCTGATCCGGTCGGTCAGCATTGCTACCGTGGTCAGCATTCGGCCCAACCAGATTGGGCAACACCAATACAACAAAATACTCATCCGCATTTTCGTTCACATGTTATGAAATTGGTGAGTATCTAATTGAAGACCATTTTATTGCTTTCCATCTTGAGAACTTCATTTTTAGTTCATCAATGCTAATCATTAAAGGTTTGTTTGTCATAAGAATGTGCCTAAGGGCTTTGACTGTGGGAGGGTTCCCATGCCCATGGAAATTCCAGAATAATCATCATTTATTAAGAGATGACTTGCCTCTGGTCTGAGCCCCCCCTTTCTTCATGTTGTTCAGTTTATTGGATTTAGTTTTCTCTTTAGCCTGGACTTTAGAGGCCTTATCCTCAAGACATTCATCATTTTCCCTAGAGGAAGGGGGAGATTAATCCTTCCCATTTATTTAAATTATTATATCTTTGGATAGAGCACTGTCATCTACATCTTCCACCCATGATTTCCCACTTAGAGGAAAGAATTTCTTTAGAGAGTGAGCAAAGCCTACGTCTGCGGCTCTTGAAACTCACCTTTTTCCTGATTTTGCAGGCTCTACCTGAGTAAAAGAGTCCCCTTTATGAGAATCATGTCCAACCAAATATGAAGTAGGCAAGGTAGATGCATGCCCAGAACTAGCACTACCCAATTGTGTGTCTGGGACTACTTCATCATAGGCATATATAGTAGCACTGAGGATCTCCTACTATCCACCACATGACTCGCCTAAACCATGTAGGTCCTACCCTGAATTGTTGATTTTCACCTTATGACTAGGCCTGGTCTCAGTAGGCATTGGTGAGTCTGGGACAACTTCATCAGAGCCACATTTAGTAGTTTTGAAGTTCTCCTGATTTCCATCAAGAGCCTGGTATTAGTCATGTATTTCCTGGCCTGAGTTATGGGTCTACTCATTCTATTCTAAACAATCATTATATAGGGCCTTATAAGCCTGTTTAGAGACCACAATCAGTTTATGCGGTTGTGCAGTCACATAGGACACTGGGATATCTTCAGGAACACTGCGGAGCTCGACCTGTGATAGTTGTGGGCCATAAGTAGTCGGCCCAACCGGATCGGGCAACACCAATCCAACACCCCCCGGCTGGACCCCCTAGACAGCAGACCCCTCCTTAAAAATCCCTTACACATCCCTTACCCCCCTGGATAGCATCCCCCGCCCCCCACACACACATCCCTTGCACCCCTTGCTGGACCCCCCTAGACAGCAGCCCTCCACCCCCCTGGACAGCAGCCCCAGCCCCCCCCCCCCCCGCTGGACCCCCTGGACAGCAACCCCCCCCCCCCCACACACACACATCCCATGCACCCCCTGTTGGACCCCCTGGACAGCAGCCCCCCCCCCCCCCCCCCCCCCACCCCCTGCTGGAAAGCCGCCTCAGCCCCCCCTGTTGGAACCCCTGGACAGAAGCCCCCCCTGCAGGACCCCCCATGGACAGCAGCCCTCCCCCCTGCTGGACAGCCCCCCCCACACATCCCTTACAAACCCCTTGCCCCCTGGACAACACCCCCCCTACAGGACCCCCCTGGACAGCAGCCCTCCCCCTGCTGGACAGCCCCCCCCCCCACACATCCCTTGCACACCCCTTTCCCCCCTGGACAACACCACCCTGCAGGACCCCCCTGGGCAGCAGCCCTCCCCCTGCAGGACAGCCCCCCCCCACACACATCCCTTACACACCCCTTTCCCCCCTGGATAGCAGCCCCCCCTGCTGGACCCCCTTGGACAGCCCCCCCTGCTGGACCCCTTGGACAGAAGCCCCCCCTGCAGGACCCCCCTGGATAGCACCCCCCCCCCCCCGCTGGACCCCCCTGGATAGCCCCCCCCCCCCCGCCCCACACACACATCCCTTGCACCCCCTGCTGGACCCCCTGGACAGAAGCCCCCCCACCCCCTGCTGGACAGCCGCCCCAGCCCCCCTGGATAGCATCCACCCCTGTTGGTCCCCCTGGACAGAAGCCCCCCTGCAGGATCCCCCTGGACAGCAGCCCTCCCCCCTACTGGACATCCCCCCCCACACACACATCCCTTTCACACCCCTTCCCCCCTGGACAACACCCCCCCTACAGGACCCCCCTGGAAAGCAGCCCTCCCCCTACTGGATACCCCCCCCCCCCACACATCCCTTGCAAACCCCTTTCCCCCCTGGACAGCACCCCCCCTGCAGGACCCCCCTGGACAGCCCCCCTCCCCCTGCGGGACAACCCCCCCACACACACATCCCTTACACACCCCTTGCCCCCTAGACAACAGCCCCCCTGCAGGACCCCCTTGGACAGCCCCCCTGCTGGACCCCTTGGAAAGAAGCCCCCCCCCCTGCAGGACCCCCCTGGACAGCAGCCCCCCCTACTGGACCCCCTAGACAGCCCCCCTGTAGGACCCCCCTGGATAGCAGCCCCCCTGCTGGACAGCACCCCCCCCACATCTCTTACACACCCCTTTCCCCAATTGTCAGGTTAGAGGTGATGAGGATTAAAAGTGTTGGAGGAAAGGAAAATGTGGGACCAACTAAACAATTGATGTTCAGGATCAACATCAATTTTGAGGTTCATGCTCAATAGAAGTTGGTAGCTACTGGGGTCTGAGCCATGGTGGTGTTACCCCTTTCTCTAGAAGCCCTCCCATTACACATAATTATCAGTGTAGGATGTACATAATGGGAAAATAATCCTATGTTGGTTAGTGGTACTGATAGGGAACATGGTTTAGTATATTTTCAACATGGATTGTGATACAATATAAAATTCAGTTAGAAATGAAAATAAATCATGTTGAAACATACACCTACAGATGGAAGTGGTCTGACTATTGTTCTTCTACATTCTTGCAGTAGGTGGATGCCAAGGAGAAATATCTAGCTCCAAACCATTGTCCCAATTTATCTTACCAAACTAGTAACATGAATTAACATTAATACCCCTATAATTCATCTTTTTTACTTGTGTTCTTATTTCTCTCCAAGAACACACACATAATCATAATGGTTTATTTACTGTAATGGGGAACTATGAGTTTAATGGATCAACCGAGGATGATGTATTTGTGTATGGGGTGATCATTATTGGATGGAAATAGGTGAGGATGAATCTAATGGAATCTCAAAGAAACAATAACGTGACGATCATCAATTCACAAATCATAGTTTCACACACACATTGGGTGGATGACAACTTGATCTCTACCTATGTTTAGGTTGTAAAATTGTGTATTACAATATTTAGGTAAACACGAATGGAAACAAGTGTGGCTTAGATATACTTTTTTTATGGTGAGTATTAAAGAAAATATGGCATAGATGTAATAAAAAAAGGAATAAAATATGAGAGGGTAGAACAAGAGCCAAAATATGGCTCTGTATGAGGCATAGAAGAAAAGCATGATGTTATTATTTTTTGATTTAGAAGAACAAACACTTGAGATTTTGAATAGAATTGAGCAACATATGCAGTGAGTATTGGAAAATGAAAAAAAACTTGATAAGCACTGAAAAATCCATAATTCAGATAAATGGGACGGATGGAGTGCAACTTGCTCCTTGAGACATTTATGGTTACAGAGGTTGTTGAACAATATAAAGAGCTATGAAGCGTCTCACAGTTATTGGAATTGCCAATATTATTTGGAGACAATCCATTAGTATGGATTACAAATTTACCCACAAAATGACTTATTTTTTAATTAAACCAATGAGAAAACTATATGAATAACATAAATAGAGATGACCAAAGTAATGGTGTGAGAGATATGAGTCATCATGAATTGGGGGAATAGAAGTTGAGTGGGTTATGCTTCCACCATGGCCAACCATACAGACCAATGCACAAATGCCCTGAAAATCTTTTTCGAGTGTGAATCCAGGAATTCAGAGAACTTAGGGAATTTAGGGAGGAGGGAGACATGGAAAAAGAAAAATATATGGTCATAGAATCTGGAGAATGATAACATGGTAGGAAACTAGTAGAATGAGAAAGATAATCGATTGATCTCCAGAGTATGCACGAGGTTAAGGAAACTTATACGATGCTCAGTAGACATATATCAAGTGTTATGGTAGTTATTTTACTGGATAAAAGATCCATACATCTATTTACTTCTACTCATCTTTCCAAACTCACAAACTTGAAGGTTTTAATTACAAAACCATTTGTTTTTACTCATGGTTGTGGTTATCATTATTTTTTACAAGTCCTATGAAAATAGATTTAGGTCAATATAGAGAATTCCATCAGTACAGTGGATACATTTGTTTTTGACCCTATGGGACTATATGTAGTCTTCACGACATAATGGATAACAATACTGCATAGAGTCTTGACTAGACAGGGTTATAAAACCAAGGGATTTTTATAGTAGGGGTAGGAAATTAATCTCTATGTCAATGAAACCGCTATAGTGTGACCATGGGGACTTAGAAACCACATTCAACAAAGAATAATATTATTGAGTGATGGGATTGGTAAGTGAAGATTCAGTTTCTAGAATAAGAATCAAACCATAAGCTCGTTTATTGGTTTTATTCGGGTGAATTTTAGAAAAACATCCAGTTTATGTTTAGAAAACTATAGGGCCTACAACTATATGGGAAATCCAACCACGATATTTATCTAGTTCTTGGGACAAACCTATTAATTATTTGACTATATAATCTAGATCATTATCTAAATGATGAGTTCAAGAACAATTTTAATGACATGTTGGGTCACAAGAATCAGTGAATGGTCTGAAAGATCATAAGAAATGTGAAAAAATTAACACTTAGTATGAAATAAATGGCATTCAATTTTTCTAGGTAGCGGTCAAACCTACTCCATGCATGGGGTTCCCCCATTTGGTTGTTAAACCATGTGAATTGGTCTCAAGAATAACCAAAGTCAATTTAACCCTTTTGAGAGAGGAATGAAGCAAATTAATCACTCTCCCTCCATGGTAAAACTCTACCACCTTTCTTTTCAGATGGACCAACTATAACATTGAAGTCACCTCCCATGATCCATGGAATTTCCCTATGATCAATGGAATGAATGTCTTACCAAAGGTTTTCTCTAGAAATCATCTCACATTTTTCATAGAAAAAATTTATAAAGAGTTTTTGGTTATTGACATAAATAATTAAGGCGATTAATTGATTATTGGAACACAAAAGGTCTATAGAAATGATATAATTATAGAACATACAAATATGAATGTTGTTGGGGTCAACATGCATGATGTTGTGCACCCTGATCCTATGATCAAACCCCACAATGCGAGAAGAGGTTTGTATAGGCTCAAGTTAGAAATGTAATGAATGGATGAGATGATCAAGTTCATGAATAAGGATGATAGTCTTATCCCCAGGTGATTAGGCCCTAGGAATTCCAATGTAATAGGGATGTCATTAATGAAAGGTTGGGGTGCTGGCAAAGAGGAAACTCTACTGCAGTATTTGAAATCCTGAAGGACTTGGACTAAGATTTGGTATACGTCCCTCATGTGGGGGAGATGCATGGATATAGAGAGAGATCTATTTCCCATTCTATATAATTTATAGGAGTAATAAAGAAAGTGAAAAAAAATTAGATATAAGGGGGAAAACTTGAGGAACCCAGATCAATCACCTGAATGGGGGGGGGGAGGCAGGGAGACGAGCACCTATATGCCCTTGTGAAAATGAAGCTTTCCACTAGGTGGAGGGAAATTTCTTGGATAAACATTCACATGAGTCCTGAACACCACAAAATAATTGTATGATGTAGAATCAGAAGGTGGGACACAGCTGAGGAGGAGGGGTAGTGGCGGCTCCGAAGGCCACACGTCCATAAGAGTGGGAAGATTCCTTGGACCAGGTATGTAAGGTGGGGGAAGCAGGACAATAGGAACTATGGGAGGCACTGTTGGAAGCTGAAGGACCACCGGGGAAATAGTAGGAGGTGGATTAGAAGTGGGGGAAAACGAAGACGCACCCTTTTCACGAGTATCCATGGAAACTTTAGGCTGCATTGAAGGGATATGAAGAGTATAAACACCAATTTGGGAGCCTAAGGACCAACATGAAAGTGTTTTCAAAAATATTCTAAGTGTCCTTGTAATAGGATGTGGGAGATGAAATGCATTAAGAATTGATGGAAGAGCTTTTTCCACAATGAGAAAGTCCCTGCCATGAGGAGGATGCAGTTTGGGAAGGGTTGGAGAGATCCATATCCAAACAGATCTAGGAAGAGAAAACATCAAGAAGATAATAAATGTGCTTGTCCACAAAAAAATATCCAACCACGTCACTGATAAAATGATGGAAATCCAGGTAATGAAAGGGAAAGGGGAGGCATGGGAGAAGGAACCACACCGCAGCCTAGGAGAATCTGCAACCCATGTGAATAATGAGTTTCCACCGAAAGAGTTGGAATAAATAGTTTTCACAAGAAAAAATCGAAGAAGACCAAGACAAGGTTAATTACTCCCAAGAAGAAATAACCACACAAAAATCCAACCATTAAATAATTGAATTCCTCACCATTCCATTCAGTGAGCATGAAGCCAATATATTCTGAAATTAAGGGAGAAGAGGCCAATTTTGAAAAGACTCTGTCTATATTACATGTGGGTAAATACCATTATAAAAGACTCAATATAGAATGGATTTTGTGGAAAATGAGGAGTTGAAGAAAAAACTACAAAATAATCTAAATAATTTTTCCATACACCAACCTTCTTCACCATACAGTGCACCATTAATCTTCATAAAAAAATATGGGTAAATGCCCCTTTGGACAGCCCTTGGACACCCCACCTTGCACCCTCCCCCGGCCCTGCAGATCCCCCGGCACCCCGGACAGTACTTGGACACCCCACCTGCACCCGGGCTTGCAGAACCCCCCCGGACAACCCTTATACACCCCCTAGACAGCCCCTCCTGGACACCCCACCTGCACCCTCCCCCCTGCCCTATAGACCCCCCCGACACCCCCCCGGACAGCCCTTGGACACCCCACCTGGACAAACCCTTCTAGAAAATTCTATAGCCATCAGTACCTTCACTTCATTATGAAAGAATGATAAATGAAAAATGCCTTGAAACTTTTCCAATAATTGTCTTTGTCTAGCTTAGTTTGAATAATACACTTCCACCACTTATAACTCGGACCCTCTAGTGAGATGGTTACAAAAATTACCTTAAGAGACTCATAAATCTAATGCTGGATAAAAATATTCTCAACCTTCAGTACCAAAACCAATTCATCCTAAGAATCTTGTTACCCAGGAATTATTGTGAGGTTACCATCTTGATTATGGGGGGCTGTTGTAGGTTGAAATGAAGGTGGAAGGAGGCTGGTGTGGACTGGATGTGGCTGGAGCAGGGCCAAATCACGGCATAAATGCGGCATGAATGCGGCGTGACCGTGGCGTGACCGCGGAATGTTGGCCCGGTCCAGCGACATTCCTGGGGCAACATCTTCTGACCAGGAGTGAAGGGAGCGGGAGGAGGCTAGAATGCTATTGGAAGGGGGCTGGTTGCACGTGCTGGGGGGATGGTGCGGGCTGATTCAAAGGTGGCAGGGGGGCTATTGCGGGCTGGAATGCTGGTGGCAGCGGGCTGAAATGAAGGTGGAAGGGGGCTGGTGTGGGTTGGATGTGGCTAGAGCAGGGCCAAATCACGACATTAATGTGGTGTGACCGCGGCGTGACCGCGACGTGTTGGCCTGGTCTAGCGACATCCGCAGGGCTGCATCTTTCGGCCAGGAGTGAAGGGAGCGGGAGGAGGCTGGAATGATGGTGGAAGGGGGATGGTTACAGGTGTTGGGGAGGAGGCTGGAATGCTGGTGGAAGGAGGATGATTGCAGGTGTTGGGGAGATGGTGCGGGATAATTCGAAGGTTTCAGGGTGGGCTTTTGCGGGCTAGAATGCTGGTGGAAGCGGGATGAAATGAAGTTGGAAGGGGGATGGTGTGGGCTGGATGTGGCCGGTGCAGGTCCAAAGCATGGCGTGACCGCGGCGTGACCGCGGCGTGACCCCGGCGTGACCGCGACGTGACCGCAGCGTGACCGCGGCGTGTTGGCCTGGTCCAGCGACATCCGCAGGGCAGCATCTTCCGGCCAGGAGCGAAGGGAGCGGGAGGAGGCTGGAATGCTGGTGGTAGGGGGATGGTTGCAGGTGTTGGGGAGATGGTTCAAACTGATTCGAAGGTGGCAGAGGGGCTGTTGCGGGCTGGAATGCTGGTGGTAGCGGGCTGAAATGAATGTGGAAGGGGGATGGTGTGGACTGGATGTGGCCGGAGTAGGGCCAAATCACGGCGTGACCGCGGTGGGACCGCGGCGTGACCGCGGCGGGACCGTGGCGTGACCGTGGCGTGTTGGCCTGGTACAGCGACATCTGCAGGGCAGCATATTCTAACCAGGAGCGAAGGGAGCGGGAGGAGGCTGGAATGCTGGTGGAAGGGGGCTAGTTTCAGGTATTGGGGAGATGGTGCGGCGTTATTTGAAGGTGGAAGGGGGGGATGTTGCGGCTGGAATTCTGGTGGAAGCGGGATGAAATGAAGGTGGAAGGGGGCTCGTGTGGGCTGGATGTGGCCGGAGCAGGGCCAAATCACGGTGTGACCGTGGCGTGACAGCAGCGTGACCGCGGCATGACCGCGGTGTGTTGGCCCGGTCTAGCGACATCCGCAGGGCAGCATCTTCCGGCCCAGAGCGAAGGGAGCGGGAGGAGGCTGGAATGCTGGTGGAAGGGGGATGGTTGCAGGTGTTGGGGAGATGGTGCAGGCTGATTCCAAGGTGGCAGAGGGGGTTGTTCCGGTCTGGAGTGCTGGTGGAAGCAGGCTGAAATGAAGGTGGAAGGGGGCTGGTGTGGGCTGGATGTGGCTGGAGCAGGGCCCAATCATGGCATTAACGCGGCGTGACCATGCCGTGACAACGGCGTGACCACGGCGTGACCACGTCATGACCACGGCGTAACCGCGGCGTGACCGTGGTGTGACCGCGGCGTGACCGCGGCGTGACCGCGGCGTGTCGGCCCGGTCCAACAACATCTGCAGGGCAACATCTTTAGGCTAGGAACGAAGTGAGCGGGAGGAGTCTGGAATGTTGGTGGAAGGGGGATGGTTGCAAGTGTTGGGGAGATGGTGAGGGCTGATTCGAAGGTGGAAAGGTGGGCTGTTGCGTGCTGGAATGTTGGTGGAAGCGGGCTGAAATGAAGGTGGAAGGGGGCTGGTGTGGGCTGGATGTAGCCGAAGCAGTGCCAAATCACGACGTGACTGCGGCGTGACCGTGGCGTGTTGGCCCAGTCCAGCAACATCCGTAGGGAAACATCTTCCATCCAGGAGTGAAGGGAGCGGGAGGAGGCTAGAATGCTGGTGGAAGGGGGGCTGGTTTCAAGTTTTGGGGGGATGGTGCATGTTGATTCGAAGGTGGAAGGGGGGTGGTGTCGGGCTGGAATGCTGGTGGCAGTGGGATGAAATGAAGGTAGAAGGGGTAGGTGTGGGCTGGATGTGGCCGGAGTAGGGCCAAATCACGGTATTACCACGACGTGACCACGGTGTGACCACAACGTGTTTCAGCTTTCTAACTAAAATTTATTCCTCCCCCAATGGGTATACGCACCTTCACATAGTAAATGTATTTTACAGAAACCTCCAAATTAAATGGGCAATGTCACACATACAATTTAAAGAGGATGGTGGAAAACATAAAAAACATTGAAAACAAAGTATAAACATGAACCTGGATGTTTATTTATGATTCCAACAACAGTATGATTCAATCTTCAACAGGTTCATGAGGTGTTGTCCAGATTTTTTCATGCCCAGATAACACAAGAAACACGTTATTAAATAGTAATATAACTAAATGAAATTAAAGAAACAAAAAGGGCAAATAATTTTTAGGTTTCAAACCCGGAACAAAGGCTGTTGTTAACCTGTCCACAACAGTACCCCTCCACCCTGCCCCCTCACCCCTCCCCCTACCCCCTGCCCCCTGCCCCCCTCTAACCTTCCCCCCTACCCCCCTGTAACTTGCCCCCTACCCCCCTGCCCCCTGCCCCCTGACCCCCCTCCAACCTGCCCCTGCCCCCCTACCCCTGCCCCCTGCCCCCGTCCCCCTGTCCCCCTGCCCCCTGCCCCCTCCAACCTACCCCCCTGCAACGTGCCCCCTGCCCCCTGCAACCTACCCCCTGCAACCTGCCCCCTGCCCCTGCCCCCTGCCCCCTTCCCCCTCCAACCTGCCCCCTTCCCCTGCAACCTTCCCCCCTGTCCCCCTGAAACTACTTATTTTGTTATGCGAGGACATCTAAGGCACAAACGCACCATGATGAAATTTTGATGGAATTCTGCTACTTATTGAATAATATTTATCTAGGAAAATTTTTCTCATAGAGCATAATATGATGCCTCAACAATTGTTGTTAGCCCGAAGGGATTGGGAATGACCCACGAGCCTTTCCACAGGCCGACTTGGATGCTCAGATCAGGGGTAATCCAATTTAGTTTGTGGAAAATGGTGTTTGTAAATTATGTTTGGTAAAATTAAAATATCGAGGGTGGAATGGATGTTCAAGTTTTAAAAGGTCCAAAATACCCTCCTCTTCTTCCTCAACCCCCACATCTTCTTCTTACCCAACCCCATGTCCCAAAGCTTGACATCACCCCTCACCATAGATGAACCAGTTTCTAATCCAAGTTCTATGAGCATACCATAATTTGAGACCCTGATGAACTTCATTTCAAGGATGGTGATGGCCTAAAAAACACATCCTATATAAAATTGATCTCCATCCTTCATCACTTTAGAAAATTGTTGCTCAAAAATATGAGGTGGATTGAAGGATGTTAAATTACCAATGGTTTAATTATTACCAACTGAAAAAATCAAAAAACAATATAAATTCATCACCCACATCTAATATTTTATTACTAAATGAATTTAGTTTTGTTAATCTACCTCAATAACATGCACTACTATGATATATCTAACTTATGGATTGTACCTATAACCAGTTTAGGTGAGGCAAAAATATGTTTTTTTAATTATATGAAATAGAAAAGTCCATCTAAATTATATAATGAAATGGATCTTAATTAAATAATAGAAACTACCTGGCTCACGATGATACATCATAGACCAGTTTGATCACACTTTCATCCACATTACACATTGTTTCCACCAAATCTTCTTTAAGAATCACATTTTCATGGCCTATTTTTCTAGGAATTTTTTTTAATGCATCTTCAAAATTATAATATGTAATTTAAAAACCATTTTTCTCAAAAGTATCTAAAAAAATTGATGGTGAGAACAACTATACACCATTCTTGAATATAATTTTTTTATTCCACATCCTATACTTTCCAAAAAATAGTTATAATACCATGGTTTTAAACCATGGATACATATTAGTTTCCAGAAAAAAAATAGAGATGTCTCACCCTGCACCCTGAGCCCTGCCGCACCCCGCACCCAGTACTCCAAGCAATAAAACATGAAGGAGACATTGATGTTTCCCATGCCTTAAAATTTAAAAGTGTATTACTTAATCAACAAAGGCCTTCATGAACCTTCAACATATGAAATAATTATAGAACATCTTCCATGGAGCTGAAAAAACAACCATAGATAGTGTGAAGTAGGTTCATGACAATCAAAAGATCCACCTAATATCAAGTCCAAGAGATGATTCTTCATAATAGTGTCAGGCTTTAGGGGTGTTCATGTGTTGGGTCGAAGGTGTTTTGGGGCTCGACCAAACAAAAAAATATTAGGTCGATCACGTGCTTTGTGAGAACCTGACCCAACCCGACCCAACCCGCTGGGGTCGGGTTACCTGAAACATGGCCAAAGGACTCAACCCAACCCAACCTGTCATGGTTTGGGTCAGTTTGGGTCATGTTATATGGGTAAAACCCAACCCGAAGCACCTAAACCCAAACCCAGACCCATGCACCCCCCCCCCAGACCCATCATCCCCCTACAGTAGCCCCTCTGTCTCCCTATCCCTACCCTTTGGCAGCCCCCCTCCCCCAACCCCCTACAGCCCCCCAGACCCAGACCCAACCCAATGCAGCAGCAGGGTGGCTTCCAAAAAACACCATCCAATTCCAAAATGCAAACCAAAATGCAGTGGAATCCAAAAAATGTAGCAATATCCAAGAAAATACAAACCAAAATGCAAAACAAAATAGGGGAAATAACAACATCCAAAATGCAGTGGCATCCAAAAATGCAGTAACATCCGAATAAATGCAGTTGCATCCAACCTAGAAAAATGAAACAATGAAGAAACGTCAAAAATATAAACAAGAAGGAAGGTTACAAAATCCATTAATTTGAGAATAAAATCATATACAAATTTAACAACCAAACAAAACAACAGTGGAATAAAATTATGAACACAAAAAAATAGGGGAATCAAAGAGATGTAAAGTGAATAATAACATGGGTAAGAGAAGCCAACCTGTTACCTAAGAAACAACATTAATAAATGTGATCCCAAAATATTTTTATTAACACCATCAGGAACAATATTGTTACTTATCTACCACTTCAATTAATTGGTGCAGTTAAACTTGGTAAACCCCCACTTCCTACTGACAATTGGAATAAAATGCATGAACTCAAACATCATTCTGTTTTCTTTCTTCTTCATTCATTCAGTACATGTGAACCAAATTGATCCTTATGTCCTAATGAAGTAGTTCGCTCCATCGTAAAAGTAACTCACAAACATACAAAAGATTATAAAAAGTTAGAAAAATAAACAAAGCAACACTACTAGACAAGATCTTTTCCATTTTAGCCTTTGATAAAGAAGAATCTTCCAAAATAAATGTATAAGAAAAATATTAGTAAATTAAACTACATTCACATAAAAAGGGTAAAAAAATTATTCATTTTCATTAAAAATAAAAGAGATATTAAATAATAAAACCCATTTTCCACAATTAATGCCATTATAATGCACTCATGTAATCGTTATGTGGTCATAAAAAGAGAGAAAAAAGAAAACCCTAAAACTTATTTTGATTAGTGAAAATTCTATAAAAAATTTAAATAATGAGATCTTATGAGTGGTATAAAATTCATGAACATTTGTAATAATTCTTGTGAATAACAGCTAGCTACTATGATGCATCTCATCAACTCAATAATTGTGAATACCAATAAGATACTATGGGTCAGTTTTTAATAAATTCATAGGTTGTGTAACTTTTTTTATAATTCAACTTTCAATAGTGTTGGGGTGAAGGATGTAAAAATTTCTTGTATTGGGGTATTTATAGTGGGAGGGAAATAGAAGGAGGGAGATTCAGAAAGTACACATAAATTTCAAGCTGAAGCACCAGTGGATTCCGGCTTCTGAAGGACCGTCGTGAACAGCGTGAGAGAGTTTGTGAGAGAGGTCGACGGTTCGGAGTGGAGGGTCGTGGTGAGAGAGGTCACCAGTTGACTCATGCTGATGCTGGCCTGGAAGATGCTTCATGTTGAACCTCAATAGAACTGCAAGGGCTGCTAAGTGAACTATTCTATAAGGTTATGGATGAAGGGAGATCGGTAGCAGGGGATAGGGGTGCATGGTGGTTGGTTTCCGAGTCTACACTAGCTGAGGTCAAACTAAGGTGCTACGTGTAAAATGAAGCTGGGAAAAATTGGAAAGGGATGGATCATGTAGCTTTAGACTATAACTCCATATGCTAGTTTGGGAGTGTGAACATCCTACAACAATACTCTAAAGGTGCAACATCAAGGGGTGGGTCTGAAATCTAGCATGTTGGGTCTGCAATGTACGTTCAAGTGGTCTACAATTGTCCTGATGGTGCATGGTGGGATATCTGCAGCTAAAATGGGGGCTTGAAAGCACTATAGCAGTGTGTGGAAAGGACGTCAAGGTAAGGTTGAGCTGGTGTGGTGTAGGTCTTCAAGGGCTAGTGCTTCATGTGAAATGTTGCAACATGTAAAGGGGGTTGAATAGGAAGGTTGCTAAGCTGGGCATTGATGTCTACATCAGGAGATGGACCAACGTGGTGGCCATCTGTAGGGATGAAATTCAGCTATATGAGGTACGAGAACTGCTACAACATATCAAGAGGATCTCTAAAGTGTATGAGGGCTTATGTAGGGGGATTGTCAAGGATTGGTTCGGATTTCATGGGCAGATGCGGGCACGGAAAAATAGTGGAGGAACGATCTCTGGGTCCCTTGACACCCCAGGGTAGTGGCAACATGATCCTATAGCCTTTTGATCGAAGATCCTGAATTTTATTATCTCAAAATCAAATCCATTAACTCAAACCAACCTCTTTGATGGTATCAGTAGTGTCATGATCCCTTGGGCAGTCGCAGCAGAAATCACCCCCTGATTGCAACTGTAGTGGTTCCCAGAATCAGTATGAAACAAACATAAAAGACTCTCAGACATCCATCAATTGAATCATTCAGCAATTTTGATGGTGTCGCATCCTTGGAAAAGTAGCACGCACTGTGGAATGCTCACAATTTCCTCCTTTCATGGAATTCACAGTGAACCGAGATTCACTAAGGATGCTATATTTATCTGATGCAGTGTCTAAGCCCCTCCTTCATAGCAGCGACGAAGCTAGGGTTTAGACTCCTTGTTGTCATCAAACCAACAATGTATCCACGAGCAGCCTCTTGTCTCCATTGAAGCTAAAGAAATACTGGAAGCCCCTTCTTTGAAGCAGATTAAATGAGGAGATGCGGACAACCACTCTGATCTGTGTAGCTCGGGGGAGGCCGTCGCAGATCAGGGAGAGGGGAGGCTGTCGCGGATCGGGGAGAGGAGAGGCTGTCTCGGATCGAGGGAGGAGGATAGGAGAGTCCGACGGAATCCAAAGAAAAAAGAGAAATGCCGATGTTTATAAGTTTAGCCACGTATGATTAATTAAAGTGTGGCTATAAACAGTCTATATCCACAGACCTATTAAACTGTGGCTATAGGTCAGTGGATATAGCTTAAATTTATAGTAGTGAGAAATAGTCATCTCATTTTTGAAGGATTAATCACATCACTTCCTCTTGTATAATTCAAATACTTATGTGGTAGAGACCAAGAAACAACAAAATGATGTATAATTGATTGAATAAAGAGGTGGATATTGAAAATTCATGTTTATAACTAATATATGAATAATCTTCTACCTTAATCCTGATCAATTGGATTAGGGATATTGGATTTGATTACTGCAGAATGAATTTGATATTTATTCCAGGAATCTAATAATTCAATATACTAACCTAGAAGGATATTTACAGTATAAAGATTATAAACATTGTGTTCCTATAATATAGTGATGCGAGAATCATATACTATTGGGTCAATGAATTATATAATGTCAATAGATTTAGTTATACAATTTTATTTATCAAGGTATTGGTTGGTGTTTAAGACAGGGATCATGGTTAGGCTTCTGTGACACATATCATTTCACTAGTGATGGGTATTGGAACAAATGGGATGTTCCAGTTATAATTATTGATTCTATGGGGATGGATATTTACACGATTTATGAGATATATCAAACATCTAATTTTCAAGGGGATATATTTTGAGGACATCCAACATGGTGTTTGTCAGTGGTTATGAATCATTTACATCATTTTTTGGGCTAACATTGGAAATTTTTTATCATATTCTAAGAGGATAGTATTACAGGGTAACATTCAATCCCCAATATTTAAAGAAAAAAAATCATATAATCCTCCATGACAATCTAGTAGAGTACTACATGGATTTTAGTATATACCTTCCATATATGATTTATGTATCCATTGAAATGAGAATGATGACCCATAGGGAGAATTATAAATATTAAAGATTTATCATATTGGATCAAGGTCCTCATGGTGGTATGGGTTTCAATATTATACCAATAGGTGAGTGTGATGGTATTTGAAAACCACCCACAGATTCTATCATATATATTATATTATATTTTTAGTGTCAATCTCTAGAATAGAGAAGTGAATATTCATATATGGCGATAACATGATGGGAAGTTGGTCTGTGGCCAGATATTCCCACAAGATCTCAACTTTTTATTCTTTTTTTCAATATATTGTTCTCGATCATTCCATCCCTTAGTGGGAAAATGTATTGAAGTATAAGGATGGAATGATGAATACCTCATTTTTCATTATTATAAGGTTGGAAGAAACATCATCTATAAAGGATTTTCCTGGGTTTCAAAGGGATCATACTAAATATTATATTCCTTAAAAAGTATGTACAAATTGAATGGGGATTTAAAGAATTCATCTAGAGTTAATTGATATAGCTCATGTGGTTATTTGGGAATATATTCCTCATCTAAGAGTGCTAGACATTATATTTATTTCACTCCTGCCTCTAGAGCAATATTTATATGGAGGGATACCAATAATGTTAACAATGAAGGCATGGGCATTTCCTAAATTGATAAAATGACTTTTTATTGTTTAAACATCACACACTGTCTTCTTGTTTAATCTCACTATCACACATAGACTCACTCATTATTGTGTGTTTTATGAAATATTTATGTATTCAATGATGTTAGAATCATATTTTAGAAAAATTTATAACATATTCAGTATAAATTTAGAAAATGACCTTTTCTCAATGTGTTTAAAGATCCTTTTTTTGATACATGTGGTCTGATTTAATGGGAACATGGATTTCCAACCTTGAATATCAACATATCTATGTACAGAAGATAAGATTATGTATCATTCATCATTAGGGAATGTGTCTGAAATAAAATTTTTCCTTTGGATTTTTGAGAAATACATGTCGTTTATTAATCACTTTCCTTCCAAGAAGTATCCATTACTATTCACACAAAAAAGGTAGACTTATTTGAATGGATGGAATAATAAATAAGGGACTTCTTATATATGATGAAGAATATGTTTCCCGCATAGATCCTAATATTTCCCAATCATGGAGTTGGGTATATAGTGTATATAAATTCAAATTATGTTATCTTAGGAGCAGTTATAATGCATGTTAAAAATGTAGTTCCTTACATGCCTCATTATCTTTGACCCCATGACTTGAACCGCATTTCTCAAAACCTAAGGATGGTATTGGTGGTCTAGGAATTGAGATGAAGATGGAACTACCACATTTTTGTGATATTTTTTTGTCTATATATACTTAAATATTCTTGGGTATATCATTCCTCTTTGTGACCCACATATTATTCATTGTTATTGGGTAGATTATATATAAATTCTCAAAATCTACACCCTCACACCATGATCTTTATCCTACCATAAGTATCAATTTGATACACTCAAGAAATAAATAAAATTGCTTGATATTTTATGAATGATAAATGTAGTTTTCAATGTTTTTGGTTCATAACATCCAACACTACAACTTAGTATAAGTTATTTTGTCTCGGGTGTGCTTTGAGGGTAAAATGAGAATGGTGGAAAATATTCATTCCCATGAAGTGGTGTTTGAGGTAGGTAACTATGGGGCTCAACTTGGTAAAACTAACCACACCCATTTCTTAGGTAATAGAATAATAAAATGACTAGGGATGAGGTATCACATCATAGGGTTGGCTGTTTCAGGCTGGTGTGTGGATGAGAACCACAACCAAGGATAGAACTTAGTGGAAGTTGTGTTGTTAGTTGTGAGGAAAATGAAATGATCCCCCCTTCTTAGGAGTGATTTTCATACATCAAAAATCATGTTTTTAAAATCTATCTAGAAATTCCATGTATATTGGAAATAATATTTTTCCTGCAACATTATCAAATTTAATCCCCCTAAAGGGATGTTATATTCTTCTTCTCTTTCATGGTAGTTATTTGTCAATATGAAATATATTCTATCCCTGCCTTCTATCATTTATATCCTAGAGTAACATCTTTACATTATAGTATGAATATCTATCAACACACTCATTCAATTATCTACATTATAGATCAAAAATAAAAATAAAACGTAATGAGGAGGTTCCACTAATTTTTCTAAAAAAACATTCAATGAGTCCTTCAACTCATCCTCATCCTTCTATTCTTCCAATCTTTGTATATTAAGTTTTATTTTTGGATATTCCTTTACACTTCTTCTTTATAAAAAATACTTTTTTCCACATAAGACATTTAAATCATCAAGTTTCCAGTTTTTCATGACCTCTCATCAATTTTGAAATTTCCTTCTAAATCTCCTCGCATTCATATATACTTATATAATTCTTCATCTTCCACCAATTTTGTAACCAATTTCAATTTTATTTGGAAAACAAATAGGATGTATTTCATGACATTCATATACTTCTATGAATATTAATATGACATACCATTTTTTTCTTTTGAAACCTCTTCCATTTCACTATATAGATAATCTCTCATTCTAACCTTTTTATTCATAACTTAGCCTTATGACCTTAGAAACTTCAAAAACATCAAACTTATCCAAAAATATTTTTTCATTCTGTACATAGCTATGGTGATGATCTAGTCTTTTGTAGTTTTACCTGTGATTTTTTTCATTATATTATTGTCAAAACTACCTCTTATTTCTTTCCATTTACTTAGTAATGATATATTGAACAAATGAGAATAGGTTTTATGTGCATTCAATCCACATCCCCAACAAAAATATTGAAACATTGTTATTCTATATTTTTCCAACACATGTTTATATTTTTTATAATTCTGTCTAGTTTGATACTAAGCCTCACATTTCATAGGGGGTTGTGGCCTCCATGTAATACTCTACTAATCCATTGATATAGACTATTTCCTATAAATTTTCATTGAGAAACCTTGTACATGTTTTTTTGACACATACAATATTAATTATAGTTGAACTATATTGATAATAAAATGAATAATATTTTACATAATAGTTTAAACCCTTCACTGTTCCAGATCAAGAAGAATCTCCATTAACCTGTACTGATTTATTGAATTCTTTATTGTATTTTTTAAACTCATGTTGGATTATGAAACATATGTCTTGTGTTTACATTAGATCTTATTCTTTTGTAGTAAATTTATCATTAAATCATATTTTATGCCTCTTAAACACATGTAATTCATTCCATATTCCCTAAAATATATAAACATCCTTGATCATAATAATTCCTCCAATATTTCTACATTTTTAATAAAAAAAATTGTTCTTGAAATATCACAAAAAACATAGAGATATCATCCCTTACATTGACCTTTAATTCCAATGTAAAGACAATAGGTTGAAAAAGTTGGCTATGTCACAACACAAACTTTTGAAAAAATTTCTACATCACCAGATCAACTTCATAGAGTGTTCTCTTATGTGGGGTGTTCATATTCACAGTTTTTTAAAACAACTTATGTAAATTATCATCTACATGATGCATCTATATTGATTTTCTCTTGGTTATATTGTATATTTTTCTAAATTATCTGGATCTAGGGATATAGAGATGGATAAATTGCATATTCCACTTCTGATTACATTCATTTATGTACATTTGGGAATGTTCTCAAAATTATTATAGGAATCTAGGATATAAAAATTTTAACTGAAACTTACTATGTACCTCTTTAGCCAAATTCCACCCCTTATTAAACAGTGCAAGTGACATTATTATTTTCATCATTCGAATAATAACATTTATAAATATATAGTCAAATCATTATACTGGGAGGGTCCATACCTCTCATAACTACTTCATGATCAACCAATATTCTAGATAAACAAGGGTTTCAAATTTGGAATATAAACCACATAAAGAGGGGAGGGGTGAATCAGTCACAAATATATTAAGTCACAAAAAATCATCAATTCATGTTTTTTTATAGATAAATAAATAAATATAATGTTACATACCTAAAAACACATATATTCAGGCACATAAAATCATCAAAAATCAAATTTCATTAATATCAGTCAAAAATATAATGGATCAATTTGTCCCACATAACTATCACTATCATCACTGTCATCATTAGCCTCATCCCAGTCCACATCAGTATCCCCATCATCATCCGTACCCTCATCATCACCCACCTCCTCACCCTTGTACTCCTTATCAGCCTCCTCATATCCCTCCTCCTCACCCTCCTCCTCCGCCTCAGCCTCCTCCTCGCTCTCCTCCTCTGCCTCGGTCTCCTCCTCACCATCATCATCTTCAAAAAAGACATCGTCTTAACCACCATTAGAACTTCCACCTGGTGCACCATTTTTAGAATTCATCAATGAAATATATTCGTCACAAGTTGTGTTGGAATCTTGTGAAAGTGTTGGACACAAAACTTCCATCAATTTCATAAATGTAGTGTTTTCCCTAGAAGATCATTCTGCCGTCTCTGTGGCCCTTTTCTCTGTATGATATACCTAGGCCTTATCATACTAGAACTTAGTGGAACTTCAACTCATACCTTAAGAGGTCTAATACCTCATTAATACAATACTCTTCCCAGGTCATAAGCATACTCTACCAGGGTCCTCATCTCCCAAAACCTAATGTAAGTGATCATTTGGCTCAAAATATTTAGGTTCCTGGGAAACCAGGGCCTCTAAAGTAGCATGTTACAAATATAAATATATTATTAAGTTGAAAAATAGATATTAAAATTTTAAATCAACAATGTAACACTTACAATCTTCTGTTGAGTCGGTTTGTTAACCGCACTTCCTTCTTTTTTCTTTCTACTTGAGAAAAATTGTTTTGCTCAAGGCATTTGTCCTTTAATATTCAATGTTTCCCTCTATAATGAAATTGGATGTTGGAAAACATAATTAAAAATAGGTTACCAATATTTAATTTCATAACTAAAATTATATGAAAACATATGAAATCGAACAAATTATAGAGGAAACTATATAAAGTAAATGCCGTAAAGAAAAAATTATAAACAACTGTCACACATTCTTCCCATCATGATATGACATCATAGTACGTCCAATTGTATGGAGGTATTTTTTAGTATCAAATTTTTTTTATTTATTCTAGATGATTCCTAATTAAAATTCAATAATACAAAATATACTATTAATGAAAAACATGAGAATTTTCATTTAAATACCTTAAATGTGATTAATACCTTTACCTGGATAGTTGTATAATGAGTAATCATATGGAAATACTGTTATATCAGCCAATCATCCATGACAGCTACTTCCTCTAACTCAGAGCCAACCGTATCATGGAATCCAATATACAACTCATGATTATATCCTCTCCAAAGCTCACCTAACTCATTTAGACGTGATGGTTGTGCACCCTCACCATCGAGGACATTAATCGGAAGCTGACACGAAAATATTAATTCATATATATATATAAAATAAAATATTGCGTTAAATACAACAGATTTTTAACCCATATCTATTCCCATGAATTATCCATGACTTTATTTGGCAACTATATCCACGAGAGAAGGCTGACGGGAATGATGTCGGAATATATAGAAAGCGTCACCAAAAAACACTGACATTACTACCCTGTTTTTTCAATCATTTGATTGTCTTCATTGTAGTCCACCATTAACTGCATGTGGTGTTTCCACTCAGAATGCATGAATGTATTACTCTTCCCCTATCTCCAATTAGTAGATGTATATGTTATGATTGAAAAAAAAATATTTTATCAACACATGTTATAATGAAAATAAATAATGGTATAGAAATTTGTTAGGGTTCTATAAATATACCTATGGAAGTCTGATCGATAGACACTGTGGGATTCGTAGAAACTGAAGGAACACCATGTATAGGTGGAGTGTGTCCCAGTTTATGCTCATATAAAATCGACTCTGGCAGATCAGGAGTTGATGATGATGGAAAATAGAAGCTTGGTGAGATGTGAGTAGAAGTAAAAGAAGATGGCATTGATGGATGAAACAATGCCTGATATGGATGGGGAGTGGGAATCATGAACGAATAGGGTAATGATGAGTTAGGAGACTTATATGAAAATGGTTTTTATAACATGAGAGGACTAAATATCCTATCTGAACCTAATGACACACTGGGATCAGAGTGTGGGATACATGGTATGTTTTTCGGAGGGTTAGCATCTAATAAGGTATGCTGACCAGATCGCCAAGATCTCGTACCACCCGCCCTCATACCACTGACATATGTTCTAGGACCACATCATGGATTATCATCAAATATTTTTCCCCTATGAGGTAAATCCTATAAAAAATTTTAAAATAAATTTATTGACATGACATTATATATTATTTAAACATATATATTTGAAATAAAATACTCACTATATGCACTAGTGGTGGAATGCCTATCTCAGCCATGCGACGATTGTTGTCCATCATCTTTTTTCATTGCCTATCTTCAATATCTTTCATTTTATGCATTTGAAAACAAATATAGATGTAATTATAAAAGGATAACTAATGTGTAACCAAAAAATATGAGTGGGAATAGGGGATTCAGGGATAATTTTACTATCCATTTTTTTAGGTGATCTTGAATGAATATATAATGAATTAAACAAATCATAAAATATGTAATAATGAAATTTAATTTTGAGTAGGTTAGTTATTTACTAATTTGAAACCAGGATATTGATCTCTTCTTCTGATTTACTAATGGTAGGAAATGGGTTTTTATTTTATTTCCATGTTGGGGAAGTCTCTAGCAGATCTAGGTCACATCATTTTCTCTTGTTGGCTATCATTGGTACATACATGTTGTATAGAGGCTTGATGATGGGAAAGTCCAAAGGTTTAAATCCTATATAATATCTAGGTTTAGTGTGCATATTTTTACCCATTGAAGGAAAAGGTAGAGTGTCTTTTGTCTAATAATTTACAAGAATAAATAATTTTTTTGTTTTTTTGGTTTAGGTTCTTCAAGGTTCTGAAAACCATATCTTAAAAAATCATGGCATCTCAAAACTATCTATGGAATGCATTTTTCTACAATAATTTAGAAATGAATACAAGTATGTTATCCTTAAGGTGTAAAAAAATAATAAATATATCCAACAAAAACCATCGAATTCCCTGAAAATTATACACCAATGTAAATAAGCTTCTTCTTCTATTGAAAAAGAGTAAACAACATAGAAAAAAATGTTGATAATCGATCAATGTTTTTAGAAAATGGATGTAATAAAAATAATATTAGAAGATAAATACAACAAAATAATATGAGGAAAGTCATAGTTAAAAGAATTTCAAGAATCCATGTGGTGAATCCATGATATCTAAGTCAGTTTTTGGGGAGTGATTGATAATTATTGCATAAAATTTATAAAAAAACAATGGAAATAAAGGAGGAACATTATAATGAAAGACACATAAGTAAATAAATGATTCCACATGAATAGTCATATTTTCATGACAGGTAGTTAAAAATGAAAACCAAAATAATTTTGATGTATAGTGTTAGACTTGGGATAACAATAGTGTTCAAAAACAACATTTATACTGATTATAATTTTTTTTTGTCTTAGTATATCAACTCACAACTTATAACCATTAACCCCTTCAGGGTAACCAAAATAAAAAATACACTTGTGAGTACAAGGTTCAAGTTTATTAGTTTAGACATGGGAATTTATAGTACAACAAAATACACTTTAGTAATTATAAGAAGGAAGTTTTTTATTTCATAGTTACAATAGGGCTTTAAATACATTGGAAGAGGATTTCCACTTATATATAAGGTACACTTCCCTGGTAGAAGCCTCTTCCCTAAAATATTTAGCCAAACCAGAGCATGAAAACATGACTCAAACTATCTAAAGGATAATTCTATTTATATGACCAGTAATTCCATTCTATTGGGGGTCCCTCTAATAGTCTTATTCCTTGTAATTCCCTCAAATAGAAAGAAAAAAAATATAATTATAATATATGTGTTCTAATTCATTATCAGTTGTGATTTTTTTAATTTTATTTCATACCTGATTTTCAAAAATTAATTTTCCAATTTTCGAATATTTAAAAAGCATCATATATTTTATTCATTATTTAAAAAAAACATTCTAGATAATTCATAAATAACGGTAAAAAATATAAGAGTCAATAATGTTCAATTATGTATGATCTTATTGAAATAATATAATTGAGGTTAAAATAAAATATTTACTAAGTTTCACCAGTGTATTAAAATCACAGAACATTTATTCTAAGGCATTATTTCACTCAACAACCATGATATAGAGCATACTGAATTATGCCTTAAGAAAATCTAGCATTGTATATATTATTAATGATTAAACCCTTAATATAGATGTAAATGATGATATTAACCCTATGAACAAGGATAAGATATCTACCAAATTCATGAGGGGTAAATCACATGTTGAGATTAAGGGAAATTTTAATATCTTTAGCCTAGGTAGATGATGTAGGTTTCTATATATGTTTTGCATAAAAAGGATAACCATCATGTTCATTATCTAGTGAAATGATAAAGGGTGGACTTAGAGATATAATAATTTTATACATGTTAAATAATGCATAGAAATGTTCACCAGGTTAGAAATGTTGGTTTTGTAGGTTTGAATATAGTTCAATTCCATATTAGAAAATACAACTCAAATAAAATTGCCACCAATAAACCTAGAAAATTCACATTAATTTCAAGTCGGATACTATATATTTGTAATCAATATTAAATAAATTTGAATAGTACCAACCTTAATAACCCAATTATAGGTAAACCAAAAGAATTGGGAACATGGATAGGTGATTCTATATATTTTCCACAACAACTTATGGGTCACAATCAACTTCGGAAATTAAGTAGTTGGAGTCATCATAAGTAATAAATGAATTTGTTCGAATGGCTGTAGGGATGATGTAAATTATATCATCATCATAATCAAAAAAAATTCCTTGGGATTACTTCAATAATGACACCAAATTTTGGTCAAAGACGATCATTGAAATAAGAAACATGTTTCGTCAGAAATGTCAACACATATGTTTCATCGGTAGCAAGAGTACGAGTTAGGTCAGTAACTCTAATTCCAAAATCTTCAATAAAGGTTCACAGCCTCATCATAGAATCAAATCACTAACATTTCATCATCGTGACTCGACCATGATAGTAATAAGTTATTATTATTATTTTCTCAATGAATCCATAATAAGATACATTTTCAAAATGAGGTCTAATAGTTGATGCAATGGTATAATAGTATTTTGTGGTAATTATCATAATACCATCATGTTGTGTTTTCATGTTCTTTTCTCATTCAGTGATAAATTTTTTTTACCCATTGATCAAAATTTATTTACATTCATAAACCACGGTATTGGGACAAAAATAAAAAGCACTAATTTCCTCAAAAACAGAGTCTCCAGGGAAACTCGACACATGAAATATAATCAAATATTATATTTAATTAAATATTGATTTAATTTAATTTTTACATCCATATTTCATCATTCAATTTCTACTAAGTTGAGAACTCTTTGATATACAATGTCTCTATCCTTATTAATGACAAAGAATGATTATTTTTATTTATCATTTTATAATATTCCCTATAGATAAGAATAGAAATAGTTTAAAAAATATGTAATGTTACAAGTGAGGATATAAGATATACATGTTTAATTTACTTACTTGAAATGGACATCGAAAAAATCACAGTTGAACTACACTATGGAATGTTTCATCTTTTTCTATTGAAGACTTAATGTTGTCAATTTATATGATCCATGAATTCCTCCTATTTGAGAAAGTGATGGAAAACTGGGTTCAATTTTACTCATATTGTTGTAAATAATATCTCATTGGTTTTTTCATTCTTGTAGTAAGATCATACAAATAGATTGAGAAGAAATATATACATTAATGATCCATGTAACCATTAATGATAGAACCATAAAATTGATTCCTATTCCAAACATAAGATTTCAATGTGTACATGTTTCTTTTAGTTGGATACATCCAATAGAAAGAAACAGGTCCTCCAAGAAGTATTTTGGTTGGAATATGGACAGTCAGATGCAACATGCATGTTAAAAAATTATGGGGAAAATATTTTCTCTAACTCATAAAAAATTAATGGTTTCTCTACCATAATTTGTTTCAAGAAATATTTGGACAAATTTTTAGCACAAATATTTCTAAAAAATATCACAAAAAAAAAACCAAAACCCTTATATTATTGAAAAAAATATGATGGGTTTCTATTGGAATCAAATCATGTAGAAGGACGTGATAATAATGAGTCCTAAATGATTTCATCATCAACTCTCTTCCATTGAACCATTTTGATATATTTCCTAAATAACTATAATGAACCTTAATATTCTTTAGTACTTCCAGAAATTGATTTTTTTTTCTGTAGGTGTCATCACATAAGAAGCACTTGGAACATTACATTTATCCTCACGGATAGACACATGATGGAATTGTGATCTGATTCCCTAATCCACTAAGTCAATCCTAGGTCTCAAATAATATTTTGTCTTTCCCTTAACATTTAAAATAATCGAATGAAACTTTTCAAATATATTCTATTCAATGAGAATTATATCTATGTAATGAAGTTTCAAATTGGATGACCAAAAAACAAACTCATAGAAGATACTCTTCTTCTTCCAATTGTAATAGGTATCATTGGACACATACTTTCTCTTCCTACATTTAATTTGACCCTTCCCAAATGAAAAAAATGAAAACTACCAATTCATTAAGCACATTAGTTTCATATATACAATGAGGTGGATTGTCGATGTAATGACCAATGTATTTATATTATAATATATTTTCATATGTATAAATATTTATGAATAAGATATTAATTTTATTTCAAATAGGACACTTTTTCTAATAGCATACTCAACACACAACAATAGGTTTCTTTGAAATCTTAAGTTGCACACAACATTGAGTTATACCAAAAAAATAATATAACAATATTATTATTTTAAATGATAGTTAATGCCTAGCGGTTGTATTGGATGGAATAAACATAACTAACTACAATATGATTATTAAATGTCTTTACACTTATCCAAAAAAATTTAGAGGCTTAAAATAAGAATGACTCTGATTTTAAGCATGAAAAACTCTAAAATAATTAAAAGGACATTTTACCTCCTTTTGATGGATAACCCTTTCTAAATAAAGTTTTTTTCAGATTTATATGTTATATTTTAAAAAAAAATATTCTATAGAAGAGGGACATCAAAATTTACATTGGATGAAATTTTTATATTTTCCTGATAAAGTACATTTTTAATGAATAGTTCAAAATACTGAATTTTAATTCAAAACTACTTTTTAATATAATATATTTATATCGTAGGATTTTACTTTTAATTGATCTTAAAGTGTAATTGGATTATATTTTTATCATTTAATAAAATTTTGGTCATTTTATTTAATTTCACATTGTAATTAGACATAAACGCATGTCAATATTTTTGTATTTTTTACCTCTTAAATATACACTTTTGGGTTTTGAACACAGGAATTAATTTTAAATTAATTTCTTCTACTTATGTGTTTCAAATTGTTTAAAAATAGATTCCACTTTTGAAATTTGGAGGTCCAAATTGTGTCAATAGCTAACTCTTATTTTTAGACATTATGAATAGTAACTTTGGTAAATATTTTATTTACTATGGTTAAAGGGTAAATCTGGTAAATAAGGGTAGACAAGATAATATTATAATATTATTAAATTACCCTAACACAAGTCCTATCCAAATTGGATTATATACATCCAACCATGGGCATACATGGTTTGATTTCAGGACCCCATTGATCCACTTGTGTGTGAAAATAAAATTTAATTAATTCTAATTTAAAGTTAAGGAAAATATAACATAACCTTATTAATATTAGATAAACAATTTTTATTTGGTGTTATATAAGTGATCTCTTTGACTAGAAATGTTAATTTGAAATCTGAAAATATTTTGTACATCATGGTATTTTATTTATAATATTTAGACATTAAATAAAAAAAATCTAATTATGACACAATAGTGAAGTAGTGATTGATTAATTAATAAATGATTTAGATAAATTATATTATAAATGTTCAAATAAATGTAAATTTGTTACTTTGATTTTATACAAGAATTTTTTGAATGATTGTTACATGTTACCTTTGTGTTAATGACGTTTTTCAAAGTAATCATGTTGTTATGGATTTTTAAAAAAGTCATCATATAAATAGTGTCAAAATAGACATAATTCATAATTTAAAATATAAAATATTTTATTAAATATTATAAAATTGAAAAAAAATATTATATTCTTCCAAATAGTTATCATAGGTCTGAAATTTAATTATTGACTCTTTAATTGGATTTTTTTTCATATTTTGTTAAATATTTTGATTCTCAAAGTGTTAAATGCTTGATAAAACAGTAAGAGTAAAAAAAAGGTAAATAAAATAATAAGTATTAAAAAAATATCCCAACCCAGTATAATTATTATTTGATGATTTTATATAGACATATATTCAACTTATATTCTAACCAACTAAATTTGGAATAATTTATACGCAAAATAGAATTTATAATACAATAATAATTTGATATATTAACTTCAGTGCCCCTCCTCCATCATATAAATGGCCACCACCTCTAACTCTTACTCACACATATAAAACTCCTTGGCTCATCCAACCTCTAGAAAAATAATCTCCCAACATCTCTCTCTTCCACCTATAAGCCTTACCTTGGGAATAAGGCAATTCAAGAAGGCATTTTAGGTTAAATAAAAATGAGTTACCTGATTTGAGGTAATGTCTTTTATCAAGCATCTTTCATTTATTTTCCCATATCCAACCCCATAACATTATTTATTCAATTTTTTTATAACAACACCAATATCTTAAATATACAAGGATTTTTTTAACATGTATTCTACTAACACTCAAACATACCTCCATCTAATGGTTTTAGAACATACTGTTCACTACTGGAAATAATATATTTACCAACGGTTGAGAAATGTTGGGAAAGGTTGGAAAACCGTTGGTATAACATATACCAACGGTTCTGCCAACCGTAGGTAAGTAAGCCGTTGGGAAAAACATTTCCCAACGGTTTACAGCAAACCGTTGGCATATGGTGGAGATAGGTTGGGAAAAAGGTTTGCCAACGGTTTCAAACCGTTGGCAAAAACCACACATCTACTCTTTCCCAACGGTTCTAAACCGTTGGGAAAAGTGTTTTACCAACGGTTTGATGAACCGTTGGTAAAACTAATCTACAATTTCTATGCAAACAGTTTTGAACCGTTGGCATAGCCTCTGCTGGGCAAATCACCCAGCAGCTCCCCAATTTGCCCAGCAGCTCCCAACCAGGTCTCCAATTTGACCAGCACCACATCTGGTTTTGTGGGTTCCCTCTCATTTTTCAATCCAATTATTGTACCTGCAATAAACTAACACATACATATATAATTATTGTACCTGTAGTAACCAACTAACACTTACATATAGAGAACAAATTCATACACGTTTAACATATAATGGTAGAACTATACACATCCATAATTAAATTAGAATTGATAACGTAATTATAAACATACATAATTCATTTAGATTTCAATTTAAAATGTAGATGACAATTATATGTGGAATCTGAAAGTCAATTCATAATTTGATCTGTTTTTTGTATACCATATATTTTTACCTAAAGTAATGTCTGTTTTAAACATAATACATACACCTGGAGTGCTACCGTCCACAACGTGCCTCAGATTGAGGCGGGGTTGACTCATACACGTCACATATGACCCATGGATCGTTGTGCTAATGTATCGACACAATCCGAATGCGTTTGGTCGGTTTTCCGTATGCTAGTTGATGTTTTTCAATTAAAATGACGTACTTTTGAAACAAAAGGCTGACACTTTGAGTGGTTCTGGCCACACCGCGCCTCAGATTGAGGCGGTGTTGACTCGTACACGTAACATATGACCTATGGATCGTTCTCCTAAAGTTTCAATGGAAACAGAATGCGTTTGGTCGGTTTTCCGTATGTACTTAAATTGTTGTCCGTTTTAAGCAAAAGAGACACAGTTGGAGCGGTGTCGGCCACACCGCTCCTCAGATTGAGGCGGGATTGACTCGTACATGTCACATACGACCCGTGGATCCTTTTCCTAAAGTATGGACACAATCCGAATGCATTTGCTCCATTTTCCGTATGTCACTTGATGCTTTTCACTTAAAATGATGTCCCTTTGAAACAAAAGACAGACACATTGAGTGGTGTCGGCCACACCGCGTCTCCAATTGAGGCGGGGTTGATTCGTACACGTCACATATGACCCATGGATAGTTCTCCTAAAGTTTCAACGGAAACCGAATCCGTTTCGTCGGTTTTCCGTATGTACTTAAAATGGTGTCCGTTTTAAACAAAAGAGAGCCACTTAGACTGATCTCGGCCACACCATGACTTGGATTCATCCCGGGTCAGCTCGTACATGTCACATATGACCCATGGATCGTTGGGATAAATTATCAACAAATTCGGAATGCGTTTGGTCGGTTTTCCGTATGCCAGTTGTTCTTTTCACTTATAATCCTGTCCATTTTAAACAAAAGAGACACAGTTAGAACGGTGTCGGCCACACCGCTCCTCGGATTGAGGCTGGATTGACTCGTACACGTCACATACGACCCATGGATCCTTGTGATAAAGTATCGACACAATCCGAATGCCTTTGGTCAGTTTTTCGTATGTCACTTGATGCTTTTCACTTAAAATGACGTCTTTTTGAAACAAAAGACCGACACTTTGAATGGTGTCGGCCACACCGCGTCTCCTATTGTGGCGGGGTTGATTCGTACGCGTCACATATGACCCATGGATCGTTCTCCAAAAGTTTCAACGGAAACCGAATCCGTTTGGTCGTTTTTCCGTATGTACTTAAAATGCTGTCCATTTTAAACAAAAGAGAGCCATTTAGACTTATCCCGGCCACACCGCGACTCGGATTCATCCCGGGTTGGCTCATACACGTCACATATGACCCATGGATTGTTGAGATAAATTATCAACAGATTCGGAATGTGTTTGGTCGGTTTTTCGTATGTCAGTTGATGATTTTCACTTAAAATGACGTCCTTTTGACTTGAAACCACCGTGCAACATTCTAATTATTATTCGTGACGTGTACGCGCAGACGACACGTCAATCGGATGTGCGGTTTGCGCGGTACGACTCAATATTCGTGTTTTAAGTGATGCGCGCGCTTCGTAAACGCGCGTGAGGGGGGTCCAAACGGGCCGAACGATGTCGGAATGGCCTGAAATCAGACGACAAATAGGGGTGAGTGATTTCTGAAGTGGTCGAGTAGACGGCACGTCAATCGGACGTGCCCTGTGCCCGCGGTGACCGAGAACGCAGTTCGGGTGTCATAAACGGCCAGAACGGGCGTCCAACGGTCAAATTCATAGCGGACTACCTCGGATTGAGCTGAAACCACCGTGGAACATTCTAATTATTATTTGTGACGTGTACGCGTAGACGGCACGTCAATCGGACGTGCGGTTTGCGCGGTACGGCTCAATATTCGTGTTTTAAGTGATGTGCGCGCTTCGTAAACGCGCGTGAGGGGGGTCCAAACGGGCCGAACGATGTCGGAATGTCCTGAAATCAGACGACAAATACGGGTGAGTGATTTCTGAAGTGGTCGAGCAGACGGCACGTCAATCGGACGTGCCGTGTGCCCGCGGTGACAGACAACGCAGTTCTGGTGTCATAAACGGCCAGAACGTGCGTCCAACGGTCAAATTCATAGCGGACGGCCTCAGATTGAGCTGAAACCACCGTGTAACATTATAATTATTATTCGTGACGTGTACGCGCAGACGTCACGTTAATCGGACGTGCGGTGTGCGCAGTACGGCTCAATATTCGTGTTTTAAGTGATGCGCGCGCTTCGTAAACGCGCGTGAGGGGGGGTCCAAACGGGCCGAACGATGTCGGAATGGTCTGAAATCAGACGACAAATATGGGTGACTGATTTCTGAAGTGGTCGAGTAGACGGCACGTCAATCGGACGTGCCGTGTGCCCGCGGTGACCGACAACGCAATTCGGGTGTCAAAAACGGCCAAAACGGGCGTCAAACAGTCAAATTCATAGCGGACGACCTCGGATTGAGCTGAAACCACCGTTCAACATTCTAATTATTATTTGTGACGTGTACGCGCAGACGGCACATCAATCGGACGTGCGGTTTGTGCGGTACGGCTCAATATTCGTGTTTTAAGTGATGTGCGCGCTTCGTAAACGCGCGTGAGGGGGGGTCCAAACCGGCCGAACGATGTCGGAATGGCCTGAAATCAGACGACAAATACGGGTGAGTGATTTCTGAAGTGGTCGAGCAGACGGCACGTCAATCGGACGTGCCGTGTGCCCGCGGTGACAGACAACGCAGTTCTGGTGTCATAAACGGCCAGAACGGGCGTCCAACGGTCAAATTCATAGCGGACGGCCTCAGATTGAGCTGAAACCACCGTTCAACATTCTAATTATTATTCGTGACGTGTAGGAACTGACGACACGTCAATCGGACGTGCGGTTTGCGTGGTACGGCTCAATATTCGTGTTTTAAGTGATGCGCGCGCTTCGTAAACGCGCGTGAGGGGGGTCCAAATGGGCCTAACGATGTCGGAATGGCCTGAAATCAGACGACAAATACGGGTGACTGATTTATGAAGTGTTCGAGCAGACGGCACGTCAATCGGACGTGCCATGTGCCCGCGGGGACCGACAACGCAGTTCTGGTGTCATAAACGGCCAGAACGGGCGTCCAACGGTCAAATTCATAGCGGAAGACCTCGGATTGAGCTGAAGCCACTGTGCAACATTCTAATTATTATTCGTGACGTGTACGCGCAGACGGCACGTCAATCGGATGTGCGGTTTGCGCGGTACGGCTCAATATTCGTGTTTTAAGTGATGCGCGCGCTTCGTAAACGCGCGTGAGGGGGGTGCAAACCGGCCAAACGATGTCGGAATGGCCTTAAATCAGACGATAAATACGGGTGAATGATTTCTGAAGTGGTCGAGCAGACGGAACGTCAATCGGACGTGCCGTGTGCCCGCGGTGACCGACAACGCAGTTCTGGTGTCATAAACGGCCAGAACGGGCGTCCAACGGTCAAATTCATGGCGGACGGCCACGGATTGAGCTGAAACCACCGCGGAACATTCTAATTATTATTCGTGACGTGTACACGTAGATGGCACGTCAATCGGACGTGCGGTTTGCGCGGTACGGCTCAATATTCGTGTTTTAAGTGATGCACGCGCTCCGTAAACGCCCGTGAGGGGGTCCAAACGGGCCGAACAATGTCAGAATGGCCTAAAATCAGACGAAAAATACGGGTGACTGATTTCTGAAGTGTTCGAGCAGACGGCACGTCAATCGGACGTGCCGTGTGCCCGCGGTGACCGACAACGCAGTTCTGGTGTCATAAACGGCCAGAACGGGCGTCCAACGGTCAAATTCATAGCGGACGGCCTCGGATTGAGCTGAAACCACCGTGGAACATTCTAATTATTATTTGTGACGTGTAGGCACAGACAGCACGTCAATCAGACGTGCGGTTTGCGCGGTACGGCTCAATATTCGTGTTTTAAGTGATGCGCGCGCTTCGTAAACGCACGTGAGGGGGGTCCAAATGGGCCGAACGATGTCGGAATGGCCTGAAATCAGTCGACAAATACGGGTGACTGATTTCTGAAGTGTTCGAGCAGACAGTACGTCAATCGGACGTGCCATGTGCCCGCGGTGACCGACAACGCAGTTCTGGTGTCATAAACGGCCAGAACGGGCGTCCAACGGTCAAATTCATAGCGGACGACCTCTGATTGAGCTGAAACCACCGTGGAACATTCTAATTATTATTCGTGACGTGTAGGTACAGACGGCACGTCAATCGGACGTGCGGTTTGCGCGGTACGACTCAATATTCGTGTTTTAAGTGATGCGCGCGCTTCGTAAACGCGCGTGAGGGGGGTCCAAACGGGCCGAACAATGTCGGAATGGCCTGAAATCAGACGAAAAATACGGGTGACTGATTTCTGAAGTGTTTGAGCAGACGGCACGTCAATCGGACGTGCCCTGTGCCCGCGGTGACCGACAACGCAGTTCTGGTGTCATAAACGGCCAGAACGGGCGTCCCACGGTCAAATTCATAGCGTACGGCCTCAGATTGAGCTGAAACCACCGTGGAACATTCTAATTATTATTCGTGACGTGTAGGAACAGACGGCACGTCAATCGGACGTGCGGTTTGCGCGGTACGGCTCAATATTCGTGTTTTAAGTGATGCGCGCGCTTCGTAAACGCGCGTGAGGGGGGTCCAAACGGGCCGAACGATGTCGGAATGGCCTGAAATCAGACGAAAAATACGGGTGAGTGATTTATGAAGTGGTCGAGCAGACAGCACGTCAATTGGACGTGCCCTGTGGCCGCGGTGACCGACAACGCAGTTCGGGTGTCATAAACAGCCACAACGGGCGTCAAACGGTCAAATTCATAGCGGACGGACTCGGATTGAGCTGAAACCACCGTGGAACATTCTAATTATTATTCGTGACGTGTAGGCACAGACGGAACGTCAATCGGACATGCGGTTTGCGCGGTACGGCTCAATATTCGTGTTTTAAGTGATGCGCGCACTTCATAAACGCGCGTGAGGGGGGTCCAAACGGGCCGAACGATGTCGGAATGGCCTGAAATCAGACGACAAATACGGGTGAGTGATTTCTGAAGTGGTCGAGCAGACGACACGTCAATCGGACGTGCCCTGTGCCCGCGGTGACCGAAAACGCAGTTCGGGTTTCATAAACAGCCAGAACGGGCGTCAAACGGTCAAATTCATAGCGGACGGCCTCGGATTGAGCTGAAACCACCGTGGAACATTCTAATTATTATTCGTGACGTGTAGCCATAGACGGAACGTCAATCAGACGTGAGGTTTGTGCGGTACGGCTCAATATTCGTGTTTTAAGTGATGCGCGCGCTTCGTAAAGGCGCGTGAGGGGGGTCCAAACGGGCCGAACGATGTCGGAATGGCCTGAAATAAGACGACAAATACGGGTGAGTTATTTCTGAAGTGGTCGAGCAGACGGCACGTCAAACGGACGTGCCCTGTGCCCGCGGTGACCGAAAACGCAGTTCGGGTGTCATAAACGGCCAGAACGGGCGTCAAACGGTCAAATTCATAGAGAACGGCCTCGGATTGAGCTGAAACCACCGTGAAACATTCTAATTATTATTAGTAATGTGTATGCGCAGACCGCACGTCAATCGGACGTGCGGTTTGCGCGGTACGGCTCAATATTCGTGTTTTAAGTGATGCGCGCACTTCGTAAACGCGCGTGAGGGGGGTCCAAATGGGACGAACGATGTCGGAATGGCCTGAAATCAGACGAACAATACGGGTGACTGATTTCTGAAGTGGTCGAGCAGACGGCACGTCAATCGGACGTGCCGTGTGCCCGCGGTGACCAACAACGCAGTTCTGGTGTCATAAACGGCCAGAACGGGCGTCCAATGGTCAAATTCATAGAGGACGGCCTCGGATTGAGCTGAAACCACCGTGGAACATTCTAATTATTATTCGTGACGTGTAGGTACAGACGACACGTCAATCGGACGTGCGGTTTGCGTGGTACGACTCAATATTCGTGTTTTAAGTGATGCGCGCGCTTCGTAAACGCGCGTGAGGGGGGTCCAAACGGGCCGAACGATGTCGGAATGACCTGAAATCAGACGAAAAATACGGGTGACTGATTTCTGAAGTGGTCGAGCAGACGGCACGTCAATCGGATGTGCCCTGTGCCCGCGGTGACCGACAACGCAGTTCGGGTGTCATAAACGGCCAGAACGGGCGTCAAACGGTCAAATTCATAGCGGACGGTCTCGGATTGAGTTGAAACCACCGTGGAACATTCTAATTATTATTTGTGACGTGTAGACACAGACGGAACATCAATCGGATGTGCGGTTTGCGCGGTACGACTCAATATTCGTGTTTTAAGTGATGTGCGCGCTTCGTAAACGCGCGTGAGGGGGGTCCAAACGGGCCGAACGATGTCGGAATGGCCTGAAATCAGACGACAAATACGGGTGAGTGATTTCTGAAGTGGTCGAGTAGACGGAACGTCAATCGGACGTGCCGTGTGCCCACGGTGACCGACAACGCAGTTCTGGTGTCATAAACGGCCAGAACGGGCGTCCAACGGTCAAATTCATAGCGGACGGCCTCATATGGAGCTGAAACCACCGTGGAACATTCTAATTATTATTAGTAACGTGTACGCGCAGACCGCACGTCAATCGGACGTGCGGTTTGCGCGGTACGGTTCAATATTCGTGTTTTAAGTGATGCGCGCACTTCGTAAACGCGCGTGAGGGGGGTCCAAACGGGCCGAACGATGTCGGAATGGCCTGAAATCAGACGAAAAATACGGGTGACTGATTTCTGAAGTGGTCGAGCAGACGGTACGTCAATCGGACGTGCCGTGTGCCCGCGGTGACCAACAACGCAGTTCTGGTGTCATAAACGGCCAGAACGGGCGTCCAACGGTCAAATTCATAGCGGACGGCCTCGGATTGAGCTGAAACCACCGTGGAACATTCTAATTATTATTCGTGACGTGTAGGCACAGACGGAACGTCAATCGGACGTGCGGTTTGCGCGGTACGGCTCAATATTCGTGTTTTAAGTGATGTGCGCGCTTCGTAAACGCGCGTGAGGGGGGTCCAAACGGGCCGAACGATGTCGGAATGACCTGAATTCAGACGACAAATACGGGTGACTGATTTCTGACGTGGTCGAGCAGACGGCACGTCAATCGGATGTGCCCTGTGCCCGTGGTGACCGACAACGCAGTTCGGGTGTCATAAACGGCCAGAACGGGCGTCAAACGGTCAAATTCATAGCGGACGGCCTCAGATTGAGTTGAAACCACCGTGGAACATTCTAATTATTATTCGTGACGTGTAGACACAGATGGCACATCAATCGGACGTGCGGTTTGCGCGGTACGGCTCAATATTCGTGTTTTAAGTGATGCGCGCGCTTCATAAACGCGCGTGAGGGGGGTCCAAACGGGCCGAACGATGTCGGAATGGCCTGAAATCAGACGACAGATATGGGTGAGTGATTTTTGAAGTGGTCGAGTAGACGGCACGTCAATCGGACATGCCGTGTGCCCACGGTGACCGACAACGCAGTTCTGGTGTCATAAACGGCCAGAACGGGCGTCCAACGGTCAAATTCATAGCGGACGGCCTCAGATGGAGCTGAAACCACCGTGGAACATTCTAATTATTATTCGTGACGTGTAGCCACAGACGGCCACCCCCGTGGATAGCCTTTCCCACCCTCGTGGACAGCCCCGCCCACCCCCATGGACAACCCACCCCCGTGGACACCCCCCTACCCCCTAGACAGCCCAACCACCCCCGTGGACAGCCCACCCACCCCCCTCGACACCCCTTCTCCCTATGGACAGCCCCCCACCCCCTTGGATAGCCCGCCTACCCCCCCTGGACACCCCTACCCCCTGTGGCCAGCCCACCCACCCCCCCTGGACAGCCCGCCCACCCCTCCTTGACAGCCCGGCCACCCCCGTGGACAGCCCGTCCACCCTTGTGGACAGCCCGCCCACCCCCGTACCCCCTAGACACCCCGTACCCCCCCGGGATAGCCCCGCCCACCCTCCCAAACAACCCACACCCCCCTACCCTGCAACCCCACCACCACCACCTAGACATACCAACCCCCTGGACACCCCACACACCCATCCCCCACCAGGACACCCCACTCAGACCCCCAGGACAACCCCCACCCCCTGGACAGCCTCGCCCACCCCCGTGGACAGCCTTTCCCACCCCCGTGGACAGCCCCGCCCACCCCCGTGGACAACCCACCCACCCCCGTGGACGCCCCCTACCCCCTAGACAGCCCAACCACCCCCGTGGACAGCCCACCCACCCCCCTCGACACCCCTTCTCCCTATGGACAGCCCCCCACCCCCTTGGATAGCCCGCCCACCCTCTGGACACCCCTACCCCCTGTTGCCAGCCCACCCACCCCCCTTGAAAGCCCGCCCACGCCTCCTTGACAGCCCGACCACCCCCGTGGACAGCCCGTCCACCCTTGTGGACAGCCCGCCCACCACCGTACCCCCCTGGATAGCCCCGCCCACCCTCCCAAACAACCCACACCCCCCTCCCCTGCAACCCCACCACCACCACCTAGACATACCACCCCCGTGGACACCCCACACACCCCTCCCCCACCATGACACCCCACCCAGACCCCCAGGACAGCCCACACCCCCTAGACAGCACCGCCCACCCCATGGACAGCCTTTCCCACCCCCGTGGACACCCCCGCCCACCCCCGTGGACACCCACCCACCCCCGTGGACAGCCCCTACCCCCACAATCGATTATCCAAAACATATCAAATTGGTTTGAACACAATCCATAATTCCCAAAATCCATTATCCAAACATAGAAAAAATCTCACATGATGCTCGACCATTGGAAAATAATTAAAAATCACCAACACCTCCTTCCAAACATAGAATACAAAAAACATTAACAGAATACAAAAACATTAAAAAATCTCACAATCCATTATCAAATTGATTTCATGAGTAATATCAAATTGGTTTGATTTACATGTTTTGAACACTCTCCTTCCAAACATAGAATACAAAAACATTAAAAATCACCAACACCTGGATAATCAATTAAACTACCAACACCTGGAAAAAATATATTCATTAAAAAAACTACAACAATATGGTTGAGATCAAATTTCACCTATTCGTATGGGGTGTACCTGTTGGGATGGGGGTACTGGTGTTCGGATTCGCGAGAGCAGTGGAGTGAGATGGGGTTCGCAAGACCAGCGGAGTGAATAGATTAGGGCTCTGTCCGAATGGGGAGAGGAGATCGCGGCCTGCAATTTGGGGGAAACCTTTGCCAACAGTTTTTATAAACCATTGGCAAAGGCACACATTTCCCAACGGTTTACAGGAACCGTTGGGAATGTGTGAGTTTGAGCAGCCTTTTCCCAACGGTTCCATTGAACCGTTGGGAAAGGTCTCCTTTTCCCAACGGTTCCAGTGAACCGTTGGGGAAAGTTCTGCTGAAATTCTCTTTGCCAATGGTTTTCTTAAACCGTTGGCAAAGACTCACTATCCCAACGGTTTAAATAAACTGTTGGTATACTGCCGTTGGGAAAAAGCTAAATTCCAGTAGTGGTTTATGTGGATGGAGAACTACTACCTCACGAAATGATGATTGTTCAATTATCTAATACCACATCTCATGGTGGAAATTAGGATGGAAATGAAATTAAATATGGTATACATGATATTTGTTTTACCTTTATGCTTTTGTAATTTTCATTTTGAACATACCTTAATTCTTTTCATTTTGTATAAATATGATAATTTCATTTGAGGAAGTGCGGACTACCACCCCCTCAAAATGATATGTCCCATTCATGTTATAAATGGAAATTAAAAAAGATGAAGTTAAAACAATTATGAAACATATATAACATAGATATCATACTAGATTTATAATATACCAATATATCATTTATTATTCATTCCATTAAAAAGGAAAAATAAATGAAAGTAGCGTTCATGCGTACGTACAACATACCCTCTCCATGAATGGTGTATTTCGTTTTATTATATCGAAATGTTATGGAATATTATAAAATACATATATAATGGATATATATACATATATATTGGATATATATGATATTTAAATAATTAATACAATTCTGGTGAAAATATACTTTTGACCACACGGACAATTTGTAATTATAACAAGTTCATTTTTGACTCAAGTACCGAACATCGATAAAAAGACCGATATGAACTCGAATAATTAAATGATTTTTATAGTAGGATAATAAGTGATATAAAAGGAATAATAAAATTGAAAACAGTTCTGAGGAAAGTGTAATTAACTTAATTTTATTATTTATGGTGATAAAGAATGAACAAGACAATTCAGACACAAGGTAAGGGAACTTCTTAACCTAATTTCCGTTATTTGGGTTAATCTTCTAGTTCATGATTATGTTGCACTCTAATTATGTAAGGAATAAAATTTTATTTATACTTTATTTATGTGTACTTTTAGTAAATACAAAGAATTGATCTATTTAAATTATAAAATTATTTTTGTTAGGGAACATTTCACCCCCCAATGTTAGTCAAAGACTAATTTTTTTGATGTGTATTGTAATTTACATTTTATTATATTGGTATATGTTCTTATATATCCTTATTTATGTAAATTTTGGGTCCATGTGATGAAAGACCCTATTCTATCCTATCAACTCATTTTTTTAATTTTAAGGTGACACCATTAGGCTGCCGAATTTTCTTAAGGGACTACATCCCAATCTCCTTTAATTGAGTCATATATTGATATTACGCACCTTTATTATCCAATAATGTTTATAGACTACCCTTTTACATATAAAATAATTAATCTACTTATTCTTATGATATTATAAGATTCATTTAATTTGGTTATTTAATTATTTGTATTCAATAATTTGTTCAAGTGTTAAGGGAATCTTTAAATAAAACATTGTATTAAATGTTTTTAAGATTAATCTTATAAATATTTTTCATTAATATCCATATTTTAAAAATGATTTTAAGTATTTATTTATATGGACATTAATGTTTTAAAATGTTAATTATTTTAAAAGATTCAACGTGGTATGGGTCACATTTATTCAAAAATCCATTTATTAACTATTTTTAATGGATTTGGAAATGGATTAAATATTTCAATATGTTGAATTATTTCATTCAGATTGATCAGCAAAATGTTGATAATTTTAATTGTTTATGTGTTACGATTATCTAATGGTACATGTATATTTGATAGGTGGTTACGTGATAAATCAAATATAGCTGGTTCTGTGATAATCCTAGTGTGGGTGGGCCCGTGATGGCTCTCCAATGCATTGGGTAATGTGAAAGAGGTAAACATTAATGTTTCTCCATAAATATTTAGGAAATATACTATGATGTGTATTCAAAACGTAACTCCCTATGAAGTTGTGAAAGATACAATGTATGTATGATATGGATGCCACATGTTACCTTTATGATTTATGTTTTCTATGTGTGATTTATAAATATTATGATTTTGTGAGGTATGTTAATGGTTTTGTGTTTTATGATGGAGAAGTATTATTTCATTGATTTTTATGTATTAATCGAATAAAGATTTCATTATTTGTTTTATAACCCTTTCTGATATTTGTATGCTCATACCAGGTTTTTGAAATGTTTTCCACTGGGTATAATGAAGTTTAAGAGAATGGAATAATTCAAGAATATTTATATCTTGAAATAAAGTATTATTTTATTTAAGTTGTTTTCTTTTTTTGGAAAAAATTGGATAGAGTAGAAGTGTCTAATTTGTAATCTTTTGAGATGTAATGTAACAGTTACAACCTAATTCTCTATAACACTAAACCTGAAATGATCCTCAATGTGAATTCTTGATATAACTCAATATTATGTAATATTTAAGGCTAGGGTCTTATAGTTGGTATCATAGGTCAGTTTAGATATCTTTAGAGGTTTGGGTGTTATTTAAGAATAAGTTACATTACTATAATGGTTAGCATATTCAAAAAGGTCATAGTTATTTGATATAAATCAAATGACTTTGAGATAACATGAATAAGTATATCATAGTGTTTTCCCTCCTCATTATATAGTATATGATGATTTTACTGATATACTAACACATACCTTTTTGGTTTTATTAAATGGCTAGATCTAGAAAGAACCAAAGTAACCATGGATGTGAAGAGAACTATGGTGGTTTTCTGAATGTGCAACTGAATGAAATGGGAGCTTCAATGATAACTATTGTGCTTATTCTTAACCAACTATTTGGAGTCAAGATTTACCACTTTAACCTTAATGATTTTTATGAGGTATCATATATGTGATAAATAAATCCCAATGGATGTTCAGGTAATAATAAATAAGGTAAGTATATTTAAAAAGTTATTTTTTATGTATGTGGAATAAAATTATTTGGAAACATATTCAATTGTATGGGAATAAGTGTCATATGTGGTAATGAATGTCATAAAACAATAACCAACCATAAAAAAAGGAAGCATCCAGTTGACTCCAGGAAAGGAAAATACATTCTTTCCGAAGGATAAATTGAATGTTTTAAATGTAGTGTTCATGGTCATTGTACAAGTAGATGTCCAATGAAGAAGGTTCGAGAATGGGATCAACAAGATTGTACAAATACATGTTTACCAATTCCTAATTCCATTCCAATTGAAGATGATGAATCTAAAAATAACCTATGAATTTTATGGATTATTTATTATCTCATGTTTTGACATTAATGAATTCTTAAGAATTTATGCTTGAATTTTTTGTAGGAAAGAAATATAAAATAATAAGATGGAAAACATGGATAAATGATCATGAAGAATGTTCGATGATTTGATGTCTAAGAATTGAAAAGTTATGTTGGATCTATGGATGATGATATGTTTAAATTTATTAATGTTATGACTACTTTGGAATACTTTTTTATAGTATGTGTAACCCTCTAGTTTGATATGTGATAATTTTATTTAAGGAATAGTTATCTTTTCTTGTGTGGACATAATGGATATCCTTAGGGGTTCATGCGATCCTTTGTTTTTATGCAATTATGGTTTATTAGATTTTGGGGTGAAAAATGTGAGGTATTAAATAACATTTGAGGTTAAAACATGTTATGGTTATTTTTAAGGATTATATATCTTTTTTAATGCTATTAGAATTATACAGTTTTTGAAAAATGAAAACACACTAAATATATAACAACACATCATGTCAGACATTGTAGTGGGGATTGAACCCACAACCAAAGTGCGACTAGGATTTATCACCTACCACTGGTACGTGAAGTCCCTAGCTATTATGACTAATTATTTTTTGTTAAATGATTTTATGGATCATGAATTAGTTGATTTTAGGAACTTATATTTTATCAAATGGATATCCTAATTATAGGAAAATGATTTAGTTATTAAGTGATGAAAGGTCGTTTTGGAAGACGTTCTCTCTTTTGGGGATCACTATATATCAATTCAAAATGGAATACTATGGAATTTTATTTGTGGAGTAGTGGTTGAAATTTTATTTTGGAAGAATATATGTTTTTATTCTGGACATTTTGTGATTTGGGTTATTTCTGGAAATGATTAACTTATCATAGAGAATATGTGATTAGGTTAATGACACTTTAGTAAGAGACTTTAAGAGAAGTCTATGTTACTAGGAGATAAATGTTATGATTTACTGTGGAAGACTATGTGATTAAATTATTTTGAGTTTTGAGTTTCAATCTAAGTTTTGATTATATTAAAAAAATTTAAGGAAAATTTTGTATTGAATTGTCTTTGTTGAATATTGGGAACTATTTTTTGGATTTTGGAGATTAAGAGTAGTATTTCATTTTTATAAAAGATTATCCTTTTTAGGGATTTTATGATCCAGTACTAAACTTTTTTCGTTTTGGTAAACATCTAAAGATTGTGGAAATATATTATTTATCTTTTGTGGACCATGTTATTCTCTAAAAGTTGATTCTAGCACTTGAGGTGTGACCAAGTCATCTTGAATACTCACCGTTTGGAGAAAAGGTGAGTTTTTTGTAAAAATTTATTAAAGGATGAAACTATACTTGAAAAGTAATTATATTTCCTTATGTTCTTAGTGAATATCATAAATAAATTCTTAACAATTATGAAAGGGAACCAAAAAAATTTGTCCTTTTACTATACCTACTAGGGAATCAAAGACCGTTTAACCTATCACTAGTTTGTGGTTTTCTGGTGGTTAACATTCTCCAGTTCATGCTTTCTATCACTCTCCACCAGAATATGACACTTAGTTTCTCCTCTATATCCATATTTTCATGGAATCCTTATATGTGTTATCTCAGGTGACCTTTTTACTACTCCTTCATTCTTTTAATGTGATAGTTTTATTGAAACTTTTTCCGATGTGGGACTTTCAATGAAGTTACCAAGACCAATTTTAAAATTGCAAGGACATAATTTCTAAAAGGGGAAAAGGATGTAACGACCCAGGTATTTAGAGAATAATTCATTTTCATATCTATTAATATTTATAATTAAGATATTAATTTTATATTAAATAGGAAACTTTTTTCGATAGTGTACTCAACACGAAACAACATATTTCTTTTAAATATTACGTTGCACACTACTTTGTGTCATACCAAAAAATAATAATATGATATTATTATTATTTTAAATGATAGTTAAAATCTAGCTGTTTTATTGGAAGGAATGAACAAAACTAACTTCAGTATGATTATTAAATGACTTTACAATTATTCAATAAATTTTAGAGGATTAAAATAAGAATGAATCCAATTTAAAGCATGAAAAACACTAATATTTTTAAAAGGTTGTTTTAGCACCTTTTGATGGAAATCCTTTTTAAATCTAGTTTCTGTCACTTTTATATGTTCTATTTGAGAAAATAATTTTAATATTTAGAATCAGGACATCAATATTTACATTGGATGAAAATTTTGTATTTTTCTGATAAAGTTTATTTTTTAATGAAAAGTGAAAAATAATTAATTGTAATTCAGAACTGCCTTTTAATATAATTTATTTATATAGTTATATTGTACATTTAAGTGATTTTGAAGTGTAATTGGATAATATTTTTATTATTTAATTCAATTCTGGTAATTTAATGATATTTTACTTTGAAAATGGAAAAAAACGCATATCAATCTTTCGGTAGTTTTTACTTCCTAAAAACACGCTTTTTGGTTTTGACAACAGGAATAAATTTAATATTAATTTTTGAAACATTTTTATTTTGAATTTGGAAATATTGATTCCATTTTTGTAATCAGGTGGTCCAAATTTTTTAAATACATACATTTTATTTTTAGACATTATGAATAGTAACTTCAGTAAATATTTTATTTACCATGGTTAAAGGGTAAATCTGGAAAATAAGGGTAAAAATAATATTATAATAAAATTAAATTACCCTAACACATTTCCTAACCCTATTGGATGAGATATTTAAGACCATGGGCATCCTTGGGTCAATTTTAGGACCCCATGGAGCCATTTGTTTGTGAAAATGACATTTAATTACTTCTAATTTAAAGTTAAGGAAATATAAACCATAAACATCTATCTTTTAGTAAAACAAGTTTTATATGGGGTTATATAAGTGATCACTTTGACTATAAATATTTATTTGAAATATAATATGATTTCATACATCATGGTATTTTATTTATAATTTTTAGACCTTAAATAAATAAAATTAATTATGACCCAACAGTAATGAAGTGATTGCTTCATTAATAAATGATTCAAAGAAATGATATTATAAATGTTAAAATAATTGTTATTTTGTTATTTTGAAGTCATACAAGAGATTTTTGGGATATAGTTACATGTTATAATTATATTAATGAAGTTTTTTAGAATTAATCAAGTTTTTATGGATTTTTAAAATAGTCATGATATGAATATTGTCAAAATTGACATAATTAATTTTTTAAAATATAAAATATTATTTTAAATATTATAAAATCACAAAAAGAATCTAATATTCGGAAAAATGAATATCCTAAGTCTTAAATTTAATTTTTGACTCTTTTATAGGATATTTTCCATGTTTTGGTAACTATTTTTATTCTCAAAGTGTTACATGTTTGATAAAATGGTAAGAGTAAAAAAAGGGTTAAATATAAAAGAAAGGATTAAAAAAATATCCAAAACCTATATAATTATTATTGGGTGATTTTATTTAGAATTATATTCATCTTATATTATAACTAACTAAGTTTTTACTCATTTATAATTGAAATATATTTCATAATAAAATAATAATTCAAGATTTTCAAGTTCCCCTCTTCCCTTTTATAATAGGCCACCATCTCTAAACCTTACTCACACCTCTAAAGCCCCCTTGGCTCATCCATCCTCTAACCAAATAATATCTCAACATCCCTATCTTCATCTTAGAATAATTACCTTTATAATAATCCAATTCAATAAGGCATTTTAGGTTAAACAAAAAGTTGTTACCCGATTTGAGCAATGTCTTCTCTAAAGATTATTTCATTTTTTCCCTTCTAAAACCTGTAACATAATTTATTCAATTATTTTATATAAAAACTTTTTTCTTAAATATAGTATGATTTTTTTATTCCATTTATTTAACTTACACTCATACACACCTCCATCTAATGGATTTAGAAAATACTATTTCTATGGACAACGAACTACTGCCTCAAGAAACGATGATTGTTCAATTATCTTCTACCGCCTCCCATGGTGTCCATTTTGATGGCACTAAAATTAATTATGATATATATGATATTAAATTTATCTCTATGTTTCTGTAATTATCAGTTATAAATAACCTTAATTCTTTTCATGTTGTATAAATACAAAAATTTCATTTGAGGAAGTGCTGACTACCGCCCCTCAATGTGATATGACTCATTTATTCTTCACATGGAACATATAATGGATGGAATTAATGGAATTATGTAACCTATATAACATATATATTATAATTTAATTATAATATACCTATGTATCAATTATTTTTCATTCTTTTAACAATGAAAAACAAATGAATGTAGCGTTCATGTGTATGTACGACTTACCATCTCCATGAATAGTACATTTCATTTTCTTATATCCAACTGTTATGGAATTTTCTAAAATACATATATTCTTTATATAAATACATACATACTGGATATATATGATATTTAAATCATTGTACAATTCTGGAGTAATGGACTTCTAACCACATGGACAATTTGTAATTATAACAAGTTTATTTTTGACTCAAGTACCAAACATTGACATAAATACCGATATGAACTTGAATAATTATATGATTGTTATAGAAGCGTAATAAGTGATATAAAATTAAAAATAAATAAGAAAAATGTTTTTAAGATAGTATAATTAACTTAAGTTCATTATTCAAGGAGATAAAGATTGAACAAGACAAGTTGGACAAAAGTTAAGGAAACTTCTGAACCCAATTTCCATTCTTTGAGTTAATCTTATAGTTATTGATTATGTAATTATATTATTATGTAAGGAATAAATTTTTATGTCCAAAATTTTATTTATAAATACTTTATGTATACTTTTAGTAAATACACATAATCAATCTTTTTAAATTATAAAAGGATTTTTGTAAAGGAACATTTCACCCTCCTCTTTTAGTCAAATACTTATTTTTTTACTATATTTTAATTTACATTTTATTATGTTTTCATATGTTATTCTATATAATTATTGCCATAAATTTTATTTCCATGTGCTAGGAGACCCTTTTCTCTCCTATCAACTAATTTTCTGATTTTTAAATTGACATCGTTAGGCTGCCAAAATTTTGAAAGGGACTACGTCTTAATCTTCTTTCATTGAGGCATATCTTGATATTGTGAACATTTAATATCCTATAAGGTGTTTATACTACCATTTTAGATATTATATCATGAATCTATCTATTCTCATGAAATTATAGGTTTCATTGAATGTTATTATTTAATTATTTTTATTCGCGTATTTTCCCATATGGAAAGGGACTCTTTCACTAAAACAATGTTTTAAATGTTTTAAAGATGTAATTTTCTAAATATTTTTCATTAATTTCCATGTTTTAAATTTTTTTAAATATTTATTTATATGGTCATTAATTATTTAAATGTTAATTCCTTTAAAATATTCAAAGTGGTATGGAACACTTTTATTTAAAATCTCTTTATTGAATGTTTTAAATGGTTTTGTAAATGCATTGAATATTTCAATATTTTGAATTTTTTTCTTCAAATTGATGAGTGAAATATTGATAAGATTAATTATTTATGTGTTATTATTATGTAACATTACATGTACATTTTATGGGTGGTTACATGATAAACCAAATATGTGTGGTTCCGTGATAAACATATAGCGGGTGGGCCATTAATAACTCTCTAGTTCACTGGGTAACGTGACTAAGGTAAAAGTTAATGTTAATCCTAATATATTTAGGTAATATACATGATGGGTATTCCAAATGTAACTCCTAATGTAGAATTGAAATCCACAATTTAAGTATGATATGGATTCCACAAGCTACCTTTATAATTTATGATTTCTATGTGTTATTTATAAATATTATGATATTTATGAGGTATGTTAAAGTTCTTATGTTTTATGATTGAAATATATTATTTCCTTTTTTTATGTATTGATGGAATAAGGAATTATTTACTTGTTTTATAATCCTTACTAAACTTTTTATATTCATCCAATGTTTTTTGAATTTTTTTTCTCGGGGTATAAGGAAGGTTAAGGGAATGGAAGAATTCATGAAGATTTACATCATGGAAATAATTCTTGTATTATTTAAGGTGTTTTATTATTGAGAAAAATGGATAGAGTATAACTCTATATTTTCTAGTCTTTTGATAAGTAATGTAATAATTATGGAATAATTCTCTAAAACACTAAACCTAAAAAGATCCTCAATATTAATTCTTGACTTCACTCAAGATTAGGTAATGTTTAAAGATATGGTCTTATAGTTAGTATCTAAGGTCATTTTATATACCTTTATAGGCTAGGGTGTTATTTAAACATAAGTTACATAACCATAATGGTTAGCATATTAGAAAGAGTCATAGTTATTTTAGATAAATCGAATGAGTTTAAGATAACATGAATAAGTATATATTATTGTTTACCCTCCTCATAAGATAGTATATGATGTTTTTACTGATATACTCACACTAACATTTTTGGTTTTAGTAAATGGATATATCTAGTAGGAACCAATGTAACAATGGATTTTATGGAAACTATGGTGGTTTTCGGAATGCGCAACTAAATTAAATGGGAGTTTCAATGAGAACTCATGCGGTTATTCTTAACCAACTATTTGGAGTCATGACTGACCAGTTGAACCTTGGATATTTTTATTAGGAATCATATATACAAGAAACGAATCCCAATGGAAGTTTAGGTAATAATCATAAAGGTATTTATATTCAAAAACCTATGTGTCAAGGATGTGTAAGGAAACGCTTACGATAATTCATCAAAGGGAAAAGAAGATGTTTTTGATGTGGTAATGAAGGTCATAAAGCAATAACCTGCCCTAAAAAAATAAAGCATCTTGTTGACTCTAAGAAATGAAAAGAATTTCTTTCTAAAGGATAAATTTAATGTTTTAAATGTGGTGCGCATGTTCATTATACATATAGATTTCCTACAAAGAAGGTTCGAGAATGGAATCAACAGGATCGTATGAATACATGTTTACTAATTCCTAATGCCATTCCAATTGAAGATGAGGAATTTGAAAATAACCTATTAAAGGTATGAATTATTTATTAGATCATGTTTTTACATTACTGAATTCTTATAACATTATTCATGATTCTTTTTGTAGGAAATAAGTATAAAATAATAAGTTGAAAAATCATGGATAAATGATCATGAATAATGTTTGATGATTAAGATGTCTAGGAATTGAAGAGTTATATTGGATCTATGTATGATTATATGATTAAATGTGTTAATGATAGGATTAATTTGGAATAAGTTTCCTAATATATGTAACCCTGATGTTTGATATGTGAGAATGTTATTCAAAGAATAATTATCTTTTCTTGTGTGGACATAATGGATAAATATAGGGGTTAATGTGATCTTTTATTTTTGAGGGAATTATGGGTTATTAGTTTTTAGGATGAAAAATGTGAGGAATGAAATAACCTTAGTGGTTAAAACATGTTTTGGATATTTTTAAGTATTTTATATCTTTTTTAATGTTGTTATAATTATACGGTTTTTGAAAAAAGACAAAGTGCAAACCATGTGACAACCCATCACATTGGACAATGATATAGGAATTGAACTCACAACCAAAGTGCGACTATGATTTATTGCCTAACACTAGACTACATAAAGTCCTTTTTTAGTATGACTATTTTTTTATAGTTAAATTGTTTTATGGATAAAGAATAAGTTGATTTTTGAAACTTAAATTTTAACAATTTGATATACTAAATATATGAAAAGGATTTGGTGATTAAGTGATAAAGGTTATTTTGGAAGACGTTATCTCTTTTTGGGAACACTATATTCCTAAGGAAAATACAATACTATGCGATTTCAATTGTGGAGTAATGGTTGAAATTTTATTTTAAAAGAATCTATGTTTTTATTTTGGAAATATGGAAATTTGGGTTATTTATGGAAATGATTAACCTAGCATAGAGAATATGTGATTATGTTAATTACACTTTAGGGTGAGACTTTAAGACTAGTTGATATTATTTGGAGATAAATTTTAAGATTTATTATGGGAGACTATGTGATTAAATTATTATGAGTTTTGGGTATCAATATTAGTTTTAATTATATTGAAAATTTTTAAGGATAATTGTGTATTGAATGGTCTTTTTGAACATTGGGTACTTTTTGTTGAATTTTTGAGATTAACAGATGTATTAATATTTTATAAAATATTATCCTTTTGGGGATTATCTAATCTTGTACTAATAATTTCTGTTTTAGATAATGTCTAACGATAAGGGAAATATATGGTTCATCTTTTTTTGATCATGTTATTCTCCGGATATTGATTCGAACGCTTTAGGTTTGACCAAGTAATCTTGAATACTCACCCTTTGGAGAAAATATGATTTTTTGTTTGAAATTCATTAATAGATAAAACTCTACTTGAATAGTATGAATAATTCATTATGTTTTTAGTTAATATAATAAAAAATTTCTCCATACTTTTTAAAGGGAAACTAAAAAAAATGTTGTCCATTTAATTTTCCTACTAGGGAATCAAAGGCATTTTAACTTATCACATGTTTGTGGTTTTCTAGTGGATAAATTTCCACTATTCATTTTTTCTATCACTCTCCATCAGAATTTGAAACATATTTTCTCCTCCAAATCCATGTTTTTATGTAATCCTAGTATGTGTTATCTTGGGTGACCTTTGTACATCTCCTTATTTCTTTTAATGTAACAGTTTTATTGACACTTTTTCAGATTTGGGGATTTAAATAAAGTGTCCAAGTCCAATTTTAAAATTTTGAGGACTTAATTTCAAAAAAGGTGGAAGGATGTAACAACCCAGGTATTTATAGAATAAAACATTTTCATATCTATTAATATTTATGAATAAGTAATTAATTCTATTTTAAATAGGAAACATTGTCTGATAGCACACTCAAAAAACTACAACAAGCTTCTTTGAAATCTTATGTTGCACACAACTTTGAGTTGTACCAAAAAAATAAGAATATAATATTATTATTATATTAAATTACAATTAACACCTAGTCGTTTTATTTTTGGAATTGAATAGAACTAACAAAAATATGATTATTAAATTTCTTTACACTTATCCAATAAATTATAGTGGTTTAAAATAAGAATGAATCAAATTTTAGGAATAAAAAACAATAATATTTTTAAAATGTTTTTTACTGACTTTTAATGGAGAACCATTTTTAAATCTAGTTTTTAAACTCTAATTGGATTATATTTTTATCATTTAATCCAATTTTTATCATTGGAAGTAATAAAGCTTTGAAATTGGATAGAAATGCATGTCAATCTTTTAGTAGTTTTTATTTCTTAAAAACACACTTTTTAGTTTTGACAATGAGAATTAAATTTAAATTAATTTCTGCAACTTCTATGATTTGAATTTGAAAAAATGGATTTAATTTTTGAAATAATGAGGTCTAAATTGTGTAAATAGATATCTTTTATTTTTATACATTATGAATAATAACTTTGTTAACTATTTTATTTACCAGGGTTAAAGGGTAAATCTGGTAAATAAGGGTAAAAAAACAATGTTATAATAATATGAAATTACATAAAAAAAATTCCTAGACCTATTAGATGTGATACGACCAACCATGGGAATCCTTGAGTTGATTTTAGTACCCCATGGAGCTACATGATTTGGAAAATGAAATTTAATTACTTTTAATTTAAAGTCAAGGAAAATATAACCAAAACATATATCTTTTAATAAAACAATATTTATATGAGGTTATGTAAGTCATCTATTCGACTACAAATAATCATTTGAAATATAAAAATATTTCTTACTTCATGGTATTTTATTTATTATTTTTAGACATTAAATAAACAAATTTAATTTTGAAATAATGATGCTGTAATGATTGCTTCATTAATAAAGGATTCAAATAAATGATATTATAAATGTTAAAATAAATTTAATTTTATTATTTTGATGTCAATAATAAATTTTATAGATGATAATTACATGTTATAATTGTATTAATGAATTTTTTTTGAAGTAATCAAGTTCTCGATTTTCAAAAGTCATGATAGGAATAATGTCAAAATTGACATAATTCATATTTTAAAATTTAAAAACTTTTATTAAATATTATAAACTTCCCAAAAATATAAGATTAGTACAACTGGTTATAATAAGTATAAAATATTTTTATTTACTCTTTAAATGGATATTTTTCATTTTTGGAAACTATTTTGATTCTAAAAGTGTTAAATTCTTGATAAAACTGTATTAGTAAAAAAAGGGTTAAATAAAAATGATAAGGATTAAACAAATATTCAAAACCTGTATAGTTATTATTTAAGATTTTATTTCTACTAATATTAAACTTATCTTATAACTAATGGTATTTTAACTCATTTATAATTGAAATAGAACTTATAAAAAAATAAGTATTCAAGATATTCCTTAAGTGCCCCTCCTCCCTCTTATAAAAGACCACCACCTCTAACCCTTACTCCCACCTATCAAACCCCATTGGATCATCCACCCTCTACCCAAATAAGCTCCAAAAATCCCTATATTACTCCTATAATCCTTACCTTTGAATGAATGTGTAACGACCCGACCCGGATTCCACTAAACCAGTGCTCCAAGATAGTTCGACACAAGGCCTCAAGTGTGCCTCCTCGTACACCAGAGGCTGCTGACTAACAGCAAGGGCCTAGGGTGTGATAGTTGGGAGACTATTCCCTCATTCAAAAGTAAGGAAATAGATGAAATAACTAAGTATCATACACAGTGGAATGTAAATAGAGTGTGGAAGCAATGAACAACTAAAATAGAACAAGCTGTAATAGTAAAATGTGGTAAAATCCCAAACAGTTATGAAAAACAATACAAAACAAGTCACCCATAGGGTCGATCATACAGATACAAGTACAAAAGAAAATTAATGTAAAATTAAAAGGCTATACTAATAACTCTGAGCCAATCCATGTACCCAATCTCCAGACACTGTCAAACTGCATCAGCCCGATCAGTAGAACCACACGAGCAACTCCACTCGATCATGCAACACTGGGCCTTAACCCTATCCAACATGCAAAGTGTGCTCAACCTGAAAAGAAAACATAAGGTATACACATACACCGAGGTGCACATGTAAGGGTGAGAAATAATCTCAGTAGGTCACCCCAACAAGCAACATATAACAGTGCTGCTAAAAGTGTATGCAACAACAATGTGCTCTGCATGGATGGAACACAACAAAAGGAAATAAACCAAACGTGCAACAACAGTTGAACTCAGGATATGTAATCACTATCAATAGAAAAGTGCCACCATGGATGTCCATATCTATATACGTACACATGTATATTCCCATACATATACACATATACAAAAACATGAATATTCATGATTAAGTGATTCAAATAACAAGAAAAAAACCAGCAGTCGATCCTTGGGACTATAAGCTCCATCTCTTGGACATCCTGGGCATGGGCATTGAGCTGGATGTCATGCCACTCAAGCTGTGTATCAGTAAGTCGATATGTGGGTCCATAATCCCATCGACATGTACCTACTTCAGCTAATGACAGAATTATTTCTCTGAACAAGCTAAACAAAAACAAATAACCCTATGGGAAGCACTCACAGCCTGTCCCCACTGGTTCAACCAATCAAACACAAGCAAGAAGATAACACAACAGGTAACCCTTTGGGAAGTACTCACAGCCTATCCCCTCTGGTTCTACCTAACAATACAAGAAATCCTCTGGGCAGTACACACAGTCTCATCCCTCTTGTTTAGCTAAAGCATAGACTCTATGGGGAAGAACTCACCATCAATTCCCCATATAGTCTCGTATCATACTAAATGCGCTCTAGGGAAGCACTCAACGTCAATTCCCCCTGGGGCCAACGTCGAATAACTACAGAGACTCTAAGGAAGCACTCAACGTCAATTCCCTCTATGTTCTTGCATCGTATAATTATAAGACACTCTGGAGAAGCCCCCAATGTCAATTCCCCCTATGGTCTATACACCAGGTCCTCACGGCCCTGTGTAAGTCAATCAAGTGTAGCATCATGTATCTGCCCAAGTAAACCTCAATAACTACTTGGATAACAGTCTATAACATAACAACTTGTCATAAATACAACCACTCTATCCTAAAAATACCAAGGGTTGGAAACAAGGCAGCCTAATAGACAAATCTAGACCAACCGGTCAAAAATAAAGCAACATGGGCAAGGAAATACACATCAAGGTAAAATACACTATCTACAATCAAACCACCTCTACTCAGTCAAACAAGGAATAGTAGGAATCCAAAAAAAACAAGAAAGGTGCATCGTTTCTGGCTCAGCAGCCACCAACCAGGGAGCACCTCTGGTAAACACTATAACATCAGCAAACCAAATCAGATATAAACAAACAGTGCGGGTGTCCCGAATGCCCAACCCAAAAATACATCCAATGCCCAAAGGTATTTCCATTTTGGCAGAAGTTCTAGGTGACAACCAATCACCATCTCTACCCAAACCTGACATAACAACTCATGGTCAGTCAAATAATGAGTACCCACTGGGTCCCTCAAGTCAAACACAACAGAGGAATCATAATCAGGATCCTCTTGGTAAACACGAGTGAAGGAATCCAACGTGGGATCCTTAGTAAAGAGTAAGGGAGTAATCCTACATGGGATCCTCATATGAAGTACAATACGTGAGATATCTCACAACTCATCTCCTATTAATGGTCTTAACTAAGTTGGTCGGAACACCCAACCTATCATCCACACCATGTCTAACTCTTAGGTGTCCACTAAACATGATAACTAGAGGAATAAAACCTCTATTTAGATAGAAACACCCCAAAAACCCATTTACATGACCTCCAAATGTAAAAAGGATTCCACCATTTAAATCTACGTGAAAAAAGCTCAGAATCGACAACTCACACACCCAAATCTGACTTCCAAATCCCAAGATATCCCCAAAACTACTAAACTGAAATATGTACATGGCCAGAGCACATGTCCAGAGCACATTGGGCCTTCCTGTGTAATAGTACACGACATGTAAATTACTTTACACGGCGTGAAATATTCCCAAAATGTCACCCCATGTTTGTTTTCACTAAAACACTTTCCCAAGTACCACTACATGGCGTGTACTTATAGAACACGATGTGTACTCCTTAAAAACCACTATTCTATGTTCTATTTCACACAGCCAGTCACACAACCATCAACTACACGACGTGTACTCAAAGTACACAGAATGTACTTAAAAAAACTTCTTCTTCCCCAAATGGGAAGAACACACAGTATGTTCCCCTGGAATACACGCCGTGTATTCTGGGTTTTCTGACGGGAAATCCCTAAAAATGGCCAAAACACCCGTTTTCACCCCCAAAACAACAGATTGAGCCCCATGGGATTAAAAGAAAGAAATATAAGGTTTTAAATACTTAAAGAAACTTTTTTAAGGGTATCTATGTTGAAAAAATATATGGCCCCACCTTTGGGCGGAAACCGCCGAAGCTTCGGTTGACTTCACGGCTCTCGGTTGTCGCACGCCGACTCAGTGCGTCGAGAGCTTCGAATTGGTACCCATCTTGCCTCCCAAGTCTCTCTATTTTTCGATCTCTAAATCCCCATAAATACACGTCCAAGTAGGAGGCATGTTAAGCATGCGCAAGAAGGAAGAGGAAGGAAGAGAGAAGAAAATAAGAGGAAATAAGATATGAAAAAGAAGAAAAAGGGGTCTGGGCCGGACCCGATGCCAGACATGAGTTTATGAATTCCCTACGCTAAAGTCTTCATTATGGACTCAACAGTGATGATAGAATCTCAAAAAGACATTCCATTTAAATGTTATTCCCAAAAAAACCTACACAAATTATTTAATATTTAATTTAATAATATTAAATATTAAATATTCCGCTAAAATTAGAACATCTCATATTTCCTCCAAACTCATGTACTAGGGTAATCTCCATATTCCGGGACCAACACAATTATCAGAAAAATTATTCGAGATCAGTTTTGAGAGGAAAATGACAACTTTACCCCTCATGAGCATCCAACAGAAAAAATCCAAATTTCTGCTCAAAACGGTTGTCTAGAAAAACACGGGTTCTAACAAACTCCCCACCATAAACCTTCTCATCCCCGAGAAGCCGAGTGAAAGAACAAACAACCATGATATTAACAAGATCATCTGCACAACTAAGCTATCTAAACTCTCAAATAACCTACCTTATAGAATTTACCATAACCTTCTACATAGAGTATATTCAACTACAACCAAACTGGTACTCCCCACCATAGGAATACCCTTGTCGTTATCTTAAATGAATATATGAGCCCAAAAGCACACTTGAAAACAACATAGTTTAAACTAAACAAGGATAACCACCCTCAAAAAGTCAATGGTACACTCCCCACCATATGGATTTTCATGAAATTCTTTGAGAGAAAAAACAGAATAGGTTCCATCCATAACACGGATGAACATTATGAATGAAAAAAAGGAGCTCGATGTAGGGTCGGAGCTCTCTCAGCATACTCAAGATGAATCAAGATAGCGCATGATCGTCTCTTATAGGAGTACACTAAGATTTTACTGAAGGCGTGACCAGATCCCTCCGATGCAGAATAACATCCTGCCAAAACTCGACCAGGATTCAAGCACGGTTCAACCATTTTCACACAAGTTTACCTAGAACAGTACAGACACCGACCTACAAAGATTTGAGTCAAAACCAATGGCCTCCAGGTCTTCCACCTAGCCCTATAGAAAAATCCTCACAACTGGGTCACAAGGTCTAACCACCTAGCCCAAAAGATATTAAACCCCTGAGAATACTGTAAATATCACAACAACCAAATAAATTCAAAACTGAAACACAACCTACAAGGGCCCTGATCCTCTCCTAACATCCTTAGAAATAACTACTCCTTGGAGTTCAAAACCCAAGTAGATGAGAAACTAAACTGATACTCATTAAGTTTCCATATACGGAAATACCATAAGGAGGTCCAGTTCACAAGAAAAGCCTTGGTATATATCGACATCATACGCACCAATTCATCTAGATGACCACAGACCTAAGAAACAACACTCAATAAAGGGGGGTAAACAGAAAGGCATCACGTGCCATATCGTCCAACTGGGGTCACTGCACCACCTGTACACAAGGACTGAGTCATCATCCTCTTACCAACACCTCAACATAGATCCACATAACCAACCATCAGAGTAAAAAGTATGTGTAAGAAGACCCAAAGGTCTCAGTCATCAATAAACACACACACTAGCATGCCTATATGTTTTGAATCCTACATGCCTAGTATGATGCATGAGACACCTCTTGCCTTTTCTAGCTAAGAGTAAAAATCTATCCCTGGTATCTTACCAATGGCCAATATCCAGAGATCCATAGTAAATCAAACAACACACAACATGTGCATCATTCGAGGTAAAAATCATATACAACTGTAATATCACAAAATAAGAATAGTAATCCCAAACCATGGTAACTAGGATTTCTTACCGGAACAAGTGTTCTCGATGCACCAACCCAATATCCATCACAGGTTCCGACACATTCCTAATACTCCTATCTATCATATCCCAAATAGTAAAGACTAGGAATGAAAATCCCTCTGATACGACTGTGTAATGACCTGACCCAGAAGCCACTAAACCGGTACTCCGAGTTGGTTCGCCACAAGGCCTCAAGAGTGTCTCCCTGTATGCCAGAGGCTGACGACTAGCTGAGTGGGCCTGGGGTGTGATAGTGGGGAGACTATTCCCTCACACCAGAGTAATAAAACAATGAAAATAACTATGTATCATACAAAGAGTAAAGTAAATAGTGTGCGGAAGAAATAAACAATTTAAATAGAACAAGCTGTAATAGTAAAATGTGGTAAAAGCCCAAACAACTATGAAAAACAACACAACACTAGTCACCCACTCAGTCGACCATACAGATACAAGTACAAAATAAACTAAAAGTAAATGTATAGGGCTCTACTACTAACTCCGATCCAATCTACATACCCGATCTCCAGAAAATATTAAACTGTATTAGCCCGATCAATAGAACCACTCGAGCAGCTCCGCTCGATAATGAAACACTAGGCCTCAGTGCTATCAACCATGAAACTCATGATCAACCTAAAAAGCAGACATAAGGTCTAAATGTACACTGAGGTGCATGTGTAGGGGTGAGAAAGAATCTCAGTAGGGAACCCCGACAAGCAACCTATAATTGTGCTTCTAAAAGTACATGCAACAACAATGTGCTCAATATGGCTGGAACACAACAAAAGGAAATAAACCAAACGCGTAACCACAATCGAACTCATGGTATGAAATCCCTGTCAACTGGAAAGTTCCACCATGGATGTCCATATCTATTTACATACACATGTATAGTCCCATACCTATACACATATACATAAATATGAATATTCATGATAATGTGATTCAAATAACAAGAAAAACATCAGCAGTCGATCCATGGGACCATAATCCCCATCTCATGGACATCCTATGCAATGGAATTAATATGGACGTCGTGCCACTCAAGTCGTGTATCATTAAGTCGATATCTGGGTCCGTAATCCCATCGACGTGTACCTGATTCGGCCAACCCCGGAATTATGTCTCTGAACAAGATAAACAAAAACAGGTAACCCTCTGGGAAGTACTCACAACCTGTCCCATCTGGTTCAACCAATCAAACACAAGAAAGCAGATAATACAACAGGTAACCCTCTACGAAGTAATCACAGCCTATCCCCTCTGGTCCTACCTAGAAACACAAGAAACCCTCTGGGTAGCACACACAGTCTCACCCCTCTGGTTTAGCTAAAGCATAGACTCTATGGGGAAGCACTCACATTCAATTCCCCCTATAGTCTTGTATCGTACTAAAGGTGCTCTGGGGAAGCACTCAACGTTAATTCCCCCTATGGTATCACATCTTATAATTATAAAGACACTCTAGAGAATCCCTCAACGTTAATTCTCCCTATGTTCTATACACCAGGTTCCCACGGCCCTGTGTATGTAAAGAAAGGGTAGCATCGCGTATCAGCCCAAGTAAACCTCAAGAACTATTTGGATAATAGTCTACAACATAGCAGCATGTCATAAATACAACCACTCCATCTTAACAATACTAGGCATGGAATCAAGGCAGCCTAATAGGAAAATTTGTACCAAATGGTCAAAAATCAAGCAACATGGGCAAACACATCCACAACAAGGTAAAATACACTATTTACAATCAAAAAACCTCTACTCAGGCACACAAGGAATAGTAGGCATCCAAACAAACAAGAAAGATACATCACATCAGGCTGAGCAGCCACCAACCAGGGAGCACCTTTGGTAAACACTACAACATCAACAAACTAAGTCAGATATAAACAAATAGTGTGGGTGGCCCGAATGCCAAACCCAACAATACATCCAAAGCCCAAAGGGATCGCTATTTTGGAATGGGTTCTAGGTGACACCCGTTAACCATCTCTACCCAAACCCGACATAAAAACATAGGGTCGGTCAAACAATGAGCACCCGCTGGGTCCCTCAAGTCAAACATAGAGGAGGCATCATACTCAGGATCCTCTAGGTAAACATGTGCAAAGGCATCCAACGCGGGATCCTTAGCGAATAGTAAGGGAGGGATCCTACACGGGATCCTCAAATGAAGTACAACATAAGAATTCCATAACATGGTTCATATCAATGGAATGACAAGAGAGAGATCCTACAAGGGACTCCCTAGGTCAGCACACATGCAATGACATCCCTCAGGGGATCCATATAAGTACCCAGTCTCAAAGCCTCATATGCCATAAGGGAACATCTCGCAAGGGGAATGCCCCCTAAATACAACTACAAATATGACTTTTATCAGTGCTAAAAATGGCCTTTTACAGTGCTAGAAAAGCGTTGTTAATGACTGAGAAGATAGGTGGGGGTCCCCTTTATCAGTACTCTGAAAAGCGTTGATAAAGACCCCTTTTATCAGAGCTAAAAGAAAGCGATGATAAAAGTGGTATTTTATCAAAGCTAAAACAACGCGCTGATAAAAGGGTCCCTTATCAGCGCATTGTTTTAGAGATGATAAAAGACCCCTTTATGAGTGCTTCCTTTATCAGTGCCTTTTAAAAATCACTGATGAAAGTAAAAAAAATTAAAAAAATTAAAAAAAAATTAAAAAAAAATACAGCTAATCGGGGGGGTTTATAGTGCTTGAGCACCCCCTTTTACAGTGCTTTTCAGACCCCCTACAGCGCCCCATGCATCCGTCCACCCTTTATCAATGCTTTCTCTCATATTCCCCCATGCGCACGCGCCCCTACCTTTACTAGGATTTGAACTCAAGACCTCCCTCTTGCACGCCTAAACCCTTACCACTCCTCCATTTTGATATGTTTTCCATTTCATGATATCTATATATATATATATAGGTATATTTATTCGTATAGTAATATATATTTATATTAATATATATATATATATATATATTAATATATGTATAGTTATATTAATATATATATAGTTATTTTAATATATAGCTCTATTTATATATATATATAGTTATATTTATTCGTATAGTAACATATATATATAGTTATATTAATATATATATATAGTTATATTAATATATATCTATATATATATATATTTAGTTATATTTATTCGGATAGTAATATATATTTATATTAATATATATATATAGTTATATTAATATATATATATAGTTATATTAATATATATATTTACCGTGATATTAATATATATATTTATAGTGATATTAAAATATATATTTATAGTAATATTAATATATATATGTAGTTATATTAGTATATATATATATAGTTAGATTAATATATAGGTATATAAATATTCACATATTTGTATTTTAAATAAAATGTATATAGTTATTATTTAGATAAATATAATATATTTCATATGTAAATATATTTTATTATTTATATTTATATAATTAAATTTTTATGTGTGAATATATAAAAAATATGTATATATTGTTATATATTTGATTATAAATAGCAGTGACTTATAAAAAATGATGAAATTTAAAAAACATAATATCAATATGAATGTAATAACTTGTAATAAATTCAGTCCTCACCAAAAAAATCCAATAATACCCCCTTAAATGAGGTTCAAAATCCACAAAATGTTAAATAATCAGGGTACACTAACTAAAAACTCAGTTTTGGAGGCCTTCTGGGCCTTTTTTGGCCTTTAAAATAACTTAAACATGGTCTCCCAAGTCATAGCGATGTATAGCTCGTCGCATGCTTCGATTGGATATGTGGTAGAGCTCAAACGGACACCCAGATCAAAAGTTATGTCCGTTTGAAGTTCGAGTTGTGTTTTCAACATATTTTGGATCTTTTTTTATTTTTTTTATTTTTTTCATTTTCAAATTGTTATTAAATTACTATTACTCCATAATAATTAGAAAATTGTTAATTAATAATATTTATTGAATTTTTTTATAATCTATTTTCACTAAATATCTTATATATTAACTATATTAAGTGTAAATGTATATTTATACTTATAAATAATATATTTAAAATTTATATATTATATTAATATAAATATAACTATATTTATATATTAATATATTAATATAATATTTTTAATTATATTTTTTTCATGTCGACCCTTTATCAGCGCTTTTAAAAAAATTACTGATAAAGGCTCCCCCTTTTTCAGCGATACTAAAAAAGCGCTGATAAAGGGGGTCTCTTTATCAGCACTTTTTCATTAGCTCTGATAAAGGTTGGTGCTGGGAAAAACGGTTTTTGTGGTATTAAAAGCATAGGTTATGGGAGATATCTTATAGCTAAAATCCAATTAAAGGTCTCAACTAAGTTGGTGTGAACACCCAACCTATCATCCACGCCAACTCTCACTCTTAGGTGTCAACTGAACTTGATAACAAGAGGTAGAACCCCACTATTTAGATAGAAACCCCCAAAACCCATTTATATGACCTATAAATGTCAAGAGTATTCCACCATTTCAATCTACTTGGAAAAAAATCCGAATTGAATACTCACATGCCCAAATCTGACTTCTAGAGCCCAAGATATCCCCAAAACTACTGAACTGAGTTGTATATGGCCAGAGCACATGGCCAGAGCACATTGGGCCTACCTGTGTAATAGTACATGGCATGCAATTTATTGTACATGGTGTGTAATATTCACAAAAAAGTCACCCGATGTTTGTTTTCACTAAAACACATGCCCAAGTACCACTACACGGCGTGTACTTATAGTACACGGTGTGTACTCTTTAAAACCCATTATTCTGTGTTCTATTTCACACGACCAGTCACACGGCCACCAACTACACTGCTTGTACTCAAATTAAACAGCGTGTACATAAAAAAATAATATTCCCCAAATGCGAAGAACACACCACATGTACCCCTGGAATACACACTGTGTATTTTGGGTTTTCTGATGGGAAATTCCTGAAAACGCCCGGAACACCCATTTTCACCCCTGAAACAACAGATCGAGCCCCATGGGCTTACAAGAAAGAAATATAAGGCTTTAAAGACTTAAAGAAACATGTTTTAAGGGTATCTATTATTAAAACATAAATTTCCCTACCTTTGGGAGGAAACTGCCAAAGCTTCAGTTGATTTCACGGATCCTGGTTGCCGCACGCTGACTCAGCACGTCGAGAGCTTCGAATCGGTGCCCCTCTTGCCTCCCAACTCTCTCTATTTCTCAATCTCCAAATCCCCCAGAAGACATGGGAAATGAAGAGAGCATATAGAGCTTGTTCTATATGGATTAGGACATAAGAGAAAATAAAAGAAAAGGGAAGAAGAAAAGAAATGGAAGAAAAAGGGGTTCGGGCCAGCCTCAGTGCCCGACATGAGTTTATGCCTTCCCTATGCTAAACTCCTCATTCCGAACTCAACGGTACAGACATAATGTCTATTCATTATTCCATTTAAATGTTATTTCCAAATGAAACTACGCAAATAATTTAATATTTAATTTAATAATATTAAATATTAAATATTCTGCTAAAATTCAAACAGCTCAGATTTCCACCAAACTCCTATCCTTGGGTAATGTCCCTATTTTGGGACCAACAGAGTTGTCATAAAAATTATTTGAGATCAAATGTATAGTAGAATGACCATTTTACCCCTCATGAGCATCCAACAACAAAAAATCAAATTTCTGCTCAAAAAAATTGTTCAGAAAAAGTCAGGTTCTTACAGAAGGCAATTCAAGAAGGCCTTTTAGGTTTAATCAAAAGTAGTTACCTTATTTGAGTAACTGTCTTCTCATAATCATCTTTCATTTATTTTCCCTTATCCAACCCCATAAAATTCGTTAATAAATTATTTTATTAAAAAATGTATCATCAATATACTATGATTTTTAATATTTCATGTATTCAACTTACACTCTCACACACCTCCATCTAAAGGATTTAGAACATACAGTTTCTGTTAACAGTGAACGATTACCTCACAAAATGATGGTTGTTCAATTTTCTCCTAACACCTTTCATGGTGGCCATTATGATGGAAATAAAATTAAATATTATATTTATGATATTTTTTATCTCCATGTTTTTGTAATTATCATTTATAATATACCTTTGTGATTTTTATTTCATATAAATACAATAATTTCATTTAAGGAAGTGCAGACTACCACCCCCTAAAAGTGATATGATTCGTTGATGATACACATGGTATGTATAAAAGATGAAATTAATGAAATTATGTAAGATATATAACATATATATTATACTAGAATTATAATATACCTATTTATAATTCACTTTTCATTCCTTTAAAAATTAAAAATAAATAAATATAGCATTCATGCATACGTACGGCTTACTATCTCCATAAATGATGAATATCATTTTCTTATATTGTAATGTTATGGAATATTATAAAATAAATATATACTATATATAAATACATATATTCTGTATATATATGATATTTAAATCATGATTAAAATTTTGGAGATAATGGACTTTTGACCACATGGACAATTTTTAATTATAACATGTTCATTTTTGACTCAAGTACTGAACACTGAAAAAACAATGATATGAACATGAATAATTATATTATTGTTAAAGTAGGGTAATAAGTGATATAAAAGGAATAATAAACTTTAAAAATGTTCTGAATCAAGTATAATTAACTTAATTTTATTATTCATGGAGATAAAGAATGACCCAGACAAGTCAGATAAAAGGTAAGGGAACTTCTTAACCCAATTTCCATTCTTTAGGTTAATTCTCAAGTTCTTGATTATGTAGTACTATGAATATGTAAGGAATAACTTTTTATGTCCTAAAATTTATTTATTCTTTCTTTAAGTGTACTTTTAGTAAATATGAATAATCGTTCTTTTGAAATTATAAAATGATTTTTGTAAGGGAATATTTCACCCTCCTCTTTTAGTCAAAAACATCTTTTTTTTTTGGTTTAAGAACCCAGATCTCCTTTTCTAGTATGTTTTCCATTTTCTGGTTATTTTGATGAAAAAGATGAGTTTTCTGAAAATTTCTTAAAAACACACCATGTACTCGGTTACCATAGGTAACCAGGTGCTAACTGTGTCACAGCCATGAACATGGTCCTGTGTGGTGACCGGAAGACAGCCAAATGTGGGGGTCAGTGAAGGAAAGTACACTCTGTGTACGTCTAAAGTACATGCAGTGTAGTTCCTTTTTTTATTAAACATACCAAGACCACATTTAATGGACATAACCGTCTTCTTCTTGACATAGATCGTCTGAGATAATCCGTATAGAGAGGATCATCATCGATATCTCGATCAAGAATCTATTCTCTGAATCGGACTCTGTCAGTTGCATTGGAATCACATCGGTGAGTTCTCCCTTCTTCTTGAACACCTTCTTCTGATTCTTTCTCTCTCATGAGATATCGTTGGCTTGAAAATTTTAGATGGTTTTTTATATCTACAACATTCTATGGTGATTCAAGGCTTGAGGTTCACATATAATGATCCTATAACACCTAGGTAGGTGGTTTGTGCCTTTTTGTAGATATTCTTTGAATGCTATGTATAAAAGTTCCCAATACCCTTGATTGGGGTATTGCGTGTTTACGGTTTTGGCCCTGTTAATTTCCTCCTATTATTTTATTCATAAGTACAGGTTAATTGAATGTGAATAGGGTTAATTTCTATGATTTGTAAGTGTTTTTCTATGCATGTTTTGTTTAGGACCATTTGGTTTTTCTTATACTATAAGGATGCCTTGTTTGTTTCCCACGCCAAGTATTGTAGGATAGAGTGGTTGTTTATCTAACATTTTGGTATGGTGTATATTGGGTAGCTATGTAGTTATTGTGGTTTACTTTGACCGCTTTTCATTGCTATGCTTGTTTCACTTACACAGTGCCGTGAGAACCCAGTGTTGTGGACCATATGGAGAATGGATGTAAGGGATTCTCTAGAGTGTCTGTTATTATTGTTACGATGCGAGACCATATGAGGAATTGACATAAGTGATTTTGAGTGTATGAAGTTCCACTACATGGTCCATAGGGTGAATGAGATGTATGTGCTTCCCCAGAGTGCCTTTTAGTTACCGATACAAGACTATAGGTGGAATTGATGGTGAGTGCTTCCCCAGAGAGTGTATAATAAAGCTGAACTAGAGGGTTAGACTATGTGTACTTCCCAGAGGGTTTCTTGTGGTTTATAGGTAGGACCAGAGGAGATTATGCTGTGAGTACATCCTAGAGGGTTATCTGTTTGTGATTATCTGTTTACTTGTTATGTGGGACTGAATTCTTTGAGACTGTGGAATTGTTTACTATTGAGTACTTACTTGTTTACTGTTTCTTTGTATATTGCCTTCCATATATATTCACTGACTATTATACATAGATATCTTGGTGGTTACCTACTCAGATTTAGTCTCACACCCTGTTTGGGCCATTCTTTTAGGCCCAACTAGATTATATTGTTGCAGGAATAGATAAGGTCAAGTGCCCTTCTACTTCAGGCACTTGAATTATTTTAATCTTGAGAGCATGGGAACAATATTAGCCTTGCGATGTTGCAGAGCTGTTTATTTCATTCCTTTGTACATTGATTTAGTACTGTATTTTAGAATTGTGACTTGTTTGGATGCTTTCTTAGACATATGTATCATGCATCATTTATATATATCTACTCCAATTATTAATTTCTTCAGTCTTCAACTTTTTACTTTATTATAGTGATATTACTACAGCTTCTACTTTTGTATATCTATTTACTTCCATTATGTTACTCTGCCAATGAGGGCATAGTTTTCCCACTGTCACACCCAAGGCCCTCGCTTCTAGTAGACATCCTATAGCGTTTGAGGAAATACGCTTGAGGCCATGTGACCAACCGGGTACTAGGCACCTCTGGGCGGCCTCTGGAACTGGGATGTTACCAAGTGGTATCATAGGAATTATTTTCTTCTTGACTTACTGTTTGGAGCCTATAGTTCGGGATAGGACGGAAAGAGGTACATGGTAATAAGTTGTTCCCAAGAGTAGCTAACTTGTGTACAGGGAACACCGAATTTTCCACATTTATTGAAATTTAATGGTTTTTCAATTTTATAGTTGATTTGATTTCACCGTTTGGTGATTAAAATGTTTTTTTCTATTATTGATGATGTTATTGAGGTTCTATTTCTGCCGAAACCTGATGAGATGAGGGTATTCCATCTCATGCATCATAATGGCACTTTCTAGGAATCACATGTCAAGCATTCTTGCCATTCCATTTAGGGTAAATTAGTGATTTCATGTTGTTATGATAAATGTTGTGTTATATATGCATGTTGTTGTGATAAGTTCCTTGATAATGTACCTACTATTTGATAGGGTATTGATTTGTGTACGGTTTTTTTGAATGAATGCCAAACATTGGTTCTTGAGGTGTCATGGTCCCTCGTGGATCGTAATTTGGTGGATCATTGCCTTGTTTTTATTTTATGTGACATGTAAGATATGCCAAGATTTGATTCGCGGGGAGTATGGGCTCTAACATATCGGAATTTGGCACCTTAATGTTCATTTCAGTGTTTTTATGGGCTCCAGAGTAGTTTTTGAGGTTTACTGTTCAGAAAAACCAAGAATACATGTCATGTAGTTTTGAATACATGCCATGTGTTTTTCTGTTTAGGAAGAAAATGTTTATCTTAAGTACACACTGTGTACTCAATGTACACATTGTGTAGTATCTAACCGTGTCGCTGGTTGTGTGGGCAGAGACATGGGGTTTGGAAAAATTTTGGCGGGACATTCCATGTATCGGACGTACACACCTTGTGTTTTGACCATGTGACTGCCTGTGTTACTAATGACATGGATGGATAAAAACATAAGCAATACACACTGTGTCAGTCTTGAACACGCCATGTGGTGTAATCCATGGAATCCGTCTGTGTAACTAACAACATGGGACTGTCGAAATCCATTAGTTTACACAGTGTCCATTTGGAACACCCCGTTTAGTGTGAGCTGTGTATCAGGCTGTGTCACTAACAACACGGTTCGGTGAATCTCTTCTATTACATTCCATGTATGGCACAAACACGCCACGTAGTTTGGTTCTAGGAGAACCGTGTAGCTTAGTCATGTAGAGGGACTCGGGCAGGGGAAGAGGATTCAAGTACACGCTGTGTGTTAGGAGAATACGCCATGTGTTTGGGGTATTACACAACCTGTTTTAGTAGAAGTACATGCCCATGTGAAAGGCTTAAGGTAACATGCCGTGTAGTTAAGTATACACATCGCATATCCATGTTTTATAAAGAATGAATTATTAATTTTTCCTATTCCCTTATTACTCTTCTATTTTTCAGTCCTTGATAATCTTGATCAAAGTTGTGTGTTGGACCTTGTAGATTCATGCCAACGAGATGTCCTCCAATTGTACGTCAGTTTCAAGGTAGTGATCAGACACCAGACATGGCTAATCAGGGACTTCAAGGAGATCCTCTAGTTTTTTTAGTCTTAGAAACAACAATCATTCCGAACACTAGTGTTGATGCAAAGTTCCGATAGGGCTTTATGATGTTTATGCAGACCTTCTAAAGAGTACAACATCCTTCCCTATTTATGGAAAAGCTGATGTGGGTCTTTCAGTAGAAGCATCCTCCCACCTTCACCGATGAAGGGGGACCTTAGGCAGAAGAGTCCTAGTTAGAAGCGATGATTTCCATCTTCGAGCATCTGGAGATGCCTCCAGAGAGAAATGTCAATCTTGCTATGTACATGCTTCTGGATTCCACCAAGAGATGGTGGTATGTGATCTCACCAGCGGGATTCTAGAAGATCATGTCCTGGGATGATTTCCAGCATGACTTCTATGATTACTTCTATCCAGAGACTTTGTGGGCTTATCGAGCTAGAGAGTTTATGAGTCTGGAACATGGTACTCTTTCTTTTATGGAGTAATCTTCTCTATTCACTGAGCTGCAGCGCTTCACGCCTATTCTAGGAGGTGATGAGTTAATCCTGTAAATGAAGTTTGAGGTTGTTCTAAGTCATGAAATCCAATCACAGGTGAATATCTTTAGGTTTACATCTATCACATCAATTTTCAACCAGGCTCTAATCACCGAGTGCAATATGAGGGATTCTGGAGTTGTGAGCCAGAGTGGTTCAACATCTGGAGTTAGTATCCCTCCTAATGACAGTAGGAAGCATCATAGGGGGTCTTCGCATGGTGATCCAAGGAGGCGAGACACTTCTTCTGGTATCCAGGTGGTGTGCTACCAGTGCTAGAAGAGCAGGTATACGGGGCAACATTTCCCGAGAGACCCAGTGGATTGCCAATCTTACAGAAAGATGGGTCATCTTCAGCACTTCTGTCAGTTCTTCTCACCAAAAGATGGTGACATGGGTTCTTCTATGACTCCTCATTCAAGAGAAGCATGACCAATTTCTCATCAGTCTGGAAACTAGGGTTATTATATTCGTTCAGGTTGAGGTGGAGGTCGCGATCGTGGAAGTCATTCACCAGGATTTTAGCGATGACATGGTGGATTAGCTCAGACTAGTTAGGAAGGGTCACATGGTCATGGTGCAGGCCATACTTTTGCAGTGGAGCAGACCCAACAAGAGCAGGATCCCAGACCCTCTACAGTTTGAGGTAGGATTCTAGTTTCCTCAGTTTTATCTTCTTCGCTTTTCGATATAGGTGCTTCCCATAGCTTTATATCTGTTTCTTTTGTGGAGATCCTTGGGCTTTATGTCTTTTCTTCTACTGATATATTAATGTTTGACACACCTTTAAGGATAAGAACTACTAGTGTACAATAGTGTAGGGATTTCCCTCTTGAGATAGCTTGGAGTCACTTATTTTGGGACCTTTATATCCTAAAGATGATAGGATATGATGTCATTCTCATAATGGATTGTTTAGTTCCCTTCTAGGTTGTTGTAGATTTCTATTTTCATAGGGTGAGTTTCACATCACCAGAGGGTGGATTTTTTCTTCATTAGGGAGAATGGGTTGTCCATGTGAGCAGAGCGGGACCTGAGCATCATGGGTTGGGAGGCGTTACATCCCATATTTCTAGTCTATATTTGGATGACTAGGGGACTTCACATATGGACTTTCCTCCAGTGGTAAATCGTTTCATGGATGTCTTTCTAGAGGACTTTTTGAAGTTTTCCTCCAGAGTGAGAGGTGTAATTTTCTATAGATCTCATGCTAGGAGTGGAAACGGAGTCCATTCCTCTTTATAAGATGGTTACGCCAGAGTTACATGAGATCAATGTTGGAACCAGGGTCTTCAAAGCATGATTTGGCGTATGGTTTGGGTTTGTTGTCAATCCTCAGTGGAAGTTCAGGATGTGTACCAACAAAGAGATCACACCATTCAAGTAGAAAATAGTAGTGAAGGTGGCACCGTTTCCCAGTGTTTGCCAAATTTTTGGGCCTGAAAATCAGCCAATAAAGTAAAGTGTTTTTAGAAAATCTACTTGCGCGCCGAGGTCTTGGAGGACAAAAGACTTGCACGCCATATGTTTTTGAGGATCATAACTTCAAAATTTGGCTAAGGAAAGAAGGTCGCGCAAGTATTGGTTGGGTCGCGCAAGTGAGTTGCGCGACATAGGTTGTGGGAAACGAGATTTGCGCGCCAATGATGGACTTGCACGCCTCCGCGCAGGGGGTCCAATTTTCCTATAAATACTGGACCACCCCTCCTCATTTTGCAATGGAGTTCAACACTGAGAGATTGTTCGAGCTCTCGTCGCGCAGGTGGTTGAGTCGTGCAGGTGGTAGTTTGGTCGCGCAAGTAGAGCTTGCGCGCCGGTTGTCTGCTGTGTGCCCAAGGCGGTTTGGGAGTGAAAGGAAGTGAACCACGCAAGTTTGTTGTTGGGTAAGGAAGTGTCGTGTAGGTGCGTTGGTGACACTTGCGAGCCCGTTTGGACTTGCGTTCCATATTGGGACTAGCACGTCCGACTTGGAGAAGCGCTCCAGGTTTTGCGGAAGCCTGCTGGCCTGTTTGGAGCTACACGAAAGCCAGGAGACTACCTGATAAATTCTAGGAAAAGTGATATTCTGCTTCTGGTGAGAATCAGACTTCAATAGAGCATCTACATACAACTGAGGATACATTCTTATGAAAATGATGAAGATACCTTCATGCCTATAAACTGAGTGGGACTTCACCAACGGTAGTGAGCCAGGGGGAGTCAACGAGAGTGAACCGAGGGGAGGAGTGGGCTATCCCTGAAGCTTTGTAAAGGCAGTGAGCCTGGGATAGAGTAACTGTACCCGAACTTTTGTAATCTACCGCTAGTGAAGCATAGTGGATTTTGGTACGACCGACAACCTGTCAGCGTATGCGCCTTCGACGTAGCCCTTAGTGGTGAACCAAGTAAAAAGGGCTGTGTCTTCTCTGTGCATGTGAATGTTTGCTTTCTGATCATAATCATTATACAGGTTCAACAAGTTCCTACAAACGTGGGAACAAGATCCATCACATTAAAAGAAAAAGTGGTCACCGATTCACCCTCCCCTCTCAGGGTGTCCCGGGGTCCTTCAAGTGGTATCAGAGGGTAAAGGTTGCTGGTGTTGAATCTGACTGTCTTCATCATGGAAAACGTGGTCAATGTCAGGGGAGTCCCTCACTTCGATGGAAGAAATTTATTGATTTGGAAGAACAGAATGAGATCTCATATAAGATCTCTTGGAATGGAAGTTCTTTTTTTCTACTGTGAAAGGAATACAAGTCACTGATCCAACAGGTATGGCTATAACTGAAACAGACAGGAAACCTCTTGATGCAGATGCTAAAGCACAGAATGCTCTCACTGTAGCCCTTTCTGATCAAATCTACCTGAAGGTGATGAATTGCACCTCATCAAAATCCATGTGGGATAAACTTGAGAATATTTATGAAGGAGATATCAAAGTGAAGGAGGCGAAACTACAAGTGCTACACAATCGGTTTGATGATCTGAAGATGCACCCAGACGAGAATGCAGACTCTTTCTTCAATCGAATTACTGAAGTGGTTGGAGAAATTCGGGGTCTAGGAGAAGAAATCAAAGACAATGATATTGTAAAGAAAATATTAAGAAGACTTCCACCTTTGTATAATGCGAAAGTGTCAGCCCTTGAGGAAAGAGATCTTTCCAAACCTTCTCTAGATGACTTACTGAGTAGCTTGGTATCATATGAAATGAGAGTCAAACTAGAAGATGCTACGACTCGGGTGAGCAAGGAAATGGAATTCAAGTCCATGGATAAATTGAAAATCTCAAAGGATAGTAGCGGTGATGATGAAGAAGAGAAAGAAATTATTTCTCTCATTGCAAAGAAGTTCTAAAAGGGGAAAGGGAAATTCAAAGGGAAGTTACCTCTCACATGTTTCCGTTGTGGAAAAGTTGGGCATATTGCCTCTCAGTGCTTGAAGAATATCAATGATGATGACAGTGAAGATGAAAACTTCAATAAGCCTTAGAGAAGGTTCTTCAAAAAGGGAGACTTCAAATCTGGTAAGAAAATGCAAAGGAAGAGTTTTGTCTGTGAAGAGGAAGAAGATGACAATGAATTCTGTGATAAAGAAGAACCAGAATTCAAAACTGGGAACCATGCTTCTATGATGGCCACTATTTAAAAGTCAGAAGATACTAATGGAGAAAAACAACTGAGAACTTGTGTAGATCCTGAGGTGCAACTTAAGGATGCAGTTAGTAAGCTTAAGATTAAATGTAAGAGCTGTAATAAGTGGAAATCAATTTTAGAAGAATCAAATGAATATGTTGATCAAATTGAAGTTGAAATTGAATGACTGGAAGAATTTGTGAAGGTACAGTCTGAAATAATTGAAAGCAATGATGATGTAGTTGATCTAAAGCTGAGAATTGAAGAGTAGGAAAATTTCATCAAGGACCTCACATCCAAAATGGATGAAAAATCCAAGACTGCTGAGGGTCTTGAGGAGGAAGTAGTTACTCTAATGAGTAAACTGGAGACTGAATCAGTTCCAAAAGAATCGAGGAAGAAAATACAGTTCGAATTCTCAGATGCAGAATTACTAGCAAGAGCCAAGTGTGGTTCAGATGAGGTTGGAAAAATCTTGAGTGATCAATGACCCGCTTGCATGGGAAAGAGTGGAATTGGCTGTGAGGCTGAGTCATCAACTGCTGGAAGTGAAAAGATCCAAAAGAAAGATAAGATGAAAGTTAAACATGATGACATGTTACCTAGAGTGCTGAAAAAGGAACCCTCAATCCAAACTAAAAGGAGACCCGGAAATTATCCTCAAAATTTCAAAAATGACAGACAGTCTTACTATTCTCTCAAGGAAGAAGGTATAAGGAGAAATTCAAGTGAGACGACATTTCCTCTCATGAAGTGTTAGTTCTATGGCTATCTGGGCCATACCATGTCTTATTGTGAAGAGGCTAGAAGCTATCTGAATGGAGAAGATATAGATGCTCAACAAAGGAGAACAATCTCATATCCTAATTCTCATAGAAGAAATAATTTCAATGGATATTTTTTTCGTTGTTCTAAATTTGGTCATAAGGACGTTAATTGCAGATAGAGAAGGGACATAAACACCTCATACCGAAGTTCAAGACAAGTCAAGTCTCGTCAGCAAGACAATGTTTCTCTTTGAAACAGGTTCTCACCTCTCAAAGAAGACTTTGACTATGAAGAACCTGGGTATGCGGAAGAGATATTTGAAAGGCCATAAGTTCTATATACTCAATCTAATGTTTCATGGAAGGAAAGGAAGAATATTGGGAAATCAAACCTTGCAGAGGTTTCCCTCACAGGTACAAAGAACAACAGTACCTGGATTCTGGATAACGGTTGTTCATCTCATATGATGGGGAATGTCGACCTACTAACGAATATCATAAATAATGTTGATGGTACGGTAAGATTTGGTAATGATGGGGCTCTGAAAATAAAAGGGAGTGGAAGTACCCAATTAGCTAATGGAGAACTAAAGAAGACTGACGTCCTTTACATAGATGGCCTACGTCATAATCTCCTCAGCGTGAGTCAACTCTGTGAATCGGGACTTATAGTTACTTTTAATCAGAAATGCTGCACTATCAACGGAAAAACTGGAAATTCACTTATGAAAGGATGCAGAATAGAAGGCAACTTGTATCAGGTTGATAGTGAAGAAAATGTATGTTACATGACTGTTGAAGAAGAAAACAATTTTTAGCATCGGATATTGGGACACATCAATCAACAAGACATGGAGAAAATATCAAAATTGAGAATTTTCATGGACATCCCCAACCTGAAGCGTGAGCGTGAAAAATCTTGTGATGCTTGTATTTGTGGGAAGCTGGTCTGCAGTTCATATCAGCCAAAGAAGAAAAAGGCATCTCAACTTATTGATCTGATTCATACAGATGTTTGTGGTCCAATAAATGTTGCCGGAACACATGGAGAAAGGTACTTTTTCCTTTTTATAGATGATTACAGTATAATGGCATGTGTGATGGTCATTCACAGGAAACGACAAGTCCTTGACTGCATGAAAACATATTGGCGAATCGCCGAGAATGATACTGGACGAACAATCAAAGTGTTGCGATATGACAATGGAGGAGAATACACGTCCATTGAATTTAAGAATTATCTAGAGAAGCATGGGATACAACATGAGGTAGTTGCTGTGAGAACTCCACAACAAAATGGAGTTGTTGAACGTAGGAATCGACAGGTGAACAACATGGAACGAACTATGCTGATTGAGAGTCGTATTCCATGAAATTACTGGAAAGAGGCTGTTCTAGCTGCAGTGTACATTCAAAATCGAAAAATACTTTATATGGGTGAGATGAAGACACCATATGAATTGTGGCATGGAAGGAAGCCTTCTCTAAAATACTTTCGTGTCTTTGGAAGTAAATGCTTCATCAGGAACAAATAAGGAAATCAAGGGAAATATGGCGGCAATGCAGATGAAGGAATTTTCCTTGGTTACTCAATGAACAGAAAAGCCTACAAATGCTTCACCAAGCGTTTGGGAAGAATTGTGGAAAGCATTGATGTTAAGATAATTGAAGAGAAAACCACAAATGCTTCAAGGAAGTCATATACTGATGTGATAGAAAGTCAGGAAGAATGTGAACGTGAAGAAAATACAAATGCAGAAATAGATGAAGTAGTTGAAAACACTCAGCATTCACACCATGATATTGACTCAGAAGAAGAATCTGAAGAAGAAACTATGGCTGAAGAAAATGCTACTGAACCTCGCAGGAGAAATCAAAGAGCTGAGATTGATCCATCCAACATAATTGGGGACAGAAGTGCACCCACTCAAACAAGGAGAATGCAGAATAACATTCAATCTAGATTTCTATCACTTGTAGAGCCATCCTCATTCGAAGAAGCTGCTAATGATGAATCTTGGGTGAAAGCCATGAATGATGAATTGGATCAGATTGACAAGAATCAGACATGGGATCTTGTCCAGAGACCCGAAGGTCAAAATGTGATTGGTACCAAATGGATCTTCAAAAATAAGTTTGATGAACATGGAAGGGTCATCAGAAACAAGGCACGTCTGGTATGTAAAGGATACTCTTAGATTGAAGGCATTGATGTTGAAGAAACCTTTGCTCCAATGGCTAGACTGGAGTCAATCAGGATTTTCCATGCCATGGCACTCCAAAGAGGATATAAAGTATATCAAATGGATGTTAAGACAACATTCTTGAATGGTGTACTCGAAGAAGAAGTCTGCATTGAACAACCAGTGGGATTTATTTTGGGTACTGATGAAACAAAGGTCTGTAAACTAAAGAAAGCTCTATATGGTTTGAAGCAGGCACCACGGGCATGGTACTCACGGCTGGATTAATATCTCAAGAAGTTGGAATTCAAAAGAGGAGGAGTTTATCAAAATCTCTATGTGAAGAATTCTCCAAAAGATCAATTCATGGTTCTTGTCTATGTTGATGATATCATATTTGGTGGCAGTAGGCAGAAATCAGTGGATGAATTTGCCAACCACATGAAATCAGAATTTGAAATGTCTATGATTGGGGAGCTCACATATTTCTTGGGGCTGCAGGTGATTCAAAAGAAGGAATACACTTTCATTTCTCAGGAAAAATATGCAAGAGAGATACTGAAGAAGTTCAATATGCAAGACTCCAAACCAATGTCAACTTTGGTTGTAGTTGGAACTAAACTTGGAAAGCATGAGGATGGGGACTCTGTTGATCCCACCATGTACAGGAGGATCATTGGAATCCTACTATACCTGACAGCGACAAGGCCATATATTGTCTTTGCCACATGCCTTGTAGCCCGCTTTCAGAGTAATCCAAAAAGGGAACATATGGCAGCAGTAAAAAGAATCATGAGATATATTCACGGTACACATAAATTCGGGTTATTTTTTGCTGCAGGCAGGGACAATGAATTATCCGCATTTTCAGATGCTGACTGGGCTGGTGATGTGGTAGACAGAAAGTCCACTAGTGGTGGAGATTTCTATATTGGGAAGAAATGTGTTGGCTGGTTGAACAAGAAACAAGAAAGTACTTCTCTTAGTACGGCTGAAGCTGAGTATATCTCTGCCACAAAAGCATGCACTCAACTTCTTTGGATGAAGCAGCAGCTAACAGATATTGGTGATAAGGTGCAGCAACCAATGGTGATTTATTGTGATAACAAAAGTGCAATTGATCTTACGAAGAATCCGGTTCATCATTCTCGTACAAAACATATTGAAATATGGTATCATTTTATCAAAGAAAAGGTTGAACAAGGCGTGATTAGAATTGATCATGTTGGAACTGATGAGAAAGTGGCTGATATCCTGACCAAGACATTGTCCGCGACTGTGTTTGAGAAGCATCGGTTGAACCTCGGTGTTCAACCACCTCCTACTACATAAGGAGGCTCCGAAAATCCCCTCTCCCCGTTTGTTTTAAATTTTTTTTATCTACTTATGGATGTGATGCAGGATTATGGGGGAGATACTATTCAGGGGGAGTATGGATTGAGCTGAACGTTAAATAACTTATCGGTCTTTGGTTTTATTGTCAATGGGGGAGAAAGGAATAAATTCAAGGCACAAAATTCTTTTGTGATGAGAAGTATAAGATTGCGATAAGAAGTTTAAGAAGGATAACATCGGGCGTCATGGAGAATGTCAAAACACCAGAACCCAATTCAAGATTCCTCTCTTGTTTTCTACACCGAGCAATGCTCACGTAGACGTAGAGTATTGGCTGAGTAGATTCTTGCGTTTTGGGTTTTCTCATGGTTGGAGATCTATTGAATTTATTCTGATTGACAACAAACCCAAAGGGGGAGATTGTTGGAACCAGGGTCTTCAAAGCATGATTTGGCGTATAGTTTGTGTTTGTTGTCAATCCTCAGTGGAAGTTCAGGATGTGTACCAACAAAGAGATCATACCGTTCAAGCAGAAAATAGTAGTGAAGGTGGCGCCGTTTCCCAGTGTTTGCCAAATTTTTGGGCCTGAAAATCAGCCAATAAAGTAAAGTGTTTTTGGAAAAGATACTTGCGTGTCGAGGTATTGGAGGATAAAAGACTTGAGCACCGTATGTTTTTGAGGATCAGAACTTCAAAATTTGGCTAAGGAAAGAAGGTCGCGCAAGTATTGGTTTGGTCGCACAAGTGAGTTGCGCGATAGAGGTTGTGGGAAACGAGACTTGTGTGCCAATGATGGACTTGCGCACCTCCGCGCAGGGGGTCCAGTTTGCCTATAAATACTGGACCACCCCTCCTCATTTTTCAACGGAGTTCAACACTGAGAGATTGTTCGAGCTCTCATCGCGCAGGTGGTTGAGCCGCGCAGGTGGTAGTTTGGTCGCGCAAGTAGAGCTTGCGCGTCGGTTGTCTGCTGTGCACCCAAGGCGGTTTAGTAGAGAAAGGAAGTGAACTGTGCAAGTTTGTTGTTGGGGAAGGAAGCATCGTGCAGGTGTGTTGGTGACACTTGCATGCCAGTTTGGACTTGCGCGCCGTATTGAGACTTGCGCGTCCGTCTTGGAGAAGCGCGCCAGGTTTTTCTGAAGCCCGTCGGCCTATTTGGAGCTGCACAAAAGCTAGGAGACTACCTGATACATTCGAGGAAAAGTGATATTCTGCTTCTGGTGAGAATCAGACTTCAATAGAGAATCTACATACAACAGAGGATGCATTCTTATGAAAATGATGAAGAGACCTTCACATCTATAAACTGAGTGGGACTTCACCAACGACAGTGAGCCAGAGGGAGTCAACGAGAGTGACCCGAGGGGAGCAGTGGGCTATCCCTGAAACTTTCTAAAGGTAGTGATCCTGGGACAGAGTAACTGTACCCAAACTTTTGTAATCTACCGCTAGTGAAGCATAGTGGATTTTGTATGCTCCTTGAACGTAGCCCTTAGTGGTGAACCAAGTAAAAAGGGATGTGTCTTCTCTGTGCATGTGAATGTTTTTTTTCTGATCATAATCATCATAAAGGTTCAACAAGTTCCTACCAACGTGGGAACAAGATCCATCACATTAAAAGAAAAATTGGTCAACCTGATTCACCCCTCCCCTCTCAGGGAGTCTCGGGGTCCTTCACTCAAGAAGCAGTTGGAGGAGTTGCAAGAAAATGGTTTCATCTTACCCAACACTTCTTCTTGTGGTTCTCCTGCCTTATTTGAAAAGAAGGCAGATGGTACCCTCACACATTGTGTAGATTATCAGAAGTTGAACCAGTTGATAGTCAAGAACCAATATCACTTTCCAAGGATTTATGATCTCTTTGATCAACTTCGATGATCCCAGGTATTCTTGAAGACTGAATTGAGGTCCAGTTACCATCAGAAGCACATTAGACCATCTAATATACAACTTACAGCCTTTTGGAGCAGGTATGGTCTATACGAGTATGTAGTTATGCTGTTTAGTCTCACGAACGCACCTGCAGTTTTCATGGCACTGATGAACCGAGTGTTCTATACATACATGGATTATTTCATGGTGGTTTTCATGGATGATATCTTGGTGTACTCTCTCACTCAAGACAACCATGCCACCGATCTTGAGATCATTTTGAGTACACTATGAGAGAATCAGTTATATGCTATGCTCTCAAAATGCCAATTTTTTATGAACCAAATTCACTTCTTGGGTCATGTTATCTCAGATGTAGGAGTATTAGTAAACCTAGAGAATTTGAGTGTAGTATTTTACTGGCAGCAACCGAAGAATTTCTTCGAGGTAAAATGTTTTCTAGGGCTAGCTAGTTACTATAGACGTTTTATACAGGACATTTCACGCATAGAATTAACACTAACGAGCCTGACTGAGAAGGGTGTGAAGTACTTGTGGTCAGATTCTTGTGAGTCATTATTTGAAGAGCTGAAAGGGAGGTCGAATTAAGCACCGATACTGGTATTGTCAGAGTCTGGAAAAAGCTATAATCTATACTATGATGCATCTGGTATCGGGATGGGAGTAGTTCTTATGCAGGGATAAGGTGTTGTTGTGTACAAGTCTGGACATTTGAGGCCACATGAGAGGAACAACCTAGCGCATGATCTCGAGCTAGCTGTAGATGTGCATGTCTTACCCTGTTGGAGACATTATCTTCTGGGAGATTATTTTGTGGTTTTCACCGACCACAAAAGTCTCAAGTATATCTTCACCCAGTATGACCTGAATTTGAGATAGAGAAGGTGGATTGAGTAGCTTTATTCCTTTTAGATTGAGCTTTATTATATGCTAGGGAAAGGCAACATTGTGGCTGATGCGCTGAGTAGGAGGACTGATATACTGGAAGTTCAAGAGGCCAGTAGTGAGTGGCAGCTTATGGCTCTGTTCTCTAAGATGCATGTGGTGGTGCACAACAGACAATGGAAAACGTTTCTATCTTCAGTAGTTGTTAACTCTACTCTGCTGGATTGAGTGCGAATGAGGCAGCTATCAGGTCCTGAATGACTAGTCTTATGAGAGAGTGTTTTAAGAGAGGACCATATTCCTAGATGGACCATAGGCAATGACAAGATCTTGCATTTCTAGGGCCGCGTGTGGGTTTTAGGAGAAATATGCGAGGAGTTGATGTGGGACTTTCATTCCACAGTTTGGGCAGTTATTACTGGTGTCACCAAGATTTATCATGATCTACATCGCCTTTATTGGTGGTCAGTTATGAAGAAATATGTTTCTGGGTTCTTCATGAGGTTTTCCATCTATCAGCACGTGAAGGCGGAGCATCACCGACCAACATGGCTTTTGTAGTAGTTACCCATTCTCGAGTGGTAGTGGAATGATGTCACAATGGATTTTGTGATAAGTTTACTGAGGTCACCTCGAGAGAATGATGTTGTATAGTTTTTCATTAACAGACTTACAATGGTTTCTTACTTCTTGCTGATCAAGGTGACCTTCAATTTTGATGAGCATGGACAATTGTACATCCATGAGATTGTATGTTTACATGGAGTTCCAAACTCCATTCTTTTAGATAGGAACACCCATTTTACTTCTCGGGTCTGGCAGGGGACACATAAGGCTTTGGAAATATAGGTACTTTTGAGTACAACTTACTACCCTCAGATAGATGTCTAGTCCGAACATAAAATTCATGTGATTGAGGACATGTTGGGAGCATGCATCCTTGATTTTAGAGGTTCTTGGGAGAAGCACATACCTCTTGTGGAGTTTTCTAGAAACAATAGTTTTCAAGAAACTATTCAGATGGAACATTATGAGGATTTGTATGGTAGGCCATTCTGATCACCCTTATGTTGGTTGGAGGCAGGAGAGGAAGCTATTTTGGGACCTCGTCTTGTCTAAGAGACAACAGAGCAGATAGAGTTGACCCAGAAGTGGATGGCTACTGCACAGTATCGTCAGATATCTTATGTTGATAAGTAGAGATGATATCTGGAGTTCAAGGTCGGGGATCAGGTTTTCCTACATGTCATGCTGAGGTTGGGGAACAAGTGGATTAGGAGACAAGGTAAGCTTTCATCGAGGTTCGTCGGGTCGTTTGAGGTTTTGGAGAGGGTCAGGATGGATGCCTATCAGTTAGAGTTACCTACGTGGTACCAGGCTATGCATGAAATCTTTAAAATTTCTCATCTTTACCGTTACTTCTCAAACCCATATAATGTTTTTCAGCCCAAATAGGTTGAGTTAGAGGTGGGATCCTCATTTGAGGAGCATTCTATTTGGATTGTTGATCGAAGTGAGAAGGTTCTCCAAGGATGGTCTGTTTCTTCTGGTACGAGTGCTATGGTAGCATGGGCGAGTACAGTATGAGACCTGGGAGAGGGAGACTGATGTATGATCACAGTGGTTGGAGCTTTTCAAGGATTATTCTTCTACGTCACCATGCTAGGTAAACTCAGGGATGAATTCATTTTAGATTGGATGTTTGTAAGAACCCGAATCTTCTTTTCAACTATGTTTTCCTTTTTCTGGTGTTTTTTAGGAAAAAGAGGAGTTTTCAAAAAATTCTTAAGTACATGGAGTGTAATTTATAAGTACATGTTGTGTACTTGGTTACTGTAGGTAGCCGGTTTATGGTCGTCTCATGGCCATGCACACAACCATGTGTGGTGCCATGGAGACTGCCTAATGCCTGGGCCGATGAAGGAAAGTACACACCATGTATTTCTAAAGTACACGGTGTGTACTTTTTTCATTAAATGTATATGAGTTTCTTATGATGGAAAAAACCATCTTCTTCTAGACATAGTTCTTCTGAGAGCATAAGTATGATGTGGATCTTCGTTGAGCCCTCGATCGAGTATCCGTTCTCTGAATCGGGATCCGTCGGTTGCGTTGGTATCACATCAATGAGTTCTCTCGTCTTCTTGAACACAATATTCTGATTCCTTAAATCTCATTACATATCAGTGGTTGAAAATTTTGGACTTTTCTTAGATCTATGATGATCTAAGGTTATTCAAGGCTTGAGGTTCAGGTTTAGCAATCCTACAACACCGAGGTAGGTGGTATGTTCCTTTCCGTAGATAGTCTTTGTTTTTTATGTGAAAAATTGCCCAATACCCTTGATCGGGGTATTGTGTGTTTGCTGTTTTAACCCTATTAATTTCCTGCTATTCTTGTATGATTAAGTAGAGGTTAATTGAATTTGAATAGGGTTAATTTCTATGCTTTTGAATTGTTTTCATATGCATGTTTTGTTTATGACCATTTGGTCTTGATTATCCTCTTAGGTTGCCTTGTTTGTTTCCCATGCCTAGTATTGTAGGATAGAGTGATTGTTTATCTGATATGTTGTTATACTGTAGACTATGTAGCCAAGTAGTTCATGAGGTTTACTTAGGCTTCTTTTCATTTCTATTCTTGTTTGACTTACACAGGGCCATGAGAACCTGGTGTAGTGGAGCATAGGGAAAATGGATGTAAGGGCTTCTCCAGAGTGTCTATTATTATTGTTACGATGCAAGACCATAGGAGAAATTGACATAAGTTCTTCCTCAGAGTGTCTTTTGTTCCTCAATGTGAACCATAGGGGGAATGATACATAAGTGATTCCCATAGCGCCTTTTAGTTACCGATAGAAGACTATAAGGGGAATTGATAGCGAGTGATTCCCCAAAGAGTCTATACTAAAGTTGAACCAAAGGGGTAAGATTGTGTTTACTTTTTATAGGGTATATTGTGTTTTATAAGTAGGACCAGAGGGGATTAGGCTGTGAGTAAATCCCAGAGGGATACCTGTTTGTGATTATCTGTTAACTTTCTCTGTGTAACTAAAAGCTTTGGAACTGTGGAATTGTTTACTTTTGAGTACTTCCTTGTTTACAGATTCTTTGTTTATTATTTTCCCTATATATTCACTAATTGTTAGTCACAGATCACTTGGTGGTTACCTACTGAGATTTACTCTCACACTTTTTTTGGGACATTCTTTTTGGCCCAAAAGATTATATTTTTGCATTTATAGATAAGGTAAAGCGCCCTTCTACTTCAGGTACTTGACTGCTTTGGAGCTGGAGAGTATGGGACCATGATTAGGCTTGTGATTCTATAGAGATGTTTAATTATTTCCTTTTTTACTTTGGTTTAGTACTTTATTTCAGCATTGTGACTTATTTGGATGACTTCCTAGACATATGTATCATGCATCATTTATATTTATGTGCTCCAGTTATTTATTTCATCAGTCTTTAGTTGTTTACTTTGGTATGGTGAAATTACTACTGCTTTCACTTTTATATATCTGTTTACATCTGTTGTGTTGCTCTACCAATGAGGGCATAACTTCCCCACCATCACAACCAAGTCCCTCTCTACTAGTCGGCATCCTCTGGTGATCAGAGAAATGCGCTTGAGTCCATGTGACCAACCAAGTACGGGGCGCCTTTAGGCAGCCTCCTGAACTGGGACATTACATTTTATCTTTTAAATTACATTTTATTATGTTGGGATATGTTATTATATATCATTATTTCTATACATTTTACATAAATGTGATGAGAGACCCTTTACTCGCCCATAAACTTTTTTTTAGATTTTTAATGTGACTCCATTAGAGTGCCAAATTTTTGTAAGGGACTACGTCTCAATCTCAATTCATCAAGGCATATCTTGATATAGAGAACCTATATTATCATATATGTTTTATATACTACCCTTTGAAATATTATATTTTGAATCTCCTTATTCTCATGATATTCTGGGTTTTGTTTAATATTATTATTTAATTATTTTTAATGAAGTATTTTTTCATGTGGAAAGGGACTCTTTAACTTAAACATTGTTTTAAATGTTTTAAAGATTTAATCTTATAAATCATTTTCATTAATTTCCATATTTTCAATATGGTTTTATGTATTTATTTATATAGAAATTAATTTTTTAATATTTTAATTCCTTTAAAATATTCAAAGTGTTATTGGACACTTTTATTCAAAAATCCCTTTATTAAATGTTTTATATGCTTTGGGAAATGGATTGAATATTTAAATATGTTGAATTGTTTTATTCTTATTGATGAGTCACATAATGATAATTTCAATTTATTATGTGTTAGGATTATGTAATGGTAATTGGAAATTTTGTGGGGGTTAGGTGATAAACAAAATATGGTTGTTCCATGATAAATTGTTGGAAGGTGAGCCCATGATAGATCTCAAATACATTGGGTAACATGATAGAGGTAAATGTTAATTTTTATCCTAATAGATTTGGGGAATATACTATAATGGGTATTTCAAACGTCACTCCCTATGTAGATGTGAAAGCTACAATGTATGTATGATATGGATTCCACAAGTTACCTTTATGATTTATGATTTCTATGTGTTATTCATAAATCATATGATTTTGTAAGGTATGTTAAATAGATTATGTTTTATGATTGTAAATTATGATTTCATTGATTTGTATGTATTTATAGACTAATGTCTTCATTCCTTGTTTTATAACCCTTATTTATATTTTTTGTCTCTTCCCATGTTTTTAAAATTTTTTTCCATGGGTTATAAAGAACGTTAAGGGAATGAAAGAATTCAAGAAGATTTATATCATGAAAAGAATTATTGTTATATTCAAGGAGTTTTATTATTTCAAAAAAATGGATAGGGTATTAGTGTCTACATTATAAAATTTTGGGATGTAATGTAGTAGTTACATCCCAATGCTCTAAAACACTAATATAGAAAAGATCCTCAATGTGAATTCTTGACTAAACTAATAATTATGTAATGTTTAAGGTTGGTGACTTATAGTCGGTCTCCATGGTATTGTCAAATCATTGATGATTATTTATATATGGATGGTCTATTGGAAACAATCATCAATGTATTATAAAACGAAAAATACGATGATATTTCAGTCTTATGGATCGAGTAATCTTCATACATATAAGACATGACAGTTTCCCTTCATGCTCCATGCATACATAATTCCATAAGCAGGAAAATAATTGATCATCCATGTAAGCGCAACATGCATATGAAATATGACTTTCAAACATGAATCGTATGTGTACACACCCATATCTCAAATATGTTTCCAGTCATTTATTAAAATTTTCATGTGTACATTGATATATATTCTAGGATCAGAAGGGCCAGATATAAGTATACTCATAAAAGTAAAATGTTTTTTCATACACAACCATTGAGGAAATTTATAAATGTTCCTAAAAAATGGCCATGTTCTGTGGAATGTAAGAATCATCCCAAATTAATTAAAACCATCACATGAAAGACCCAACCTCACATTATTCACGTTAGCTGAAAAATAAGGATATCAACCATCAAATCCCTACTATGAAAATACATCTACATTGTAAATCAACTCTTCATTATTCTTCTTTATCTCTGTATTATGCCATTGTATTTTTATTGATATATCATCATAAATGAAAATATTCTAGAGACTATTGATCAATGAAAAGTTCCCCATTACTTTTTTGTGGCACACGAGATGGTGTTCGATCAGCTGTTGGCTTCCATCAGGATGTTCCACATTTGATACAATCATTTTTATCAGTTTTCTACCAAAATATGTTCAAATAGTTCGAGAAAGCATGAATTATTTTTGAAAATCCAAATTCTTTGACTAAATACCATGTCATATAGTGGATTAAGGGAATATGTACATCATCTGGAAGTAAGTCCTTAACGAAGGTATGATTGTAATCGATGGCAGTATTAGAAATCCCAAACATGGTTTTCCCATGAAACAATCAAATTAAAAATTAGATCTTTTAAATTTTACCACATTGTTGAAATACTGGAGTCATTGCAACATTATTCAATTTTTCACTCTATAAACATGGTCATTAGCATTGGATGTATCATGTGTGATTGTATCAAAGTCTTCTTGGGTCGACATCCTTTCCTTCTCATGATGACGAATAAATGGAAACTGGTCATATATCAAAATTTCCAATCCATACCTCTCATTTGGTTCATCAACATTTTCATATTCCATTTTCTACCCATTTTGATACCACACCTAATATTTTTCTTGAATATCATATTTGGTTATATGGTAGCTAATTTCTTCATGGCTCAACCAAGGTCTTCTAACACAATTATAAAATGTGAATTGTTTGTGAAAACCATATGATGAATTGTCAAATATAAAATCTAAAAAGCTCTCCAAACTATTTTGAAACTTGATTATGATCTGATTAGTTTCATACATCTAAAATCTATCCATTCGGTAAAAAAATTAATCAGTCATTTCATGAAAGAAACTACATAATATTGAAGTTCAATAGAATTTTTTTTAAGTAAATGAGAATTGTTCACTTTATATTAAACGATAACCGGCCTCAATTTTAGTTATTCATGTTAGAAATATGAAAATAGAAGGAATAATGATTATCGGAGTAAATAATTTTAAAGAATAAGATATGTGATAAGTAAATAAACAATAAAAACATACACAACTCAAATGTAAAATGAGACATAGAGGGTGAATTGTGTATTGAGTTTTTAATGCAACTCAGTATTATATCAACTTTGGTTGATGGATTATCATTTAATATATACATCATATAATATTAAATAATCCTATGAATATTTATCTTAGGTGTGGTTATAAATCCAAAAAACAAAGTTTTATTTGGAGAAGTAAGTAACATAGTACCCTCATATGTTCCATACAACCATTTCATTTGAGGATTTATCAAATTTATACTCAACTACCAAAAACAGGTTCACTAAGGAATAGTCATAAATAATAATGAAGATATTTTTTTTTCAAGTATTAAATTTGAATGATATTCATTAAATTGTAAGATATTCATTAATCATATTGACAATATCTTGGTTTAGCATGCAATTTATCCCACCAATAAATTTGAATTTATAAAAAAATAATAAAAATTCATTAAACTCAAGATATTACAAACCCAATGAGTGTGCACCCCCATATCACCTGATGAAACCTCCAGACTCGTTCTCTAATGAGTCACATGCCATAAAACCCAGGATCATTCAACTAAAAATTGACCGTGATTCTCATTTAAGTTATTTTTATCAAGAAAAAACATTCCTTCGTGCTTTCTTTCAAACAATTCTAAGGAATCACACTCATTCCATGTATTACTAAAAGATCACTAGTCACTTAGGAATTTTTACAAAAACACAAATAACATTTTCATTCTTTATCCATACTAGATCCTACCGTATCATATCATAATCAACTGTATCCTCAAAAACCACAACCAAAACCATTAGGTTTAGGTATATAATAAATCATTTCCTCTTCAAATATTCAATATTCTTAATTTAATTCTTGTAATTAAAATTAAGAAGAAATAAATAATTCTATATTTCTTGATTTTTACCATCATAAGGGTGTCGAAATAATCAAGGTGAATCATTCCCATCATGAACCATATTTTTATGAATACATTTAATACATTAATCAATTACAAATTCATAAAATAAAAAAATGAACCCCTAAGTGTCAAAATAAATCCATTTCACAAATGAAATTAATTTAAATAATCAAATAACATCCCTAAATAAGATAAACATGTTCTTTCCTCAAAAAACACTATGGTTTGGGTGGGTATAATTCCACTAACACGTTATATAAGAAACCCATATAAAACTCATTATGGACACTTTATACAACTAAAACCTATTTCGTTAGAAAATCCAGTCACACATAAGAATATAAATTTCATATGAATCCTACAATCCACATGTGATGAATTTACACAATCCTCTTTCTTGTATGGTCCATATGCGAAAACCAAAAATTATAATATCAAATCATAACATCATACAAGAGTAAATATCTCAACTATAACATTGATAATCAAGATGAGAAATTTCATAACCCTATTGAACTATAATTACCACTAGATATGGATTCATGACTCACCTATTTTAAGACTATCACAAGTCCAACACATTCCTATAACCACATAATTACCCACAAATAGTAAGAAAATTAAAACACTCTATTATTGATTTCTAATGCCCTGAATAAAATTAAAACTATAGAATCCAAGCCAATGCACAACTACACCTTAAGTGCACCTCCTAAAATCTCAAATACTATCTACTAGCTATGAATAATTACCTGCACCTGACCATGATATTTTGTTTCATGTGATATATATTAGAGATTAATTAATACGTAGGCATGAACACCGTTTGTGAGTTTTATAATTGTTTTACTCCTTTAATTTGGGCACCTTTATAGGATAGAAAATCAAATAAATTCCTTAATAATTATTTATATCTACCAAAGAAAATTGAGTCATGAATTCTTAACAATCATTTTAAATTTCAAAAAATATAACCTTATAAGTGTATGATTGGACTGCTTGATGGAGTATAAATAAATTAACATATAATAGAGTAAATTTTGGATCTATCATCATTAACACATGAAAATGACCCTGACCCCAATATAGTGGTTTTTATGGATTCACCACTTCATTGAATGACTGATAGTGAGGGTATCAACATCTTAAAGATAGAGTGTGATATTTCAAAGACAACTTTTATAGGTACATTCATAATGCATGGGTATCTTATCATTCCTCTTAGGATAAAAAAATATATTACTGTATTTATGTATATCCAATGAAATCTTGTTAATAAAAATTAAATTTTAAATAAACCAAGGATAAAATAACTCAAGATTATATTGACCTCTTCAATATCAATCCAAATTTTTCTATCTAGATAAATCTCAAAAAAACCACAACCTAAAATTATATTTTTCATATGTTAATAAGGCGATCATAATACACAGTACATTGTAGTGAAATGGAGTGAACAAATCTAAAATAAAAGAAGAGAAACTTACAGATTTAAAGTGGATGAACAAAAATTACTTCAATCAATGATAGATGGACGGTTAGAAAGTAGAGTTAGAACCATCATGAGAAGGTTCATATGTAGGGTTTGAACTACAACCTAATAAGATGTATTCCATATGTTTGTAAAGGAATCACAATAAACCTTACATTACAGTGAAATGGAACAACAAGATCGAAAATAAATGAAGTCATACATACCGATTTAATGTAAAAGAACAAAGCACTGGGAAACCAGACCAGACGTGCTGGGAAGTAGGGTTCGTATTGAGAGCTGATTGGGAAGTAGGGTTTGCGTCGAAATTTAGTGAAAAATCATTGAGATTGGTGCATCGAGCTCCCATTTAGGGAAAATATGATGGGTTTTGGGGGATTAAATATTGGTTATGGAGTCTTGTGCATTGATCTCTCATTTAGGGAAAAATTTTAAGATGGGTTCTAGTGGGGCGATGAATTTAGGGATTTTCTTTAGAAAAAATTTTAGAAACCCATTGGGAAAATAGAAATTTCACAGCCTTCTACCAACGGTTCCCTAGAAATAATGGTATAATATCCTTTTCCCAATAATTTTTTTAAACCATTGGAAAAATTTCATTGGAATAGGTGGGATTTCCCCCAGTGGTAATTAGGCATAGGTAATAACAAAAGAGAATAAAATTCTTATTGTCACTTATTTAAATATTTAATCTTCACAACAAGGGGAAAGAAAAATAAAATAAAATGGTGATCTCAAATTCCCTATAAGGGTTGCATGAATAATTAATATGTAAAGAAAATTAAATAATGAATAATAATTATGGAATGGAAATTATCTAAAAAACACATTCCATCAATAACTGATAACGGAATTGCATCCATATATTTTTTCATATTGATAATCATTTGGAAGGTAATAATTTAATATAGAATGAAGATAATGATTAATCATTGGACGTCATGTATCTGGTACATGAATTATTATACTATTATGCCAGTTTAATTAAGTGGGTAAAAACCCATCTTATTCATCTTATAAATAAAAATGAAGGGTTTGAGACCATATTTTTTGTCTCATGAGACTTGTCGATGAATCGAGGGGCTGTCTATAACTCATCCCCACCCATCACTACACATCCAAATAATTCTTCATAAATATATTAAATTAAATAAAAACATTCAAAGAAAAAACCTTATGTAAAATCTTTTTTGGGGTAAGATAATTATAATATCCATGTTGTAAAAAATATGTATATTTAATTAAATCTTTAGTGAATGAAGATCATAAATAAAAGGGAAGTATACATAAACCACATACTAGGAATAAGTAGTCAAATAGAATAATGGTTTCCATAGATGAATGGATTAAACACATACATAGAAATTTTTATGGGAAAATATTCATAGATCTTGATAAATTATGTCCAAATAAATTGAAACCATTTAAAAATATTTTTTATGAAACCTTATAACTGAAACAATTTATTACTATTTTTTGAAATTATTAAGAAACATTTAACGCAAAAAAATGAATTATAATTTATAGAAAACCCAAAATAACCAATATATATTTTCATGATAAAATGATTGTTTTTAAATGGAAATTTTGGGATTAAATAGGTTATGGATAGTAATTGAAAATGGGTATGAAATTGGGAATTTTCCTTTAATTGATCTTTCTTCTAAAGATGAATTCAAAAGAGAACCTTCTAAATCATTTATTTCTAGATCAAATAATGATGAAATAAAATAAGTACATTATTTTTTAACATATAAATAGAATGTGCAATAATTATATAAAAATAATTAATAAATACATTTGGGTAAAGATAGAGAACTTTTAACCCAAATGAAAAATAGAGTTTGAGGGATAATCCCTTACCTTATGTATGATAGTGTTCTACACTTACAATTAATTAATGGAATAATGAAATTGGATCCAATAATAATTTAATTCATAAACTTTTAAACATTTATTTTATTTATTATAATTATATTAAGTTAATTTATGTCTTTTTATGTGTTATTAGATTCAATTTTGTTTTTGGGAGTGTTTGTTACCATAAATTGCATGATTGGTTCACTTGTATAAATGTATGAAAGATCATTTAAAATGGGAATAGTTATCTAGAATTTAAATTATATGTTATAAAGAAATTTTATAATATTAAATGTTTTTATATATCATTGTTTTAATATATAATGATTATTCATTATATAAAATGTTAATGATAACCGTCTAGATTGTTTTTGTGTTTTTCGATCATCGCACACTAGTTTTGTTTTCTTAGTTAATATTATGTATATATATGGGTTCTAGAGATATAAATAAGTTTTAATATAAATTTAAAATTTATTTTCAACCTTTATAATTATTTTATTACTATCCATGAAGATGGTATAGGAAACTAAACATGCATTGTCAATGATGGCGGTAAATCAACACATCAAGTACGATGTCTTCATTTTCAGAACTAAAGGGAGGGAATAAGGGGTTTGATGATGGATATTATATTAAAATAATACAATTACAGTATATATATGATACTAGAGTTTTCCATCATGTTTTGATAGAGGATTTATGTGAATATAAAGAAAATAAATGAAATTGAAATAAATTGAAAGAGAAGGATTAAGAATTTTACCAATTGAATTATTCTCCATAAGATCCTCCTAATAGAACTTGGGTTTTTGCCTCTTATTGGGATAAAATGATCATGGGAGTGGGTGAGAGACTTGGGATGAGTATTGTGAAGAATTTTTACAATATTTAAGGGTTTAGAGGTGTGAGAAGAAGAGGTGGTTAGGGGTGGTATTTATAGTGGAGGAGACAAGTGTTTTTTTATTATATTATTGATTCATTTATTATTTTCCCTAAAAATATTAATTGTTTGAAATGTATCACTAAATATATTAAAATAATGAATAATATTACTATATTATGGGCTTAAATCTTCCATAAATCATATAACACTCAATAATTCATGTATTTATATTATACCATTAATTCTTGAATTTCACTTTACACCAAAAATCTGACTATTTTAGATAAATCTCAAAAACTCAGCATAAATTTTTTATATGTAGAATTAAAAAATGAACCCCATTTTATGAAAATAATTTTATAAATATTATATATTTAATTTTAATTTAAAATCATCATTTTCTTGAAATATATAAATTTAAACTTTATAACTAATTTTATAGTACTTTGAAAAAATAATTAATTTCTCAAAAAATTATAATATAATTATAAGAAAAAAAATATTAATTTATGGATCTATATTATAAAAATAAATTTTCTATTAAATCATTATATTAATTTTAATATTTTATATAAATATTTATGTTTAATAAATATACAAACACTTAATTTATCATTTTCAAAATATTTATTTACTTATAAAATAATATAATTATATCATATTTTCATTTATAAGATACCTAAATTTTTGTTATACTTTCATTGGTGAGGTTACTATTCTATTGAATGAATTTATATTCCTAAGGGTCACATTACTATTCCATAGTTCACGTAACTAATTCATTGGTATATATTCTTTAATATCCAGAAAAAACATCTTATTTCATTCATTCTTCATTTACAATTTATTTAAGTTCTCTATGTGATTCTATATGATTTATACTATATGAAATAATTTTGTGTGCAATGTACACTATTTAATGAATCAAATTTATTTAAGAGGATATATAATGTTAAATCATGGGGTGTTATAAAGAGTATCAATAATGATACCTATATTTATTATAGAAACATCTATTGTTTTATATGATAAGATTTGGAAATACTTATTTTATCCCCTAACCATATGCCAACAATTGTGAAAAAAGATATCATATGATATATCTTATGATATTAATCCATTTTTTAATAAAAACATGTGTCTGGATGCAATGAATATTTTATGGATATATCCAATCTTTCTTCATGTAGAAAAAATGTGAATCTAAAGTAATTATCTGATTGGTTTCAAAGAATATTACAAAAAACACTATGAAAGAAATTTTATACTCAAGTAATAGACTTTATTTATATAAAATTGTGAACATTTCTATATGATTTTTTGGAGAATATTGACATGGATTTAGATAATGCATGAGATGCACAAGTAGTCAACATATGAAAAAAGTTCCAAAAGATCCTATAGAATGTGAATATTCTCATGTCACATACCACATAAGAAGGATAAAACCCTGGTAATGGTGTTGCATTCACCACAACTAGTGATAATTTACTCATAGGATGTTTGGAATCCTAAATTTTTGCTTCAAATGAAAAAAATATAAGATTGACAATGTCAATTAAATATCAATAATGGATTCCATGTTTCATTGTATAGGTTCTTATTCTTTTGAATACTATGATGGGTATTCAAGAGATACTACACATGGGTGGTAAAAACTTGGTACCAATAAGGATTTATTGTTAATACCCATTCATTATCCCTAATTCCCTTATAATTTTACTTTTCATAGCCACATTCTATTAATGTTTAAATTTGTCCCTGAATGTCAAGAACACCAATATTGGAAGGTGTCTATATGACACATGAAAAATTGTGGGGGACACTATAGACTGTTAATATGGGATTAATGTTACAAAAATAAACTTTTTAAATTGAATTATGCAAACAAGATAATATAATACTCATTTAGATATAATTTTTTACATGTTTCTACAAGATGTTATTGAGAGAATCATATATTTACAAAGAAAATTTGTTTGATATCATATGGAAAATTATTATTGGTCTTAATGTTAGGTAATACTGGGATAAAATAAACACCCTTCAGAATGACTTAAAGTAACAAACTATGTTATAGGGAACTAGATCAACTGAGTTAGATCAAACAATTTTTTAGAGAAATTCAATAGTACATATACTAAAAAAGTACTAAAAACTACAAGTTGGATAAGTTCTAGAGAGAAGTTTTACGAGTGTCACATGGTATAAATATCTCCAAAAATACATGCATAGGGATATAATAAGAGGTTAATTTTGGGAGTATAATTTTATACACTTATACGAGAGATCAATCACATATGTCATGCTATATACTATATGAGATATTTACAACATATATTTTATGGTAAAGTAATATCAGTTATTTCTAGGATAATTGTTTGGGAAGAAGTCAAAACTATCCAATTGTACTTAAAATAGTACAAAAGTAACATTCCTAGTATTTGGGGAGGAATGTAAAATGGTTTAAATAGGGTACAAACTATTCTAACTTCAAATAAAAATGGCCAATTATCACAGTCTGGTTAATGTATTGAATAAGAAACGAAAATTTAATCTAGTGATATATATATATGTATATATAAGTACTAAGTTCATTACAGCTTCTGATGAAAATAAATAAGTTGTTTGAAATATGTTATAATGTTTTCTAGATCATAGGACCATAGAAAGTAAGTAATGTTTTATCATAACATATACTATGATAATTCTACTAATGTTAGTTTCCAAAGATGTCATGGGCAGAAAGTATAAAAAAAATAATAGACTCTAGGATATTATATCTTAAGGAGTATTATTCAAGGAGTTGAGGTCGCAGTTAGTATAATATTCACATAGAAGAGACATAGAAGGAAAAATAACTAAATTCATAACTCATAAGAAGCAATATCTTATCATGTTATATCATACAAGGTTCGTAGTCACGTTAGATCTAGTTCACGTCAGAGTGTTGTAATAGTGTATTCCCCAGACCCAAATTAAATAATACTTTTGGATTCTAATATCATGTATACAGATGATTATTCATGATTTAACCTTACCATAATAGTGACTATATTTCTGTGTCTACTATTTAAATGGAAATGTTCATATATTACTTGTCATATAAAAATGTTATAGTAGTTCCCTGTCTATAAGGATAACCAATAGTAACTATTACATTAATCTTAAACATATTCAATATGGTGTAGATAAATCATACTATCTAGACACAAGATGATGTCTGACTATCAAGTGCTTGGTGTTCATAATCATTGAGAATCTTTCTCATGAATCTTTCTCTCAGTGTTCTGCATTTGATGAGATCATGAGGACCTACCTGACAATAAGAATGCCACCTATTTCAGGCATCATTCGTAGTTCTTATCTATGAACATGTGTATTGGTCTTCTAAATTGATATTATTATCAATGTATATCATTTGTTCACAAACTTTTATAGAAGGTAAAAACATTGGAATTGAAGTCATAGAGAGGTATCTTGGGTTTGGTATGTCATTGGTTTTAAGTCATTAATTGAATAAGATGTAGATAATTCTTCACTTCTAAACATAAGTAATATCATAGGACCATTTGATTATGATTGTTGTACATTCACTAAATCCATGTCCATTGTATAAAAAGGAATGTTTGTCTAATTATTTCTATTAATAATATTGTCATAAAATCATGATGACATGAAGTGTGCAACTAGATTTGTGAAATATCCAAAGACCAAGAGATTATATTACAAGGAATCTAATTTTATGAAAGTTTTTCATAGATTTTACTTTTTCTGATCTCATTATGTGCCTTGATGGGTGGGTAGAAACCCCAAATGGTCTATGAATATTATTAACTGCTATTGATATAAGTTTATACAGGGTCACACCCAAATCATATTCAAAGGTCTAGCCTATCATGAGGAATTAGACTTTAGGATATGGTAGGACCCACCATAGGTTTAGGTATATGTCTAATGATATATGATAGACAAGGAATAAATAAATTAATATTATTCAAGTTTATAATTATTAGTATTGAAATTATTTATTAAACATATTTACAATTATTAAAGGAAATACAAGGGAAAATATTATATGGATGAATATTATTTTCATATTTTGGTGTTTTTTTAAAATATTTTTGGGATTGTCGATCCATATTAGTGGATCAGTTTTATTACCTAATTAATTTATTATATTATAATAATGTCATAACTATAAAAATGGTATTCATGACCCATTTAGTTTTTCATAACACATAGTTTTCAGATTATTTAATGGGTAATAAATACATGGTGGATCGGGTAACCATTTTAGGGTATTGAGAAACTATCTATATAAATAAGAGAGAGATATCATGTTATGTACTATTTATAAAAAACAATTGACTACTTCTATTTCTTGTTACCCACTTTAGAGAGAGTGAATATCCCAATACAAGTCGATAATCAAATTTTTTCTTCACATATCGAAGGATCAGTTTAGAGGAGAGAAACAAGAAATTAATGGTTTCATCATATCATTGTGATATAACTATGAATTTCATGATCTATGCTCCCAATGATTTTCTATGTGACTATGGTTGATCTAGAGGGATTCAGATTATGTTTCTTTTAAGAAATGGTTTCTCGTAATGGACAATTGATAAATTCTTCTTCATATCGAAAGTTATAATCTTCAGTATATTTTTTTGCATAAATAAATTTATGTGGGATCCTTGGGGCTCCAAACTATGATGCATTTACCCCGTGACTACATAGTTACATCGATTTTTAGTGAAACAATTTAAATCTCTATCCCATATCCTTCTGTTGCACACCCCAATTCATTGAATAACATCTTTATCTTCTTCTTTAAATGATATTTCCATAAATTGTTTGATATAAAGATGAATTTCATTTCCAAATTTTAAATTATTGAAATTTTTATAACATTAATTTAAAAATACTCCCCCTAAATTAAATAAATTAATTCCACTTAAATAAGAAATCTATTTTTTATGTAATGGATTTAGAAAAATGTAAATTATAAATACAAAGGTGTATCAATGATAGGTATTTAATAATTGATGAAAAAAGTGTAGTCATTATAATTTTTTTAGAAAATATAGTTCTTTTAGTTTTTAATGATTTGAAAATAGAATATTTAAAACCCATAATTTGTTAGTTATTTTATGTTTTTATGAAATATATTCTAATGATATGAAATCTATATGTTGTCCAAAATATTTATCATTTTTAAGTGAAAATTTTTTCCTCAAATTTATTCTTTGTTAGAATTGTATTATAATTTTTTCTTGGAACAAAATAGGTTGACATGTACATTAAATTTCCATTAGTTTTATATCATAATATATATATTTAGATTCAACCATATTTACCTATATATATTTTCAAAATTTGTTCTTCATGAAGTAAGCATAGTCAATATATTCTTAAAGCATTAAAAATCAAAATTTAGTTAGAAAATTTCAGTCTTATATTGATCAAGACACAATTTTATATTTTTATTTTATATTCTTTAGATTATCTGAATAAAAATCTTAGATTCTATAAAATTTTATTTTTCTTTTAGATAAACCCTAATTTTTCAATTTTTGTTCTGGATTTTCAAATTTTGATATAATATTTCTATTCTAATTAGTTATTTTAGTAATATTATGTTCAAATTTTATGAATTTATATTTTATTTCATAATATTCTCCTTTATGTTTAGTCTATTTTTTTAAAACCTTGGGCATATAGTTTCATATCCTGAAATATAGGATCTCATTTATTGAATATTTTCTAGAGCTCATTCATCTTAATTTGAATTTAAGACCAATATTTTTCAAGATGATTTAAATAATTCGAGAAATGTTAAGATAGTATATTGTTTTTTTTATACGACCAAAAATAAAATTACATTTTTAAGTTCTCTAAAAAATTTTGATCCGATAGAGAAGATCATCTTGAGTATTATGGACTAAGTCCATCAGACACTAGTTATCAGAAGATATTTTATATATAATGTATGTTATATTATTTTTAAAAGTTTGATGAGATATATTGTTTGATAGAATTAATATTTTCATTTTATTTTGTTTGAAATTTTTCTAAAACCATGAGTAATGAAATACCTCATGATCCAACCATCAGTAGGTAGGGGATACATTTATTTTTATGTGAAATTTTCAAACAATAAGATTATATGGATGATTAATTCATAGATTCCATAAACCCTAGGTTTGGATGAGAAAATTTTGTTCAATGTTTATAAATTGTTGTGTAAGTGTTTATTTTCATTCTACTTAATGGTAAAAAATATCTCATGTGAACTACATAAACGTAGATTAACATGATGTGTAATGGTATCACGTAATTTCCAAATGTTCTGTTAGGGTTAGAGAATTTATATGAAGTTTGTATTTGATGTTTGTGGAGTCTTTTGTATTGAGTATTGTTATTGAATTTTAAATGGAATATGTTGAGTAATTTCATCAGATGATGACCAATTGGATGAAGTCCATCATATGAACTATTTCAATATCATTGGTTGGAGTCTATCAGATGAACCATTTTAAAAATTATTTTACATAAAAATGTATGAAGTTAATGAGAGATGTTTTTATATGAATATTGGACAAAAGTCTCCAAGTAACTAAATAAATTAAATTTTTTGAAGACATTTGATGTAGGTGCTACAATGGTGTTACACTGGAAAGATGAATGGTATAATGTTTTACCAGTTGGATGTTCTTTCTAAGGATTTCATAAAGATATGAAATGTGAAAATATTGAGTTCGTAATTCGATGTTTTCTAAATCATGAAGGAGGATCATGGTTCATTCCAAGTGTTATGAAATTTTTATGAATCCCTTTAGCAATGAGTTCAAAATAATTTTAGGAAATTTTATGGTGTTGAGTTTTTATAATGCTTCAAGAATAGTATAGAAGTATTCTGAATAATATAGTGAAATTATTTTGAGAATAAGATTTGAAATTTTAGGTTTTTCTTTGAAAGAAAATAAAATTGAGTTCCCACATATTCTACATCGAGTGCACCTATTTAAAGGGTTATTCATAAACCCCAGGTAGTGCACTATTCATGCACTAAGAGGTTAGCGAAAGCGTTGTAGAATTCAAAATCTGAATAGATATAATTTATGAAGATACATCAAAAATATGTATAGTAGATAAATACTTCTTATTAGTTGGAATCAGATAGATGATATATAAAAGTGATCATATGAAGAAGTTTTACTAGAAGCTGCCGATTTATTGTAATTTCTATCAGTCAAAGGATATAAGACAATTTTTTCATATCAAGTGGTATAATATGGGAATACTGGTATGGTGAGTGGAAGAATGGTTATTTATAACATTCAGTATACCCAAATTAACCAAATGGACATTACCAAATTGACATCGGATGTAATATTTAGACAAACACATCAGATGTATAACCAAGGGACTGAAGAAAGTTCTTTTCTACTACTAAGAAATGATGTGAAGAAGAATTACATACATGAAAAAAGTGTTAAGAATATTAATAATCTCAATTGAAACATTTTGAATCATTTTTCTGAATGTTTGAAATAGTTGTTACAAAAATATTTGTTAAATATTATGTAACATCTCGGCTAGGATGATACTGAATACTGCCTCAAGATGAAGGGTCACATGGAATCAAGCACACCTCCCTATTTGTAATAGGTTTTAAAATAGTAGTAAGGGTATTAGATGGTTTAGGGGGGATACTATTCCCTCATAATCAAATACTATCATGGAAATGTAATCACATCAATCAATAGTAGAAGCATATCAAATAACTAAATAGTATTAAAGAAACATTCAAATGACTATATTAAGAATAAATGAAGCCTATGGAAATATCATATAAAAAATGTGTGTGTTGTGTATCTATACTAAAAGGTAGTAAAAACATAGGGAAGTACATCTAGCTCAATATATATATCAAAATGAAAAAACACCAAAAAAAATGATCCCCATAGAGAATCACTAGTCACATCATAGTCTGGTTCTCCCCTTCTCATAAGAAATGAATAATCATGAAACATATATAGGTGTATTTTCTTAGTCTTTTCAGGCATCCATAGAATTCATTTTGGGTACCCAACAGTGGACCAAACATGGTGTGAGATAACACTCTATAGAACACTTCCAATGGGGTATATATCAAGTTCTTTCTGAATATTTAAGTAGAGATGTGTGAAATATATAAAAGTAATATAAATGAAGAATTCGGAGTGATACATGAAAAAAGTAATAATGTCTATCCTACCGAGGATCAATGAAAATAGGAAATCCAAAATAATGTCTATTTTTAAAGAATGGTAAAATATACAATATGGCATATGCTGATTAATCCACTTTTAGACCCAAAGGGTTAGATCTAAGGTATAATATGACCAAGGCATCCTCAATAGACTATAATGTGTTATACTGTTTCAAACCAATTATCAGAACCTGTGGAGTAGTAATGTCCAAATAATACCATATAATCTAGATTCATGGAAAATAAATTTCCATGGAATTAAATTCAATTAAGAATCCATAGAGTATATATGTTCATGGAATTCATTGTAATCATAACCATATAATTAGTCATTTGATTACCCACTTCATAGTCCTACACAAGCCATGATACATCTAATATCTCATTTAATTCATTATAGATCTCACAAGGATGAAGATCTCAAAAAAAATGCAACAGGGTTGTAACTCTTCATATAGATGTGTAAATACACCACATCGGTGGTCTGGTTTGAGGTTGAAAACCTCTAACCCTTGTATGGTGCTATGTGGTAAAACTAAAAAGGATCCAACAATTTAATCAATGGACTCAATTAATCTTAATGGAAACACAATAAAGTCTGGTGTGAGGAAAAATATAAACTAGATATAAAAAATATACTTTATTGAAAACTATATAGACTACCTACCAATCATCCATGGAATAATACTCATCTAGTATCAATTCCTAACTTTAGCAGGATTAGAACAAAATTGAATAATATAAAAACTTTAAGAAAATAAAGCATATTATCTTACACTAAATTAACTCCATTGATATGAATAAAAACATTGATGGGTGTGAGAGTAGTTTATAACATACCGATGCGGATCCAATAAGATGAATTTCTCTAGAATCAATGGTTAGATGTAAAATTTTCATTAAATCCTAGATCAATGATTGAGAAAAATCTAAAAGGTTATGGGATGGATTTCTAATTGAAATAGGAGGAAAATGAAATAGGTTATAAGAATTTTTTTAAGAAAAATGGTCATAAATTCTTATAGAAAATTGGTCATTTTACCCTAAAATATTATGCCTCATTATTTGACAGCATGGTTGGCTTAGCAGTGCACTAACCATACACCCTCCAATGTCCAAGGATGGAAACTTCACAGTTCTTTTGCATGGTTTGGGAAATAGTGTGAAAACAATTATTTTTTCATCTACAAAAAAATAATGTGGTTTGAACAGCTTTGAGACATTGTCTTCATGGTTTCATAAATCCATGTGGACCTATTCTGATATCTAAAATTCACCACATGATTTGTAGTAATCTTTTGTCATAGGTTGCACAATTTCTACTACCGATGCGACCCGACTTCATTTTCCAACCACCAATCCTCTAGCCACTAAGTAATCTTATAACACCCCCATTTCTTCCAAAAATATACTTGGAATCCATGTTAGAAAAAATTTAACTAATTATATTGAAAACTAGATGATCCATACCTCATAGAAATGCTCAGGGTCTTATTATCTTACCCTCTTAAGAAAACTCATCCTTGAGTTTCTCTTATGAGGGTGGTAATTCATATAAAAATGGATTTGGACAGAGATCATGCACATATTCCTCTCTCTCCAATATCTTATATTTCCCACAATCAAGATTCCATATCACCCAAACTAAAGGAACATTCATGATTTATAGGTATTTACTTCATTGATAAATTATACATATATGATTCTACATGAAGGAAGCATCTACATATAGCTCAATATCATGTAGATAAAGAGTGTGACACAAGTCTGAATGATAATTACATAGATATGATACATATAATATTTCATGCACGGATCAATACCTCTAAGGTAACTGCAACTGATAGGCTACCATATTGACTCTCCCTAGAATCTCAAATGACCTGACATATCGCAGTGAAATCTTACACTATCTCTACATCCATATATTCACCAACCTCAATGAGATTCATAAAATTCATGATCCCTGAACATGAAATCCATTGGTTTTTTAAGGTTATCTTTATGTAATTTCATTCTACACAGTGTAATCACCATCCACATTCTAGTTAAATAGGTCTTCTCATAAGTCTCATTCCAGATATGTGGTCCAAGTAGTACTCCCTTTCTTACTGCTAACCATCATAAAGGTGATCAACATATAATTGCATAAAAATCCTTATAAGGTGACATACATATAGTCTCATGATAGATATTATTTTGGAAGAATCCCATGAGGGGTACTTACCTCTACAAAGAGCCTTAATCATTGAGGTCACATTATCTATGAATGTCCTCTAGAACCTATATTGTATACTCTCCCTGTCCATCAGTCCAAGGATGGTATGTGGTGCTCCAAATCACCTATGTATTCAATCCCCTTATTATGACTTTCCAGAAATAAGATGTATGGTAGGAAGCCCTATATGATATATCGTTATGGGAAACACTATGAGGTACACAATCTCCAGGATATAATGTCTTCCAATATCATCTAATGAGAAGGTCACCTTGACTAGTAGAAGATGGGTGACCTTCATGCGCCTATCTAAAAAACCCACATGGAATCACTACCTTGATGGGACCTCAACAACCTTGTCAAAAAATACATCTCAACATAATCCCATTTTCACTGGGGAATTGAAAACATTTGAAAGATTTTGGTTCGTCCCTAGTGTTCCACCTTCAAATGCTGATAGTTGGAGCACCTAGTGATAAAGAAAATATTCCCTATTTAATAACTAGACATTAATATTGGCAACATAAATACTGATACATGTTGGTTATTCTTGGATGTACTTGCCATATTGAGGCATGAAACTCTTGTATCAACTCCTCACATATGTTTGATGGAAACCAAATGAGTCCATGTATGAAAATAATCACATCCTCATTAATGGTTCAACTAGGAGGTGGTTTATCACCTTCCTTAGTCTTCTTTAGGACTTGGATATCAGAATATGGAAATTTTCCCATCCTAATACTATCTATAAGAGTAAAGGTAACATCTAAATATCACATAAATTTATAACTAGGATTATCCTACACTTATAAGTGTATATTTGTAAACAATTACAAAAGCTTCAACTCACTACTGGGCTCCTAATGTACCAGTATATAATCCCTTTTTCTTTGTGCATTGACAGCTGCATTTCTATTTATAGTTGTATAGGCATGCTTGGAGTCAAAAAAACCATTGTTAATCAACCTTACACCAATTCCTAATATTCAATTCACATTATGTAATGATATCATTGAGGATTTTTTGGTCAATTTACACTAAACAATTATCTCCTAGTAATTAATTCCTGCAACATCTCAGTGAGTGAACAACAGTAGCTAACTCAAGACCATGCATCAGGTGATTCATCTCATGTGATGTCAACTGATGAGAATAATATGCTAGAAATTACTCACCTCACATCATTACAATTCCAAGATCAATACCTAATTAATCATAATATATTGTATACCACTTTCAGATCTGGAATAATTAGGATTGACATTAATGTTAGTATCCCTTTTAGAAAAATAAAAGATTTCTCACAAGAATCTAACCCTAATAACATCACACCCTTTATAGAAAACCAGTCAAAGGTGCTACGGAGTGTTTGATGTTCTGTATGAAATGAATATTGTTACCAGATATCCCTAAGAAACTACATATTTTAAACATGGTAATGGGATAATCCTAAGAAAAATGAGTCTCACATTCTCTATTTCATGTGATACACTTTTCTTTGAAATAAATAACCTAATAGGTGAATCTTATCAATCCGGAAATTTTATTTTATGATACTTTCATACTACCAATTCTCTCTTAGTATATCCAAAATGATCCAATTAAATTTGGAATTTTCATGTTTATAATGAGAATATACCAAGATATAATTGATAAATACCACCAAAAATGACTCTAGGTAATGATGGAAACCCCGATTCATCAGTTCCATGAAAACATTTGGCGCTTTCATAATATATAACAATATAACCAGTTACTCATAAAGTTAATACCGACTAAAAATTTTTTATGAGGTATAAACATTATCCTAACATCTACTTGATGATAACTTGACCTAAAATCAATTTTTTAGAAAGTCAGAGCTCCGTATATATGGTCAAAGTGGTTTTCAATAGGGGGTAAATAATTCTCATTGTTCACTGTCAATTGGTTCAATTTTTTTAATCTATAAATATAGTCAATGTTTTATCTACCTTTTTGGAAAAAGGACTAGAAATACCCATGGATAAGTATGGGCTTGTAGAAAACTTTTCTCTCCTAGACACTCAAGCTATCTATTAATTTCATGGAACTCAGTAGTGACCATCCTATATGGAGGAATGAATACCTTTGTAACTCATAGATCTATCTCGATAGAGAACTCCATGTCTCATTAAAGAGTTAAACCAAAAATCTATTCTATATGAAATCACTATAATGATATTCTAGTAATGATAATTAATCACGATGTGTTTTATAATCATTTAGATAGAGTCTAGCAATAAGTCTTGTTACACCACATAATCCATGAAGCTCTGGTCTAGCACTACATGACTGGACATCTCACTCAATCCTATGGATATTTATTCCACCCTATAGTTATATAAATGATACCCACCAATAATATAAATCAACATGGACATGATAAAGAACCAACCTATCTATTTTGAGTTTGACATCATACCCTATTATCTCGAGAATAAATATATTACATAAAAAACCAATGCCCTTATATATCAAAGTACCATTCCCTAAACTAGGTTACATATTATGATTTATCCCAAGTGAATTACCAAGAGTCATAATTCTACTAAAACACTACAAATTGAGTTCAAGGATCTCCACCACTGGTACATATATAAAAGAATGTGATAAACATGTATCAAAAATGGTATAGACTAGAGTAAAATCTACTAAGATCATACCTATCACTACAGATATATTGATTCTCTAATACAAAAGTATAATTTGTACTAAATATATTTTTACTAAAATAATGCCTTGAGAAATATCTTGACTGGCCTAAAAAGGCCCACTCTATTGTCAAGGTGAACTGTTTTCTGGAACCCTTCACCACAACAACCTTCTTGGCTTGAAAGACCAGTAGTACTCTATCTCTAAGGATAATACAGAGTTGTGAATCCCACTTCAAAACCAAGATTTAGTTTTGACCCCCCAATCAATGTCTATTTGATAAATTTTTTAGAAAAAAATTGTATATGGACCCTCCTTCTTTAGGATCAACACTCAACTAGGTTTATATCTCACTAACTCCTCATATTTACACTATTTTAATAGTGAAGATAGAATGGAGAACTACTAAAACTAATATCTTGGCTGGTATTTCCCTCTTAATAAGTCTTATAATATCACTTCCTACTATTTGAAATAAATCCACCTTATTGAGAATATTCACTGCCCTACTTTGGGCCCCCAAATTCTCTTAGGTTGCATTTAGTTATAAGTGAATGATTTACCATATCAGATATAATTTTCGATTTATACAAGTACACCTATGATCAAAAGGATTTCATGTGACATTTCCCTATGTTTCTCTACATACATGGATCATTAGAATGATTCCAAGGTACAAATAGCTAAAGCTCTAAAATGCTAGTTGAGTAATCCATAAGGGTGATTACATCCCACTCTAGATGCATAAACTCACTTACATGCTCTACTCTCAGAGTCTCAGGAAAGATGTATTCATAAAAAATGTATTATAAATCCCTATAAACCATACATTGAAGCATATCATCCTTATTCATAACACCCAACAAGAACTTAGCAGATCCCTGAATCATATACATCAAAATCTCGACTCTTCACTCTAGAAGAGTTTCCAAGTGCTCGAAGATCAACAATATAGTCTCATGCCTCAACTCAATAGCCTATGGACTACCATACCCCAAAACATTTGTTGTATATTGTTTCTAGAACCATCATGTTATCTCTTCCATACACGAGGTAGGTAGTGAGGCTCATGGAACAACTTTCATAATGAATATCACAGAGTCTCAGAACTGGGCATCAACACCGACATTAGGAAAATAGGTGGTTCTTATAGTTTCCCTAAAAGAGGATCTATTAGTGTATTAGGTTCCACCACCTCTATAGCATGGTCATCACCACCGTCTTGGAATATTTCTAGGGGTCATCATTGTGAAAAATCGCTACAAATTCCAATATAATTCCATAATAATTCTTTGATAATAAACATATCATATATATAAATAAAGGACCTGTGAATCCTTCTTATAACCAACCAAATTTATATTTCTACTTCTATAGAAAAGACATGGTAAAATAACAATTTTAATGAACACCATAGACACTTAATACTTCCCATGACTATAGTTGGTTCTTAGTAAAGCACTCTATTTTATTTCACTGGTCCCAGAATATGGACCTTGAAATGAAATTTATAGTGGAAACACCCTTCAAGTTTCAATTATAAACTCTATAATAATATAGACCTTTATGTCTCATTATTCAACATCATTTAAGTTCATTTTTGTTTATATATTTATTATATTAAATTGTTAAATTTTATTGATTACCATTTCCAATTTATAAGGGAACATATACAATATGAATTGAAGTGGGAATACACTTAATCCTAACCATAAAACATTTTGGCCAATTAAACCAATGGTACATTATTAAAATTATAATGATTGAATGTTTAAGGTGTTTTTTGTATCCTATATAAGAAAAAAATATTTAGGTTATGGCTGGCACTTTTAGTACCAGTTATGTTTCTCAATATATTTCAAAACAAATATGAATAACATATATATCACAAAGGTCCCACATAATAATCCCATGTTGTCAATAAATTCATCATATATTAAGTTGAATATGCATGACATGTGGTTCGTGTGAGGAAACTAAAATTATTCTTGATCAATGATTCCTTTCCTTATTAGGCAAAAAAAATTTCTCAATCATAGAAACAATAACATCACATATCATATTCATCACCAAATATATTAATCAATTGAACTATAACATGCATAATACAGAACATATTATCCCATCCCCTGGAAGTTTTCGTTTCTTATATCGGGGTTACCTACCCCCAGACATAACCCTTCACCAAATTTTGACACAATCCTATTATCCAATCTAGTATTCCTAAAAACTAAGAAAATAGGTTTAAAGAAATTATTTGATACCACTTTGTAATTTCCCAAAATAGAATCCTATAAATGGTTCCATAATTAAGTGGGTAAGATGGCCTCGACTACACCTTCCCGTTTTCGAGAGGTAGAAGACCAGTAGTGGGTATCTAGGGTGGTAGTGTGGGATACAATACCCTCATAAATAGAGTGTATCACGAGGGTTTAATAACATCAATCAAAAGTGAAATCAAATCACATAAATGAGTATCAAAAGATAAACAATAAAATGAAGGTAGTAATAATAAATAATCTAATGTAAATATGATAAAGAATGTATATATCATGTCCTTATACAAAAATTTAGGAATAACATGGTGATTGACATCCATCTATATACATGTAAAAAATAAAAAAGACAAAAATAATTATCCCTTGATATTATCATGATCCATATCTCAGTAATGTGTTCCCCTACCATAATTCAATAAACAATCAGTCATCATATATTAGGAACTCTCCCCAGTCCATTACAACATACATGTATTCATTCAGGGTACAAAATGGAATCCTAGATAGGGTGTCATATAATACTCATAAGGACACCACCAACGGTGTAAATATCATGTCCATTCATTGTATATATGTTGGTAAATGTGAAATATATAACTTTAATATAAATTAATATGTTTAAGTGTTATATGTAAAACTATTAAATTCCATCCTACCAATGCACACCATTAACAAGAAATTATAAATAAGGGCCATATATAAATAATGGTAAAATATCTACTACAGGTTATACTGAGTATGTAACGCCTCGACCCCAGTTACCCAGAGTCGGTGCATTATTAAATAACATTGGCATGATCACAAAGGATCAAGTCTCGAAATACTTATTAGTTTAGTAGTCTTGGAAACACTAGATATATTAATAAGTCTTACATTACATCATAAGTTAAAAAAACTACAACAACATCTTTTCTTCATATCCCATCATACTATCCCTACAGGTCATTCATAAATTACTTCTTCACATCCTGGGAAAAATAAAACATTGAAAGGGGTGAGCTCAGATGCTCATTAAGGATAAATATATAACAGAAGCTTTCATAGATAAGCATAAACACTGAAACCAATTTATAACTAAAACAAAAGCCTTTTAAACTTGAACTTTAGCATAATATGGAAAAGATAAAATAAAATAATGCCATTTACTTATTCACATCGATATTATACTAGTCAAAAAATCACATGAAATATCAATAACCACTTTCATAATGATGGAATGAATAATTCCATACTATCATAACCACATAGCCAAGGCCTCATGCCAAGACTACAAATAAGATTTTGCCAAAGACAGGTGCCAAGACACTAGTTTGTCTCATGATACCTACCGATGCATCGAGGAGCTATAGCAGGCTCCACCTGTCACTTACTAAGTCCAATGCATTCCTCATATGAAAATTTTTCAATATAACATAAACATTCGTATTAAAACTAGCATACAAAATGTCAATACTTTATCCACAAACCATGAATTGTATAAAAATAGCACATCCATAGTCAAACATAACTCATTCGATACAATATAGAAGACTGTATTGTATCATATTAACCTCAATCAAGAATGATGAAGGATATTTTACATAGATGAAAATAATCCTCAAAACAATTAGAGTGAAATATCCCGCTTTTTCTTGAAATCATTTAAGAGTCACACTATTTGTCAAGACTCCATTTAAAATAGATTTTAGAATCAAAGTGTCCCATACCACTTTGAAACTTTTAAAAGGAATTTTGATTTTAATACTTTAATGTCCATATAAATAAATCCTTAAAACCATTTTTAAAACATGGGCATTAATGAGAAAGATTTAGAATAATCGATCTTTAAAACACTTAAAAATGTATTTTAGTTAGAGTTTCTAAGAAAAAGAGAGACACTTGAATACAAATAATTGAGGTAATCAAAACTTTATAATATCATGAGAATAAATGGATTCATGATATACTATGTCAAAGTACATTATATAAACCATATAAAAGTGATTGGGTGTATAACAACAAGGAATTCTCAATGGAATGTAAATTGAGATGAATTCTCTTATAAAGACCATATCCATAGGTTAAGGATAAATCAACGACATAATTATGTGTGAAAAATATAAATACACTCAATATGATTGGATATTTAGTGTAAATAAATCAGATGACATACAAACATATTCTTGTAAAAACAACACCAATGAATTTGATATTAAACTCAACAAATGGAGATTAAGTTAAAATTACTTTTATCATGTTCATACCGATGACTTGAGAATTTATCAATCGAGTGATTATGTGTATAAAAATTATATCCACAGAAAGGGGAGTGTAAATTATGACATAATCAAATGAATAGTGATTCTATACTAATCTTGGAGTAAAATAATCAATGAAGTATGCGTAAAGACGAAAGAGTGGAAATTGAAATTTAAAATTCCCTTATTGATTTGGTAACATACAAAACATACACCGATTAAAGAAGGATAATACAATGATGATGTAAATATACATGAATTAAAGTATATTACACAATGAATACAAACATGGGAAGTACACACACCACATGTAATAAATAAGTGGTGAACAATGGAATCTCACAGAATTAAAAGTGAGATAAGAAACCCCTTACTTTGTAATTTTTCCTTGGTCAAGGGTAGTTTAACCTCCTTTATAATGGTTAAATAATTGTTATTTAATTATAAAATAATCATATTCATTAATATGATTTCATATATGATCTTTTAACATTAATTTGTTAATAAAATCTTAGAATTATCGTCGTTTCGGGTGTTAACAGGTTCATTTTCCTTTATATTCTTTGTTATTTGAGCCATATTTATTAATAATGGGATGTATATTAATCATATAAAGAATTATGTAAAATCTTTAAACATTATTTTTAATCATTAAATGAGAATTATTCTTAAGTGGATATGATGGAGAATTAATCTCATCGCGTTAGTGGAGACGGTAGTCTGTACGTACGCACGAGCAACAATATCATTCTTTTGATATTAAAATAATATTTAATTGGATGGTATATCATATATACAGAATACTTATCATGTTATATTTATTATTTACCTGAATTATACATCATTATTATACCCATAAAAATAATAATGTTTTGAATAACAATTACACCATGACGTGGAGACGGTAAACCGTACGTACGCACGTATGGTGACATGTCATTCAAAGGATGGATAGAATACTGAAATATGGTTGTAACATGTTTATAATAACATAATAGTATATATAATATACTGGAGGTATTATTTTATGATGGTAATAAAAAAGAAAGAAGAAGTGGAAGAAGAAAGGAACTTGAAAAAGGTTGGTGAAATCATTACCTCTTCTTCGGGTTCTTCCTTTTGATTTGATCAAAAGGGCTCCATAAGATAGATTTCTGACTAAAGGAAGGCCTCTAGGATGAAGTGAGGTAAGTTTAGAGAGTATTTTGGTAGGGGTTGTCCTAAATAAAAGGCTTTCAATATGTGAATTAATTAGAAGGGGGAGTGCCCTTTTATAAGACGGGTAAGGGGCACCTTTGGAAAAGCTAGAAATATTATTTTATAATAAATTAATATTCGGTTTATAATGGCTAAAAAATGTATTATTTAAAGGTAAAGGTGGAGATATGTCAGAAACCACTCAAACAATAGGATTTATACAGGTTTGGGTTACTATATTAACCATATCTTTAAGTATTAACTCTTAGTTAATTAGTTTCACTTTTACAATGTCTCTTTGTATTTTTATATTATATGGTTAATAAACATACTATATACATACAAGAGACCCCCAAGTGTCCATTAATGATACAAATATCATGATATATGTCTCTTTTCCGAACCATAGATTTTTAGGAATTTAATATCAATTAATAATATAATATTTGTTTTAAAAAGTCTTTTATGTCAATTTTGACACTATTTGGAAAATCGATTTTTGTGATACTCATAAAAGATTTATTACTTCTAAAAAAGTTAGTTAAATAATTCATAACATTTCATATTATCCTATAAAATTGGTTTAATTCATAAAAAGTCGAAAATTATATTTATTTGGGTATTTATAATATCGATTATTTTAATTGTTTACTATTATGGTAATTACTCCATCATCATTGGGTCATAAATAAATTAACTTATTTAATGTCTAAATATTACAAATAAACTACCATTATGTAGGAAATACTTTTATATTTCTAATGAATATTTATAGTTGAAAATCCAACATATATTACCCTTTGTAAAAATTGTTTTTCTAAAAGATATATGCTTATGTCATTTTTGTAATTGTTTTAACTTAATTAAAATAAAGTGTCCCTATCACCTACAAGTGGCTCCATGGGGTCCCAAAATTGACCTAAAGATTCCCATGGTCTAACATGTATCCACCAGTAATGTTAAGAAACGTTTTAGGGTAATTTAGTATTATTATAATATTATTTTTTAACCCTTATTTACCGGATTTACCCATTAACCATGGTAAATAAAATATTTACCGAAGTAATTATTCAAAATGTATAAAAATAAAAGTTACCTATTTATACAATTTGTATATCCTGATTCCAAATATGGAATCCATTTTTCCAAATTCAAAACACAGAAGTGGAAAAAATTAATTTAAAATTAATTCCCGCTGTTAATACAAAAGCGTGTTTTTAAGATATAATAACTACCAAAAGATTGATATTTGTTTATGTTCGGTTTAGTTGTAAAATTATGTCTAATGACCAACATTGTATTAAATGGTAAAAATATATTCTTAATATACTTTAAAACTACTCAAATTAATAATTTATCATTATTAATTATTTTGATTAAAAAAGTCATTTTTAATTAAAATTTAGTAATTTTCACTATTCATCAAAATATGAAAGTTATCTGAAAAGTACCAAAATTTCATCCTAAGCTAATTTCGATATTACAAATCCAAAAATAAAGTTCTTTTTTAAAGATAAAATGTATAAAATTTCAAAAAGTAGCTATTACTATTCATAACGGCTAGTTTGATCGGTTACGGTGTGTGTTAGAACTCGATGTTGCATACAACACACACCATTGCATTATTCAAAGGGAAACATACCGTGGAAGATTGGGGTGTTACATTCTCCCCTCCTTCAATAAATTGCGTCCTCGCAATTTTTTTAAAAAAATTGGGCTTGAGAATATAATGGAAAGTCCCACATCAGAAAAAGAGTCAATAAAACTATCACTTTAATAGAAAGGAAGAGAGGTATAAAGGTCACCCAAGATAACCCATACTAGGATTCCATGTAGGAAAACATGGATATGGATGATAAAATAAGTGTTAAGTTCTGATGGAGAGGGATAGAAAACATGATCAGGAGAAATTTAACAATAAGAAAATCACAAACTTGTGTTGGGACAAACAGTCGTTAGTCTCCCAGTAGGAAAAGTAAATGGAAAACATTTTTTGTTTTAAGTTTCATTACATAAGGAAGAGGAATTCATTTATGATATTGACTAAGAACATAAAGAGATATACTTACTTTTTAAGTAGAGTTTCATTCTTTAATAAATTTTTACCACTAACTCATTTTTTTTGAACAATGAGTATTCAAGAAGACTTGGTCACAATGGAAGAGCTAGAATAAACTTCTATAAAAATATATGATCCACGTAGGATAAACTATATATTTACCTTGTATTTAGATATTAATAAAAACCAAAATGGTTAGTATTATATCTGATGATCCCCCAAATGGATATTCCATTAGAGAAAAAAAAACACTAATCTTAATTTCTAAAATTAAACCATCAATACCCCAAAGTTAAATAAATACCATTCAATAATCATTTGTCCTTAAAACCCTTCAATATAATCCAAACTAATATTGAAACCCAAAACTGATAAGAATGTAGTCTTCCATGTTAAATTGTGTCTCTAAATGACATTAATTACTCTTAAAGTCACATACTTAAAAGTAATAAACCTAATCATTTCCATAAATAACCCAAATCACTATAAATACATAATAAAAACATAGATAAAAATCCACCATTACTCCTCAAATTAAATCCCATACTATTCTATTTTCCTTGGGCATATAGTGTTCATAACAAAGCGAACAACTTCCAAAATAACATTTATCACTTAATCACCAAATCATTTTCCTATACTAAGGGTATTCATTTGATAAGACATAAGATCCCAAATAAAATTATTATTGATCAATAAAATCATTTAACTAAAAATAATAGTCACACTAACCAGGGACTTCACGTAGCCTTGTGGTATGCGATATATCCCAATCGAACTTTGGTTGTGGGTTCGATTCTCATAGCTTTGTCTGAAGCGACGGGTTGTCACACGGTCTGCGTGTTGTCCTTTTTAAAAAACTATATTTTATAACATTACCAAAATGATATAAATTCCTCGAAATAACCATAAAATCATTTAACCACAAATCTTATCTCATACCTTGCATTTTCATCCCAAATTATAATAACTTATAATTGCCTCAAACCCAATGATCATATAAAACAAAATGGTTATTTATAACTATATCCACAAGAGAAAAGATAATTCTTACTCAAATATCATTCTCACATGGAAAACTACAGGGTTAAAAATACAATAAAAAATTATTCCAAAGTAAAACCATCAACAAGGAGCACTAATAATTTTTAAACATTTCCCCAACCATTTATTTCTACATAGATTCTTCTTTGACCAAGAAAATGTCCTATAGAATAGGGCATTCACTCGGGTAATGGCCAGGTCCACTACATTTACGGAAAATGACTGTAAATGGACTCTTGAGACCATTTTTATCTTCTTCCATTGTACTCTTCATTTTTCTTTGGTGATTCTTCACTTTATGTCCTTCCTTCCCACACGTAAATCATTTCTTTGTCCCATTGAGACACTTTCCTGGGTGTCTCCTTCCACATTTCCTGCATGATGGAAATTGAGGATTCCATTCTCTATGGTCTCCACTACTGGAGCTCTTATCATTCATCACCTTTCTCTTCTTTATTGAGTCCAGGAATTGGTTAATATATATATGGCTGATCATATTTTTGGAAAATTGATTTAATATAAAGATGATATCTTTTATGCCTATCAACTTTCCATTTTTTTTCTCATTTCCACCACCATTCCCACCTTGTACATCATTCTCAAAGTCACTATGACTTCCTTGGAATCCAGCCATTGACTAAAACCAGAAAGCATTGTGTGAGTAACAGTAGTCAAAAACTCTTTTAGATATTAACATGTCACCATATTCTCAATTTGAAACACATTAGGATAAACCAAGGTCATTTACTCTCATCTTATATATATAATACTTCAAATCAGTTTGTAAACAAATTGCAAATTATCCTAAGCATATCGCCCGGGAGTGTCATAACCAAGAGTGCAACAAGGCCCGTTGTCATGCACCAGCTCTTGTTCGATTCTAGCTCAAAGCGGCGTTTTCAAGTTTTACCACTAGGTACATCTGTGCCAGAGCCGCCTCTACCTTCTCATATCCATACAGGGATGTATTGCTCAGAAAACTCACAAAATCTCTACAATACCATAATTCTATGAAGTTATTCTATACTAATACTCAAATCCCATCTTAGTCCTACGTGCTCTAATCAAAGTTTATCTAAATCTAGCTTCCAAAGTTTGTACTAAACTTCCTCTGATACCAACTGTAACGCCCCGACCCCAGTTACCCAGACTCAGTGCATTATTACATGACATTGGCATGATCACAAAGGATCATGTCTCAAAAGACCGATTAGTTTAGTAGTCTTGGAAACACTAGATATATTCATAAGTCTTACATTATATCATAAGGTAAAAAAACTACAATAACATCTTGTCTTCATATCCCCTCATACTATCCCTTCAGGTCATTCATAAATTAATTCTTCACATCCTGGGAAAAATCAAACACTGAAATGGGTGAGCTCAGATGCTCATTAAGGATAACAATATAGCAGAAGCTTTCATAGATAAGCATAAACACTTAAAGCAATTTATAACTAAAACAAAAGCCTTTTAAACTTGAACATCAGCATAATATGGAAAAGATAAAATGAAATAATTCCATTTACATATTCACATGGATATTCTACTAGTCAAACAATGACATGCAATATCAATAACCACATTCATAATGATGGAATGCATAATTCCAGGCTATCATAACCACATAGCCAAGGCCTCGTGCTAAGACTACAAATAAGATTTTGCCAAGGCCTTGTGCCAAGACACTAGTTTGTCTCATGAGACCTACCGATGCATCGAAGAGCTATAGCGGGCTCCACCTGTCACTTACTATGTCCAATTAATTCCTCATATGAAAAGTTTTAAACATAACATAAACAATCGTATTAAAACTAGCATTAAAAATGTCAATACTTTATCCAAAAACCATGAATGGTATGAAAATAGCACATCCACAGTCAAACATAAATCATTCAATACAATATGGAAGATTGTATTGTATCATATTAACCTCAATAGAAAATGATGAAGGATATTTTAAATAGATGAAAATAATCATCAAAACAATTAGAGTGAAATATCCCCCTTCTTCTTGAAATCATTTAAAAGTCACACTATTTGTCAAGAATCCATTTAAAATAGATTTTAGAATCAAATTGTTCCATACCACTTTGAAACTTTTAAAAGTAATTTTGATTTTAAAACTTTAATGTCCATATAAATAAATCCTTAAAACCATTTTTGAAACATGGACATTAATGAGAAACATTTAGAATAATCAATCTTTAAAACACTTAAAAATGTATTTTAGTTAGAGTTTCTAACCAAAAGTGAGACACTTGAATTAAAATAATTGAGGTAATAAAAACTTTATAATATCATGAGAATAAAGGTATTCATGATATACTATGTCAAGGTACATTATATACACCATATAAAAGTGATTTGGTGTATAACAACAAAGAAGTATCAATGGAATGTAAATTGAGATGAATTCTCTTATAAAGACCATATCCTTAGGTTCAGTTTAATCCAACGACATAATTATGTGTGAAAAATAAAAATACACTCAATATGATTGGATATTTAGTGTAAATCAATCATATGACATTCACACATATTCTTGTAAAAACAACACCAATGAATTGGATATTTAACTCAACAAATGGAGATTGAGTTAAAATTACTCTTATCAAGTTCATACCGATGACTTGAGAATTTATCAATGGAGTGATTATGTGTATAAAAATTATATCCACAGAAAGGGGAGTGGAAATTATGACATAATCAAATGAATAGTGATTCTACACATAATCTTGGAGTAAAATAATCAATGAAGTATGCGTAAAACCGAATGAGTAGAAATTGAAATTTCAAATTCCCTTATTGATTTGGTAACATAAAAAACATACACCCATGAAATAAGGATCATACAATGATGTTGTAAATATACATGAATTAAATTATATTGCACAATGAATACAAAAATGGGCAGTACACACACCACATGTAATAAATAAGTGGTGAACAATGGAAACTCACGGAATTAAAAGTGAGATAAGAAACCCCTTACTTTGTACTTTTTCCTTGGTCGAGGGTAGTTTAAACACCTGTATAATGGTTAAATAATTGTTATTTAATTATACAAGAATCATATGAATTAATATGATATCATATATGATCTTTTAACATTGATTTGTTAATAAAATCTTAGAATTATCGTCATTTCGGGTGTTAACAGGTTCATTTTCCTTTATATTCTTTGTTATTTGAGACTTATTTATTACTAATGGGATGTATATTACTCATATCCAGAATTATGTCAAATCTTTAAACATTATTTTTAATCATTAAATGATAATTAGTCTTTAATGGATACGATGGAGAATGAATCTCATCGTGTTCGTGGAGACGGTAGTCTCTACGTATGCATGAGCGACAATATCATTCTTTTGATATTAAAATAATATTTAATTGGATGGTATATCATATATACAGAATAATTATCATGTTATATTTATTATTTACATGAATTACACATCATTACTATACCCATCCAAATAATAATGTTTTGAATAACAATTACACCACGACGTGGAGATGGTAAGCTGTATGTACGCACGTATGGTGACATGTCATTCAAAGGATGGATAGAATACTGAAATAAGGTTGTACCATGTTTATAATAATATCATAGTATATATAATATATTGTATTTATTATTTTATAACAGTAATGACAAAGAAAGAAGAAGTGGAAGAAGAAAGGAACTTGAAAAATGGTGGTGAAATCATTACCTCTTCTTCGGGTTCTTCCTTTTGATTTGATCAAAAGGGCTCCTTAGGTTGGCTTTCTGACTAAAGGAAGGCCTCTAAGATGAAGTGAGTGAATTTTAGAGAGTATTTGGTCAGGGGTTGGACGAACAAAAAGGCTTTGAAGATGTGAATTAATGAGGAGGGGGAGTTCCCTTTTATAAGAGGGGTGAGGGGCACCTTTGGAAAAGATAGAAATATTATTTTATAATAAATTCATATTCGGTTTATAATGGCTCCAAAGTGTATTATTTAAAGTTTAAGGTGGGGATATGTCGAAAACAACTCAACCAATATGATTTTGATAGGTTTGGTTACTATATTAACCTTATCTTTAAGTATTAACTCTTAGTTAATTAGTTTCACTTTTACAATGTCTCTTTGTATTTTTATATTATATGGTTAATAAACTTACTATATACATCCAAGAGACCCCCAAGTGGTACATTAATGATACACCTATCATGATATAAGTCTCTTGTCCGAACCATAGATTTTTAGGAATTTAATATCAATTAATAATATAACATTTGTTTTAAAAACTCTTTTATGTCAATTTTGACAATATTTGGAAAATTTATTTTTGTGAAAATCATAGACGAATTATTACTTCGAAAAAAGTTAATTAAATCATTACTAACATGTCATATTAACCAATAAAATTATCATAATTCATAAAAAGTCTCAAATTATATTTATTTGGGTATTTATAATATCAATTATTTTAATTTTTCACTATTATGGTAAATACTCCATCATCATTGGGTCATAAATAAATTAACTTATTTAATGTATAAAAATTATAAATAAACTACCATTAGGTAGTAAATATTTTTATCTTTATAATTAATATTTATAGTCGAAAAGAAAACATATATAACCCTTTGTAAAAATTGTTTTTCTAAAGGATATATGCTTATGTCATTTTTGTATTTGTTTTAACTTAATTAAAATAAAGTGTCTCTATCACCTAAAAGTGGATCCATGGGGTCCCAAAATCGACCCAAAGATTCCCATGGTCGGAAATGTATCCACCAATAAGTTTAGGAAACGTTTTAGGGTAATTGGTATTATTATAATAATATTTTTTAACCCTTATTTACCGGATTTACCCATTAACCATGGTAAATAAAATATTTACCGAAGTAATTATTCAAAATGTCTAAAAATAAAAGTTACCTATTTACACAATTTGTAAATCCTGATTTTAAATATGGAATCCATTTTTTCAAATTCAAAACACAGAAGTGGCAGAAATTAATTTAAAATTAATTCCCGCTGTCAAAACAAAAAGCGTGTTTTTAAGATATAATAACTATCAAAAGATTGATACTTGTTTATGTTCGGTTTAATTGTGAAATTATGTCAAATGAAAAAAATTGCATTAAATGGTAAAAATATATTCAAAATATAATTTAAAACCACTAAAATTCATAATTTATCATTATTAATTATTTTGATTAAAAAAGTTGTTTTTAATTAAAATTTAGTAATTTTCACTATTCCTCAAAATATGAAAGTTATCTGAAAAGTACCAAAATTTCACCCTAAGCTAATTTCAATATTACGAATCCAAAAATAAAGTCCATTTTTAAAGATAAAACATATAAAATTTCAAAAAGTAGTTATTACTATTCATAACGGCTAGTTTGATCGGTTGCGGTGTGTGTTAGAACTCGATGTTGCGTACAACACACTCCATTGCATTATTCAAAGGGAAAGGTACCATGGAAGCTTGGGGTGTTACAGAGTAATCAACTGTAACACCCAAAGGGATGGATAAAAGGTATAACATGACCATGGTATCCTCACTGGCATATGTCACGTAATATAGTGTTATACCCAGTTTTCATATCCAAGGAGTACTAATATCTATGGAATTACATGTAATCTTGACCTATTGAGTACAAATGACTATGGAATCATATATAATCCAGAATATATAAAAAATAAATTTCAATGGAATTTGATGAAGTTCTAAATCCATGGAATAGAAATTTCCCTAGCGTTGAATGTAATTCTAACCATATCATTGATAACTAAATAACCCATTTCATAGTGATACACAAGCCATGGGTTTATCCAAATCAAAATAAATTTTCATTTAAACCATTCAATCATTTAAAAAACAAGTAATCACATTGAAATAATGTATAAAAACTCTCCTAATATCTCATTTAATTCATTATATATCCCATTGTAATGGAGATATAACACACACCCACACAATATGGTGTTAACTCCAACATAAGATATGTAAACACAACTCATAGGTGGTCTGAGTTTATGTTAATAGTCGTCAACTCTCACATGGTATTAAGATGTCTACCTAACAAGGTTCCAACAATTTAATCAAAGAATTAAATTAATTTTAGGGAAATAACTGGAAGGTCTGGCATAAGTTACAATAGAAACTATAAATAAAATAACTAAACATTTTGGGAAAAGGCATAGATTATGTATCATAAGTCTGTGGTAGAACACTTCTCTAGAATCAACTTCAAACTTGAACCATATTGGATGAAAACAATAGAATAGTTGAAAAACCTAAAAATTGGGAATATTATATTGCACCAAATTAACATCATCTATATGAATTCCAATGATGAATTTCATAAGTGGAAAATATAAATTATTGGTGAAGATCTAATGAAATGAATATATCTTGAATAAGAGGCCAGATAAGAAACTGTGTAAAATCCTAGCTCATGTATTGAGAATTTTATCCAAGGGTATCACAAGGTTGTCTGGTAGATAGATTAGGAAAAAGAAATAAGTGGTCCAAATTTTCATGGAAAAATGTTCCGTTTACCCAAAATCACTGGGTTTCATATTTTGGAAACAATGGTGTCCAAACTGTGCACTAACTATGCACCCTTCACTATCTAAGAGGAACCTGTCATGATACATGTCTATGGTTTGAGAAACTATGCACAAGACCTTAATTTAGATTATTCTAAAAATTAAAGGTGGTTCATAAGGGTTTTAGGATATGGATACATGGTTTCATCAAACTGTATTCCCCTACATTGCTCTATGAAACTCCCTATATAGTTAGTAGTAACTATTCTGCCTGGAATCAATGGTTTCTACAAATCACGGGGCCTAGTTTCTTTTCCAAAATATTGAGCCTCTAGTGTCTGAACCATCACCAAACACCCCCATATTCTTCCCTATACTCATTAGGAGTCCACATTAGGATTAATATAAGGAATTAATTAAAAAACCAAAATATCTATAGCTCATATAAATGTCTGGTATCTTACATCATATATGTAACGCCCCGACCCTAGAAGCCCAGAGTAAGTGCATTATTACATATCATTGGCATGATCATAAAAGATCATGTCTTAAAATACCGATTGGTTTATTAGCCTAGGATGTACTAGATACATTCATAAGGTTTACATTACATCATAAAATGGAAAACTACAACAACATTGTTTCCATAAACAATAATGAGACCCCGTAGACTATCCCTACAGGTCAATCATAATATACTTCTTTGCATCCTGGGAAAATTAAAACACAGAAAGGGGTGAGCTTAGATGCTCAGTAAGGATAAAAATAAAATGAAAACTTTCATAAATAATCATAAACATTTAAGGAAATGTATAAGACTAAAACAAAAGCCTTTTAAACATGAACTTTAGCATAATATGGAAAAGGTAAAATCAAATAATGTAATTTACTTATTCACATAGATATTCTACAAGTATAATTATCACATGAAATATCAATATCCAATTTCATAATGATGGAATGCATAATGCCAGACTTTCATAACAACATATTCAATTCCTTGTGTTGACTAGAAATAAGATTTTGTCATGGCCTTGCGCCAAGACACAAGTTTTTCTCATGAGACCTAAAGATACATCGAAGAGCTATAGCGAGCTCCACCTGACACTTACTATGTCCAATGCATTCCTCATATGAAAAGATTGAAACATAACATAAACATTTATATTAAAACATACATAGGCAATGTCAATAGTTTATCCACAAACCCTGAATGGTATAAAAAATAGAACATCCACAGTTAAACATAACTCATTAAATACAATATAGAAGATTGTATTGTAAAATATTAACCTTAATCGAGAATAATTAAGGATATTGACATAGATGAAAATAATTATCAAAACTTTTTGTGGGAAATATCCCCTTTTTTTCTTCAAAACATTTAAAAGCCAAAAAATTTGTCAAGAATTTGTTTAAAATAGATTTTTGAATCAAAGTGTCCCATACCACTTTGAAACTTTTAAAAGTAATTTTAGTTTTAAAACATTATTGTCAATATAAATAAATCCTTAAAACCATTTTTAAAACATGGAAATTAATGAGAAAGGTTTAGAATAGTAAATCTTTGAAACTTTTAAAATGATATTTTAGTTAGAGTTCCTAACCAAAAGAGAGAAACTTTAATAAAAATAATTGAGGTAATAAAAAATTATAATATCATGAGAATAAATGGATTCATGATATACTATGTCAAAGTACATTATATACACCATATAAAAGTGAATTGGTGTATAACAACAAATATGTCTCAATGGAATGTAAATTGAGATGAAATCTTTTAGAAAGACTGTATCTTTAGTTTAAGGATAAATCAACGACATAATTATGTGTGAAAAATATAAATAACCTAGATATTATTAGATATTCAGTGTAAATCAATAAGAGGACATTCACACATATTCTTGTAAAAACAACACCAATGAATTAGATGTTTAAATCAATAAATAGAGATTGAGTTAAAATTACTCTTATCAAGTTCATATCGATGACTTGAGGATTTATAAATGGAGTGATTAAGTTTGTAAATTTATATCAAAATAAAGTGGAGTGTAAATTACTACACAAATAATATATAGTGATTCCACACATAATCATGGAGTAAAATAATCAATGAATTATGCATAAATCCCAATGAGTGGAAATTGAAATTTGAAATTCACTTACCGATTTGGTAACTTAGGAATCATTCACCCAATGAAATAAGAAACATAAAATGAATATTTAAATACCCATACATTAAATTATATTACAAAAATAATACAATCATGGGTAGTACATACTCCACACAAAAGGAAATAGTGGCCAATATAGCATGAATCTCACGGGAATAAAAGTGAGATGAAAAACCCCTACTACGTTGTAATGAATTGTGACATATGAAAAAAAGTTAATAACCACTAAATTAATCATAGAATACGATGAATATAAATAGAATAATGATAATATATATTAACTGGAAGTACACAATACACCACATGAATAAATAAGTGTCGAACAATGGAAATCTCCTGGAATTTAAAGTGAGATAAGAAACCCCTTACTTCGTAATTTTACTTACTTGAGGGTACGTTAATCTCCTGTATAATGGCGAAATAATGATTATGAAATTATACAATAACCATATAAATTAATATGATATCATATATGATCTCTTAATATTGATATTTTAGTATTATCGTCATTTTGGGTGTTAACTGATTCGTTCTCTTTTATATGTTTGGTTACGTAAGACTTGTTTGTTATGGATGGGTTGTATCTTATTAATATTTAGAATGGTATTAAGTATTTAAAAATTATTTTTAATCATAAAATGAAAATTATTCTTGAATGGATACGATGGGGAATGAATCTCATCGCATTCATGGAGACGGTAATCCGTACCTACGCACGAGCGACAATATCATTATTTTGATATTAAAACCATATATAATTGGATGGTATAACATATATACAGAATAATTATTATGTTATATTTATTATTTACACAAATTATACATCATTATTATACCCATCCAAATAATAATGTATTGAATAACAACTGCACCATGACGTGGAGACGGTATGCCGTACGTACGCACGTATGGTGACTTGTCATTCAAAGGATGGAAAGAATAATGAATATTGTTGTACCATATTTATAATAACATAACTGTATATATAAGATACTGGATTTATTATTTTATAATATAAACAATAAAGAAATAGGAAGTGGAAGAAGAAAGAAACTTGAAAGAGGTGATGAAATATTAACCGCTTCTTCGAGTTCTTCCTTTTGATCTGATCCAAAGGGCTCCCTAGTTTGGCTTTGTGACTGAAGTAAGGCCTATAAGATGAGGGGAGGAGAGTTGGGAGGATATTTGGTCAGGTTTTGGCCGAGACTAAGGGCATTGAAGGTGTGAATTATAGAGAAGGTGGAGTGCCCTTTTATAAGAGGGGTGAGGGGCTCCTTAGGAAAAGCTAGGAATATTATTTTATAATAAAATCATTTTTGGTTTCTAATGTCTCCAAAAATGATTTATTTAAATTATAAGTAGGTTATGGGTCGAAAACCACTCAACCAATAGGTTTTATAAAGGTTTGGGTTTCTATATTAACTTTATCATTTAGATTAACTCTTAGTTAAATAGTATGAAATTTACCATGTCTCTTTGTATTTTTATATTATATGGTTAATAAGCAAACTATAAAATTCCATGAAAACCTCAAGTGGATAATTAATGACATATATAATATTATTTAAGACCTTTGGAAAAACCTTAGACTTTTATTAACAGAATATAAATTAATAATATAATATTTGTTTTAAATACTCTTTTATGTCAATTTTGAAACTATTTGGTATTTTGTTTTTTCTAAATTTTTAATAGCATTATTACTTCGAAAAAAATTCATCTATCCAACCCTAACATGTCATATTAATCTATAAAATTAGTGTAATTCATAAAAAGTATCAAATTACATTTATTTGGATATTTTTAATATCAATTATTTTAGTATTTCATTAATTAGGTAATTACTGCATCATCATTGTGTCATAAATATATTATGTTATTTAATATCTAAAAAATATAAATAAAATAAAATAATGTGGGAAATAATTTTAAATTTATAAATAATAATTATAGTCAAATTTATCTTATGTATAAACATATATTAAAAATTTTTTAGTTATTAAACTTTGATATTAACTCTTTTAACTCTTCTTTAAATAAAATAACAATTAATGCACTAATCTAATCCCGGTGGACCTAAAGGATCATATTTTATTCCAAAGGTTTTTTTGGTCTAATTACACTTATCAAATATAATTATTACATTTTGAGGGTAATAATCATATCATTTTTACCCTTAATTACCCTATTTACTTTCAACCATGGTAAATAAAAGTAAAAAGTTACTATTCACGAAAAATTATTTTCTTCTTATTGAACCAAATTTTAATTGTTGATATCAATTGTGTATCTCAGATTTTTAAAATTTAACTCACAAAAGCGGTAAAATTAATTTTTATGTAAATTTTCAATTGTTTCTAGGAGGTGGGTAAAAGACGGTAAAAAGTTCAATAAAATTTTATACATCTAATTTTATTTTAAAATGACCCCAATGAATTACATTGAAATTATATAGGTATTATACATATATCTTGACTTAAAATAAATTTAAATAAAAATAATAATTATCTAAATAAAAATTCGGTTTTAAACTATAACGTAGTGTTTTTCACTATTCATCAAAAATTGAATATTTTCAGAAAAATATCAAAAATTTACCCTAAGATAATTTCGATATTACTATTTCAAAAATTAATTATATTTTACCAAATTAAAAACATAGAAGTTTCATTAATTAATTTAAAATTAATTTTTGTTGTCAAAACTGAAACTTGGGTTTTTAAAAAGTAAAAACTACCAAAAGATTGACATGTGTTTATGTAAAATTTAGTGTGAAATTAGTTATAATAACATAAACTATATTAAATGATAAAAATATAATCTAATTATACATCCAAACCATTCAAATACATAATTTACAATATAAATTATTTCGATTAAAAAAGTTGTTTTCAATTAAAATTTAGTATTTTTCAGTATTCATCAAAACATAAAAGTTATTAGAAAAAGTACCAAAAACTTTTCCACAATAAATTTTTATGTCCCAATTCTATAGATGAATTTAATTTTATTAAATTGAATATATAAAAGTGTAAAATATTGGTTTTAAAAAGGGTTTTCCATTAAACGGTCCAAAAATTGCATTTTTTTGAAAAATACTTCTTTTATCTGAAACAAAATGAATTTATTCTTATATTATGTCTAAAAAACAGATAATATGGATTCTAAAATTCAAAATTCAATTAAAAATATTCATAACCACTTTTGAACTGCTATTTTGGTAAGTCATGATGTGCTCGATCACGGTGTTGCGTGTAGCGCAATCTATTGAAATACTTTATTGAAAATAACTAACTATGAAATATTTGGGTGTTACATTCTTCCCCCCTTTTGGAAATTGCATTCTCACAATTTTAAAATTAGAGTTGGGAACATCATTTAATGTCCCACATTGGAAAAAGAGTCAATAAACTTTCTCTTTAAAAGAAATAAAGAGAAGTACAAAGGTCACATGAGATAACCAAAACTAGGATTCATTGTAGGAATTCATTGATATGGAAGATAAAATAAGTGTCAAGTTATCATAGAGAGTGTTATAAAAGATGATTAGGAGAAAGTTAAAAACAAGAAAACCACAATCATGTGATGAGATAAATGTTCATTAGTTTCCTAGTAGCAAAAGTAAATGGATAACGTTTTTTTGTTTTATGTTCCATTTCATAAAGTTGTGGAATTTATTTATAATATTGACTAAGAAAATAAAGAGATATATTTACTTTTTAAGTAGAGTTTCATCCTTTAATAAGTTTCTACCACTAACTCATATTTTTTTCAAACGATGAGTATTCAAGATGGCATGGGCACACATGAAATGCTAGAATAAAGTTCTAGAGAATAACATAATCCAAAAAAGATAAACTATAAATATTTACCATGTCTTAAAGATTAACCAAAACCAAAATGGTTAGTAAAAAATCAGATGACACTTTAGAGAAATAAATACTTATCTTAATTTCTAAAATTAAACCAATAATACCCAAAGTTCAATAAATACCATTCAATACACAATTGTCCTTAATATCCATCAATATAATCCAAATTATTATTCAAACCCAAAACATAGAAGAATTTGATTACAAAATCCTCCTCCTTAAATTGTATTTACAAAAAAACATCGACTACTATTAAAGTCACATACTTTAAAGCAATTAACCTAATCACATATTCTATATGATAGGTTAATAATTTACATAGATAACCCAAATTTTTATAAATCCACAATAAAAACATAGATAAAAATCCACCATTACTTCTCAAATGAAATCCCATAGTATTCTATTTTCCTTAGGCATATAGTATTCCCAACAGAGCGAACGTCTTCTAAAATAACATTTATCACTTAATCCCCATATCAGTTTCCTATACTAAGGCTATCCAATTGATAAGACATAAGATTCCAAATCAACTTATTATTGATCAATAAAATAATTTAACTAAAAAAATTAGTCACACTAACTAGGGACTTCACATAGCCCAGTGGTAGGTGATAAATCCCAATCGCACTATGGTTGTGGGTTCGATTCCCGTAGCTTTTTCGGATGTGATGGGTTGTCACACAATCTGCGAGTTATCCATTTTCAAAAAATATATTTTATAATGTTCCCAAAATGAGATAAATTCCTCAAAATAACTATAACATAATCTCACCACAAATGTTATCTCATACCTCACATTTTCATCCAAAAATTTAGTAACATGTAATTGACTCAAATCCAAGGATCATATAAACCCAAATGGTTATTTATAACTATATCAATAATAGAAAACACAATTCTTCCTAAAATATCATTTTCACATAATAAACTGCAGGGTTACACATAAGAGAAAATTCTTCCAAAGTAATCCTATCAAAAAAAGCACTAATACTTTTAAACATTTCACCTTCCATTTATTTCAACATAGGATCTTCCTTGACCAAGGGGTTATCCTATAGAATAGTTCATTCACTCGGGTAATGCCCATGTCCCCTACATTTACAGAAAATGACTGTATATGGATTCTTGGGGTCATTTTTATTTTCATCCATAGTAATCTTCATTTTTCCTTGGAAATTATTTACTTTATGTCCTTCTTTCCCACACATAAGGCATTTCATTGTCCCATTCAGACACTTCCATAGGTGTCTCCTTCAACATTTCCTGCATGATGGAAATTGAGCTTTCTTTTCTCCATTGTCTCCACTGTAGGAGCTCTTATCATTCACCGCTTTTCTCTTCTTTGTTGAGTCTGGGAGTTGGTTAATATATATGTTTTTTATCATATTTTTGGAAAATTGATTCAGCATGAACATGATATATTTTACACATATCATCATTCCATTCTGTTGCTCATTTTCTCTATCATGACCAACTTGTACATCATGTTCAATGTTACTGTGACTTCTTTGGAATCCATCCATTTACTAACACAAGAAAGCAATGTGTGAGTCATAAAATCATTTAGATAATATCAAAACACCTTATTGTCAATCTAAAACACCTTATGATTAATGAAAATTATTTATTCTCATATTATATTAAAATACTTCAAATTGTTTTGTATAGAAAATGTGAATTATACTAAGCATATCCCCCGGGAAGGTCGTAACCAAGAGTGAAACAAGGCCCATTGTCATGCACCAGTTCCCGTTCAAGTCTATCTCAAAGCGGTATTTTCGAGTTTTACCCCTAAGTACATCTGTTCCAGAGCCACCTCTACCTGCTCGTATCCAGACAAGGATGTATTGCTTTGAAAACTCAAAAAATATCTACAATACCAAAATTCTATGAAGTTCTTCTATAATAATCCTCAAATTCTATATTAGGGATATGTGCTCTAATCAGAGTTTATCTAAATTTTGTTTCCAAGGTTTGTACTAAAATTCTTCTGATACCAAGTGTAACGCCCCGGCCCCAGAAGCCCAGAGTCGGTGCATTATTACATATCATTGGCATGATCAGAAAAGATCATGTCTTGAAAGACCGATTTGTTTAGAAGCCTTTTAAGTACTAGATACATTCATAAGGTTTACATTACAACATAAAATGGAAAACTACAACAACATTGTTTCAATAGACAACACTGAGATCCCATAGACTATCCCTGTAGGTTAGTCATAATATACTTCTTCACATCCTAGAAAAAATAAAACATAGAAAGGGGTGAGCTCAGATGCTTAGTAAGGATAACAATAAAGCAGAAACTTTCAAAAATAAGCATAAAAATTTAAGGTAATGTATAAGACAAAAATCAAATCCTTTTAAACTTGAACTTCATCGTAATTTAGAAAGGGTAAAATCAAAGAATTCCATTTACTTATTCACATGGATATTCTACTATTCAAATAATCAGATGCAATATAAATAGCCCTTTTCATAATGATGGAATGATTAATTCCAAACATTCATAACCACATAGTCAAGGCCTTCTGCCAAGACTACAAATAAGATTTTTTAAAGGCCTTGTGCAAAGACACTAGTTTGTCTCATGAGATGTACCAATGCATCGAGGAGCTATAGTGGGCTCCATCCATCACTTACTGAGTCCAATGCATTCCTTATATGAATATATTGAAACCTAACCTAAATGTTTTTATTAAAACTATCATATTTAATGTCAATACTTTACCCACAAACCATGAATAGTATACTAATAGTGTTTGACTCACTAGTTTTGATAATCTCAATTATGATTAATTTTGTTTTAATAATCCCAAATGATGTTTATTGATTAAACTTTTCAGTACATTAGTTACCATTTAAGTGATTAATTTCAAAATATAAATACTATTGAATATGATCAAATGATATATCTTTCATTCAACAACATTAGATTAATCAAATGTTCATTAACTTTGTAATGTTTTATCCTAACATAATATATGGATAGTTTGCATAAACAAACAAACAGCTACTGATACAGAATGGTCTCTAGTATGCAGATGAGCTACCTATATCGAAAGGTCACCTGTATGTAGATAATCTACCGATATTGAAAGGCCACTAGTATGCAAACAGTTACCATTACAACTGAGATACCAATAGAGTAATTCTACCAGTATGCACAAGTCGACCGATACAGAGTGACATCTGCTATTATGTAGTCTACCATTACAAGATCACTGGTATGGGTCACTGATATATAAGTCTACCACTGTCGAGAGATACCGCTAAAGGAAGTCACTGCTATATATAGTCACCGGTATTTGGATCTAACGCTAGAAGGAGCTACCGCTACATATATATACTGTTACAGAGACCACCAGAGACCCGACACTGTGTCATTTCTCTAACTTTATTTATCATAAGAAACAATCATATTTGGCTAATTTAATTCATCTACTATTAATTAAAGAAAGTTGTTGGAATGTTAGGAACTGTACCTCATACAAATCATTCATATTGTTAGATATCAAGGAATATAAAAAGGGAACCTCAAGATACTGAAGAACAAGTCCTTTTTAACGCACCTACGAAACAAGTTTTTAGATATACACGAGGACATACATATATAAAAGAAGAAGGAATAACACAAGCTTAACCTGTAGTACCTGATCAAGACAAGGAGTCCAGATCTTCACTGAAAACACATAGAGCATTCAAAACTCATCTCTATTTATTTATATTTATTGTGTTTCATTTAGTTATATTTTGAGTAGTGTGTGTGCTTTTTATATTAAAGCACACATTGTCTCTGGTTCTGAACTGGAGGATTTCTTAATCCTCACTCATTTTTTTCCTTACACTCTTGTATCCCACTATGGATAGTGGTAGAGGTCACGTGATACTTGGACAACCTGTGTGCTATTGTTTAGTTTTCCCATGTAGAATTGTGGAAGAAGTCTGGGGACCTAGACAGTTTGTGCACTAATCAATCTCTTGAGAACAAAACTGAACCTTTACTGTATTACAAATTCACTATAGTTTAGCTTGTTATTTAAATTGGTGGATTTTAACAGAAACCTTTTAAATCCGAAATTTTCAATTGGAACTCAATACAGCCCCCTCTTGAGTATCCACACCGACCAAAATTTGGTATCAGAGGTTTGGATAAAAGTTTTTCAAAACACTTTTTTTAACTGGTATTCCAGTTGTATCTAAAAGATCTTAAATTTATGTTATTTCTAAATTTTTATATCTTTAAATACATTTGATAAAATCTAATTATTGATAATAGATTTGAAGGTGAAGCTACCAACATGACACCTTTCTTTAATGGTGTTAATCGATCCCAATGGAAAATAAAAATGAAAATTCATATAGAAAGTATAAGATCTGACATCTGGACTGCTATAGAGACTCAATATAAGATTCATAAATTCGTCAAAACTAAATGGGATGATCCTACGAAAGCTTCTTACAATAATAATTGTAAAGAAATAAATGCCCTATATTGTGCTTTAGGAGATGAAGAATTTAATTGAATATTTCTTGTAAGACTGCTATGAAATCTGGGATACCTTTGTTGTTTCTCATGAGGGAACAACTTATGTTAATGAAATGAGACTAAACACTTACACTATTATGTATGATAATTTTAAAATGAAAACTGATGAATTTATTTCTAATATATATCTCAGGTTTAATGAGATAGTCAATAAAATGACCTCATTGGGAAAAATTGTTCCAACAAATGAGAAAATAATAAGAATACTCAGATGTCTTCCGGAAAGATGGAGAGGCACATTAGTGTCAATAAGAGAATCGTGTGAAAAAAGTTCACTACTAGTTAATGATATTATTGGTAAGATGATGATGTATGAAGAAGATATGAAGGTAAACAAAGAAGAAGAATATGTTCCAAGAAATAAATAAGTAGCCTTCAAGGCCTCTACTTCAAAAATCATAGACAAAGTGGAAATTCAAGATACAAGTGATAGTTATAGTTGTGAAGGGAGTGCATCTGACAGTGATATTGAAATGGCTCAGATAGCCAGATGTTTTAAGAAGTTTTATAGGAAAATGATGTTTTTTTCTTCAGAAAATCAAATTACAAGGGAATGTATGACAATAAAGGCCATTGGAAGATGGATTGGAAAAGGACTGATAAAAGTGATGACATAGTCTGCTATGAATGCATGAGGAAAGGACATGTGAAATCTGACTGTCCGAAGTTAAAGTACATGAAGAAAATTGAGTACAAGGACAACAAATATAGGAAAGCCATGAAAGAAACCTAGAGTGCTTTAGAAGGCAGTTCATATGATTCTGAATCCACTCAGGATGAAAAATATCTAAAAGCTAATATGTGTTTTATAACAAACACATATGAGGTAACATTGGATACTCCTGCTTTAAACTCTTATTATTCTGGAGATGATTCTGATTCTGATTTTGAAAACATGTCTAGTAAAAAATAATTTGAATACTGTAACATGCTAGAGGATACCTTCAATGAGCTGAAATACAAGTATAAAGCCTTAAAGAAACAACATGATTTAACTAGCACTGTCAAATCTATACTAGAAGTAGAAAAGGAAATGAATTCTCAACTACTCAAAGAGAATACAGAACTGATATTGTCTAATAAGAAACTCCTGAAATATTTAGAAAAATTTACTAAAGGAATGGACACTCTTATACAAATTCTAGGAAAACAAGTATCACCAAAGTATACTACTGGTTTAGGCTATCATCCTGGACAGAGATAAATTACAAAGAATAGATTTATAACAAAATCTGGACAGTATGCTACTAGTTCTAGTTCTGGAAATTCTTATGTCTCAACTAGCTACTCACATATTTATAGATCAAAAAAAATTTATCTTTAAAAATATTTTAAATCTATTAATTATATGAAACCCATTAGACAAATATAGGTACCAAAAGTTCCGCTTTCTAACCTGTCTGGACCCATGAATATATGGGTACCAAAATCATTTTCTATCTAAAATTGTGTTGTAGGAAACCTGCTTAAAAATTTCATATAGGAAGACATGGTACTTAGACAGTGAATTTTCAAGACATATGACATGAGACTTTTCATTTTTAAAAGATTAGTCAATGTTGATGGAGGATATGTCACCATTGGGGATAACTCAAAAGGAAAGATCATTGGCTTAGGACTTATTGGTAAAAATGATTCAATTTTAATTTCTAATGATTTATTTGTTGATGGACTAAAGTATAATCTGTTATGAATTTCTCAGTTGTGTGATGATGGATTTAATGTTATTTTTGAAAAATGATTCATTTAATTTTTTTAAATCTAATATTTTTTGGTATTTACTTCTTTAAGAAATGAAAATTTTTATGCTGTAGATTTTAATTCTTTAGCTAAGCAAAATATTACCTGTTAAAATTCTTTTCATAAATAATCATGGATTTGGCACATAAGATTAGAACACTGGAATATACACTCACTTACAAAACTGACTAGGAAGAACTTAGTTAGAGACCTACCTAAACTTGAATTCCCAGCTAACAAAGTTTGTAATCCTTGTCAAAAGGGAAAGCAACATAAATTTTCATTTAAATCAAAGAAAGAAGTTTCAAATTCTCAACCTCTTGAGTTAGTTCACATAGATTTGTGTGGACCATTCGTAGTTTCTAGTTTAAATGGGAAGCAATATGTATTTTTCCTTTTAGATGACTTTTCTATATATACTTGGGTATATTTTCTAGCTCACAAAATTGAAGCATCCTCTTACTTTAATAAATACTACAAGTCTATAGAAAATCTTAGTGGTCTTAAGATTAAAACCTTAAGAAGTGATCATGGTTTTGAGTTTGAAAATTATGAATTTGAAACATACTGCTCACACAATGGCTACAATCATAACTTCTCTGCCCCTAGGTTACCTCAGTAGAATGGTGTAGTAGAAAGAAGAAATAGAACTCTTCAGGAAATTTCATGAACTATTCTTAATGAATAAGATTTACTTGTTTATTTTTGGGCTGAATCTATAAATACAGCTTGTTATATTATAAATAGTGTTTTGATTAGACCAGTACTTAAGAAGACCCCTTATAAATTATGGAATCATAGAAAAGCCAAAGTTATTTATTTTAATATTTTTGGTTTTAATGATTTTATTTTTAATACTACTGATAATCAGTAAAAATTTTCATCTAAAAGTGATGAAGGAATTTTTGTTATTATTTAAATAGAAAAGCCTATAGAGTTTTTAATAATAGAAAAAAATGCATGGAAGAATCTGTTCACATCAAATTTGATGAAACTGGTTCACATGAACCTAAAACTTCTCGTAAAATCTTGTAGAAGATTTGTCTATTCTGAAACTTAATGATAAAATCAGTGAACCTGTTGTAAAGACAACCATTTCTGGAAATATTTCAGAATCTGCTGCATCTGAACCCAAACCTAGAGAAGAACCTAAAATTTCTATTCCTACCTTTATTAGATCAACTAGGATTCTAAATAATCATACTTTAGATGCCGTTGTAGGTAATCTTGATAGGGGGACACAGACTATAGCTTCTCTAAGAAACCAGGTTGAACATCAATATTTTCTTTCACAGTCAGAACCTAAAAATATCAATGATTCTATAAATGATGAATTTTGGGTAATTTCTATGCAAGAAGAGATAAATCAATTTGAAAGAAAAAAATTCTAGGAATTAGTAGAAAGACCTATGGACACTTTGACCATAGGCACAAAATGGGTGTTTATAAATAAGGTTGATGAATCTGGAAACATCATTAGAAACAAAGTTAGGTTAGTAGAACAAGGTTACATTGAAGAAAAAGGAATTTATTATGAAGAAACCTTTGCACCCATAGATATATTATAAGACATTTGTATCTTACTTTCTTATGAAGCTCATCTAAATTTCAAGTTATATGAAATGTATTTTAAAAGTGATTTTCTAAATGGTTATATAATTGAGGATATTTTTGTCGAACAACCACCTGCATTTACAAATCCCCATTTTTAAAATCATGTTATTAAACTTTATAAAGATTTATATTGTTTAAAACAACCTCTAAGATCATGGTATGATAGAATTTTTAATTTTGTTATTTCAATTTTTTTTCTAAAGTAATTTTTGATCCCACTCTTCTTATTAGAAATATTTCACAAGATGTTTTGATAGTACAAATATATATATTGATGATATTATTTTTTGATCTTCTAAAAATTATTTAGGTACTGATTTTTCAAAGACTATGAAAAATTAATTTGAAATGAGCTCTATGGGAGAACTTAAATACTTTCTTGGATTTCAAATTTTTCAAAATAGAGATGGTATTATTCTAAATTAAAGTAAATAAACAAGGAATTTATTAATATGTTTTTAGACGGATAGTAATAAGGGAAGTGATACACTTATGAGTACCACTTATAAATTGGATATTCATGAATCTTGGAAACCAGTAGATCAAACCAATTACAGAGGTATGATTGGAATCTTAATTTACCTTCCTACTAGTCGACCCGAAATTATGTTTAGTGTATGTATGTGTGCACGATTTCAAGCTAATCCAAAAGAATCACACTTAAATTTTGTAAAAAGGATTTTCAAATATCTTAAACATACTACTAATTTTGGTTTATATTACCCAAAATGAAAAGCTTTTGATTTAATAAGTTATTCAGATGCTGACTTTCCTAGTTACCAGTTAGATAGAAAAGGCACATCTAAAACATTTTATTTATTGGGAAAATCCTTAATTTTTTTGTGTAGTAAGAAACAGAATTCAGTTGCATTGTCTACTACTGAAGTAGAATATATAGATGCTTGTAGTTTTTGTGCATAGATTCTGTGGATCAGACACACATGGTTGGACTACGGATAAGATTTTAGACATGTTTCTATTAATTTTTCTAACACTAGTGCAATCAATATCTCTAAGAACCATGTATCTCACTCTAGAACTAAGCACATTGATGTAAGGCACCACTTTATAAGAGATCACTATCAAAAGGGTGATGTGACTCTTGAATTTATAGGCACTGAATGTCAACTAGATGATGTATTTACAAAAACTTTAAGATTAGAGAGATTATGCTACATTAGACATGAATTAGGAATGATCAACTACCCTGAAACCTCATCTTTAGACACACATCACCATTAGAAAAACCTCTCCATTAGGAAAACCTCACTGTTAGACACACCTCACCATTAGACAAACCTCACCATTAAAAAAACATCACCTTTAGACACAACTCACTGTTAGATAAACCTCACCATTAGACACACCTCACCATTATAGAAACCTCACTATTAGGATACCTCACCAGTAGTGCTTACCATTATAATCCTCACCAGCAGAATGGTTACCGATATATCACGTTGTTTTAAATTTTTGTGTTTTAAACTGAGACGCTTTATCATTTTAATGTATTTATATTTTTTATTCTTCTATTTCGATTTCTAAATGATATAAGTCTAATATAAATCACATTCAATATACCATGAACTCCACCCTTCCAAGTCCTCACATACCAAAGCCTCCGAAATATTACGAACCCTAACTTTCTCGATTCAGAAATGGACCAAGTTAAGCGACCGATAATTGATGAAGGTAATGAGCCTAGTAATAAGTGACAAAAAGTCGATTCTAGAGCCACTAGAAGTAGTTGTTGTAATATTAAAGAGAATAGAATGTCTGAGAAGCCGCATTTATCGAAGATAAAAATAGTGATTGAGAATGATCTTTGTGCTGAGTAGTTAATGTCAAGAAAGTCCCTAATTTTGAGGATTTTAGAAGAGAAAGGATCACTAGATTGTTTTTCAAATAAAAATGGGCCTTATTACCCGAAACTGGTTTAGGAATTTTATGAGTATGTTAGATTTGAAATGAATGAAGATGAGAACATGATAATTTCTCTGGTAAATTATAAGGAGATATCTTTTTCATCTACTGAATGGGATGAATGACTAAAAGTACCTAATGCAGGATATTTTATTTTTTCATATAAATAAGTACCTTCATCTAGAGACCATTTTGAGTATGAGGATGTTTTTCTTGAGTTAACTGGGAATGGATCACCTAGAAAAGTGATTGCTGCTGAAATGGTTGGAGAAAAAAAAATTTTGTTTATGTTTATTCAACTTGCGGTTAGTCCCAGGAGAGGATATTTTTCAACCCTGAAGTTTGAAGATATATATTTGATGTACTTTTTTAGGCTTGGAGTGAAGGTAAATCTATTTATATTATTGATGATTTAGATAAAATATATGACCAGACCTAAATTAAAGACAAATACTTTGTTCTTTGCTAAGCTGATTTCCATTATAAAAAAAGTAAAAGCTATTTCTGAATCTGGGGATGAAACTGTTGTTGTTAAAAACAATTTGTGCATTACTAAGACTATCTACAAGTATATGAAAGTAAGATGGAACCCTTGGAAGAAACAATTGGTGAATGATGATGGTAAATTGTATGATAAATTTAATCCTATGGATCATCCTTTTAGGCCTAAGGATGAGAGGGATCCAGGTCTAGGACCTGATGAAGATGAACCAATTTATATTGATGCTGAGGATGAAGAGACTTCAGTGGAAGAAGGAGGAGATCCTGACCTTCCTCCTAGATCTGCACTTCAGAGTATTTCTTATGGAGAGGCTAGTCCTCTTGATACTTTACCCAAAAGGGATTCTGATTTTGATAGCTCAGATGAGAATACAATGAGTTTGAGTCCAGTAATTGGGAGTTTTTCAATGCTTGTAGAGGCTGTTTTGGTTGTGTTTACAGAACCTGCACCTATCCCTAATGAGTCTCATGTTATTGAAAATGAGATGGTTGTGGATGATTTTTCTGAGGAAGACCTACCTGCTGTGGCTTCTATTGATGTACATGTAAAGGCGAATGCACAAATTGAGGGGGAGAATCCCACTAGACATGGTATTGTATTAGTAGATCATGATATTGAAGACTGGGCAGAAGACCAAGGTTTTGTAGTTTTTGGGTTAGATTATCCCGATTCTAAATATTAGACACCAATCAGAAGACCACATGTCAGTTATAATATCCTTTCTGAGACTTTACCTGAGGATTTATTAAGAAAAGCTGACCTAGACCAGTTGAAGTCTAATCGCAAGACCTATTTTGTGGAATAAATGAGAAGAATCAAAACCTCATTAATATCATTCATTCAATCTATTATAACTAAATCTATATCTAGTATTTTGGATGAAGTCAAGACCTTCCAAAGTCAAGTTTTAAGCTTGGAAAAGGATAGTGAATCTCAAAAGAAATCAATTGTCTCTAGGGAGTCTTATATGAGTTATAAATCTCAAGCACACAAGGATTTGACATTTTAGAAAAAGTGTAGTTGGCCCGATGGAATCAGTTTTTGTGGAATTTAAGAATTCCATGAAGCATCATGTCAGCACTAAGGACCTTGTTGTGAAAAATCTCATTATTGGGCTGACTAAATATTTTAAGGAAACAATAGCTTTTACTATTGCACCTCTGAGTTCTCCCAGGACTTATTTAGATATTGATTAAATTAGAGTTGTGATAAGAGAAGAGCTTGGACAGTCATACACCAGTGGCTCTGTAGACTCTGCTGCCTTCACCCAAGTGGCGACTACCACTAGGGATATAAGAAAAAATTTTCAAGATTTTATGAGGGAGGCCACTGCTTCTCAGAAATAAGTAAAGGAAAATGTGGATTAGTATTTCCAAAGGGTCTAAACTAAACATCAGTTGAACAATCACTTCAAAATTTTGTTAGAAAATTTTAAATTACCTCCTGTGACTCAAGACTTTAGAGAGAAAGTGAGTAAGCTCAAGGATTTGACTCTTGCTTTGGAAAAATTCATGGAAAAGAAGGAGAATTCTTTTCTGATATGGAGAAATGTGGAGGGATTATAATGGATTTCAGAAATCTCTTGCTACCCTTTTTTCATGTTTATCCTCATCCAGTGATTTTACCTCCAACTTTACCTACACCTGGCTCTACTACTTCTACATTTCAGATTACCCCATATCAAGCTATCAGAATCCTGACACCAAATATTACTCAGAGAAGTACCCACTACAGGCCAGGAACAATTTAATTTTCTCAACCACCAGTGGTCACTTCTGAAGTTCCCAAGCCTTCAACCGAAGCTAACCAGCCTGAGCCTACCTCAGATCCCAAAGGAAAATCCAAAGTGTACATTCAGAAAGTGGATTGTGAGGGTCTAGATGAATTTTATAGGGATCATTTGTACCTTTCATACTATTATTGTAATCCTTATGTGCTTTTGAATCCTTAATATATACCTATTTTTCAATCTCTTTGTCTCAGTTTTTACCTATGCTACCTACTTAATTTATTTCTCCTTTACATTTAAACCTTTGTTTTTACCTCTAGTCCAAACTTGTCTAGTCTATTTTCCCATCAATAAACAACTTAATCTCTTATCTTTTAACTCTGATTCCCTATCTTTTCTGTTCTCAAATACATTCCTTACAACCTTATCTTATACCTCCCTTATTTTTTCTAATCCCAAAGGGGGATAAATATTTCCCAAGTGGGAGAAATGATAAAGGGGGAGGATTATTTATTAAAAGAGGGACATATGTCTGACATGAATATTAATATTTTATTTCTTTTCTAAATCAATTTTTAGTGATACATTTGAAAATGAGAATTTATATTTATTTCTAAAACATATTTTACCTGTGTTGGAACACATTCATAAATAAGAACAATTGTATTTTATTCTGATACATTTGGATTACCTGCCATAATTTGTGATTATCAAAAAGGGGGGTATTTTTGGACTCACCTGTTTTGATAATCTCAATTATTATTAATTATATTTTGATAACACCAAATGATGTTAATTGATTAAACATTTCATTATTTTAGTTACTATTTAAGTGCTTAATTTCAAAATATAAATACTGTTGAATATGATCAAATGATATATCTCTCATTCAAGAACATTAGATTAATCAAATGTTCATTTACATTGTAATGTTTTATCCTAACTTAATCTATGGATAATTTTCATAAACAAACAAACAGCTACCAATACAGAAAGGTCACTGATATGTAGATGAGCTACCAATACAGAAAGGTCACCTACATGAAAATGAGCTACCGATACAGAAAGGTCACATGTATGCAGACAGTTACCGTTACACCTAAGCTACCGATAGAGTAAGTCTATCGATATGCACAAGTAGTCTAATACAGATTGGCTTCTACTATTATATAGTCTACTGTTACAAGCTCACCGGTATGGGTCACTGGTACATAAGTCTACCTCTACCAAGAGCTACCGCTAAAGGAAGCCACCACTACATATAGTCACTGGAAGTTGGAGATACCGCTAGATAGAGCTACCACTACATACATCTACCGTTAGAGAGACCAACAGACACCCGACACTGTGTCATTTATTTAACTTTGTTTATTATAATAAATGGTCATATTTGGCTAATTTAATGCATCTGCTATTAATTAATGATAGTTGATGGCATGTCAGGAACTGTACCTCATACAAATCATTCCTATTATCAGAACTCAAGGAATATAAAAAGGGAACCTCGAGCTACTGTAGAAAAAGTCCTTTTCAATGCACGTACAAAAAAGGTTTCTAGATATACACGAGGACATACATTCATAGAAGAAGAAGAAGGAATAACACATGTAGAACCTGTATAACCTGATAAAGCTAAGGAGTCTAGAGGTTCACTGAAAACCCATATAGATTTCCAAACTCATCTCTATTTGTTTAGATCTATTATGTTTCATTTAATTATATTATTAGTAGTGTGTGTGCTCTATATTTTAAAACAGACACTATCTACTATGTTGAACTGGAGGATTTCTAAATCCTCACTCAATGATTCCCTTACACTCTTGTATCCCACTGTGGATACTGGTAGAGGTCAAGTGAGACCTGGATAGCTTGTGTGCTATTATTTAGTTTTCCCACGTAGAACAGTGGTAATGGTATGAGGACCTGGACAATTTGTGAACTATTTTAAAACCTCGATCCAAGGTGTGGATCATAGTTTATATAAAACTGTTTGAGAGGACTAAGTCTCTGCTTGAGACATAACCTCTTATTTAAAACTACTTTGCATTTTCATTTTTGTTAAAACTATTCTGAATTTTCTACTACTAAGTACTTTAAATATAAATATATTCTAATGTTACTTTGATAGTTAAACTAGAAAGTATTTGTATTTATTGTAAACCAGTAGGTTAGTTTCAAAAACTCATATAATCTTTAGATTAGATTAACTGAGAAATAATAAATCTCTTGAGAACCTAACTATACCTTTACTATATTACAAATTCACTACAGCTTAGCTTGTTATTTAAATAATGTTATTTTAATAGAATCCTTTTAAATCAGATATTTTTAATTTGCACTAAATTCACCTCCCCCCCTCTTGAGTTTCCACTCCAACCAACAAATAGCACATCCAAAGTCAAACATAACTCATTTAATACAATATGGTATAGTTTATTGTAAAATATTAAACTCAATCTATAATAATGAAGGATATTGACAAATATGAAAATAATAATCAAAACATCTTGAGAGAAATATCCCCCTTTTTCTTGAAAATGTTTAATAGTCAAATTATTTTTCAAGAAGCCATTTAAAAATAGATTTTTGAGTCAATGTTTCCCATACCACTATGAAACTATTAAAAGTAATTTTAATTTTAAAACATTAATGTCCATATAAATTAATCCTTAAAACTATTTTTAAAACATGGACATTAATGAGAATGATTTAGAATAATAAATCATTAAAATGATTAAAATGATATTTTAGTTAGAGTTCCTAACCAAAAGAGAGACACTTGAATACAAATAATTGTAGTAATAAAAACTTTATAATATCATGAGAATAAAGGGATTCATGATATACATTGTCAAAGTACATTATATACAACATATAAAAGTGAATTGGTGTATAACAACAAATAAGTCCCAATGGAATGTAAATTGAGATGAAATCTCTTACAAAGACTGTATCCTTAGGTTACAGATAAATAAACAACATAATTATGTGTGAAAAATATAAATACACTAAATATGATTGGATATTAAGTGTAAATTAATAAGACGACATTCACACATATTCTTTTAAAAACAACACCAACGAATTGGATGTTCAACTCAATAAATGGATGTTGAGTTTAAATTAATCTTATTAAGTTCATATCGATGATTTTAGAATTTATCAATTGAGTGATTATATGTATAAAAAGTATATCCATAGATAGTGGAGTAGAAATTACTACACAAATAATAAATAGTGATTCCACACATAATCATGGAGTAATTTAATCAATGAAGTATGCGTAAAGCCAAATGAGTGGAAATTGAAATTTGATATTCCATTATGGATTTGGTAACATGTGAAACATACACCCCATGAACGAAGTATCATACAATGAAGATGTAAATACCCATAAATTAAAGTATATTACAAAAATAATACAATCAGGGGTATTACATACTCTACACAAAAGGAAATAGTGGCCAATATAGCATGAATCTCATGGGAATAAAAGTGAGATGAAAAACCCCTACTTCATTGTAATAAATCGAGTTTTATGATCCAAATTTAATAACCACCAAATTAATCACAAAATACCATGAATATAAAGGTAATCATGATAATATATATCAAATTTCAGTACATAATACACCAAATGCAATAAATAAGTGGCGAACAATGGAAATCTCACGGAATTAAAAGTGAGATAGGAAACCCCTTACTTAGTAATTTTAATTGGTCAAGGGTATATTAATATCCTTTATAATGGTGAAATAATTGTTATTAAATTATACAATAACCATATACATTAATATGATATCATATATGATCTTCTATTATTGATATTTTAGTATTATCATCGTTTCAGGTGTTAACTGGTTCTTTCTCCATTATATGCTTGATTATGTAAGTCATGTTTGTTATGGATGGGATGTATCTTATTAATATTCAGAATTATATTAAGTCTTTAAACATTATTTATAATCATCAAATGAAAATTATTCTTGAATGGATATGATGGGGAAGGAATCTCATCACGTTCGTGGAGACGGTAATCCATACGTACGCACGAGCTACAATATCATTATTTTGATATTAAAATCATATAAAATTTGATTGTAAATAATATATAAAGAATAATTATCATGTTATATTTATTATTTACACCAATTATACATCATTATTATACCCATAAAAATAATAATGTATTGAATAACAACTACAACACGACGTGGAGAAGGTAAGTCATACGTACGCACGTATGGTGATATGTCGTTCAAATGATGGATAGAGTAATGGATATGGTTGTACTATATTTATAATAACATCACAATATATATAAGATACTGGATTTATTATTTTAGAATGGAAACAACATAGAAAGAGGAAGTGGAAGAAGAAAGGAACTTGAAATAGGTGATGAAATATTTACCTCTTCTTCGGGTTCTTCCTTTTGTTATGATAAAAAGGGAACCATAGAATGAATTTATGACTAAGTTAAGGCCTATAGGATGAATGGAGGAGAGTTGGTAGGATATTTGGGTAGGGTGTTTCCTAGACTAATGGCTTTGAAGGTGTGAATTAGAGAAAAGGGGGAGTGCCCTTTTATAAGGGGGGTGAGGGGAACCTTAGGAAAAGATAGAAATCATATTTTATAGTAAAATCAATTTCGGTTTCTAATGGATCCCAAATGAATTATTTAAATTATAAGGTGGTTATGGGTATAAAACCACTCAACCAATAGGTTTTAGACAGGTTTGGGTTACTATATTAAATTTATCTTTTAGATTTAACTCTTAGTTAAATAGTTTGACATTTACCGTGTCTCTTTGAATTTTTACATTATATGGTTAATAAAATTATTATAAACTTCCAATAGAACCTCAAGTGGTTAATTAATGACATATATAATATTATTTAATACCTTTTTCAGAACCGTAGATTTTTAGAAATTGAATATCAATTAATAATATTTTATTTTATTTAAAAAAACTCTTTTATATCAATTTTGACACTATTTGGTATTTTGTTTTTTCTAAATTCGTAACAACATTATTAATTATAAACAAATCATATAACCAACAATAACATGTCATATTAACCTATAAAATTAGTTTCATTAATAAAAAGTCTAAAATTTCATTTATTTGTATATTTATAATATCGATTGTTTTAATATTTCAGTAATTAGTTAATTACTGCATCATCATTGTGTCATAAATAAATTAAATTATTTAATGTCTAAATAATATAAATAAAATAAAATTATTTAGTAAATATTATTGTATTTATAATTAATATTTATAGAAGAATTTATCTTGTGTATAACACTATATTAAAAATAATTTAGTTATTAAATATTGATTTTAACTCTTTTAACTCTTCTTTAAATAAAATAGTAATAAATGTATTAATCTAATCCATGTGGACATAAAGGATCATTTTTAATTACTATGTTTGTTTTTGGTCTAATTAAACTTATCCAATAGAATTATGAAATTTTTTAGGGAAATATAATATATTTTTTACCATTAATTACCCTATTTACTTTTAACTGTGGTAAATAAAAGTAAAATGTTTCAATTCACCAAAAATTATTTTCATCTTATTGAACCAAATTTTACTTACTTATATCAACTTTGTCTCTTGGAGTTTTGAAATTCAACTCACAGAAGAGGTAAAATTATTTTTTATGTAAAGTTTTAAATGCTCCAAGGAGGTGGGTAAAAGATGGTAAAAAGTTCAATAAAATTTTATACATATAATTTTATTATAAAATCACACCAATGAATAAAATTGAACTTATATAGGTATTATACATCTATATTTATTTAAAATAAATTTAAATAAAGTAAATAATTAATTAAATAAAAATTCGGTTTTAAACTATAACGCTGTATTTTTTACAATTCATCAAAAATTGAATGTTTCCAGAAAAATACCAAACAATTTACCCTTAGATATTTTTGATATTATGAATTCAAAAATGAATTCTATTTTAAAAAATTCACAACATAGAAATTTTATTAATTAATTTAAAATTAATTCCCATTGTCAAAACCAAAAGGCGGGTTTTTTAAAAGTAAAAACTATGAAAAGATTGACAAGTGCTTATGTCAAATTTAAATGTGAAATTACTTATAATCACCTACATTGTATTAAGTGATAAAAATATAATATAATTATACTTCCAAACCATTCATATAAATAATTTTACATTAGAAATTATTTCAATTGAAAAAGTTGTTTTCAATTAAAATTTATTATTTTTCAGTATTCATCAAAATATAAATGTTATTAGAAAAGAACCAAAAATTTGTCCAAAATAAATTTTTATGTTCCTGTTCTATAGAAGAATTTACTTTCATTAAATTGAATATATAAAAATGTCAAATATTGGATTTAAAATGGGTTTTCCATTAAAAGGTGTTAAAATTGTATTTTTTGAAAAATACCACTTTTATCTGAAAAAAATGAACTTATTCTTATATTATGTCTAAGAAACACATAATATGGATTCTAAAATTCAAAATTCAATTAATTCTATTCATATCCACTTTTGAACGGCAAGTTTGGTAAGTCTTGGTGCGCTAGAACTTAGTGTTGCGTGTAGGGCAAGCTATTGAATTATTTTAAAGAAAATAACTTACTATGAAATCATGGGGTGCTACAATATATTTGTGCGGACACAACATGGACCGTTATTTGATCATAAATAAATTCTAGTTTATGTATATTCCATGATTTTTGTAACAAAATTAAAAGGATTATCTTATAGTGTATTATTTGGTATTGTATTTGTTTCCAAACTATTCTATAGGCTAGCTACTCTTTCTGGGTAGTGAACCTTGTAAATCTATATGTTCTTATTGATGTTCTTGTGAGATTGTTTTTGGAAAAGTCATAAAACATTAACAAGAGTAAAATGTTGTTTCATATGAAATAAAATATAAAAACAAATATCACTAATTCACCTCTACCCCACTCAGTTATCACATTGGTCCTAATTGGTCTTTTAAAGTTGTATCATTGAAAATATTCTCTTAGTTGACTCTATGCTGAAGTTTGATGAAAATATAAACATCCATGAATTGTTATAATTTTATGACTAATAAGTGGATTCCTATTTTTTTGACAAGAAATATAATATTTGGAATTATATAATGTTTTCTTATCTTATATATATTAGTTATGATGTTCTTAAGGCTCTTAAAGATCATTTCCCACCTAATTCTAAGGTAGTTCCCCAAATATTGTTTAACGAGAAATTTTTCAGAATGATGGGAAATCTAATAATTCCATACTTTCCTCACTCTCTAAAAGTTACATTCATAGATTTAAAGAATTTATAGAAGCTAAAGACAATTTAGAAAAGCTTAAATATAATTGGGAATGAAATAAAAAAGTAAATGAAGAAAAATATTTAAATCTAGAGACTGAAGTATGAATATTTTATTATGGGTGATTATGAATATGTTTTTTGATTTATATAAAAGGATGAATGACATTTTAAGAACTTTATGATGTCTTAGTGATGATATGGAGGATTTATCTATTTTTTAGAATATCTTATTAATTATTCTTGATAAATTTGATGCAAAATTTTTATCATTGGAAGGAAAGGATCATGAAACTCTATCTCTGGAAAATCCATGTAGAACTATCATCATTTATTAAATAATAATACAAAAGGTTAAGATGAAAAAATAGAATTTTTTTATGAAATTTATTGTAATTATATATAGAAAGGAAATTCTATGAAATTTTACTAAATAGAAAACTAATTACTATGACACTCAAGATGAGCATAGTATATTGTTTCATGAAATTATTACTTTTTTATAAAAAAATATGAAAATAATAACATATAATTGTAATGTAATTTTAAAGATGAAATTTTTTGGCATATGGAGATATTGGACATTTTTTTGAAAATTTCTAGTTGTGGAAGGAAGTCAATGGAAGTTTTTAATATGATATAATTTCATGTAGTTCCATAAAAAAGAAGCTATAAAAATTCAAGTCTTATTCTAAGGGAATGGTTAATAAGTTCTCTAACCAGAATAGAAGATAAAATTTGTCTGTGTGTGACAAAGATAATGATAATAAAGAAGATAATGATAACTTCAGTGATGATGTAGTTGAAAAAATTCTTATTGAAAAAGTGAATGATTATAATTTCCCTTGTGATTAAAGAATTATATCTCAAGAATAATAATATGAGGAAGAAAAAGAAAATATGGATTTTATACTAAATATGGAGTTGGAACAATTTTATTCCATGATTGTATGACCCGATAGGGAGAACAAGATGTTGAGGAAAGTAAATATTTTAGTAAACATTCAATATTTTTCTCATAAATAAAAATACAAGTTTCTATATTAAATATATGATCTAAAGAAGTTACTTAATTAAAATAAAATCCTCATCATAAATATTGAAGAAAATTTTATGGTGAAGGTGGAAGAGTAAAAATGTTTTATATAAAAACCTGTAAAAGATAAGAAAGGAGTTAGTATTTTTCAAAACCCTGATATAGATATTATTGAAAATTATAATAAGTTTAAATATCTGGAGGATAAAAAAATGTTTTCTCAATGATAGTAAGAAAGATAAAAATGTAATGGAGAATAATCAATCTAACAAGACCTAGTTTGTAGAAAACAATGTTGATATGAAAAACATAATATATCAATTATTTCAAAGTCTAAGCATAATGATGACACTACTAGACATTATGTTGAGGTATTTAATAAAATTTTAGGATGTATCAAAAAAATTGGTGCATAATGCAATACAAATTTGGAATGTAATAATTTTTATAAAAATTATTAATAGAGCTTTGAAAAATATGTATGTTACAAAGGGAAATATAATTTTTCGGGTAACTACTGAAATAGTGGAGGATTTGGTCATAAAAAAATGATATGTTTCTTTAATCACTAATGTTATAATGAATCCAAGAGAAACTAGAAATGAAGTTAGAGGAGGATTCAACCCACTAAATAGAGACAACTTGAAAAAAAAAATCCTCTAAAAACTTAAAATAGACTCCAATATTTGGAAACTATTTATGGAATATCTAAACAACCCATACATCATGAAAAGGGATTTATTATCATGATATTATTACAACAAATGTTTTACAAAAAATCTAAAAATATAGATGATAAAAAAGAAAAAAGAACATAAAAATAATTATTTTTTAAACTCCACAAACAGCTATAAAATGAGAATGTCATTGGATGATGAGAAGTCAGTGTTCTTCATATATGAAAAATTATTTGATGTTTTTTGAAGTTGTGAATTATTATAAAGAAGATATAGTGAATTTTTAAAATGTATCTTTGAATCAATAGAATTTTATCTAGTATCATTGAGTAAGAAAAATAAAAATCAAAAAGACACTTATTTATTAGTGAGATGAAACACAATTTGTTAAGTGTTTCACAATTTTATTTTAAAGGAAACAAATATATATTTAGAAAATATGGTTTTTTAAAGATAATAGAATATGGGAAAGTTATGACATGATTTAAATGAACAAATGGAAATTTCTTACATGTTGGTGAATCACAGATTTCATGATATCAGGTTATGATGGAAGAAGATGAGCTATGGAAGAAAAGGTAGAAGAACATCTGTCAGAGAAATATGAGAAAGATAATTAAGATAGAATGTATTTATGATATTCCAGACATGATAATAATAATATATGTATGTCTTTAAATTTCCCATAAATGGGTGATTACAAACTCTATACCTGAGGATGATGAAATACATTCAACTCATACCTTGGAGATGATACATTCTGCTATTTGTTGGCCCAGGGGTAAATAACCAAAAACAAAAATAAGTAAATTAATTTTTTTATTGATGAATTTATAGTTATTACATGTATTGTTTTTTTTGAAACATAAAACATAGGCTCTAAAAATGTGAAATGGTTTTATGATATATGTGTATAAAGAGTGTGGAGATTTTGTAATGAATATGTATGCTGATAATGTTGGAAAATATTCCAGTGGGAATTTTAGATTTTATCTTGAAAATCATGTAATTTTTAATGATTTTAGTTCAGTATACACACCATAAAAAATGATGTCTCTAGAAGATGAAATAGAGTTTTGGGGTAGATGGCATGAAAAATGTTGGTCGAACATGATACTTTATGATATTTTTAGTGGAATTCTATTGGGGGAGTTGTTCATATTTAGAATTTATGTCTCTATAGTCCAAACTCTAATATGACTCAATATATATTTTATTATAATTAAACTCCAATTTAGAATCCCTTTTGGGTGTTCATATGCACTTTCATTATAAAATTCAATGGTGATGATAATGTAAAGAATGATTCGAGAGGGTTTGATGGAATACGTATTGGATACCATCCTATTGGTAGATGATATTAATTTTATAATAAAGAAATAATAAATATTGTTAACTCAATAGATTTGAATGTTATTTTATAGGATAATAATTAAGATTCAAAAATAGTTACGGATATAAAAAGTAAGGAAGATGAGGTGATTGTAGTTGAACTAAGAGAAATGTTTCTTAATGATGCTAATAATTTTTAAGCTAATGATGTTGATGATTCTGACTCATATATCATAGGTGATGAGGAATAATTACACTCATCACATCCTATGATGATAATTAAATTATAACTTAATAACATTATTGGGGATCAATAACAATAGGTTCACAAGGGATGAACATCAAATTCAATTCCACATACTTACTTATATTCATAAGTTGAACCAAAATATGATGAAGATTCTTTGAAGAATCAAGAGTGGATTGATGTTATTAATAAAGGGATTGATTAGAGTGAAATTAATTCTACTTGGGAACATTACCCAAATTAAATAATAATAACATGATTGGTACAAAGTTGTTGTTACAAAAAAAGATGAATGAAAAAGGTGATGTTATAAGAAACAAGGCATGAATAATTTTTAAAGGTTGCACTAAAATTGAAGGTATTAAATTTGGTGAAACCTTTAATATAGTTATAAGATTAGAAAATATCACAATCCTTCTTATTATCTATAAACAACAATGATAAAAAAATTCACAAGGATGGCAAGTTTTTTTTCATAATAATCATATTTATGAGGATATTTATATTGAAAAATACATGTGGGTTTGTGGTTAGGAATGAGGAAATATATATACATAAGTTAAAAATGATTTATATGGGTTGAATTCATGTATGAGTTCATAGTGTTCTAAACTGAATACTTTATTAAACTAGTTGAACTTCATAGAATAATGACTAGATAGAAACCTATATATATATAAAAATCAAATGGTTTCCATCATCATGATTTTTTATGTTGACAATATTATATTTGATGGAAATGTGGAAAAAAATTTGAGTAGTTTTATAAGAATCTAATAAGTAATTTGAAATGTTCATTATGGAAGAAACAAAATACCCTATTTGTATAAAAATATATAAAATTATGAAATAAATTTTTATATATAAAGAGAAGTATGATAAAGAAATTCATAAATGGATTTTCATGGAATATATAAATCTATTTCCATACCTATTTCTTTGGGAATGAAATTGGAAAAGGGCAGGGATCTAAAGGACGTTAATCTTTAATAGTTTACAAAGGTGGTTCAATATTTATTATCTCTAACATAATCAAGGTAAAATATAGTATATGTTGTTATATATTATGACAAGTATAAAAGAAAACCATAATAATCTCATCTCATGAATGGGAAGATAATTCTTAGATATATTACATGAACAATTGATTTTGTTTTGGAATATAAAAACATGGAAATGATTTATGTGTTTTGTTAGATAGATTCATATTGAGAAGGAAGTATAGATGATAGAAAATCTATATCTGGTGGAATATATTTCCTAGTAGAATGATGTTTGATACAAAATACAAAGAAATAATTTTCAATGTCTCTCAGTATAATAGAAGTTGGCTATTTTTCTTCCACTAAAGCAACTATAAAACTTATTTGGATAAAGACATAGTTGAAGTATTGTTTGTTGATGTGAAGTTTTCCCTTGAATAAATATTAAATTTTTATTTCAAAATCGTTTTTGAGGAATCGTGAGGAACCTAAAATGACCTCAATGTTGGAAACTGACCAAGAAACAAGAAAAAATATTTACTAATAACAAATCTATGGATGTTAGAGTCTACTACTCTAAATAACTCCCAATTCCACATAGTTTTTTAAATAACCGAATCATCTGGTAAATGAGCTTCAATATAGGCTTCCATTTTGTTCCAAATTTTATTATTTTCCACCAATGTGATATTCCCTTCATTGAATCCTCACATCAAAATGTGATATTTTTTGTCAATCAAATTTCCTTACTCTTCATTATTAAAAACCGAAATCATTTTCTCATACATATTGTTGACTACCTCTTTTGGGGTATTGATAAATAGGTATTCTTATAACATTTTTTCATAGGAATTTAAATTTTTTTCCATGTGTTTCATTCTCACAACTACCATTTATCCCTCCACCATGTTTTATTCATAATCTAACATTGTGCTCTTTGAAACCTTGTATACAACCTCATGTGCTTTTATATCTCCATTAGGAATTAGTTTTCCCATCATTCCTAAAACTAATTCAGCAACATAAATAGAATAAGGGTCCCACAATTTAACTTCCTCCACATTTAACAATTCCTTTCCTAATGACCTGGTTACTAATGTCTTTAGGTTCTTTGAGTAATCTTTCTAAGGTCCTGATTCCTAACCTTTTGTCCCAGTAAATTCCAACAACTAATATTACCTTGTTTACCATTACTTGAGCTAGTTCAAACCAAATTTCCTTAATTATAATCCATAATGGTTTGGGATTCCCCCTCTTTGTCACATGGATCCTCCTATTCTGAATAACATAACCATACATCTTTTCTTTTCAATCTAGGGAGAAAATTTTTCTATCCTTCAGGGTCCTCATTTTTTATGACTTCATTCAATGTAAAAAATCAATTTTGAATCTTAATAAAGTTTGATGATTTTCACTAATCAAGAACCCCGTGATTCAGAGTCACTTCCCTATTCCTATATAAAGAATTATGTATCTCTTCAAGAACACTTGCATCAACTGGGAATCAATCACCATTGTTAGAAGTGTTTTGTTCAATTTCTATTCCATGATCCACCCCAACGGCATTATCAATATCATAAAAATATTGAATAACCATGGAATAAGGTCCATCCAAGGTCAGCGACATATGGACACCCAGATCCTGAATCAATATTGAAATAATTTCATCAACACCAAGGTCATGATTCTTATACCTCAATTAACCACGGGAGGATCCTAAATTAGATTATATTTATAAGACATAGAAAAAACTTGAGGATTACTAAACTTTAGTTCATTGTGCTATGTGAGAGAAGACACCTCATGAGAACCCTTATGTCCCATGTGAGAGGATGAACCAACATGATGGAACAACTTCCACGATGAACACAAATCTATCAATGATTCAATGATGACCTTATTCATGTGATAAAATTCCTCACCACCAGATATCTATACCCAATCAATTAGTGGTTTCAATAAAATCAACCTCAATGCATAAACATAGTAAAATAAGATGACACACAAAGTTTTTTCTACTACATGTGCACAAAAAAACAGCTGACCATATTCCCTATCATATGGAGGATGGAAGAATTTTGAAATGGAAAGGGGGTTCCATGGAGGGAAACCCATATTTATGTCATTGGGGAATCACACATTAATTTATATATCATATGAACAATGGGAGATAAAGAAGTGAGATATGTGGAAGAATCAAGGAGATTTGGACCACAACATTATCAGATCCACCTCTAAGGAAAACCAGATCATTATGTAATGCTTTCTAGTAGGACAATAGTTGTCGAATCATGAAAAATCAAGGATATGAAGATTAATTTTTTTAATACATCCACCTAAGGTTATTGAGGAGTGAAATATTTTGCTAATGTCATATTGAGAAAGGATGAGGCCTTAATGTACTCTACCATAAATATTGGAGGCTAAGGAAAACCATAGTATAGGTCGACCACTTTAGGGAAAAGCTAGATCACTGGAATGGGGGGTGGGAATAGGATCAAGGTTTGATAAATGGATAAATGAAGGGATATTAGAATCATCGAGAGTCAAATGGATCCCCACCCTAATCCGACGGGGGATAAAACTTAGTTAATGGCATCATCGTCTAGGGAATCATCATAGCATTGACACTATTTTATTAATAACCCCCATGAGGATTTACATTTTATTGGGATGTAATAATTAGATATCTAGAAACAAATTCAGTGAAACATTATAATTAGAAATCCATTGATATAAAATATCATTTCATAAAAGATATTTGGGGGAAGAATTAACTAAATCTAGAGTTTGTGCCTACAATGGATAAAGTTTTTGATATTTTTAGAAACTCTTTACCAAACAAAAAACATCAAAATATGAGTTTGATAATGGGTGTTCATCCACTCTCAGTTCAAGTATAAGGTATGAGGTCTCATCCCCTCTCTATATTATATTTGGGTCATATTGTCATTGGGTAAAAATGTTGTCAAAAAATATCTATTGTTATATGTTTTCAAATTTTAGGGAAATAATTTATTTAGTGTTAACTCTAAAAGCTGGTATGCTATTATTTAAACATTTTTGAAATTTTTAATAGGTTTTTTGAAGTGGATGTAGAAAAATTTATTCTTGTAGGATGAAGTTGATTTTATAATAAAATTTCCATGTGAGAGAAGAGAGGATTCTTAATTGGTGTGGGAAAAATTTCATTAGTCGATATTGTTGGATAGTATGGTTTTTTTCAATGATTCTTCTTTCTTACAATGATTTTGATCCTTTTGGATTAGAATTGTTGTATAAATAATCCACTGCATGAGTTATTATATTTAAGTGATTTTTGTTCCTTGGATTAATAAAATTTCAAATTGGAAACTTATAGTGACCCGGATGGTTGATGATTTTTTGAAGAAGTTATAAGATGTTAAGAAGGTGTTTTATTTTGTCTATCAAATTTAAATAAACTTATTTTTTCATGTTCTCTAACCAAAGTGTTCATATAGAGAATATTACATAGACTCTTCCGAACTGAGTCCATAAAACATAGGTTATCATACAAATTTTGTTGCAGAATCTATATTTTATTCTTCTTATTAGTTTTATTAGGTAGAGTGTATGAAAAACAAATAGTGTGGTTCTTTGTTGATCTAATTGTTTTTACCATCCTGATTAATGAAATATCTCACAATCCAAGTGTAATTAGAAAGGGGATAATTTTTTTGTATGTATGATGTTTATACTACATAATTTGAAGGAACTTTACCGGAATGATAACATAGGATAGTGTTTTGGATGAGAAGAGTTTGTTTGATGTCGTTGAATCATTATGTATGGGTGGATTATAATGATATGTAAGGGTAAGAAAATCATTTGTGCACTATATAAAGGTAGATTAGGATGGTTCATAAGGGTATCACCCAATTTCCAAATGTTGTATAAGTGTTTAAGAATTTTTATGTGGTTTATATTCAATGATTGTGAGTTTTGAAGGATGTAGGATTGTTGTTTATGTTTAAATGGATGATAATGAGGAATGTCGTTGGATTATGTACATTGAAAAAAGACCATAGAATGATCTATTTCAATATCATTAATCTGAGCCTGTGAGATGATCCTTTTATAAAAAGTCTATCCCATGGAAATTTATGAAGTAAATAATATAAGTTTCTATTATAAGATCTATTATAAGTATCGAAGTCTACAGAAAGATGTTCTTGGTTGAAGACATTAGACGGAGGTGCTGTTATAAAGTACTACAAAATATGTGAATGGTATAATGTTAAACTATTTGGATGTTCTCTGTTAAGATTTCATAAAAATATAAGATGTGATCATATTGATCTGATCATTCAATGTTTGTAAAATCACAAAAATAAATCATGTTTCATTCTAAGTGTTAATAATGATTGATAATTTTCATTAATGAAGTGGTTAAATGAGTTTGGGAAAAGACTTCGATGTTGATATTTAATGAATCTTAGAAAAAACATTAGAAGTCATGAGAACAATTAGATGGAATATTTTTAGCAGGAAAATCAAAATCTCAGTTTTCAATAATAGGGAAAATAATTTTTAGTTCCCTCCTATTCGACTTTGAGTGCTCTTATTTAATAGGATATTGATACAACTTGTGTATTGACCTGTTCAAATGCAAAGGGGAAAGATATAGTAATGAATAATTGGAAAGTTTATTATATAGAATTTATAAATATAAATCATAAAAACATATAATAGATGGATATTTGATTTTACTTGGTTTTAGATAAATGATGTGAAGAACTGATTAGATGATGTTGTTTTATAGGTAATGGTAAATTTTTTGAATGTTACATCAGTCAATGGAAAATAAACAAAGTTTTCATATCAAGTGGTATCAGGGAGATAGAATGTTGAGGAAAGTGGAAGAATAGTGGTTAATAATGTTTCTATAGTGACTTACGCTTACCATTCATGGATATTACATATGTTCAGATGAATATTCATTGCATTAAACAAACACATTCCTGAGGGATATAACAGTTTAGTGCCTTTCGATACATGGAACACAATCCTCTAATTTGGTTAATGGTACTAAATGTTTCACAAAAAGATCCTCTCAATTAGAACTCCTCATAGACATACCCTATATAAAACCTTTCTTCATAACCTAGGGAAAGTAAACATAATAAAGGGTGAGCTCTGAAGCTCTGTAAGGGTAAACAATGGACATACGAAAGCATGACATGGATATAAGTGTATCAGAACATGATCATTAATTTTGAAAGGCATACCCTACATATCAAATATAATAATACTGAATCATGGAATAAATATTATTAGTTCATAATACAGGAATCGTAATGAAATAAAAGAACATGTGCCATAGGATAATAACATTGGCATAAGACAAGGAATTTGAGGCATACAAATAATCATAGAAAATCATTCTCATATTATTCAAGGAAGACATCCAAGGATATAATATTGAAATTTGTTCTCTCCCAAAACCATAATAGTAGTCATAGTTCACTACCAACATCATCATAGTATTCAATGTTTACTCCCAATACTTTTATAGGGTCCAATGTCCCTTATATATCTGAGTTCACACATCATTCCAGTCCTTTCAATCTCGTGAGATTTAAATATTAACCCAATGCATGAGAGGATTATATATGTCTCACCCATTGCATAATGAGGTCATATATTTGTGTTCTATAATACAATAATCATTCTCATATAATAACCCATTAAATGAAAATGTTTATCATAAATATTTCATCATATCATAACCTGTGAAAAGAGATAGGTTTTATAATAATTTCATAATAGAAAAACCTATGAATAGAGGTGAGTTTAATATTAATTTATTATGGTTTAATATATGGAATTCAAATTTATTTAGTAATCAAAATCTCAATATAAACATGAGTCATTTAGAAAAATTGATAATTGTATCCATGCATTATATCACTGGTATGGAATATTTAACATCATTTGATCAAAATCATAGATGGAAAATAATTTTGAATTTTAATTTAAATAATTCCTTAGTAAAATATCAGTCATTATTAGGAAAAATAGTTTTCAAAACATAAAACATTTTGAAAAACTATATTATTTGAAAATAACATTGAATACATACAAATGATTCTTGAAAATATTTTAAAACACTTTTTAACCTTAGAAAATTTACAAAATCCTTTTCCTTGGAAATAAATTTAAAATGAATATATTCCCAATTTCTTTAAGAATAATATGTTCCTTTTGAGAATATTCTTTGATATGTATAATGAATGTTTCCAATAATGGATTGGTTATGGCGGTGGATAATTACATACATTACATATATGTAAAAATAAATGATTCGTTTCTTATTCTTGGTAGAATTCAAAAGTTAATTGATCAGTAAATGACACAAATATTTCATTTATAACACATTTTTTAAATAGTAAAAATTGGTAAAATATTATTTTAACGATCATAAATGAATATTAGAATATTTTTTAAATAATTTTTATAAAATATGGTTTTGTAATAATATTCCTTTCTAACCATATTGAGAAATAAACATAGATTTTCAAAAAAAAAATATTCTTAATTATCATAAATATAAAAGAGTGTAAAAATGGTACCATTAACTGAATATATAATTAGTGACTATAAAACATTGAAAATCATTATAATCCTTGAGATTTATAACATAAAATTTTATTATTTGAATCATAATCATAAACAATGTTAATAAATGATGAGATAGTAACATATAATTAATACAACTTTGGTAACCATGAATCATAATACCTATGGAGGAATAACGAAAAATAGAATATAAAATGTCATTAAGATAGATAATTTCATGATATAAAATTTCAAAGGCTCTATATATGCACCTCATGAATGAATATAGGTGCATATCAGGAAATATATCTTGAAGAAAGATAATTGAGACAAAACCCTTTACAAATTTGGTAATTTTTGGACCCAAAACACAGTGAAATAGAATAAAAAAATGGATATGTAAATAGAAATTATTTTAGGATATGAATCATAAAATATATTGATGGTATTTATATACACTACATAAAAGAAAGAGTTGTTCAATAAAGCACATGTCTCACTAATGTAAAAGGTGATACAAAAATCCCATACCTTATTTCCTTACAACCTTCGTACATGTTCAAACTTCCTATATAATAAATATAATATTACTATACAAATATAACAAAACAATATTCATATATATCCAACCAAATATTATTTTCTTATGACTTTATATTACCTATTAATTAACAATCTCATGTTTATGTTATATTATAGGTAATAACACCTTTTTTTCTTATAACATTTGACTTTTACTTCTAGTCTTCTTATTTTTATTAAGATTTCATAATTTATATAAATTAATCTGATATATCAATATCATATTTATTCATTATATATGTATTTATAGTGGCCTTTAAAATTTAGTTATAGGACACAAAATACACCATTCCTGGGGACAGTAGGTCATACATATTCATTAACACTATTTCTATTTTCTTGCTGTATCGAATGAATTTGAGTAAATAATATATATAAATATATATATATATATATATTATAATTCCATTTTCACTTTTAATACATTCCATGTCAACTGTGAAGGAATCACATTTCTTCATGTGGTAGTAGTCTGCCTTACACATGATCACTGTTATCATATTCCCACAAAATGAAAACCATGAAGGTATGTGTGAAATAATATTTCTATATGAATAATTGTATCATAAATTAAATATATATAATTTATAAAAATTATTTTCTTCATTAATAACAATCTTGAGAGGTGGTAATTTAAAAATTGAACAACATCAGATAGGGTGGCAGTAGTCCATTGTACACACAAATGATTTTTTTGGAGCCCATTTGATGGAAGTATGTGTGATTGTAGGTAAGAAAAATAACATAAAAACAAATTATTGTATTTAATATAATTATTATAATATATAACAATATATAAATATAATTTAAGTGGTTTAAGGAGAAATAAAATAAAAATGTTTTTTTAAGAACTATACCTCTTCTTTAGGTATCTCTTTTTGGTTTTCTCCAAAGACCATATTTTGTGGATTTGTACCGAATGTAAGGATTCAATTATGACATTAGGGAAGTGGAGAAGTAATCTGATCATGTATTAGATTATCCAAATACACTTATATGTTTGAATAAGTAGGTAGAGTAAGTGCCTTTTATAGTTGAGGAGGAGTGACATTCTTGTAAATTCTCAAAATTATTCACTATAGGGCGGTCAACATTACCTAAAGTGGATCCCAAAATGATAATTAATGTTTTTGTGGGATTATATTGTCTAGAATAACATCCAAAAAAAATTCCACTTCTTTTAAACATTTAATTCCACAACTTATAAGATTCAACATTATTACCATTTTGGTTATCATTATGTCTAAACGTTTACTAATCCTTATAAATTTTCCTTTAAGTCTAGAGTAAATAGAGCCTTACTAGATATTTTGACCCACTTATTATAAATATTTTATAAAATTTATAAAATGTAAATTATATGTATTTTGTGAATTAATTTTAACATAATCGTACATAACGTGTCAAACACCACTTTAACCTTAAATGTGCTCACATGGTTTTTACAATTTAATGATCTATATGGTAATTATAATAGAAAATTGGTCCATGTATGGGCCTTATTTTATATTTATTGACATTTATATTTAAATTTACATAAGATACTACTTTTAGTATTTTTAAATCAATTTCTAAAAAATCATTTATTATAAAATGTCATTAATATTAATTTTAACATTATTCATATAATTAAAATTAAAAATACAAATATAATAATGGAAATAAAATTAATAATATTCACAGCTGTGAAAAATTATATGTTAATATATAGAAATAAATTATCACAATAATTCATTCAATATACATTAATTTTACAACTTTTTTATCATTTTATTTATTTACTTATTAAATGAATAATTCCTTCATTGGTGTTTCTTAAGAGTTTGATGTAATTACATCAACTCTAAAAAATTATAATAGTAAAAACACATTTATCATTAAATATAATAATTATAACTGAACCTGTCTAATTTTTACCCTATTCCAAATCTTTATAAAGTTAAAAGTAATAAAGGTACATTTTTTATCTTTATCTTTACGTAGATTATTATTGGGGTCCCTATCATGTAAATGTATCCAAAAAACTCATAACATTCGATACCAATGTCCAATGGGTAAACATATGTCTATTAAATCGATGTGGAACAAGGTTTGTGTCTTTCTTATAGATTATATTCTATTTTTAAACACTCATTAAACACATTTTTTTCTTTAACCACTATAATTATTTTTTACTGTTTCCACTTATAATTTTGGTAAAAACTTTAGTTTGTCTTATTATAGATTAAAATTTTTTAAAATTATAAATTTGGATTTAATTTTTATCAATTTCATTCACTTAAGTGTAGAAATTGTAATTTTATTACTAATCTTGTGGATGTAAGGAGAAAGGGGGTTTTTTAAGAGAAATGGTCAAATGGTCAGAAATTGTTTTTATACATTTTCAATATGAAATTTATTATGATGAACTAAATTATATTAATATATTTATAATTGATCTATTTTAAATTTACACAACTTTAAAATAAAATTTAACATTATAAACAATTTGAGTGAAATGTAAATTTTCTATTAAAATTGATTATTTTCACTGTCCATGAAAAAATGAAAATTTTCATAAAATATCCTAAAAATAGCTTGAAAAATTTTGAAATTCCAATTTTAAAAATGAAATTTATTTTTTAAAATATATTTTTTAAAAGTGGGGAAATATAATTTTATATTATGTGAACCAAGTACATTTAACCCTTTTTTTATAAAAGATTCTATTTTTTTTAAAACATGTTTTTTATTTTAAATGATTATTATATTATTTATAATAAACAGATAACTAATAAACATCTGAAATGTATATATTTTAATAAAATTTTTAATTGTATGCATTCCCTCTAATATAATTGCTATAAGATAAATATCATAAAAAATAATAATTTGAATTCCATACTGAAGTTGGTATAAATAGGTATTTCATGTAATACGAGCTAAATATAGTGTTACGCGTATCAAAAACTAGACATAGAGTTGTTTATAGTGTAATAATAACATGTTATTATGTATAAAACAATATTAATTTTAGTATCTTTCAAAACAAGCCATTAATTAATTTTAATATATTCGAACATAATAATTCATAAAAACTCAGGTTGTTGCAATTTTAGTCTACACAAAGCACCAGATCGACTTTACCAAATAGAAATTGAATAGATATTTCTCGATGAACCCATCAGATTAAAACCCAATAGATTGTGGAAATTTCTTACATGCTTCTAAGAATGAAAGTGAATAAGTACTTTCAAGAAAAGCACGTGTGGAGAATTTTTAGTAGCATTGTGATAATATATTGAATCCTATAGGTGAAGGTTTTTAGTAGTTTTTGTGAAAAGATTTGTTACATATTATATTTGTTGAGAGAACACATAGACTATTATTGGATCATAGTGTAACACAACTATAATGAAATTCCTTAATTGCTTCAATGATGTAAGATTAAAATTAAAAAAATACCATTTATTGAAAATACCACATGAAGTGAAATAAAATACCATAAAATTTTGTGATTGTTGTGAAAATCTGATCTCTTAATATAATTTTTAACAAGACATAAATACTAGATTTTAGTGAATTATTAATTTTTATTAAAAATTTGATTCTTCATATGAATTTAGAAATTTGGAATTATAAATTTATTTCATCATGTAAAAATTGTGAATTTAAAATTCTGAAATTTTCATTGTTGGAATTTTGAATTCAAATTAAAATGATTCACTGGAAATTAATTACGGTTTTTAAAAAATCTATTTTGAATTGATTCATTTAAAAATATCTAAAATTTAATCTTAGATTTCAATTTGGAAATGACTTTTAATTTTTAATTTTATTTATTTATTATTTTTTACTTAAAATATAATATGTCAATAATGAAAAAAATGTTTTGTTTGTGAATTGAAATACTGGGACTAATATTTTCTTTGGTTCACAACCTGATCCTAAACCTCGATTAAACAGTTGGATGACTACCACATTAACTAGTCATATATGGATCGTTAAAACATTATTTAATAAAAATTAATTTCTTCATCTAACAGGAAAAAAAGAGGGATAATTTATTTCCCATTGAATTAATGGTGTCTGAATGATTATTAATTGGGTGTCACAATCCTAGTGAAAAAAAGTTACATATTTAAAGAGAATCTAAAATTGAAACCTTCCTACTTTTATGCTATGTAATCTTTTTTAGAGAGTGGGTATTTGCATGGGAATTTTTAGGGGCATTTTAGGGTAATTTTTTTAGGGAGTTTTCATGGGGAATTTCATTGAGTGAGGCCATTTTTTGGGGATGATCATGATAAGGCTCATGATTCTTAAAGGGAATTTCTAATAGAATCTCCACCATGAATTTCCACAATGAATTTCTATAGCTAATTATAGCTGGTAATTTCCCATATATATCACCACTACAAATTACCAAGAGGAATTCCATGATTCGATTTATACTATAAAATCATTCCATGAATTCATAGATGGCATTATGAGTTGAAATTTTTAATTTTATCAAAATAAGTGGTTTAAAATTTTAAATTTATTTAATGTGTAAATTTATTCTTGTATATCACTACCAAAATCTAAAACATATTGAAAACGATAAATTTTAGTTTCTCTTTCCCTTGGAAGTTTCCATTCGAAATTTTGAATGTCAATTATGAATGAGATTTCTCTTTTAGTGGAAATTTTATATTGATTCCAAGAATGATCTGTATAATTTTTCAATGATAATTTACACTAAAAATTACTCTATGAATTTCTATAATGAAATCCTGTGTGAAATCTATACTAAATATTCTCACTATGAATTCATAGTTGGAATTCCCAGTTCAAATTTTCAAAAGATTCGAAAAAGTGATTTGTTATTTTTAATACATTTAATGTTGAAATTTCCTATTCAGTTTTGTTGAATGAATTGAAAATTTAATGTAAGTTTATATTTCCACATGGATCTTCCACTCTGAAAAATTAGTGAAATTGTCCAATTGTAATTTCTTATTGATTTATAAAAATAACCCCATAAAAACATTTACAAACAAATGTGATATTACACTTTGTACACATAATTTTTATATCACAGAATGGTAGAGATCCAGTGGAATATGGATCCTCTACACAATGCAGAAGAAATAAATTCATTATATTGGAATACTGTTCATATTTTTGTAACTGTTAAATAAGGGATCATAACCATGATGACATTAAAAACTCAAAGTGTAGTTCATAAATTTTTATTGATAGTGACGAGTTTATAACTTCATAGTAAACCACGTCATCTAATATCATTTTTAAACAAAGCATTACATGAAGACAAATTATTTGTATGGTTTTAAAATCAGAATCTATAGCCTATTCATTTTATGTTTCCTATGGAGGCATTAATGGTTTCAGTATATAAAAGAATTATGATAATATAAATAAAAAGGATAAAATCTATGTAACATCAACTTTGTATACATATTGAAAAAATATATGTTGAATATCATACAAATGTTATTTCAATGTCGAAAATACAAATGAAGAAATAGGGACTAATTTTCCATTTTGAATGGGAGTTATCTACAAATTTAATAACAAGTATGATTTCATGAAATTTGTTTTGGATCATAACCATTATTTATATTCTCTTGATACTATGCATGTTATGATTGCATGAATATTCATTAATTATGAATAATGTACCAAGTCATATGTTAATGATAAAGCTGGTTGGAAGCCTGATGATTCATTTTCACTTGTAAAAGTTATTGTAGGTGGCCCATGGAGTCTTGGATATATACAAGTGGACCAAATGAATTATTTGTTTTCCAAAATATAGAGGGACTTGAATTTATGTGATGACGATGGTATGCCAAAATACTTTCAGATGCAATCATTGGATATCACATCATTTGTATACTTAGTGAAACATGACAAGTGTGGTAAAATTAGAAATATTTTAAGGTTGAACCCAAAATGATGGTGGATTATAAGAATTTGGGATATGTTGTCATGTTTGAAACTACCATCAACACAAAAAAAAGGATTCCATGCCTTTGGGAGTATTTTTATGTTTAAACCATTATACTTAGATTGTAATTTTTTTGCAACATTTATATATTATCACAAAATAGACTAATTTAGTTGGTTGATTCGTATATTTTTTGATTTTCACAAGGGGAATAATCCTATGAAAATATTCATAGATCAATATGTATATTTTTCTAATGAAATTGGTTTAACCCTACCTAAAACCATATAAAAACCATTCACTTGTAACATTATGAAAAATGACACTAAAGACATGGGACCTATAACTAAAGACAACTCAAAATTGTTGAAAAAAATAATAAAATGTATGTATGGGGTTGCAGAGAATTCAAAATTTGTGGAAGTATAACAAAAAATCCAACTTGATAGTATTAATAAAAGTTTTACATGGATAGAATATAAGTAAAGTGTATGAGAAAATTTGGATCATTATTTTATTATTACTAAATTGAAATTAATAATTCAAAGCACATAATTGAGTGAGAGTATAAATTTTGTATTATATGATTACTTTAATTTTAAGCTCAGTGTCATGGAATTCTTTCAAAAAAAATTGTGTGTTATAAAATGATCATTGTTAGGAAATGAAATAAGAATTTGATGGAAGGGAAAAGTTCCCACACAATCATTTTACATAATATCTTATTCTGGTTCAAGAAATTCATTTATACACACCCAAAATATTCGATCTTTTTTAGCATGAACACCATATATGTGACACTTGTTTCCATAAGTCTTCCAATAAAATAGTTTCCCCAAAAATGTATGTTTTCAAAATGAAATGATCTTTAAATGTGTTTACATTTAATGTTTACCAAGATTCTCTTATGAGAATTTTTGGTACCTGTATGAAATTTTAGATATATGGGTATTTGTGTTATCATGCACTCAAAATATTAGAAGGTTTGTATGTGAAGTGATTTTTAGTGTTATATATCCATAAAATATGTACAAGAAATTCCCTTGAAATCTAGTTGATATACATAAAATTTAATCATGTAGAAGAATATTTGGTTGTAAGAAAACAAAAATATTACCAACAGTTGGTACAAATGGAAATAAATATTATATAGGAATCATGTGAGTTTGAACAAGGATATATAATTGGAATTTCAATAATGATCAATTATGCCAAATAATTACAGGAAGCTATAAATCATTCACCCTCAAAATCCATTCAAGGGGAATCTCACATGAAATGTCTAAAACAATCTCAAAAGTCATTCAAAAAGTAATATTAAAGGAAAGGTGATGATAGGCTCAAATGTTGTCTAGAGTAGGAAAAACACACACCAAAAACAAGTGCAATATCCGAAATCAAGAGACCGTAAAACATGTAAGATTCTCTTATTAGTTTATTATGTTATTGAACTAGTTTGGTTTGTGATATCATGCATAAATAATGTTATAATATATTTTAGTTAATTAATAAGGAACTATCTAACAATAGCTACCATGGTGATACTATCGTAGATTTCAATGAATTTAAACAGTTTACCATAGGATGGAAATCATCATATTTAAACACAATTCATACCACTTTATATATTGTGATTTTTAAACTTACATGAAACTCTTATATTATTATTTTAGTATGTTATTAAATTAATCCATTATATTAAACCATACATAAATAATATTATAATTTTTTTGTATAGATGTGCTATAAAACTATTGAATTATGGATACCACGATGATCATATCATGTATCTCAATGTATGAAAATATTGTACTGTATATTGAAAACCTACATCATTAAACATGCCTTTCAACACATGATATATTGTTTTATTTGAAATATTCTATGCAAAATTCTATTATATATCTTTTTAGTTATTAATATATAATTGTTGCTACAATTAAGAGGAACTGGAGAAAAATTTGAATCCATTCAGACATAAAAATTTAGTAAACATTAAAAAAGGGGATGACAATTAATGTTTGAGGACTGAAACCTTAATAAAAGCATTATTGAATTCATTTGATACACAAATTCAAATGAATATGTAATTATGATATCCAAATGTTTATGTAAATCAATTTTTATTAATAATAATTTGGCAATCATTAGTGGTGGAAATTTATATTGGAAACATTTATAGAATCAAAATTGAAATTTCCACTCATAATTTACAAAAGAAGATTCCACTGAAAATTTACATTTGGAATTCATCGTTGTAATTTCTATTCATAGAATTTTTACATCTAAAGAACTAATAGTGGAGACTTCAAAGAGAAATTATAGTGTAATGTCAATAATACTATCATAGATTTAATCAATATAAGCTTTATCAAAAGGCTCATCTAGGTCATCAAATAAATATTTCCACCCTATATGTATCACCCATTCAATTGATGTAAACAAAATTATAAATTTCCTCTCAAATTTTCAGTATAAATTTCCAAGGGTAATTCTCAGTTGGAATTTCTATGCACATCAAGTTTATATTCAAATATCTGATAGAAGATACTAAAAATAGAAATTACAATGTAACACCTATCGTACAATCATATAATATAAAAATGTCAACATTATAAAAATTTTCATCTAGATTGGAAAAATAAACTTTTCTATCCCCTTTGTACCACCCATCTTATTGATGCAAATGGAAGAGGAAATTTAAACGAAGTGTTTATAGTGGGAGTTTCCACTCTAAATTTTCAATCGGAATTCACAATTGGAATTTCAACACACAACAGGTTTCCATTCATTTAATTAACACAAAATACTAAAAATATAAATTATAGTGTACCACTTATCATAATATCCTAGATTAAATAAATAGATGCTTTATCAAAATGTTCATTCATATTGGAAAACAATATTTTCCACCCCATTTGTACCACCCAACCAATTGATGTAAACCAAAGTGGAAATTTCTACTTAGAGTTTCCACTAGAATCATCCAATGGGAATTCCAAGTTTGAATTTCTATACACAATAGGTCTCTATTCAATGAAATTACATCGATGACTATAAAGAGATAAGGCATTGTAACAGCTATCATACTATCACAGAATATACAATATCATCTTTATAAAAAAAATTAATCCAGGTACCCAAATAACCTTTTCCACCCCATACATACCACCCTCTTGATCGATATAAACCAAATTCAAAATTTCCACTCAGAGTTTAAAGTGGTAATTTCCACTGAAAATTTCAAATGGGAATTCCCAGTTGGAATTTCTATACACAACAAGTTTCCAGTCAATGAAATGGTAGCAAAGACTAAAAATATAAATTATTTTGTGACACCTATCATACTATCATAGTTTATAACAATTTCATACTTATATAAATGATCATCCATAGTGGAAAATAAATAATTCCACCCAATATATACCACCCATCCAATTGATGTATTCCAAAGTGTAAATATCCGCTCATAGTTTACAGTAGGATTTTCCACTAGAATTTTTCAATGGGAATTCATAGTTATAATTTATATACACAAAAGGTTTCTAATTGATTTAATGAATAGACAGTGCTTAAAAAAATGAAAAATTATAGGGTAAAATCTAAATAAAAGCACGAAATACATCCATAAGTTCATCCACATTATAATATTACTTTTTATAGACCCAACCCTACACCCACCCAATCATCACAATAAATCATAGTTTATTCTTTTGTTAAGCAACAACCAATTATGTGTTACTTTGAATAACTGATTTAACTTTATTCACTATTTTAGGAAGAAAAAAAATACTTATTTCTCTCATTATCTATCTCTGACATTGTCATTCCAAGATCATTTAGGAAATAATGAACCATAAATTGTCATCATTCCGAAACATCCTTTTCCATTAAATTCTCTATCACTACAACTCGTGTTACAAAACATTTCATGACATAACAAATGATGACACTGAAATCTAAAGTGGTGTCTCTCTATTGTGGTGTATTCTCAATTATCATATCCAATTTATCCTGCATCACATTTTAATCATGGACATGGATGAGAAATTTATACAAATATGGTTTCTGTAAAAAAATATGAATGATTAATGTATATTTCAATGTATTTTAAATTTTCATAGACATTGTATAACATTATACCACTCTGACTCCATCGTTACAAAATAGATAACTTTTACTTTTTCCTTGAATAGGATTCAAGTACTTATAATTTCTAAAGACTTTTTTTTAATTAATTTATAACAAATCCTAAAGTATATTATCTTATTTTAATGGGTTTAATATAAATATGGAGTTCTTTATAATGGAAAACTACTTCCTGATTCAAAATATTGTCCTTTAATTTCACAATTGAGTAATTAAGGACTCCCTAGAATCCAATAATGAAATAAAATATAAAAATTTAGTCATAATTAAATTGTAACATATAGTGAAGTAAAAGGCAGTGTAGAAAAATATGAGCATCATTTTTTCAAAAACAAACTATAGTGTTACAGTTTATTTCCTCGCCATGAATGAACAAATTTCCAATTCTACAATTGTAGTCATACTACAAAGCCAACATATTTCTTCAATAATAACCATATACGAATCTATAATCAGTTTCCAAAAATAAATTTCAATAGAAGATAAGACCATATAACTGGTTAAAAAACCGATATAACACCTACAATGCTGGGAGTGTACCTTTTATTTAATAAATCACTAATGTTTGTCATACAGATCTGATAAAATGTTTTAGAATATTCATAAACTACACAAATATTTTCATGGAAGGTAATTGGAATTTTCAGTACATAGTAAAATATATTAAAATATATTCTAACTACATAAATTTAGTAACATCACATGTCCCCATCATCATCAAGAAACTTTTTCACGAGCCTGGTATCATGTGTTTCCACAATATTCTACTGATTCAACCACCTTAAAATTAACTAGGATATCATGGGGCCATTTATGGAATCTTCTTCATATACCCCTTTAGATATATATATATATATATATATATAGAGGGAGAGATAGAGACCAATTCTTTGTTTTCTTTTCCCTACTCTTCACACCTCTGATCATTGACGTTTGTATCTTTAAGGAAGAAGAGTCAGCATTGGACTACACACCACTTTTTGTTCTTCATTAGTCAATTATTCATTTAGATCTTCTTCCTAACTTACCCCTATATTACATATTTCCATAATCTAATATATATTAATTTCATGTGTTCTTCCCTCAATAATAATGGTTGATATTTTTTTTTCAATTTTAATTTCATAAATCCAAACAACGAATAAAAAATGTTCTTTATCCTAAATAAAAACTACATTCTCTATTCCTGATACATTATATTTTTCCGTTCTATCAAAATAATAATATTTCTATTCTTCATTTTTAATTTGGATTCATGTTTCCTTTACATTCCTATTATATTTGGAATTCTCCTTGCATAATCGCACACAATCCTCATTTGAAATAGGTTTAGCTTCTCCTTTCATACAAAAAAGAATTTTTTTTTCATAAATTACTCGATGAACATGTTTTTTAGCCACAAAATTCATTGATTGTAGTATGTAGATTTATCTTGGGGTTATTGGGGTTTATAATTGATAGTGGAAACATAATTTTATATGTAATAATTAATATTTATGTAAAGAACTATTCATATCTATTGTGTACTAATAGTACCCTGGCAGTTTCTTGTAGAGCAGCAACAACGTCTATAAAACTCCACCAAACAAATAATAGTGCACAAACTCTTCCTGGGAAAACATTCCCATTCTTTTCAACATAACAATAATTTAACGAATAATATTGATAGAAATTTCGCAACCAAATTGAGAAAATTAATCTATTAAGTAAAGTGTAAGAACTTACTAATAAACTTACAACAGAACCAACATTTAAAGTAGTGGTATGTTTTTTATTAATTGATTTAATAATCTAATAATGAATTCCATCATGCCAAGAATTAATCTTCACTCTATATATATCTTCAAAATATAAAATGAAATTCCACTCTACATAAGAACCAGACATGAAAAAAAAATAATGTTGCTCATACAAAAAGCCAACGAAAACATGCCACATCAGAGTAGTCATTCTCCACAAATGTTTCAATAGTGTGAAGAATTGATCTCCCTAACACACCCTATGATAATAGTCATCCATAAAAGGACAACTTCATCTTCAAAAGTTTGGAACTAATTGGGCATAATTTATAGGAAGTTAGAAATGGTAATCCACCATCCTCAATGCATAATATATGGGAGATGTCCACAACTCTTAAACTAATAACCCTACTAGATATGTAGAATATTTTTAAATTAAAATTGTATTCTTTTAGTAAAAAGTAAAATAGTTCCCTTAGTTTTTTATAATCATCGAATGACATAATGTTATTAATAAACTCTTTTAACAACTCTCAAAATTGAATCATATGATAAAATTTGATGATATTCTTAGAAATCATAGGCTTAATATAATTAAATATTTTCCACAACCCATTAATCAAAGACCTATAGTGGCCAGAAACTTATATAGAGGATTATTTTCAAAGAAGACCCAATATCCCTAAAACTATCATTAAGGATATTTGAATGTTAATATAATGACATAAAGAGAAAATAGAATACTCCGAGTGAAAATTCTGACTATAGAAATGCCACATGACTTTAATTTGGAAATTTAAATCAATGAGCTGATAAATATTTACTCATGAAATACAATTAAAATTCTTTGTGAAAATTTCCTCTATAAATCTTACAACAACTTACCAATGAAAATTTTAAATTAATTCAAAAAAATAATTATATATTTTTTAATTATAGTTTAGTTGAAACTTTATAGTGACAATGCCCAAAGAAAATACCAATGATAATTATAGAAATAAATTCCAAAGATAAATTTTCAATTGGTTCTAAATATTATTTATGTAGTTTGAAATTTACACTAAGATAAAGTAGTAGAAATTCCTGGTGAAATACCCACTGATAAATCCCAATGGAAATACCATTAGAAATTTCCCATATAATTCCCCATAGAATGAGTGAGAATTATCAGCATACAATTTCAATTCATTCATTAAATATTTTAAAATTATAATTGAATTCCATAGATAATTTACACTAGTATTTTGAATTTCTGGTTGGAATTTTCAGTGGGAATTTTGATTGGGAATTTCCCTGGGGAATCTTGATTTGGAATTTTTATTTGGAATTTCAACCGGGAATTCAATACTGAATTTTCACTATGTATTATCAATGGAAAATTTAATCTAATTAATCTGTAAATTATTTAGTATTTAAAAAATTTATGTGAATTTCACTATGAATTTCTAGAACTGAGACCTTATATACATAATTTCTAGTGGAAATTACCAATGGGAAATTCTAGTGGGAATTTCTAGTTGGAAATGATAGTGGGATTTTCCAGTGTGAATTTCTAGTGAGAAATATTAGTGGTAATTGCCTATGGTAATTAATAGTGGGAATATCTAGTGGGAATTTCCATGGGAATAGTGGGAATTATCACAACACAATTTCAACTGATTCAATAAATTTCTTTTTAGTTTTAAATTATAATTTCACTCCACTGGCAATTTACACTGGGATTTTGAATTTCTAGTGAGAATTTCCCCTAGTAATTTCTAGTGTTAATTTCTATTAGATAATTACAATGGGAATTATACAAATAATATTTTATTATTTTCACTAGAAAATTACAAGTTATTCAATTATAAATTATTCAATGGTTAAAAATGTATTTGAATTTCACTGTGAATTTCTAGTGGGGTTTAAAGACTTATGCATGTAATTTCCACTAGAATATTCCACTAGTAATTTTTATTGGAACATTACACATAGAATATATAGTGGGATTTATTTGATGAAAGTTTAAATTTATTGAATATAAATGTTTATTAATTTGAATTTATAAATAAATTTTACTAGTAAATTCCACACCTATTTTTTACAATGACTTTCTACTCAAATTTCAACTCAGAATAGACACTAGAATTTTCATTTGTAAATTCCAACTAGAAATATATAGTAATAATTCTCTTTGAAAATTCATATCACCAACTATCAATGAATATAATTTTTCAATAATAGTAACAATTGAAAATTTTCATTAACAATCCATAGTGGAAACGGTAGGAAATTTAAAATTGGATTCAAGGACTACTAGAAACTAATAAAATCAAATATTATATTTAATCTTCTATTAAATTGGAATTTTTAAAACATGTCTATTTGTGAAGTCAATATTGAAAAAACAAAATTACAATGCAAATTTTTAGTTCCAATATAAACTGAAATAGAAATTAAATATTATCACTGAAAATTCATGGAAGAAATAAGAAATAGATAGTATGAATCATTCTCACTGGAAAAAAATTGTGCATCAAAATTCTTTTTGAAAATTTACTATTGTAAGTATGAAAAAATTAAACAAGCTATAATAGTTGAAAAGGAAAAGAGTCCCTTTAAACATTATCAATTCCAACCAAATGGAAAATCAAAATCCAAAATACAAGTTCTTCAAATCAATTAGAAAAAATTAGTGTTAAATACTAAAGCATAATTACCACTAAAAATGGAAATTTCTAGTATGAATAAAAAATAAAAATGGATGCTAAAATTCAATCTAAAAGTCAATTAAATGAGATTTGAAATACCCACTAGAAATTCATAGTGAAAATAAATTGCAATTTCCACTGAAATTTTTCATTATAAAAATTACTGGAAAATCCAGGAAACTTCTTCTGAAATTGGTATTTGAATATCCTAGAATAAAGAAACCAAATCATCTCATTTAGAGTGTTCCAATAACTCAGAAAAACAAATATGAATAGACACATTATTAATATATATATATCTTTATCTCTATAATATTTTCCAGGAACCAAATATTACTGAATCATAGTCACTATAATAAATAATGAAGAATACAAAAAATAGAAATTTTAAAAAACACCTCACATCTTCCGTAATTGTTGGTCGAAAACTATGGTTGGTCTAGAGACTCATCAGGGTCTCACCAAAATGTTATATGAGGGATTCTAATAGGGTTTCTCTAGTGTGTTTTCCAAGGGGTTTGTTGAGGGGTTCACTAATAAGATGTCCAACATATACATGGAATAATGGTTCATCAATATATTGGATGAGGTTTCTTAACATGGAAAATTTGAATCCAAGATTAATGCTTTAAGATAAAAGGAATTAGAGTGCCCAATGAGAAGATACTAGAATAGAGGACTTAATACATTGTTAACGCCTGAATTGAATCCAATGTTTAGTATTTCTATTCCCAATTCTACAAGATCATAGTTGTCTGTACCACTTTACTCTATGTATATCACCTTTAGAATGAAAAACAATAGTGCATTAAATTAATAACTTCCATAATACACCAAGGTACATTCCTGGGGAATATTCTTGAATATATCTAAGATAGATTATGGGAATAATTTATGAGCTAGATGAATTGTAATTGATACCCACAATTGATCCATCCCTACCTTAAATACTTCTCACATGTCAACCATATTATGATGGATATGTGAGTACTCACATTGAAAAATGAACCTCCTAGAAAACAATATGTTCCACACATGTATAGAATTTCAAAGAACCCAAGGATTCATGATAACTCTTTTTTAAATAAATCCATATTCATGGTGTTGTAGTGGCTCTATATCATTCTCATTCATTCTTGGAGGATCACTCATTTGATGTTGCCTCTACTTTTGTTTCATTTTTATTGTAGTAACTCTAACGATGTCATACTAGGCCATTTCTGGTCATGTCAAGGAAAATTACCACATTCCCATTATTTATTAATTCTAATAGGTAGTTCTCCTCTTATATAATCTATGAATTTTAATGGTTTTAATTAGTTTGAGATTTATTCAGGTATAGGATATTAATTTATTATACTCTTATTATTAAGATTGTTCTCAGAATCCACAAGAGCTAAATAATTTCGTGTGACAACATTAACTGGGAAAATATGAGGGTGATTAGAGATATCCAATTACTAGTTTGGGTGTGGATATAGGATATAGTGATTATTGTATTTATCTATCCTAACTGAAATTACTAGGTAAGAGTAATCAGTGAGATATCAATAGATTCCAAAAATATTATGGAGTAATTTGAATAATAATTTAATATGAGAATGGGGGAATGATTTAATGATGGACCTCTATTATTCAAATTGATATTAAAATTAACCAATTTAATACACTATTTTCAAAAATTTATACCCATTAAGTAATAATGTAACACGTCTATAAAATTTTATTCCATAGAGACAACCCAAGTTCCACATTACTACATTTTTCTCAGTTTCAAGATTGTTTTATAGGGTTCCTCATGTTAGGAGCACATAAATCGTAGAACATTTACTAGAGAGGATACCATTTTTAATTTAATTTTCTAAAACAAATTAAACGACCATATACAATTCTTTCAACCTCACTATTTTTTATTTAGAGGTTGAGAGAACTATTTTCTCAAGAATTCAAAATAAAAAATCACTACAAAATTTTAAAGAGAGTTTTTCACCATTTCATTTGATAAAACTCCATTTCCAGTATCTTCTTTTTTAATAGTTACATTAAATAGTAAAAAAATTTAGATAATCTTTCACAAGTCAATAAGAATCTAACGAAAGTGTGTGTATCAAATATCAAAATCAATAACCAAAATTTATAGTTTAATAAGCAAGATAGTGAAATCAAAACTTGAATGATATGTATTTAGAATAAATTACATTTATTATCAAGTGAATACTGTAACATAAATTTTATAGTGTTTAAGGATGTATTCAATGGATTCAGAACAAGGGGGTCATTGAGGCTAAAATTTGCTAGAAGGATTCCCCCTTCTATCTTTAAGAGGAACCTGAGGATTGATTGTACAATATATGACCTGAGGAATTCACCTCATGTGACAAGATAGAAAGGGTATTCCTCAATATATTCATCCCTACTTCAAGAATTTTTTAAATAAGGAAAAAAGGAATATAGAATCATAGAATAAACTGGAGAAATTTTCAATGAGATTTAGGAAAGGTTTAAGAAAATCACTACATCCAACCCATACAAACCCTATAGAGAACAAAAAATTTTGTGATTATTACAGCATTTATTTATCAGAAATTATATAAACCTACAAGATGTTTCCTTAGGAGGAAAACTAATTGATAAGCCACATGTTGAAGTTAGAGAACTAATTGAAAGACTCTCTCATATTTCTAAACTATTTTTTTGAGAACATTAAATAAAGATGCATATTAGTTAATATTTAAAAACAAGATTTATTAGAAAATAAAATTATATAACTAACATATCTTGTGAGATAGCTAGTTATAAAAAAAGTAAATGATTCGTCACCCCCCACACCCCATCGAGTATACCAACTCCTTTTCTCTCAGGAGCATTTCATTGATGGATTGCATCATGTTTAAGGGTCTAAAAGATGTGATGGAATGTTTCATAGGAAATTGTAGAATCAATTAGGTGGAAACCAAATATTTAATGCTTTTTACACCAATTAATTAAGAGTTTGGAAGGAAAAAAGTCCACCTTTCCAAAAAGATTTCCAATAGGCTTTCGAATAGCCTCTCCAGCCCCCTCCATTACACAGAAAATGGTTCCAACCATATATAAGCTATCAAAAAGGAAAATAACAAGATAATTATATGAAAGAAATTTTGAGATAAGTAATATAATATCAAAACATTCAACAAATTTATCTCGCCAATCATGGATCTGAGTTGAAGATGTCAAAATGTTAGATCAACCATATCGTGAGAACCCTTAACAATGTTGTAAAATAGGTCATATGTAAGATTCTAGATCAACCAAGTCATAAATATAAATGAAATGGTACTATTATTACATTAAAGATTTGTATGGATCTAGATAACAGTCAAAGAACACCCCTAGAGATCATAGATGGAAGTGAACAACAACATGGACCTAATGAAACTAACAAAGAAAAATTAGCTAAGTAGGAATCAGTCAAGGAATCAAAATTAAAGACAAAGGGATGGATAATATTGAAGATTCATCATAAATCCACCCTCCATTCCCTTTATAGATACATAATCCCAAGAAAACCAGTGAAGATTCATTACAACATGAGATGATTGAAGTCTTCAAAAATGTTGAAATCAATATCCCATGTTGGATTCCATCCACCAGATTTCATGGTATGTGCAGTCCATTAAATAAATTTCCAACAGAAAGAGAATATTTTAATTTGATGAAAAGGTATGTTTACGTAAAAATATTTATGCGCTTTTACCCCAAAAAATACCAAAGAAGTGTCAATACCTAAGTATATTTTATTTCCCATGCACTATATGATAGATCAACTTTTCATATTCTTATGTAATTTAGCATCATCAATTAATGGTATACCTTATTTATTTTACTATTCTCTATATATAGGAAACCCAATCCTTCCTATGTGGTTGTACTGCTTTACAATATAGACACAATATACCGAATAGTTGTTTTAAAAGATGTTCTGAAAAGTTTACATGTTTATCTATTCCCTTATAACTTCTACATCTTGAAAATGGGGTAAGAAAAGGTTATGAATCCTTCCCCGACCTTTAATGGTAGGCCATTTCCCGAAATTTCCAAAACAATAATAAATATTAATGAATAGACATTTCAGGTGAACTTTGTTGAGTATATAGTACATTTTAACATTCTAAACGCAGTGAAATGCCCTCATAGGGAAAATATCTCTTTCATTGTAAGCCATTATTAATTATCATGTTTTCCTAATGGAGAGATTATTATTTTTTTACGATATAATGTTAATTAAACTAGATCGAGAATGAAATGTCTTTTCTGGTAAACCTATTTCAGAAAATATGTTATATTTCAAATTTATTTTAAGAGATGGACATTTTAAAGGAATTAGTGAGATATATTCAGGTAGTTTTTAAAAATTTGATACTGCAACTATTACCTTATATGTATAGACTAATAATTTCATTCCCATTATTCTATTGGAAAAAGACTCATGGGATACCAAATGAGCAATATAAATGTTTCGGAAATACTTAAATATTAAATATGTAACAAAATATGGAGTTGGAGAAATATATACAAGAATCCCTAGAGAATAATCTTCTATAAAAAGAAAAATCCAATTATTTCCCTAAAAACCATAATATTGATATTCAAGTAAAATACAATGTGTTTCAATACTCTGGAAAGAAAAATTTTATTCACAGAAAAGAATCAATTCAATTTTACTTGATTATATAAAGTGAATAATAACATTACATCTGATAAATATTAAATCAATGAAGCTAAATAATTATTCCTCATCATGGAGAAGGGAAAGAAGCTAATGCATTTCTATGAATATCCAAGGAAAGAGCCTATAGTGGATTCCAAACCCTTCCATTCTCACATTCAATGAAGGAAGTTAGGTTTTCTCTTTCCTCCTTATTTTTATATATTTTCATTTTTTATTTTTACTTCCCCAAAAATATGTATGATTCATTTAATAGGAACTGTTTCTCGATTAAGTGTTGCGATGAGGGAAATTATTTTTTAGGATGTAAATACACATTTCCCATTTTATATTAAAAAAATATCAATATTTTTTAATAACCTGTAAATCGTTTTAGTTGTTTTTTGTTTTTAGATTAATAGAGTGTAAATAAAATATCAAAAAGAAAGAAAAGAAAAAAGTGATAGGAAATTGAAATTTATTTGTATTCTTCCCAATTAATGTAACAGGATAAATTTAAGTATTTTAGTGATTTTGAAATTATATAATGAAAGTGATTTATGATTGAACATAAACCCTTTCATATAAAAATTATCATTTAATGCTAGGGAAATAGACTGAGAAAATAATATATCATTTGGGAATAAGAATTATAAGATGTGGTCACTAGAATTTTGATCTCTATCTCTAGAGATCGAACCATTGTAATTATGTAACACCTCAGGGATACACCCTAAAATATTCATTTAATTATTTTTAACCTATTATAAAAATGGGTAAATGGAATCACACAAAGAATATCTGAGATAATGAAATTATGTGTGTGAGTACCCTTTTGGTAAAAATATCAATATGTTCTTTTTCATGTTTCTCTCTACAGACCTAACTATTAAAAATTTAAAATTAAAAAAAAATAATGTTACCACATTTTAAAAATTAACTCATTATAGGTGATAAAAATATTAAACTTATGAAGTGGGTAATTGGATTATAAAATTTTAATTTAGGGTGTATCAATGATGTGTGAAAATGAAATTTGGCTTAAAAAGCATATGAATGATGGAATGATATAGGTTCTACATGATAAAATTTTAATTGAGCTTAAATATATCAAATTCACATGTGGAAATAAAATTTCAATTATAATGGATTTATAATAATGTGTAAAAGTCACATAACAAGAATAAAAATTTAGTGGAAGAATTCTTTAAATTTATTCATTTTTGGATGATTATTTAATGTTCATCAAGACAATCAATACGTTAGGAATTCAATGTTAAAATTATATGTGGTGCAATAATTCATATGTGGGTGAGTGATGTCAGATAAAAATTAAAAATAAATATGTCTATTGTTTAATGAAAATAACCGCAAACATAATTAAAATACATGGAAAACTAGTTATTTTTGTGACAATATGAACTCTGAAAAAAAATTGCTAAAAAAATTATTTTTAGTGAATTATTCATTTTTTGAGATAAAATGTGTAGCCACATATAATTTTTAAAATTTGGAATTAAAATTGTGTTTATTAAATAGATTTATTTGCAAATTTTATTCATTAATTAGTTTTTAATCAATATATTAAAATTAAAATTAAAATTGTTTTAAGAAAATCATGGATTCATAATTGTAAAATATTCAATCTGGAAATTTTGAATGTACATTAAAATGATTCATTAGAAATTAATTCTTTTTTAGGAAAATGATGATTTAAATTGGTTGATTTAAATAAATCTGAAATTTAATCTTGGATTTCAATTATCAAAATCATTCAATTCTTTTATTATTTGATTATTTTTGAATTTAATCAAAAAATTTAAACACTAAAAAATCATTAATTTTTGAATTAAAGTACATGTGAAAGATATTTTCTTATAACATTAGAATTATATAATTGTGTCTCCATTAGAAGAAAATAGTTCTAATACTAGGTTTGTGTAGATGTGAAAATAGATGAGTAGTTCTATCATCATATATTCCACATTATTCACAATACCTATAACTAGAAAAATTGATATTACTGCACTGTTTTTTTCCTACTTCCAATTAAAAAATTTACTACTACTACCCAAGATTATGCTACTACCTCTATCTTCATCTTGTTCTGCTCCAATATACCTCCCACTCCACCTCAACCATTCCATTAAACTACCAGACATAAATCCTAATACCATTATTCTATTTTTCAATAGCTACCATGAATAATAGATTAACTCAATCCAAGTAGAAACAGATAACCAATGTTGAAGCCCATCCCCTGAAGGTGGATAACCATAAAACTTGTTATCATCATGCGTCTGATCCCATATAACCTGATAATATTAATCTAATGTAGGTGATGATTTGTTATGATACCATCATCATTTTTATGATAATCTAATGTGAATTTATCCATCTCTAGAATTTCTACATTGAATCAATGTAGGATACCAATTTTGAAAAAAAAACATGCATGTGTCGTTTCCAGCTAATGCCACACTAGTCTTCACACCACTTCTGAATCATAATTATCTACATTGAGCTTTTCCCCCCATACAACTCCCAAAAAACATCACTTAGATACATAAAATTATATCCAAATGGATAAATATTTTTGGTGATAACACAAGAACACATCAGTTTCATCAAAGGATTGTGTATCACATATAATATATGATGGTAAATTTATCTTAACACCCATGGGTTTGAGGATAAAACCACAGAAGGGATTCTTCTTTGGGCTTAGAAGACCTAGGGATAGTGAAAATTTATCCTAAGAAGTGGAATCAGAGACATGGTGTTCCCAGGTGTGATTTTAATGGCCTCATACCACATTAAGAATGATAATTACAACTCTTGTTTGAGCATAAAGATCAATAGTGGTGCCTTGTATTAAAAGTATACCTGATAATAGTGGGTAGATGGCAGGTCCTGCTTTAGAGTTAAAATACAATGTAATTGAAAGATAATTTGGATTATATGTATTATCATTCAAGGGAAGGAATTTTATTGTCTTTGGTTTGAGGGGACAATTTTTATTTGAAAAAAAAATACCACATATAGTTTCAAGGAAGATGGTGGCACACGTATAAGCTTGTATAGGTAATTCCTCATATAACCCATGTGTTTTAGGATGGGACACTAGAATGGATTATGTGTTGGGACTATAATATTGATGGCTAGAAGAAATAAATCCTAAAAAAATCTCCACTCACACCATCAACTAATCAAAGATTTCCACATAAGAGTATCGACGACCACCATATTCTCTATACATTGAATCAAAGGTGACTATCATTCCACCATTGAGGAAGATGTACTAGCTCTACAATGTAGATAAATGGGGAGATTAAGGAATATATGATCTCCCTTGAATATTTTTTCTGTCGATCTTGACATATTTTTGGAACAATAAGATTCCACATACACAACCTCTAATGAATAACATAAACCCTAGAACCACACTGATCAGATTCCTATGGACACCTACCCTGGTTAGAGGGAGAGTATTCCTAATAACCATCGTTAATGAAACCTTTTGTACCACCCCTACTTAGCTATGAACCAAAACTGAAATATCATCCCCATCAATATCCACCAAATTAAACTGGACCCAAAACGCCGGATTTTTATTCATAGATCATTGATGGATAATTTTGTCACACACCACCCAATTTTTACATAATATGCACAAATCGATTGTGGGTACCATAAATAATTATTCTATCTAAAATATTTTTTGTGATTGTCATTCTAATTTTTAGTTTGGGAATGTTCTAGAGATAATCTATATATATAGGTTGTCGGTCCACATGAGAGATCACACAAGGTGCTCACTAAAATGACCCAATGGATTCATGATATCTTGACACATTGTTTTGTACTAAAATCAATTTTATTGAGAATCCCTTGGATTTCCATGTTCCCAGTTTGAACTAATATTTTTTAGCCTCAACAGGACCTCCTTGTAATTTTCTAGTTCATTGAAAACGTTCATATGCATTCCATGTTGTAAGTAAGATCAATATCTTGTCTGCACACAAACACCTAAGGCTATGGTTTCTTGAAAAGTAAAATTTCAATCCAAAATTAATGCATGAAGATTAAAGGAGTTAGATACCCTAGTAATAGGCCAAAATAGTGGCCCAAATACAGTGTTGAATCCAAAATTTAGTCTTAGAGATGAGTATATATGTTCCCAATTCACTATAAGCCCAGATGTATGAACCACTTTTTGATAAATAAATCTTCATGGCTATTAACAAAACAGATCATGATTTTCACAACTACCACAATGTACCAAATTGCATACTCATGAAATATTCCCAAAGAAGTCAAAGATCATTAATGGGAATAACTTCTCAGATGGAATAATTTGAATTAATGCCCTTTTTTGAATATATTCATTCCTTTGATATTTGACACATTTAGATCATCTAATGATTGAGAGTACGTTACTCGCACTACAAACTAGAACATTCCATAAGAACATGATAATTTAGTATCACTTGTTTGGAAAATTTTGATGCACCCAATGATTCTTGAGTTATCTTCTATAAATAAATCACTATTAATAGCGTCAAGGATTCTCTCATTAACTATTTATCATTCTCTATAGATCACTCACTTTCAGTTGTTTTGGAATTTCATTCATTTATTTTTTGCAAAAACACTTAAAATAGTACACTGCGACATTTGTAGTAACATCAAAGAGATTTCTCTAATTCTCCCTATTGATAACTTTTAATAGTTCAGTCATCCTATAACATCCTCTATATATATTAATAGTTTTAATTATTTAGTGATTAATTTTTTTTATTTTAATTACCAATTTTTTTCATTATTAGGATTGCACAAAAAACCCACATGGACTTTAATCACTATATCTAATAGAAAGAAATTGGATTATCTGGGGGTGATCAGAGATTTTCAATTACTAGGGAGGGTATGGATAGAGGATAAAATTATAATTATTTTGATTTATCCATACTAAAATAACCAGATAATTGTAATTATTGAGAAATCATTTGATTAGAAAAAGTGTTTTGAATAATATAAATAATGTTTTAACATCTAAATAACGCAAATAATTCTTGTTGTATTTTTTGTTATTTCAAAATTGTTTTTCATAGAAACCTGTGATATATGTGCATTATGTAACCACATTCAAAGGATTATTTTCTAGAGGATTTTGTGGTATTCGGTTATTTTCAATCCATGTCAATGGTTGAGTACTCTTACATTACATTGATACTTGTAAATTATTATATTCTTATGGTTGTACATTTATACATATTTTTGACAAATTCAAACATCATTAAATAGAGGAAAAGGTTGTTTTGTAAGAAAGTGAATATAAAAATGTATCTCTAATTCACCCACCCTCCCATTCTATGATCACACAAAACTTGATTTTCCCATTTAACAAATATATAAATTTCTATCATTATTATAAATTTTATATTCCTAATTAAACTTTGAATATAAAGATATATTTTTAATATCTATAATTGGTAATTTTCCCATAAAATAGTTTTCATATTTTGAATGATTTTCATAGAGTGCATCAATTTTCTCAATAATTTTTACTTTCTTCAGATTAACATTTGGAAGTAAATTTATCTAGACATATACACCAAGTGTCCATTACATTCAGACATTTATTACTTCTCTACTTAGAATACATTATAGAATATTTAATTTATTTCCATTTTCCACTTAGGACAATAATATCTATTATTTCATTGGTTTATAAATTCATTGACATTTGGTTCTATAGTATAATTCTTATTATTTATTTCCATGAAATATATTTTTTTTTAATTAATTTTTTTAACTTACTTCTTACTAGGTTATAAATTTCAGCATCATTTGGTTCATTCTCACATTATTTAGCAACATTTACTTAATTTTTATTATAATTTATTGTTTTTTTATTTATATTATTTTAATTTTTTATAGTTGAAAAATAACCCATTTTTCATTTTCTCATTTTTCATCTCTTTTCAAGAAACATGCATATTGAATTCATGGTATTATAATTACATCTATGTTAATATTTTAGATATTATTATTATCACTAGTATTAGTCTTTTTAGATAAATATTCATTCATAAAAATATGTATAATATTTCAATAAGGTGGTCATAAAATAAAAAATTTCTCGGGGATTGAAGACGATTAACTAATATAATGAATCATTGATGAATATGAGCAACTTATTCACTTGGGAGAAAATAAAAGGTTTGATAATCAATTATTAACTTAGATCTATCAGTTTCAAGATAATTTTATGTTTTGTAATGAGTTACTTTAATTTTTTTCTAATTCCAAATTCCTTTCAACAAGAGGAAATTTGACTATCAATATATCTTTGAATAGTACAAAGAAGTGTATTTCTCAAAATTAAAATAAAATAAAATTTATTTTTCAATTCTATTATAAAAGAGGAAACATTTTTTTTAGGATATTTATCTTCTCTAGTATGATGAGGAAAATTTTAAACTCTTATGTTGATAATATAAGATTCTATTTTATCTCTAAAATGCTTATATTTGTTTACAGAAAATTGTGTTGTCTATTTAGATTAATATTATTGATGAATCTTGAAGAGTATTGAAGGATTATAATAACAATTACTAAATAAATTGAAATCCATCATAACCCTTGTTTGAGGTTCACTACACAAGACTACATGAAGTAGCATAAAATACTAAAATGGTGAATAAAATAAAATTTCTATACCCGACTCCATAGAAGGCACTACAATATTTTTATCTTCATATTCATGTCATGAGGATCAAATTAGTGGGAAAAGAATCCCTGCTCCATGATGTATCGATGTTCCAATATAAATCATCCAACACTCGTAAGGGATTAATCTTTTCTCCATTATACAGTTGTTCCTTTATGTGAAAATCTGTAAGATGAAGGGATCTAAAAGTCTCAAAGATTTTTTTCCAAGGATGAAAAAATCAAATACACCACACCCGTTACATGGCTGTATAATTTATAATCCTAAAGGATACCCCATTGTAATTATCATTTATTCATGTATTAAAATTCATGAATAATCCCCATGGATAAAATGAATGGATCGTATTCATTTACCCCCTAATTTCTCAAAAAATTAAATACAAAAATAAATGATATTTGTATAGATGATCAAATTTTACTAATTATAACTGCTATCAAAGATAGTATAAACAATATTCCCCTTATACATGAAATTCACAATTTGTTTTCACACCATTATTTATATATATTTACATTTATCACATATATATATATATATAATTTATTATGTCATATCTCTTCCAATATCACACTTACACTAATCAATGAAAAACATCAGTTAGGGATAAACACAAAGGCATACATTGAGAGAATAATTATAATTTCAATTCAAAAAAATATTTATATATAAATTTATGTAGCCAATGTGAAATTATTATAAAATGATAGTCTCTTTTAATATGATACATTTTAAAATTATTAAACTCTTTAAGAATATTCAATAAACTTAATGCACTAGATTAACATATCATATGATAAGCAGTCATATGAGCCTTATGTTTTATACACTTTCTATATTTTATAATCACATTACATAATATATATTATCTATCACATGTCTTTGTTACCATGTAATAAAAAACTCCAAAAAACTCTTTATTGAGAAACAAAAGAAATATATTTTAAATAATGGTGATATTTAAGAACCATATTTCTAATTGTTAAACTTGTTTAACAAATTCAAAATTCTTAACTTCACAAGTTGAAATGTTAATATTTGAGATTCTATTTTCTATTATGTACTTTTTATAACATTATAATCATCATCCTCATAACACTATTCCATCTAACATTTCCTTGAATAATTTACCTACTTATATTTTGGTTTATTAATGCATTATAAACCTATTAAGATATTAATAAAAATTCACTTTGTCCTTATTTTGGTATAATTATTTATTTTTTAACTTTGAACTTATTTAAATTCAAGTTCTTCTACTAGACACTTATATATTATATTCTGTTTAAAATAGTGTTCCAATATACACAAACACTTTTGTTTCAGGAAATAACATTTATTACCTTTTAGAAATAGTATTAATCCAATAATCTATATCATATACAATATTTTATGTGTCTGAAATATATATAATTAGAAAGAATAGTTAATTAAAATATACAACCTCTGGGTTGAGGGAAAATAGTCCAACATATTTTAACACATATTTAGATAAACCATTTTATCTTGGATAGAAATATTTTAAGTATATCCTACTATCTAAACCTATTATTGATATTATTGTATCATAAACCAAGTGTATACAATTAATAATCTCATTCATGTTCATAACTAAACTTTTTCATTAAGAATATTCTCTTATGAAATAAGATAAATGAGATAAATATAAAAAAATTACTTTAATTCATTTGAGATTGAAAAAATCCATTACATTCCAATCCATCATATAGTAACTATTTAATTCATACAATGAATATAAAATACAATCACAATTAATTCTTCATTTTATTTTTAACTCTTATATATACACAAAACATTGTAAAAGATATATTCAGTATCACATAGCCATCAATATAAAATAATTAATTTCTATGACATCCATATTTAAGATGATCATTCCATGGAGTTTCACAAACTCATTATTTTATTCTAGATAATCCATTCATTTCAAATTATTATTCCTCCTTATGAATAACCATATGTTTCAATGTCCTTGATTAAATTCTTAAAGAAACATTTTAGAAATGTTCAACTAAATTTTATAGTTATGGTTTGAACCTTTTCCCACTTGTACTATCCATATTTTAGTATAATCTTGAAATGAAATTCACAGCACATCCATTTTTTGCACTTTGATAATATCAGATAAAATTTTCTTCAATCAAATCATATATTTGAATCGTTTACATAGATGAAATTATAATAAATTCATTAACCATAACATTCACTTTTTCATATAATACCATTTTAACATTAAATTAATCATTGAAGTGCACTGTGTTGCATTTGTTGTCAATGAGGCATGATGTTGTCATAAGATGAATGGATGTCAAGGAAAGTCAAGATGTGAATGACAAAGGATGTGATGGTGTTGGTGAGGAAAGGAGAATGGCCATGGTACTAAGATTCATGTCACTTAGGAGATTCACTAAGTGACATAGGATGTTGTGGTTGAAACATTCTCTATGTATATCAGATGATTGTAGAACTGATCTTAATGTTTCAATAATTGTATCAACATGATACTAAGTTACACCACTTGAAGAATTGATGATGATGGAGCATCATTACATCAGATGATTGATGAGATGATCTTTAAGTTCAAAGAACTTGTATCAACTGGATACAAAGTCACAACAATATTAGAAGACCATGTATTGTATTGACAAATCATGAGGAGTCAAAAGATGACCCATCCACAACTTCTAAGTAGATGAAGTGGAGTAAAGAAGTCCATGCACTAACACTTAGTGCATGTGAATCTGAAAAAGTTCCAATTTGATCTCTGATTAGATCAATGAAGTTCATTGAAAAATATGTTTGATTAAGGAGATTCGGTTAAAGGCAGAAACCTTCGGGAATTCCATTCTTAAATATTGAATACATGATGAAGAAGAATTGGAGGAATTCTAATGAAGAAGAAGAGAAGAGAAGAGAAGAGAAGAGAAGAGAAGAGAAGAGATATAGAAGAAGAATTGGCTTAGAGGTTGAAGTGGCATTTGGCATTGGAAACTTGGTTACTTTGTTTTATACAAAGTCCTAAGATTTCCCCTTAGCAAAAATATGGGCCACCAAGGAGGCCAGCCGAGGGTCATCACCCAAGGCTCCTGTGGGACTCACGGTCACCACACCCATGGGGAACCCTCAAGGCCAAGGCAGCAGCCCTGAGGCAGGGGCGCACCCGCAGGACGCAACGTAGGCGCCAGGGGAACGCCCGGAGGAGCTCATGGTGGCCGCATAGCGCGCCCGTGTGTGCATAGTGGGCGCTAGTGGCGCGCCCGCTAAGAGAACTCGGTGTGGGGCGGCACCGAGAGGGGAGAAGTGCAACTGAGCGTTGGAAGGGAGGCGGTGTTTGATAAACCACGTGGAAACCGGCCACCGATTCGATGTGGGATGTGCATTTTTGCCGCGGAGCAAATCGTGGCCATCCATCAGATCTCGCGGACGATCTGCGCCGCACATCTCATCGCACCGCTCCCGTTCTGATCCAGGCCATTGAAGATTATTTGATCGCCTGATCCGACGACTCCCCGTCAGTCTCCTTCCTCGAGCTCAGCCGAAGGCCACCCGGCGTCCCCGCTGAACCAGTGGCGCCTCCGAGCGATGTTTTTGAGTTCCCGTCCACCTCTGATCAAACTGAAGGCTCCATTCGGTTCGTCTGGCCCTACTGAACATATTCATGCAATAAAATGGGCATACATGCAAAGTATGGAAGATTTCGAAGAATTCCGAGGAAAACGAAGTTGCCGAGGCTTCATGTGTTCATGTTTTTCATGGATTGGATTTTAATGAGGCCATGCATACGTTCAACATGCACACGCGTGTGAAGGAAAAATAAAGGAAGAGACCCACGTGGAAATAGAGGAAAGATTCAATATGTGGAAAGATTTTGAAAACCCGAAATCTTTTAGAGTTCAAAAGTTGTATCACGCAGATGGGCTGAGGCTCTCATCACCTATAAAAAGAGCACCCGAGGCGCTTGAAAGGTTTGCTAAAAATTTATGGAGTCACGTGAGTGCCTTGCCTCGTGAAGAATTGAGCTACGCGTCCCCTGCGCGGCAGAGAAGCCCGGAGCCATTTTTGGCTTCGTGGAGTCCCTTTTGTGCATCCCTTGCGCGAAAGAGGTGAAGGGAAGTCCACTGAATGCACCCCTTGTGCCACAGGAAGGAGCCGAGCCACATACTTGCGCGCTTGAGTCTCTTTCCACCCTCTCTGCCTGAACGCTTGCGTAGCAGGAGGAAGGATCCCGTGGTGTTGCACCTTGCACACTTGCGCGGCAGTTGAGAAGAGGAGGAGGCCCTTGCAGCTCACACCTTGCCAGTGAACCTTGTGCGGATGTGAAGAGAATAAGGTCACACCACTTGCGCGCCTCCCATGCGGAAGTGGTTCAGGTGAAGACAAGGCACACCTAGAGTGTGTGTGCAAGCAGAGGAGGAAGACCCGAGCCTTGTGTGTGCTTAAAAGAAGTGAAGTCCATAGTCTTGGGTGTGTGCAAGAAGGAGAGGCCGAGAACTACACCAAGTTGTGTGTGGCAAGTGAAGAGGAAGGACGAGGCCTTAGTGCATTGTGTGCAAAGTGAACAAGAGGAGGCTGTAGCCCTTGTGGATGCACAAACTTAGGCTTCGGCATCCTTGTCTCTTAGCAAACACTTGTTTCACTTTAGCACACACATGAGTTGGCCTCCTCCTATTCTTGTTGCACACACACACTTTAGTGTTCTTTTAGTTTGTTCTTCAAAGTCTCCACTTACCACACACACACAAAGTGTGGTATACTACCTTGCACACACTTAACCCATGGGTGAGATATTCTTCACCCGAACATAATCATCAAGGAGGCGCGCAAGGTCTGTTTGAGCCGAGACTTGTATGCCTTGTGTGCAAAGTGAAGGAGGGAGGCCTTAGGCATTTGTGTGTGCAAATTAGAGGCCAAGGCTTAGTGCCTTATGTGAGCAACAAGTGAAGACCTATCATCTTGGGTGTATGCTAAGTGAAGAACAAGAACACCCTACGACCATTTATGTGTGTGCATTCTTGAAGAGTGAAGACCATCACACTTTTGTGTGTGTGTGCAATTCAAATGGTGTAACTTAGTATCATGTTGATACAAGTATTGAAACATTAAGATCAGTTCTACAATCATCTGATATACATAGAGAATGTTTCAACCACAACATCCTATGTCACTTAGTGAATCTCCTAAGTGACATGCATCTTAGTACCATGGCCATTCTCCTTTCCTCACCAACACCATCACATCCTTTGTCATTCACATCTTGAAATTCCTTGACATCCATTCATCTTATGACAACATCATTCCTCATTGACAACAAATGCAACATAGTGCACTTCAATCTCCCCCTTTGTATTTGTTGGCAATACACTTCTTCAGCATATATGAATGGGTTAATATGTGTGCCAATATTTTCCCCCCCTTATTGGCAATCAAATGCAAAGGTGTGGTGTGGTTCTCTTCAAAAAAATCAGTTCCTCCCATTGAAAATCATTTTCTTCACAACTACTAAGAGAGGGATGATGTCACATGTTCTCTTTAGCAAAGAACCTTTAGTAAATCATCTCTAAGTCTACTTGGGCTAACCCGGTGTAGAAAACAAGAGTGATGTAACCAAGGAACTCAATGTTGTCCATCATTCACTGTACATGTGAGATCATGCTTCAGGGGTTTGAAATTTTTCAGATATATCAATGAATTGCTAAATCCTGCATATACTTCACCAAACACGTCAGAAAGTTCAGGTGCAAAGATAAAGCTCCCCCTTTCATCCATTTTTCTTCAATCAATACTCCCCCTTAATTGTCATGATGAATACAATTAAGAAACAAGGGATGGAAGTATGATTGGAATACCTTAAGCTTTTCTCAAGATGGTATTAAATCTGAGAATCCCATCTTCTTCAGATTGGCTCCCCCTCAAGGGATGCACTCCATTCTTTCAAAACCATCCTCCAGCAGAGAATGATCATTATCTTCAATTCCCTGCAATGTCAGCACATGTAAATACAAGTGATTAGGGAATAAGATGGAAGCTCCTTGGTTCATCAATGTGAACAACAAGGTTGAGAAGATTCTCTCAACCGAGATGTCCCATTTTCACCATTATTCACACTTTCACATTTGATCTTCAATGATGTTTGTGCCGGTGTGGATCTCAACACCTCTTTAACTTCTTTGTGTGTGACTACTCTATTTCTAGGTGCCTTCTGAGCACTAGAGTCTCCTGGTGCAATCTTCATTCTTTTGAAGAATCCCTTCTGAGCTGGAATTAATATCATGCATTTATCACTAGTATGTACAGCTTGATTACACCTCACACACAGAACTTGATCTTCATGTGAAATATTTTTCTTTCCTTTTTCCTTAGCTATTGCCAGTGCTTTCTCTTCAGCTCTCTTTATCTCTCTGGAAAGTTGCAACTGATTAGGCCATATGACTAACAAGTCATTTGGGAGTGAGGCCTCAGTTTTGGAAATTCCACATGGTTCTTTTGATGCTGTTAAGCTACCTTTCTTAGGCAACTTATTTTCAATCAATCCCTTCTACTTCTTCTGGATTGATTGTCTTTTTGAGTCCAGTCTGCTTCTATTCACTTCCATGGCTTGTTCACAAAGATCCATGGTGTGTCCTTTCTTTCCACAGTAGAAGCATGTTTTCTTGGTGGTCCTTCTGGATGCATCACCCTTCTTGGATTTAGACTCCAAGGAATTCTTTTCCTTTTTCAAAACCTTCTTGGGAGCATCTTCAACTTTCTTCTTACTTCCCAAGGATTCTTTTTGAGCTAGGTTCTGTGATATTTTCTTGTTTTGAGCTCTGGATACAATTGGAGATTGACATGTATCTATTTGACTACTTTTGCACACATCCCAGATATTATCAGGCTATCCAAATCTGTTAGCAGTAAACAGATGTCTTTGGACATGTGGATGTTGCTTCTTTCCTTCTGGCTTGCTCCCCCTTGGTATGGGCTTGGTCTGTGATTTTACATTTAGAGGATTGTACCTACAATCTTTTGCACAATGTCCATACTTGTTACAACACAAACATTGAACCACAAATCTTGACCTCTTGAATCCTTCTGATTGTAGGGTACTTTTCTTGACTTTTTGTGCTGTTTCAGGAGAGCTTTCTTTCTTCACCGTCTTCATCCATACTTGTTTGGATTCATTCTTCCATCCTGCACTTTTAGTAGAAACACTTTTAAAAACATGAGTACAAGATGGTATGGATGGTACCTTCTTTTTAGAAGATGTTTCCATTTCATTAGAGGATGTCTTTCTTTTAGAATCATCCTTCTCAAAGCACACTTGTGTGGCAACATTTCTACTTTCAGCTGACTGGGAGGATTCAACTTTGGGTGATTGCAAATTTTTCAATATCACCTCTAGTTATATGCATTTCATGTTAAGGGAGTTCTTCTCATCCTCAATAGTTCTTAGCCTTTTTTCCCATTTCTCTTCCAACTGCTTTATCTGGCCTTCATGCACCTTTTTTATTTCTAGAAATGAATTGTCCAGCTCCTTCACCCTTTTGACTTTGTCTTATAGTTGAGCATCTTTGACATTCATTGACACTTTGTGCAACTTTTCCAGTGCATGAAAAACTTCTTTAACCATTATCTTAAATAATTCTTTCTCAGAAAGGCTTCTTTACAATTCTTCAGTAGTGTCTTTATATCTTTCATTGCAAAGGGAAACCGTTTCATCCTTGGCATTCACCAGCTTTCTGAGAGTGTTGGTTATGCCAACCCTTTTTTCCAATTGGACTTCCAGAGAATTGGATTCATCTTCTAGCTGTATTTTTTCTTCTTGAAGATCAAGGACGCCTATAGCTATACACATTCCCACTTCCTTGGGGACTGTCTTCTGAAGATATTTGATTGCATTTAGAACATCATTGTTTCTTCCATCTTCATCACAGCTAAAGCAGGCTTCATCAGAAGAATGATAAAAGGAATTGTCATCTGATGTGACTTTCACATTTCTTTCCATAGAAGGAGTTTCTCTCATTGCAGCAACCTTCTTCCTCATCTTTTTTGCCTGTTTCTTCATTCTGTTTTTCATAGTCTTGGCAGATATCTCCATTGGAGGCTATTCTTTCATTTCCTCAAATATGCACTCCATATAGACTCCCTTGGATCTTTTAGAAGTAACCTCGCTCTGAAACCAATTTGTTGCCAATGAGGCATGATGTTGTCATAAGATGAATGGATGTCAAGGAATGTCAAGATGTGAATGACAAAGGATGTGATGGTGTTGGTGAGGAAAGGAGAATGGCCATGGTACTAAGATGCATGTCACTTAGGAGATTCACTAAGTGACATAGGATGGTGTGGTTGAAACATTATCTATGTATATCAGATGATTGTAGAACTGATATTAATGTTTCAATACTTATATCAACATGATACTAAGTTACACCACTTGAAGAATTGATGATGATGGAGCATCATTACATCAGATGATTGATGAGCTGATCTTTAAGTTCAAAGAACTTGTATCAACTGGATACAAAGTCACAACAATATTAGAAGACCATACATTGTATTGACAATGCATGAGGAGTCAAAAGATGATCCATCTAAAACTTCTATGTGGATGAAGTGGAGTAAAGAAGTCCATGCACTAACACTTAGTGCATGTTAATCTGAAAAAGTTCCAATTTGATCTCTAATTAGATCAATGAAGTTCATTGAAAAATATGTTTGATTAAGGAGCTTCGGTTAAAGGCAGAAACCTTCGGGAATTCCATTCATAAATATTGAATACATGATGAAGAAGAATTGGAGGAATTATAATGAAGAAGAAGAGAAGAGAAGAGAAGAGAATAGAATAGAAGAGAAGAGAAGAGATGTAGAAGAAGAAATGGATTAGAGGTTGAAGTGGCATTTGGCATTAGAAACTTGGTTACTTTGTTTTATACAAAGTCCTAAGATTTCCCCTTAGAAAAAATATGGGCCACCAAGGAGGCTAGCCGAGGGTCATCACCCAAGGCTCTTGTGGGACTCACGGTCACCACGCCCATGGGGAACCCTCAAGGCCAAGGCAGTAGCCCTGAGGCAGGGGCGCACCCGCAGGACGCAGCGTAGGCGCCAGGGGCACACCCGGAGGAGCGCATGGTGGGCGCATAGCGCGCCCTCTAAGAGAACTCGGTGCGGGGCGGCACCGAGAGGGGAGAAGTGCATCTGAGCGTTGGAAGGGAGGCAGTGTTTGATAAACCGCGTGGAAACCGGCCGCCTATTCGATGTGGGACGCACATTTTTGTCGCGGAGCAAATCGTGGCCATCCATCTGATCTCGCGGATGATCTGCGCCGCACATCTCATCGCGCCGCTCCCGTTCTGATCCAGGCCGTTGAAGATTATTTGATCGCCTGATCCGACGGCTCCACGTCTGTCTCCTTCCTCGAGCTCAACCGAAGGCCACCCGACATCCCCGCTAAACCAGTGGCGCCTCCGAGCGATGTTTTTGAGTTCCCGGCCACCTCTGATCAAACCGAAGGCTCCATTTGGTTCGTCTGGCCCTACTGAACATATTCATGAAAGAAAATGGGCATGCATGCAAAGTATGGAAGATTTCGAAGAATGCCGAGGAAAACGAAGTTTCCGAGGCTTCATGTGTTCGTGTTTTGCATGGATTGGATTTTAATGAGGCCATGCATACGTGCAACATGCACATGAATGTGAAGGAAAAATAAAGGAAGAGACTCGCGTGGAAACAGAGGAAAGATTCAATATGTGGAAAGATTTTGAAAACCCGAAATCTTTGAGAGTTCAAAAGTTGTATCACGCAGATGGGCTGAGGCTCTCATCACCTATAAAAAGAGCACCCGAGGCGCTTGAAAGGTTTGCTAAAAATTTATGGAGTCACGTGAGTGCCTTGCCCGTGAAGAATTGAGCTACGCGTCCCCTGCGCGGCAGAGAAGCCCGGAGCCATTTTTGGCTTCGTGGAGTCCCTTTTGTGCATCCCTTGCGCGAAAGAGGTGAAGGGAAGTCCCCTGCGCGCACCCCTTGCGTGACAGGAAGGAGCCGAGCCGCATACTTGCGCGCTCGAGTCTCTTGCCAACCTCTCTGCCCACACGCTTGCGTGGCAGGAGGAAGGAGCCCACGGTGTTGCACCTTGCACACTTGCGTGGCGGTTGAGAAGAGGAGGAGGCCCTTGCACCTCACACCTTTCCAGTTCACCTTGTGCGGCTGTGAAGAGAAGAAGGGCACACCACTTGCGCGCCTCCCATGCGGCAGTGGTTCGGGTGAAGACAAGGCACACCTAGAGTGTGTGTGCAAGCAGAGGAGGAAGACCTGATCCTTGTGTGTGCTTAAAAGAAGTGAAGTCCATATTCTTGGGTGTCTGCAAGAAGGAGAGGCCGAGAACTACACCAAGTTGTGTGTGGCAAGTGAAGAGGAAGGCTGAGGCCTTAGTGCCTTGTGTGCAAAGTGAACAAGAGGAGGCCGTAGCCCTTGTGGGTGCACACTTTGAAGAAAAAACTAAAAGAACACTAAAGTGTGTGTGTGCAACAAGAAGAGGAGGAGGCCAACTCATGTGTGTGCTAAAGTGAAACAAGTGTGTGCTAAGATACAAGGAAGCCGAAGCCTAAGTTTGTGCAAGAAGTGGAAGGCAAGGCTTGCACCTTGTGTTTGCTATGTGAACAAAGAAGTTGGGTTAGCAAACAAAAACAAGTAGGCCGAACCTAGTGTGTTCACTAAATGGAGTGAACAAACTTAGAAGAATTAGAAGACACTCACACAAAGTACAACACACATTTAAGTGTGTAATCAAAAGGAATAAAATGTGTGAAGGACAAGAAGAAGGTGTGTGCTAAAAAGGATTACACCCTTTGTGGGTTTATTGAACCAAGAGAAGAAGAAGGGGAGTGCATGCTTGCATGCATGCGCATGCACACGTGATCAAAGCTAAATCAGGATGTGTGCATTTGAGTTGTCCAAGACCAAGAGTTCTTGAAGAGTTTTGAGAAGCCATGCAATCTATGCATGATGATGCAGAGATGCCATGCACTCAGTGCATGAATTCGATGTGAAGTGAGACTGAAGCCAGACTGAAGTTAAAGACACCAGATGCCCGAGTTTTCAGTAATTGAGAAGAGCCTGATCAACATAAGTGATCAGAAGTCTTGAGCAAGACCAACAGACCTTTTCAGAGGCTGTTGAAGATTCTTGAAGAGAGAGGCCAGGTCATCCTAAGATAAAGGAGATAAATCCTGAGCAAGACAAGAAGACATGTTCATCACAAGTGAGAAGAGGTACAGAGCAAGGATAGCAGTCTTTATCCCAGACTGCTGAAGATACTTGAAGAAGCTTAAAATGAAGAAGAGCTACTCGTGTGACTCGAGGAGCCAGGAGAAGCCCCCTGTGAGACTCAGGGTGGAAGAAGTCTTCAGTGGGATTCTGGAGCAGGCCAGTTGGACTCTGGTAACACTGTGGGACGCAGTATAAAGACCCTCCTGTGGGACTCAGGAGAGATATAGTGGGACTCTATATCGACCATTGTAATACTAACAGATTATAATGGGAGAAACCATGTTGGGGTGTATAACCAACATGGCAAGGACGTAGGCCTTTGGTGACGAACCTTATAAATCCTTGTGTCCAGTGCCTTTACATTTACTGCATCACTCGAGGAAAGGCTGAGAGATACAAGAAGAGTGGACTGAGGCCTTAACAATCCATAGAGGTTTAATTGATAAAGAATCAATTAGTAAAAAGTTTTAAAGGATCACTGATTCACCCCTCCCCCTCTCAGTGATTCACACTGATCTGGGCACTTCAATCATTATATTATTTAGTAAAATTTTTAAACAATTTAAATAAATTATTACTATAGAAGAAAAATTTCTAAAATCATAGAATTATACTCTAGATTTTTTTCCCTAAATCACCAATATTTATTAAGAAAGTTTCTCATATTACCAATCTTAATAGATACTTATATTAAGTTTCTACTTAATTTATAATTAAAAAAATATTTTGATGGTAATTATGATTAGCATATCTATAATTGAATCTTTAATCATATGTCCTTTATGTATTATTAACCATTTTTAACAGAAATTTATTAAATGGGATCCCAATAAAATGAAAACACCTATTAAATGATCATTATATAAAATAGTGGTAAGATATATGTATTTCACTAATATATGGGTTTCTTTAGCACTTATCCCACTGTTTAGATATTTAGGCAGGGCATCATCCTAATCATATCATATATGATTGTCTGATAGTTGAGAGGATACCTCTTTTTTCAATCCATCAAATTGATAAAATCAACTATATTCCTATAGTAACCAACTCCTTTTATGGTATCACGGCCAATATAACCCTATAAAAATCCATAAAATAAGCTAACAAGGAACTATCTATGGGATCCAATAATTAACTTGATTTCCCTGATTATATTATTTTGGTACTGAAAAGTGTTGATTTATAATAAATTTAAAACTTAGTATTTGAAGGGGATTTAATATCATCATATTATCTCATTATATTCATTTTTATGTATTAATTCTTAAAATACTATAGTTTAGAATCATATTCCCTCCACCTAACCAAAACGTTTAAACCATATTTATGTTTTACTATTTATAAAATCAATAAGTTTGTGTTAATAGACCAAAATTTGATGTCAAATATATTCATATATATCCAAATGCATCATCTGCATAAGGTACACAAAAAAGTAAGGTAAAGGTTTTGAATAATATGAGTTTGAAAATCTTCACCTGATAAAGACTATTGTGATAGATATCCAACCTTATTCACATTCCTGGGTAAGGAGTAGGCCTCCAGGTAAGTAGGTAGTCCGACCCCAAGACCCTTTACCTAGGGAAACAATACTCACGATAGTATCAATTTCATCATAAATGTAACTCATATTATGTAAAAACTATATTCAACAACAAATTCAAGAAAGGTACTTCAATTACAAATAGAGGACAATACAGATGAAATACTCAATTAATTAAAGAGGCATTCATAGAATGTAATATAAGGCTCTATCCTTGAGGCAATTTATCATATAAATTTTGGCATTCATATATTCATAATATTAAAAATTCATAACTATGAATAAAATAGTGAATAACCTTTGAATAAATGGACAATTAAAATATTTAAACATGATATAAACATTTATAAACAATTTCATTAATCAAATAAAATTATAATCCCTTCTATAATTTTCATCTTTAACATTAGGGATATTCCATAATATTGAACATAGAAAGTTTTTATTCATTCCAATATGAATTCTTTAATATTTATCATTGTATAGAATTTTAGATTTAATTATATGATATTTTATGAATTATAAAATATTTATAATTTAATTTTTATTATATAAATATATTACATATTATAAATATCATATAATTTATATTATTTAAACCTAGATTATATCATTCATAAAAAACCTTTTATGTGGCTTAAATAGTATCAAAATAAATTCCATTTAATTTAAATAATTCATGTTGATTTATTATTAAAAAGTTTTAATTTAAATTTAGATATTTTATATTTTGTCCTAATTTAATAATTTGTAACCCTTTATAATTTATTTCTTATTATTTATAAATAAAAAATATAATTTATACATAATTTCAATGTCCATAAAATATAACACATATTTCAAATATTAACAGTAAAAAAATTTGAAATAAATTTTTCATAAACATTTAATTACTTTAATTACAAACCATTTATAACTAATCTATTTATTTATAAATTATTTGTAAATTATATATTCCCAAAATACATCGCATAATGATTTATAAACCTGGTATAAACCATTAAAAACATTTAAGAATTATAAAAAATAAAATGTTTTTTACCTAATGTGGGAACTCATTCCTGCAAAAGGTTATCTGCCCTTTACACATATATAATAACTCCATGTAATGGAAAGTGTTACGTAACCCTTATGTAGAACTTATAGAACCACTTCCTAAAGGTAAGACACTGTTTTAACTTTACATAACACTGATAAACCTCATTATATAAGGTTATTACCTTTATGTAGTCATCTGTCATAAGAGTAAGTACCCAGTCACATTTACACAAATTAGTAACAGTTGTGTAAGGGTTAGGAGGAAACAACCCTTACACTGATCCTTTCATATAGATAATACCTATACACATGTGATTTATATAAAGGTATTCTTTATTTTTCTTTCTCTACAAAAAGGTAAATTTCCAACACCATTACATGTCAACACTATCACACATACATGTGAGGATAGAGAACTGAGTTACATTTATATAACCCATTTAAAAATAATACTACCTTTACGTAGACTTAATATCATGTAATATTATGTTGTGATGACCCTTACGTGGACCACTATTTGTAAGGTTATAGCCTTTGTTTCCCTTACCCATAGAAACTATGTAATGGTAAGTTGTTGGTTACAATTACATAACCCAACTATGTAATGGTGAACCCTTCAAAGAACATTAATTTCTAAAAAAATTAAATTTTAAATTTTTCAAATACCTTATTCATTTTATCATATCTTTTATAAAAAATTCCCATGGACCTTCATTGATACCACTGAAGAGTTTAAAATTATTATAATAACAATTATAAAATCAATATGTAGTGACTAAAACCCTTGTATAATGATCTCCATGAAATATAATATGAAACAATATAAAATAATTAAATGATTAACAGTGGGAAACATGTGTGTCATACTCAAAAAAATCCAATGTAATGTCTTAATCTCTGTATTTGTTTGATAAAGATTTAAAAAGTGGAAAACTTATCAACCCTCTGTGTTGTATAAATGGTATGATTTGAATCATACAACATAAGGATGAACTTTTTATTCTCTCTATGGAATGTTAGTACTTCAATATTCAAAGAAGGAATATTAAGTGAGCTATGGATCATTGGGAGTTTTGGTAAAGAATGAAATAATCACATACACTGTAGCCATCATATAGCTATCTAATTTATAATCCTGAAGTATTCTCCATGTTATATCTCATTTATTATAGTATTAAAACACATGAATAAATTTCCTATCCCAAATTAATGCATCATTTTTATTTATGCCAAAACATGTCATGAAATGAAATTCTATAATAAATGATTGTTATCTGGATGATTGAACTATCCGAAAATATAACTATTATCTTGGAAAATATAGATGATAGTCCCCTTTTTGCAGGAAAATTCTAATTTTCATGCATCCATAAAATATATATAGATATATATATTTCATATATATATATATATATTCATTAGGGAATGTGTACATGAAATCCACATGAAAACACACCATACTAAATATAATTTTGAATATATGTTATAGGTGAATGGAAAATGAAATATTCAAATATGATAGTTTAATAAAAAATTATGAAATAGAATTATTTGTTTTCATTTCGGATGTTGAAACCTTGCTTGGATACCAAATGTGTGATTTAAGAGGTAGGGAAATTACACTAAAAGAGTAGGGTGAATTCTAATTTTAAAACAAATGAATGTTTTATTCAACCTCAAGAGATATAAGTTTTAGAAATACAGAAAAATAAGATAATCCCATAATAACTATATTGGTATTTCCATTAATTGATATGACCAAAATATAAAATCAAAGGGATAATATTGAAGTATCACTATTTTATATTTCTAAACCACTTAATATTCATAGTAAAATTATAAAACTGTATGTAGTTTATTAATTATAAATATGATAAAAATATCAAAACATTGGAATTAAAATAACGATGGAGTACATATTTACCAATCATATAAAACTAATACTTTTTATAGGATTCTTACATTAGAACAAAAGTGAAGGGTAGATATATAGGCCTAATATTATATATCTTCAACTATAATATGTCAAAAGGTCTTTTATTCTTAATGCTTGATGCTTGGATATTACTTCTTTACGCTAGATGTCCTTGATCAGCTTGATTATAATTTCCTTGATATAGTAAATGGTAGCTTGGTTTCCCTTTCTACTGAGACAGGTAGCACCAAGATTTCTCTACAACAACAGGTAGCTTTCCTTTCCCATGACCTAACTAGTAGCTCATTTTTTTCATTTACATAACTAGTATCATGATTACCACACTATTTAATGGTTATATCAATGTTCATTCTATTTAAATGGCATCTATGTAAAATAATTACAATAAGAAATTTTATATGATTTTATAATGAAATACAAATAGCAAATATATGTGGAAAAACACTCAGAAAGAAACAAAATAATTGTATGGGAATTAATCAATAATCAAATGAATACTTAATGAAATTGTAGCTCTCAGAGTTTTCCTACAGTCACCTGTTGTTATTATGATCATTAAGGTAAAACTATGTTTAAAATCAATACTCTATTTATTAGATTCGGAAAATCTCTAGTTCAGTTTCAATGAAATCAATAATAGATTTTATATCATCTGATGGTTATAGTTTCTTTCCATATCATCATATCTGTTCATTCGGCACTATTATAGTTTTTATGTTTGAAAGGTGATGGTAATATATATTTCTTAATTCAGATTACTAGTTTTCATAAATATGTTAAATTTTTTGTATTGTATAATTTCATAGTTGATATTATTTTCATAAATAATCACCATTGTTGTTTTATTAATCCTCATTTTATTGGTAATTCAATCAATAGTTTTATATATTTTGTAATCCTGGTTAGAGGGAATGGTTTTGGTAGGGTGGCTGATATCCATGTAGTAAATGTTACTATAGAGGTATAGGTAATACTACAATAAAATGACATATACCAATAGATTTTTAGTGATATATAATGTATTTTTTTGTAAAAACAAAAAATTCTAAAATAAATAATTTTTTTTTAATATTTCTTTTCCAAACATTTATTTTCAAATATATATATATATGTGTGTGTGTGTGTGTGTTTTTTTTATAATGTTTTATTCCAAAAAATATTATTCCAACAATTACATTTTATACTTTATTGTATTAATATCAATGTTTTTTTATAAATTTTTTTTATTAATCAATATTTCCAATAATTTTTCCAATATATATATTCCTAGGAAAAATTTATTCGATAAAGACATTTAATTCTAAAAAGATATTTCCATTAGTTAGTTATTTACTAAAAAAATTATGTTATTGTTCATAAAAAACTTCTTATAATACTAATTTCTAAGTTAATCATAAAAAATTATGTTGTTATTAACACAAAAATAATGAAAATATTTTTACAAAATTTAAACATATATCCAATATATATTATTTTTAAAATATAAATAAAATTTTATTTTTATAAAATTTTATCCATGTTTATTTTTAAAAAATAATACAATGGAAAAAATAAATATAAAGAAATAAATAATGAAAAATAAATAATATAAAAATTTATTACCACCCTAATCATTATGTTTTCACCATGTCATCCTTATTCCCACTTCATCTTTGCCCATCACCCAAGAACCAATGATGTCTACCTGCACTCACATACCAAGTTCATCATCATCTCCCACACTCGCAATCACACCCCTCGATTATGTACCATCACTTACACCATCATGTATCGACACTCACTTTATTTTTTCCATGGAAAACTAAAATTAGGAGGTGTTGAGAGGAGCATGGATAAAAACAAAATTCTTATTCAATCATTCAATAATTGAGCCTCTTATCTGGTATTCAATGTTTCTCTCCTTGTATTAATCCCTTAAAATTATAATTATCTAGTTTTTAAATTGAATATCATGTAAGGTTAAAGTTAAATTTTGTTGAAATGTGCCTTATAGTTATTATTTCCAAATATCCACTGTATTTTAGTGATTCATGCCTCATCACTTGTACACATCAATTCCAAATTCATTGATTTCTATTTTATAAAATTATCATGGAAATATAGTGTCGAACTAGAGGATATAATATGGGACATCATTAGATTCTTCCCATGCTCTACATAATCTAATTTTATATCAATAAGTATAGTTTTTTTTATTGGTGAAGATCTATTTCATCTATACTCTCAAAATGGTGAAAAATATAGCTAGATTGATAGATAATTTGATAGATACCCTATTACCATACATTATTCAACAATTTTAATTTCTATTACCGTATCCAATATATAGATTGGTTAGTGTGAGTCTTGTGTTTTTATGTTAACAAATATAAATTAATATAGCATCTTATAGGTGATTTAGTTATGTTTTGGATATTTTATACATGTATAGTATTCTTTTAACAGCTTATGACACCAATATTTTTCATTTTTTAATATATGATAATGATCCTTCTATGTGTTTTTATGTAATGTATGTACTCATATATTTTTTTAGAAACTATTATTGAGATTGAAAATATCATATGTAATGACAATATGTATTTAACCATTTCAAAAGAATTAACACCGAAACCATATTATATTTTTCATTATAAGGTCTTTTTATGAAAATAAGCATCAGTTTCTTATATTACATGATATTTATAATATGATTCATATACCTTATCAGAGATAATTATTCAATTTTTTTCAATTATTTCTTAAACTATAGGATCCTATTCATTATAAATCTAATTAGGAAGTTTAACATGGTCAGTAAACTAGATATAGTTATTTTATTACACAGATTTACTAATTTACACTTATTTATATCATCTTTAATATACTCATAAATTTAATGTTGAAAAGTTTTTTTATGTTCAATTTTTTCATACATAATTCTAAAATAATAACTGAAGTTAAATCCAAAAATTCAATTTATAGAAACATTCAAATCCTAGTGGTATATTCTACACAAACTGCTTGTATACATCTTGTATAACCAATGTTCATATAATTGTATACCTTATCTTCCTTTGACCTAGGTATAATATATAAAATATTATATAAAAAAATTAAATTATTCATATATTTTTTATTAATTTTTTTCTATTTTTTTTGACACCTCAGTAATCATCCCAAATTATCATCCAGACATCCACATCATTTATGAATACATATTGGTTTATATAAATAATTAATAATAAAAGGAAGAATAAATATGAGTTGGGGATTTTAGATATCTTAAATCATCATGATTTTTCATATTCTTATAAAAAAATATACTTTAATTATTTATCTTTCTATTTTTTCTATGATCACTTTTATATAACATAATCTAAATAGTTTATCAGAACCAGTAAATGCTACAAGAATTTATGGTTAATTCATGTCATAAAGTTTTGTTTGTTGACTACACAAATATTTCTCCATAATAACCTTTTAACATAATATTGATATTTTTTATGATACATAAATTATTTTCTTTTATCTATATTTAAATTAAAATATTTTTAAGATAAATATAAAAAACGACTTTGGTTTTCATTTTTTATTACAAAATTCTTCCCAAAGTACAATCCTATAGTTTCAATTGTTCTAATAAGAGATGGATATTTTTATTTATAAATATAGTTTTCATTATTTTATAGAATAAAATTTATTACTAACATTCTGCTAATAATTGTTTTATTATGAATAACGATTTATAGTTTTATATATGGGCATCCAAAATAGGCATAAACCACTAATTTTAATCCACTATTATAATCATTTAGTTCTATATATGTAAAAAATAAATATATGAGGAATATAAAGGGCGAGATCTTATTCTTGCTATGATTATCACTATTGGAGATAAGAATTAATCATTACAATATATCTCAATAGTGTTTATCTTATTCCAATTATATAAAAAATTTCTAAAAAGAACTATGTATGTGTTAGAGATCTATGACCCATGAATATGAAATATTTCAAATTACTATTATGTTGATAAAAAATATAAAGTGAAATATCACCTAATAACTTATTCCATCTTAATCTTAAAAATTATTTTTCATATTTGGCATAATATTATCTAATGTAAACTAAGAAAACTATTTTATTCATTCCTTTTTTTTCAAACAAATCCCTCATTCTGAGGAATATAAAAGTGACTTATCATCTAAAAATTTATATTAAACATGATTATGATTATCATCATGTTATATTCTTCAGTAATATTTTTGAACAATTTTTTCATTTCATATCTTATAGCACTCTGGATACACAAATTAGGGTAAATTTTAATACCAAAAAATGTTGTAACATCAAGAGTAAAATATATTATTATAATGAATACCTTTACTACAAGATCACATATAACCCATTACATAATATTAAAAAAATTATTAATAGAATTTTAACCTTCGTTTTTAAGCATATAATTGTATGTGTTGATAATATTTTTTAGAAATTGTGTTTCTGAATGTTTATTTTCAAAACTCAATGAATAATATGTGAAAGTAAATATATTTTATTTAAATTATTGGATATTATTCTTGTTTTTTTATTTTTTTGGTTTGGATTGGATGATTGAAATATTCCTTGGGTTGTAACTATATATGTTTCAATAGTTTATCTTATATAATAAGTTAAAATTGGGTTGTTATTTCAGTTTTCCATACAAGATGTTTAATATTTAAATTGATAATTTTCTGAAGTCAATTCTAATAGTCTAGCGAAATATAAATGTCTAAAATGTGATGTATCTATGATTTCTATGAAAATAGATTCATTTTTTATTAAAAACATTTAATTTTCTTTAGTTTCAATCTGATTTAGTTATAGTATTTGCGATCTTTAGAAATAAGAATTGTATTTTTAGGGAATTTTGTAGATTTATGGTTAAAACCCCTTTTAAACACATGAATAAATCTCTTGGATTGAGAATATTTTTAAAAATTATTAAATCTTATTGAACGTCTAGGTTTTAATTACTCAATTAATTTTTTGTTTGTTATGAAATTATTGTTCAAAATATACATATTGTAATTCACTCAGATGTGATTTTTTACATGCCACTATACATTTATTTTCAATGAACCTTGTAATTGATTAAACCATAATAGTGTTTTAATTTTAACATCTAAATTAAATAATATCTTAACAATAATATTGTAGTTCACTTTAAAACATGGTGATATGTAGCCTTATAGTAAGATCTTATTAAAAATGGATGGTGTGATGATTGGGATCATAAATAACATAGTTGTAATCTCAATAAATTGATCGATTATCTTTCATCAAATTGTACCCTTATTATTTTGTATCCCAAAAATGTTGAATTTCAAATTTCTCAATCTAATTGAGAAAAAACCCATTTATATATAATTATAGAGTCCTATTATATGTTTTATACATGATAAGAGTTTTGTTACAAAAATAACAAAGATATTGAAATTGTTAAAAGTTGTGTAGCATGGTGAGTGGTGGAAACAACCCACCATATACCAGGTGAGATTGCATATAAATTATATATTATAGGAAGTTTTGGAATTCAACAACACTACATTCTCAATGCATGCTGAAGGATAGCCCTTGGTTATAAAAATTGTTTAGAAAGTGTTGATGGACTCTTGATGGTATTGTAAGACCATTTCATTATATATATTTGGTTTTTTCTTCTTGGTTATTTTATTTTATTTATGAATATTTTATCATTATAAATTTTTTCGACATATATGACTATTAACTTCTTCCAGTATATCAGTGGTTTTGTGATCTAATCTCAATTGATCCTCAATTTCATCAGATATTCTATATAATTCTCTACATAAAATGTGGTTTTTATCTGATATCATATCGGACTTCTTTACACGTTGACCCTCATATATTTATTTATATTAAAATATATATTTGTAGTGGGATTCTAGTTGGTGGGATTTGGTGATTACTGGGTTATTAAGAATTATTGAAAGATATAATGAACATGAAATTAATATATTTTTCCCAGTCTACAATAACCTCATATTATTAAACATGTATTGCATTTAAAGATTCAAATGGTTCTTTCAAGAAAGATCTATCATTTAGTGGATTGATTCAAATAATGTGTTATATATAGAATCATGATGATCCATTGATACTAACTAAGAATAGTGGCTTTGTGGGTTCAATGATACCCATAATCAAAGGAACAAATGAGAAAAAAATACATCAATTTCTCATATCATAAGTTTGAATCATAAATATTTATTTTGACTATATCAATATAAATTATAAAAATCTATAGTAAAATAAATTTTTAATTGGGGAATATTTAAATAAATATTATTGTTTCATAGATATTATCACTCTCTCTAGGTACTGATATGGATAAGTGGGTTTTGTGTGGTAGAATACTAGCAAAAGACTATAGTCCAGAGATGTTTTACTGGTGATAAGTTTCGTACAATTATTGGGAGAGATTGAGAATAAATGGATGGACCTTTATAGTCTGGACTATGATGTAATTTTACTTGCATTAGAGGTAGGGGTATGAGGATATAAAGAAGATGATAGATTTCCTACCCATTAAATGAAGCTTTTTGATCCTAAACCTGAATGGTTTACAATATTATTGGATCAATCTGGAGATATATTTTTGAACAATATTGTATAAAGAAAATATATTATAGAAAAAACATACATTAAAATATATTTATCATAATTAATCATTTACCTAGATATATAGAACAACTAGAATATTAGAATTTCTACTATTTAAATCAGATAAGAGTAAAAATAATGAATACTACTATTACAAGGTGGAAGGAAATATGGGTAGACATATGTATATTATTATTTGGAATAAATATAATGTGGTGATTTATCTATACAATGTATGTCATCTAATCGCTCACCAAATATTTATATGAGTATCTTATTTTAATACTTATATTTATCACATTACTTGACTTCTACTAAGATTTTATAGATGAGCTATGTGTGAAATATAGAAACATAAATCCATTTTACTGTTCCAATTCCATTCTATATTGAAAATAGAATCTATTTTTATGTTATCCTCATAATTATTGATATTTAATGTGAATAATATAGTGAAGTATTGGATTGGGAATTCATATTTAGGTTCTAATTAATGTGATCATTGTAGTTCATTTACTAATGAGTGTTGTGACAACTCATAATCAGTATTCTTTTATCTTCCTCCATGCTTAGGCTCGTATTAGGAATCATAGTGTCTATGTGTGTAGGTAGTAATCATTTTATTTTGGGGGAGGTAAACACACATGGAAAATGATATTGAGTGCTTGCAATATGAAGAATCTAACAATTATATTTCTTCTTCCCTAAACACAAGTTTTTTGGTTTTCTGTGAACATCCTTAATTATTTAATGGAGGTGGATTTGGGTCTTGGTTTAATACTTTCTAGTGTAGTCACATATTTGTTATCATTACATTAAAAATAATTTTCTAGTTTTTTAGGAAAAAATAGTATGTAACACCACTAAAAATATTTTTATTTTATCCTTTGATGGTTTAGATTGATGGATTTTGAGGTTTTAGATCATTGAAGTTATTATGATTGATTCAAAGTAGTGTATTTGATTTATTTTATGGGTAAAACTCTTCAACCTCTTCAATAACTTTCCATTTTCCAAATTCTTCATTAAATAAATCTTCTCCTGACTAAATATTCATTAATTTTTTTATAAATAAAATTATAAATTCTCTTAGATATTTTTTGTAGATTCAACACATGGAAAACAATTTTAATCCTCTATATTGTAAAACAATTTAAAAGATATCTATTATATACCTTGACCATTAAATTTTAACCAATATATTTAATTTCCAGAATTATTATATTAGATTTATGAAATAAAATTTAAAATAACCATAGCCTTGTATTTTATTTGTAAAATGACACCCAATGATATAATTTTGGATCATTATAACTTCAAGGGAATTGTTAATGTTTTTTCATTTCAATATTTCTCAATATGATTGTTATTTAATTACATATACCAACATATATAATTATTAGTTATAAAACTATCAAACATTATATGGATGTTTTATATAATAACTATTCAGTCTTAAAAATTTATTTGTTTTTTACATTTGATGTTGTAATTTTATTCTCCAAAATTTTTAATCATTAGAATCTTCTTATTGACAATGTGAGACTATGGAAGAACCAATTACATTAACAAATTTCAATAAATGGGAATTAATTATGTTAGTGGGGATGATTTTCCATGCCACATACATTTGAAGTTTTTGATGACCAGATTCATGCTTCCAATGTGGTTTCTATTGGTGATCGTTGAAATTGTGGCCACATCATGATAGAGTGGGTGAACTGAATACTTTTACTTTATCACCAGTGTGAACCTTGATAGTTACACATGATGTGAGATGGAAATATATTGACGATGTTATTTGATAGAGTTTCATGTAACGTTTTTTGAGTCTAAACTTGTTTGTAACATGTTTTTTATAGATTCATGTTTTTTATTAGAATTTGAACATATTTTTAATTTATATTTGAACACGTTTTTCCAAATAAATCAGTGGTTGTTTCATGTAATCCTATATTTTAATCATTATATAATAATATAATAAATATATTATATATGATTAGATTAATAATTATATTATAATATTTTTCTACAATATATTTCAATACCCACTCAAAATATTTCTTTTATAATATAATTTACAAACATATATTCATTGTAAATATTGTTTATAAAAATGGAAATATAAATGTTTTGACATTATCAAAAGATAAATATGTCGTATCATCCTATTGCTAATAATTTTAATCAAAATAAATATTATCTGCAGGTATTATAATTTTAGTAAAAAAATAATTTATCTATATCTTTAACATTTAATGATGGATTTATGAAAAAAAATTAGTCACATGACAATTTTTTTTGGTGAAACACAATACCCAAAGAAAATAAAATTTTACCAATAGATATACTAACATTGGAAAAATCTAATTATTTTGTAGTGAAAGCATCGTGACCTATATATAGAGTAACTCTTGTGTCCTTATATTTGTACATTCGTGATTCCTTGATGAGGGTAGTCCTCATTGTCTATCCACATCTCTCTTTTAATATATTTTGTCTCCTTTTTAATAAAGTGAAGGTTCATCATGTTCGATCATTAGCCTATAAAAAATGTAATTATAATTAATTACTATTAAATAGTAACTAGTTATTATTAACTAATTGGTGATTATAAATTAATTTCTGATTATTAATAATTTTAATTAACAGTTTATTATTAATTACTAATTAATTATTAATTATTATTAATTATTTAACTAATAATCACTATTAATTTTTATTATCAATTACAAATTTGTAATTATTAATCATTATAGAGTAATTAATGAAAAATATTAATTAATAAATAATTTATAATTAAATGTTAATTATTATTATCAATTAATGTATAATCATTTTTAATTAATTACTAATTCTTAGTAAATTTTAAATTCAAAATTAATTTCTAATTTTTAATTTATTATTAACTACTAAATAATTACTAGTTACTATTTAAAGTTAATTATTGACTTATTATTACTTTTTTATAAATTAAAATTTGTTACTCAAAATTAAATAATTACTATATATTATTTATTATTAATTAATAAAAATATATTAACAATTTAATAATTATTAATTAGTTACAAATATTTTAAATTACATTAGTGGAAGTGATTCCAGATAAAATATCAGTGAAATTATACAAAGAAATTTGTAATGTATAAAAATATAACCAAAACAAAAGAAAATAAATGTAATCATTTTAAATATTCAAATATAGGTGTTAAAAAATCTGGTTTGGAATTGTTTTTTATTCTTTAAATAAGGTGTAATGGCCTTAATATCTCGTGCTCAAAATTTAGGGTAAATGCATTATAGGCCCTACTGGTTTTTAGACCTAATTTATAGAAAATTTTAAAGATATACTAATTTCTAAATATTTTTTTTTTCAAAACCTAAAATAAAAAACCCTAAATCAAAAATATTCATATATATATATAGATAATTTGAACAATAAGGGTTTTCATCGAAATATGGGATTAATGGAACACACATGTGTTCTACTATATATAAAGAAGAATAAAAAATATAATGGAATTTTGAAGCCATTTTCCAAAAATCCAGTTCTTGGAAAAATAATTCCCAAAGTACCATGTGAATTGGGGTCCATTTGGGAACAAGGGTGGGCCTTGTTTTAAACGTCACCCTCTTGAAAAACTCAATGAAGAAGTTGTTGTTAGAGACAATGCCTTCCCTTTTTTTATGTTTTTTTATATACGTATCTAACATAACACGTTTCTAATTAATAATATTAATAATAATGTATATAACTAAAATAATATAAATCAGATAAAAATAATATTATCATTAAATATAAAATAATTGAAAAATAATATTAATAAATATAAAAAATAATTTTTTACTCATTAAAATAATTAATATTTATTTTTATAGTCCAATAAAATACAAACATATTATCATTAAATATTATTATTTTTATATAATAATTTTGTGCATATAATCATATAAACATAATGATTATTTATAACTACTGAAGTTACTAATTATTTTATTGTTTATTATTACTAAATACATATATAATTAGATTATATATAATACATAAAATTATTTTTCATTCATTTATTATTAAAATATTATTTATATTACTATTATGATTATTATAAATGATTAAATATTATATTTTAAATTTTATGTAATAAAATTATCATGGACAATTATATTTTGTTTTTTAAAAAAATTAATTAATATTTAACATAAATTTTATTATAAACTGATTTATAAGATACATTAATAATTTTATTATTTACATCATTTCTAAAAATTATTTTTCAATTATCGTAAATATTTTAAAATATAATTATTATTTAGGAAATTTTAAATTAACAATATTTAACAATTATTACATAATTAATAATATTTATTTAATATTTTTTATCACTTTTTTATTTTCAATTAATTTTTATTTTCTCAGTCAATGTTTTATATTCAATAAAGATTTTATTGATAATATATTTTATGTGCATAAATTTTTTAAGGGGTAATGTTTTTGTTTTTGATCAATAAGGTTTGTGTAATCTAAATTATTTTTGTTTCTTTATTTATTAAAAAAAATTATTTCAAACTATTTTTTATATGGTTAATCCATTATTTATATTTCATTTTATTGGTCTCGTTGTTTATATTTTATAGGCTTCTAAATTCACCTATTTTAAATCTAATAATATTTCATGTTTGTTACTATGAAAGCCTATTAAACCAGAACTATAAGACAAATCTAAATGAAATATAATACACAGTTTAAGAATATAAGGGATTATTGAAAATGAAAATAATTTAGTAAATTTTTTTGATGAAATATAATTTCAACGGCACAAAATATTTTTATTTCAAAACATAACATTTGAATATAATGTTTCTGTAATGTAAATTATTTTTGTTTGTTTATATTTATTAATTTATTTTTATTATCAAAATTTTATTATATTTTAATTCATACTTTATACTTTTTTAGATTGGTCTTACAGTTTATATTTTATAATCTTTTAAAGTAACATACTTGAAAAGTAATAATGTTTCATGTAAGTGACTTTAAAATCCTATAAAATATAAACTCTATGAAAAATCTAAATGAAACATAAAACAAGAATTAAACATATAATAAATCCTTAAAAATAAAAATAATTTTGTAAATAAGGTTGATAAAAATATTTCAATGCAATAAAATGTTGGTGTCTCAAAACAGAACACTTGTAATTATAAATTCTTTTTATAGCAAACATTTTTTGTGAAAGATAAATTTTTTTGTTTGTTATTCATTTTGAAATTCTATTTATTTTCAATTAATTTTTAATTGAACATTGAGTGTTTAAAATTTAATATATATGTTATTTATACTATATTATTTTTACCATTTCTTATATGTTTAATCCATGTTTTATTTTTCATTTAGATTTGTCTTATAATTTATATTTTATAGACTTTCAGAGTCACCTAGTTAAAGAATTATTACATTTCATGTAGGTGACTTCAGAAGCCTATAAAATATAAACTTGAAGAGTAATCTAAATGAAACATAATACATGGGTTAAACATATTAGAAAAATTTGAAAATAAAAAGAATTTATTAAAAAATGTTGATGAAAAATAATTTCAATAACACAAAATATTATTGTTTCAAAACATTATATTTTTTCTTATAAATTATCACTAAAATATACATTATTTTAGACATTAATTTTTTTATTTGTTTTGAAATTACATTCATTATAATTTAGTTTTTCATTATACACTAAATCTTTTAAATTTCATTTATATGTTATCTATAATATATTTTGTGTTTATTATTTTTTAAAGTAAAAAATGTTATTTTTTAATCAATAATTTATATGTTGTTTTAATTTGTTTTATTTACTATATTTACCAAATTTTTTTATTTTATTTTATTTTTGTAGATGTTTTCTACATAGTTTAATTTTTATTTAGATTATACATATTGTTTATATTTTTCAGAAATCTAAAGTCACTTACTTAAAAGATAATAATATTTATTATTTTTTATGTAATACCATTTGTAATATTACAAATAATATACTATATATAAAATAAAAATGAAATTTAAAACATTAAATAAAAACATGAAAAACAATTACAAATAAAAATATTCTTCAAAATAATAAACATAAAATATTATAGATGATACAAGGAAATTATGTTTCAAAACATAACTTTTGGACTTTAAAAGAAGTAACTCAAAAAGATTACAAAATATAAATTATAATTTGGTTCTGAATGAATATTATGACATAAACTTAAAACATATAAAATAAATTTAAAATAAATTAATTTCATTAAAATAATAAGTTCAAAATGTTATGTATTAATAATGAACCATGGCTTAAAAAATTATTTTAAATTAATTAAATAAAAATAAACAATATTTTTGCAATATTAAGAATAATAATTATTATTATTAAAAATTATATTATTTTAAAACCATAATTAATAATATTGTATTAAAAATTCATAATAGTTAGTAGTAATATTATTATTTACATCAATGTAAATAATTATATTATTATTATCATGTATTTCTTATTATATTTACCTTATTATCAAGTCCTTATTATTCATGGTCAATTATCAAGATGCACATAGCTATTATTTAGTAAAAAATATTTTATAATGTTATTTTTTTAATTTAGATTACAATAAAAAGAAAATATTAAGTATTTTTTTTAATAAAAAATGTATTTAATTTTAATATTAATATTATTTTTATATTTATATTTAAATTATTATATTACATAAGAATAGTATTTAATACTATAATAAACAAGAATGAGAGTGTGGACGGTCGCTGAGAGTCTCCCTCTCTCTCTTAAACTCAATAGAGATTAGGGCTTCAAGTGACGATGTCCTCACCTTTTCAATCTCTAGCCAATATTTTCCTCACTCAAGGTCAATTAAATTCCCACAATAATGATAGATCTAGAATGGAGGATCAAAATGTCTCTTGTGGAATATCAGTTGCAGAAATTGTGAGTAATTATGGTGTGTTTAGTTGATCCTTCATTATCTACAAAGGATATTATGATTGTTGATTCCATTGGATGGGAAATGCTGTTCATGTGAAATGTGATCTAGTCATTGTCTTATAACACTAGGAAATTGGTGGAATTCTATTATTTCATGTCTTGTATCAAAAAGAGTCCTTGTCAAGAAGAATATGAGACCTTGTGGAGCATCTTTTGGGTATTCATTGATTCTCGAACTGGAAATGTCTTTTGTTAAGACACAGATTTCTCTATATTCTCTTTTCATATGCAGATTAGAAAATAAAGGCTTAGGAATTCAGTTCTTTATTGCTCAAGCCTAGATTTATGCATATTCAATAATGGGATTGTTAGTTCATTTCTTTCGATATAGGTAACTCTTTGGTTCAGTTGTGGGTTATAATTTATAGATTAAATTGTATCCTTTGGAACCCTATGACTTTTAGAAATATCTATTGGAATGCCAATTAAAATGGACAAGGAAAGAGAAGTGGCCAGGTTTGGACTCTATTCTAGTCTCCTAGTGGATGTAGATATATGTTCTATGTTAATTGATTTATTTCTTCTCTCTACTTATAATGATGTGTTTTGAGTGGAGAATTGAATATGAAAAGTTTACATTATTTTTGTTTGGATTATAAAGTAATTGGGCATGACTCATTAAACAATATGCGAAAATGGTGTGTAGTTTCTACTCTATTCAAGGGAATCATGAACCTTCACGTTTTAGAAATAATAAAATACTACAAAACTTTCCATTTTCAGGATGAATTATGAGCAACGAAATCCAGCCACAAAAAGTTATTTTCGACAGGAGTCCATCATTGATATTCCGTGGAAAAAAATGGGCTCGCAAGTTTTGTCATGTCCGATGGTCCATCAAAAATAAAGGATAGTTGTGATGGATGAAGTATTCGTCACAAATAAGGAACACAATTTTTTAAGTAACTAATTGCGACAGACCGCCGTAATTTTATTTTTGCGACGGAATGTTCCTTCGTCGCAATGAATATTATTTAAAAAAATATAAAATTTTCAAATATTTATTTTTTAATTTATTACATTTAATTTAAAAATCTAAAATAAAGAAATAAATATATTTTTTAATAAAATAAAATAATTAAAAATATAAATATATATTTAAAAAAATTAAAAAATAAATAATATATATAATATTAATTAAAATAATTTAAAACACTAACATAATTTAGAAATAATTAAAATATTTATAAAAAATTAAAATATTTAAAAATATTAAAAATGCATTAAAATTTTAAAATAATAAAAAAATAAAAAAAATAAAAATAAATAAGATTAAACAATCATTTCAAGCGCAATATGTTTTTCATCCAAAATTACAAAATAGTCATAAAAAATCACAAATAATCAACTATTTTCAGGTGGAGGAGTATCACTCGAATGACCGGGTGGAGGAGGATCACTTGAAGAATCAGGGGACTCAATTCCAACGCCACTTGCAGGCCACCACATATACTCTAACATCTTCTCATCTCTAAGACGTTACTGCTCATGATCCCCATCCCGCCTCTCTCTCTCTATCTAAAGTACCATCTCATCCTGATAAATTATCCTCTCTTTGTAAAGTGCAGTGCATGGAGACATCGACAATGACTCTCAATGATCCCTCATCACACTCACTTATGACAATGTAGAAGTACCATAACAACTCGTAAGGATCAGTCGAGAACAAATAAAAATTACCTGGACTTTCTCAACACAGTGAAAATTTTCTTGTATCCAATATAACTCATTGAAACCTAAATCACTAGTGGTATCTTGTTCACTCTTTATTTGGATCTCCCGTGAAAGAGATGTAATATCCTCATAGATTTCATTTAAATAGTATGAAAACACAGAATAACAATAAAATTAATATTCATTAATTTTATTAAAAACTTACTAGACATAATATGGTGTTGTAGCTCACCTATAACTTCCCTTGTATGAGGATTAGTATACATAATTTTATAAACATTAAAATCCATGATAAATGGGTCAATAGATGCCTATATAATATTAATAAATGTTTCAATTATAGTATATATATATATATATATTAGGTTCCATAGGGTATAAGAACATTCAAAGACACATACACCACACACTCATGCTATAAAGGTAATCCATATCCCCCCACAGGGACATCCCATCCATCGAGCCTTATTTATTTAGTACATAGCTCATAGGGTCAATCCCATTACATGGCCTAAAAGATGAGTGCAACATGATTCCAGCATCATCCTTCCTATGTCACTAGGCATGTGTCATGCCTACATCATCAGCTTCCTAGAAAATCATCTAGATCACTACCTATATTATACTATATTAGCACCTACACCCAAATGTATGACTTCTGAACCTATCTATGACCTCCTTCCTCCACTAGATTCTATATCCAGAGGATGTGAAATGAACCAAATATTTATATAGTAATACATTTTTCATATCTATTAATATTTATGAATAAGATATTAATATTTTGATAAATAGGACACTTCGTCTGATAGTTTACTCTACATGCAATAATGGGTTTCTATGAAATCATATGTTTCATACAAGATTGAGGTATACCAAAAAGTAATATATTATTATTATTATTTTAAATGGTAGTAAACACGTAGTCGTTGTATTTACAGAAATGAACATAAATAAATATGTTATGATTTTACATTTTTATTAAAAGTTTTTACATTTATCTAATGAATACTAGAATCTCAAATAAGAATGAATCTGATTTTAAGCATGAAATACACAAATATTTTGAAAAATGTTGTTTTACCATCTTTTGATGGAAAACATTTTTAAAATATAATTTCTACAACTTCTCTATGTTCTATTAGAAAAAATAAACTTCTTATATAGAAGAAGAATATCAAATATACTTTTGATTAAATTTCTGTATTTTTATGATAAAATTCATATTTTTATGAATAGTAAAAAATACTTCATTTTAATTAAAAACTACATTTTCAACTAATTTATTTATATATATAGATTATTATTTTAATTGTTTTTATGTGTAATTAGATTTTATTTTTATCATTTAAACAAATTTTGTTCATTGAAAATAATTTCACTTTGAAATTGGACAAAAACACATGCCATTCTGTTGGTAGTTTTTATTTCTTAAAAACACGCTTTTTGGTTTTGACAATGGGAAATAATTTTAAATTAATTTCTGAATTTTAATTATCTTGAACTTGGAAAAATAGGTTCAATATTTGGAATCAGAAGGTCTAAATTTTTTAAATAGATACCTTTTATATTTTTAGGCATTCTGAATAGTAACATTAGTAAATATTTTATTTACCATGGTTAAAAGGTAAATCTGGTATGTAAGGGTAAAAAATAATTTTATAATAACATTAAATTACAATAAAACACATCCTAATCATATTGGATGAGATATGTCTGACCATGGGCATCCTTCGGTCGATTTTAGGACCTCATGGAGCCACTTGTGTGTGAAAATGACATTTAATTACTTTTAATTTATTGTTAAGAAAAATATATCATAAACATATATCTTTTAATAAATTTTTTTATATGGAGCTTTATAGGTGATATATTTGACTATAAATAGAAATAATAATGCTAAAATTATTTTCTATGTCATTTTATATTATTTATAATTTCTATACATCAAATAAATAAATTTATATATGACACAATGATGATGTAGTGATTACCATATTAATGAAAGTTTTTAATATGTGAGATTATAAATATTAAAATAAATTTATATTGATATTTTTTACTCTATACATGAATTTTATTGATATTTTTGACTTTTTATCTTTGAATTAGTGAAGTTTTTGTGAAATAATCATGTTGAAATGGATTTTATAAAAATCCATGATATGAATAGTATATAAATTAACATAAATGATTTTTTTTTTAAATACTATTTTTTTAAATTATATAATAATTCTAAAAATATATAATTCAGACAAAGGGATCAAATAAAATTGAACATGTCATTAAGGAACCACCTTTGGGTAATTTTTATTTTATGTTTACTATAATAACCATATGCTACTAATATATAAGAAGACATGGTAAAAGTTAAATTAGTTAACTAAAGGTTAAAGATAAATGATACGGTTAAATCTGAAAACAACACATTGTATAAAACACATTGGTTGAGAGTATTTATAAAAATCCTCACATTATCTTTTAATTAAATTAGTTTGGGACCTTTTGAAATTAAAATACATCTTATAATAAAATAATCATTCAAGACATTCCTAAAGTGCCCCTCCTTCCTCTTATAAAAGGGAATCAACTGTACCCCTCACTCACACCTCTCAATACCACTCGTGTCATCCAACTTCTAGAAAAATAATATCCTAGAATACCTATTTTTCTCCGAGATTCCTCACCTTTAGAAGAAGTCAATTCAAGAAATTATTTTAGCATAAATCAAAAGGAGTTACCCGATATGAGGTAATGTGTTCTCTCAAGCATCTCTCATTTATTTCCCTTATCCAACCCCCCTAAACATTATTTATTACATTATTTTATAAAAACTATATTATTTTAAATATACTAGGATTTTATTATGATAATTATTCAAACGTAACATACACACACTTCCATATAATGGATACAAATATACCGTTTTTGTGGACGGCGATCTACTGCCTCACAAACGATGATTGTTCAATTATCTCCTACTTCCTCACATGGTGACCATTATGAGGGAAATATATTAATATATGATATGTATTATATTTATATTGTCTATATTATTCTGTTTTTTTATTTAAATCATACCTTTGTGCTTTCCATAATTTGTAAATATGATAATTTCATTTGAGGTAGTGTGGACTACCGCCCCCTCAAAGTGATATGACTCATTCATTCCATACATGGAACGTACAAGGTATGGAGTTAATGAACTTATGTAATGTATATAATATATTATATTATAATGGAATTATAATATACATATGTATCATTAATTTTCCATTCCATTAAATATAAAATAGAAATGAAAGTAGCGTTCATGCGTACGTATGACTTACCGTCTCCCGGAATGATGCGTTTCATTTATTATCTACAAATGTTATGGACCAATATAAATACATATATATAAGATATATATGATATCTAAATCATGAATAAAATTATGGAGATAATCATCATTTTACCACATGGACAGTTTATAATTATAACTAGTTCATTTTTTACTCAAGTACCAAACATTGACAAAATGATCGATATGAACTTAAATAGTTATATGATTGTTAAAACAAGGTTATAAGTGATATAAAATGAATAATAAAATTATAAAAGGTTATTAAAGAAGTATAAATTTACTTACGTTTATTATTTAAGAATAATAAGGAATATACGTGATGAATCAGACTCAAGGTAAGGGAGCCTTTCACCCTACTCTTTTAGTCAAAGACTTCTTCTATGTTATGTATTTTAATTTCCATTTTCTTTTGTTGGGGTATGTTATTATATATCCTTATTTATATCAATTTTATTTCCAAATTATGAGAGATACTTTTCTCTCTCGTCAACTCATTTTATGAATTTTTAAGTGATGTCGTTAGGCTGCTGAATATTCGTAAGGGAACTTCTTAAACCAATTTCCATTCATTGGGTTAATATCATACTTAATTATTATACCATGCAATGATATTGTGAGAAACAACATTTGATGTTATAATCTATATTAGTACTTAATTTATTTTTATTTATAGTTAATACACACAATTGAAATATTTCATTAACAAAATGATCTTTGTAAGGGAATTTCAATACTCAATTTCAACTCATTGGGTTTTACGCATACTTTGTTTATTATACTATGACATGATTATGTGTGGAATCACTGTTTATTTATTTCTATTGTATTTTACACTTTCATTTGTGTGGATATACTGTTGCTACACATAATCACCCCTTTGATAAATTCTTATGTCATTTATACGGTCTTTTTAAGGGATGTCATCTCAATCTCCTTTCATTGAGGAATATTTTTTTTATACACAAAATTCTTTTATATAGTGTATAAAACACTTTTAATTTTAATTTGAATCAAAGGGAGTAATTTTTATGTTAATCATTTTAATAAATGACAAAGGTAATGTTTCTTTTTAACGTACATGAGGAAAATGACGTTTCTATCACCATGAGAATTATTTGGTATTTGGCTTCCTCTACAATCCATAGTGTTTTTAAAATGAAAATAAATACCATATAAACTTTTTATGTATTTTTTTATTTAAAATGGTTTTGATAATGGATTGATTATGTCAATATCATTAACTTATATCATGTGATTGCAATGTGTAAATGTTATATTTCCTTTATGTGTTATGATTATGTTATGGTTCTTGGAAATTGTTTCTTTATATGGGTGGTTCCATGATAAAACTAGGAAAGGTGATTCCAAGATAGATTTCCAGTGCCTTGGGTAATATAATGGAGGTAAAAATTAATATTTATCCTAATATATTTAGGAATACTCTATGATAGGTATTCCAAATGTAACTCCCTATGTAGCTGTGAAAGCTAAGATGTAAGTCAGTTATGGATGCCACAATTTACCTTTATTATTTATGATTTCTATGTTTTATTCATAAAATATTATGATTTCCTGAGATATGTTAAAGTGATTATGTTATATGAGTTAAAATCATAATTTCATTGATTTGTATGAATTGATGGACTAATGTTTTCTTTCCTTATTTTATAACCCATTCTGAGCCTTTTATGCTCATCCCGTGTTTTTGAAATGTTTTTCATGGGTTATAAGGAAGGGTATTACAAAGTGGTAATTCAATAAGATTTATATCATGAAAATAATTCTTGTTTTATTTAAATAGTTTTTTGGTTGTGAAAAAAATTGGTTAGAGTAGAAGTGTCTACTTTGTAATATTTGAGATGTAATGTAATAGTTATGGCCTAATTCCTTAAAGATCTGAACCTAAAAAGTTCCTCAATTTCAATTCTTGACATAACTCAAGATTAACTAATTTTTTAAGGTCAGGGGTTTATAGTTGGTATCAAAAATCGGTTTAGATAAATTTAGAGGATGGGATTTTATTTAACCATAAGTGACATAACCATAATGGTTATCGCACTAGAAAGACTCATAGTTACTTTAGATAAATTTAATTAGTTTAATATAACTTTAATAAGTATATCATAGTGTTTACCCTTCTCAAAATATATTATATGATGATTTTACGGATATACTCACACTTACCTCTTTATTTTTAGTGAATGGATGGATCTATAAGGCACCAAAGTAACAATCGATATAAAGGAAATGTGGTGGTTTTATGAATAAGCAAATGAATGAAATAGAGGTGTAGTGAGAACTCTTTTGGTTATTCTTAACCAACTATCTGGAGTCATAATTGACCACTTGAACCATGGTGATTTTTCTATGGCATCATATATATGAGAAACAAATCCATATGGATGTTCAGGTAATAATCATAAAGGAAAGTATATTCGAAAACCTGTGTGTCAATTATATAGAAAGAAACACCTATGAAAAATCATCAAAGCGACTATAAGATGTTATATATGTGGTAATGATGGTCATAATGAAATAACCAATAATGAAAAAGAAAGCGTTTAGTAGACTCTCAGAATAGGAATGAAGATCATTCTGAGGAAACAATTGAATATTTTAAATGTGGTGTGCATGGTAATTATGAAAATACATGTCCTACTATTAAGGTTCAATAATTGGTTTAGTATGACCATACAAATATATGTCTACCAATTCCTAATACCTTTCCAATTAAATATGAGGAAACACAAAATGACCTATAAAAGGTATGGATTATTTTATAGCTCATGTTTTGCAATTACTAATATCTTAGGACATTATGCGTGATTTGGATTTTAAGAAACAAATATAAAAAAATAATATGGAAAAACATGGATACAAGATCATAAATAGTGTTCTATGATTTATATGTATTCATTTTAGGAATTTAAGAGTTATGTTTGATGTCTATGTGATGAAATGTTTAAATGTATTAATGTTATTTTTTTGATGGGATTACATTAGAAAAATTGTCTCTTATATGTGTAACCCTAATGTTTTTTATGTAAATATTATAATTGAGGAATAATTATATTTTTTTGTGGATATAGTTATAATGAACCATTTGGGTTTATATGATCCTTGAATTTGATGCAATTACAGGATATTACTTTTTTGGATGAAAATTTGAAGTATGAGAAAAACTTTGAGGTTAAAACCTGATATGGATATTTTTAAAGAATTTTATCTCATTTTCTTAATGTTATTATAATTATACAATTTTTTAAAAAGGATAGAACGAAGACCGTTTGAAAACCCATCGATTCAGACAAAGTTGTGGGAATTGAACCCACAACCATAGTGTGCCTAGGATTTATTGCCTACCACTGGACTATGTGATGTCCTCGGTTAGTATGACTTATTAATTTCAGTTAAACAATTTTTTGGATCAAGAATAAGTTGATTTTTAGAACTTATGTTTTATCAAATGTACATCCTTAGTATAAGAAAATGATTTGGTGGTTAAGTGATAATTGTTATTTTGGAAGATGTTCATTTTTAGGGAACACTATATACCTAAGGAAAATAGAATACTATGGGATTTATTTGGAAGGGTAATGGTGGAATTTTATTTTGGATGAATCAATGTTTTCATTGTGGACTTATATCAATTTGTGTAATTTATGGAAATGATTAACCTATCATACAGAATATGTGATTAGGTTAATAACTTTTCTGTATATTTCATTAAGAGTGGTCGATGTTATTTGGAGATAAATGTTATGTTTTATCATGGAAGACTATGTGATCAAATTCTTATGAATTTGGGGTTTCAAGCATAGTTTGGATTGTTTTGAAGAATTTTAAGGACAATTGTTTATTGAATGGTCTTTGTTGAACTTTGGGTATTGTTTGGTGAATTTTGGAGATTAAGAGTGGTATTTCTTTTTATAAAAGATTATCATTTTTTGGATTATATGATCTTGTACTAACCATTTTTGTTTTGGATAATTTTTAAAGACATGGGAAATATATGTTTCATCTTTTTTGGATTATGTGATCCTCTAAAAAATTATTCTATAACATCAGGTGTGGAAATTTCATCATGAATACTAATCGTTAGGAGAAAAGATGATTTGGGGTAGAAATTTATTCAAGGATGAAACTCCACATGACAAGTAAGTACGTTTCCTTATGACCTTAGGGTCATGTAATGACCCATAAACCTATGTTCCATGTAATATCTAAGCCTACGGGCCTTGTAAGGGTTCCCCCTCATCCCTTGAAAGGGGGTTATCAAAAATTTATAAATAAGAAGGCTTTTGGGCAATTCGGGCATTCCATGTCCATATTTTTCTATGTGGAATCTTAGTATGGGTTATCTCGGGTGACCTTTAAACTTCTATTTATTTATTTTAAAGTGATATTTTTATTAACTCTTTTTCTTGTGTGGGACATTCAATGATGTATCCAAGATAAATTTTTAAAATTGCACGGACGCAATTTCAAAAATGGTGGAATGATTTAACGAACTAGTTATTTATATAATAATAATTTTTTCACATATATTAATATTTATAATAATATATTAATTTTATATTGAAGATGAATCTTTCTACGATAGTGTACTTGACATGAAACAATGGGTTTATATGAAATCTTACATTGCACAAAACATTTAGTTATTCTGAAAAATAATATATTTATATAGTTATTTTAAATGGTAGTTAACTGATAGTCGTTGTATTGCTGGGAATGAACATAACTATCTATATTTTTATTTTACATATTTATTATATTTTTTAACATTTATATAATTAATATTAGAGGCTTCAAAAAAGAATTAATCAGATTTTAATCATGAAATACTCTAATATTTTAAAAAGATCGTTTTACAGCCTTTTGATGAAGAAACTATTTTAAATTTATTTTTTTCACTTATATATGTTCTGTTTGAAAAAATAAACTTCTTATATATAATAGGAACATCAAATTTACTTTTAATGTAATTTTGGTATTTTTCTGATAAAATTCATATTTTTATGAATAGTCAAAAAATACTGCATTTTAGTTCCAAACTACCAGTTCATCTAATTTATTTATATATTCAGGTTATTCTATTAAATGTTTTTAAAGTGTAATTGGATTATATTTTTATAATTTAATCTAATTTTTTCCATTGGAAGTAATTTCACATTGAAATTGGATATAAACACATGTCAATCTTTTGGTAGTTTTTACTTCTTAAAAACACACTTTTTGGTTTTGACAATGGGAATTAATTTTAAATAAATTTCTAAAACTTATGTGTTTTTAATTTTTTAAAAATTGACTCTATATTTGGAATCAAAAGGTCTAAATTGTGTAAATATTTAACTTTTATTTTTAGACACTATGAATAGTAACTTCGATAAATATTTTACTTACCATGGTTAAAGGTTAAATCTGGTAATAAGGGTAAAAAATAATATTATAATATTATTAAATTACCCCAACATATATCCCAATCTTGTTGGATGAGATATTTATGATCACGGGAATCCTTGGGTTGATTTTAGGACCCTTTGGTGGCACTTGGGTGTGAAAATGATATTTAGTTACTTTTAATTTAACGTTGAGGAAAATATAACATAAACATATATCTTTTACTACAAAAATTTATATGGGGTTATATAAGTGATCTATTCAACTATAAAAAGTTATTATAAATCTAAAAATATTTCCTAAATTATGGTATTTTACTTATAATTTTGATACATCATGTAAATAAATTTATTTATGACACAATGATAATGTAGTGATTACCTAATTAATTAATGTTTTAAATAAATGAGATTATAAAAAAAATTATTTTCAAACTTTTAATACAATCCAAGATATTGAGGGAAATTTATGACTTTTTATATTTGAATTAATTATGTTTTTTTGAATGAATCATGTTGATATTGATTTTGTAAAAAGTCATGATATGAATAGTATAAAAATTGACATAAATGAGTTTTTAAAACAAATACTATTTTAATAAATGATATAATATTCATAAAATTATAAAATTCATTCCAAAGTATATATAAATCATTTAAAATTTCAATAATGAACCACTTGTGGTTCGATTAGTATTTTATGGTGCCTATATTATCTATATATTATGAATATACAAGAAGACATGGTAAGAGTTAAATTAGTTAACTAAGGGTTAATGCAAAATGATAATGTTAAATTTGAAATCAAAACTTGTCTAAAACCTATTTTTTGAGAGTATTTTGAACAATATTCACCTAATAATTAAATTAAATTAGTTTGTGTCCTTTTGAAATCGAAATTCAGATTAGAATATAATAAGCTTTTAAGACATTCCTAATGCGCCCCTACTTCCACTTATAAAAGGGAATCACCTATATCTCTTACTCACACCAATCAAGCCCCCTTATATCTTCCAAAATCTACGGAAATAATCTCCCAATATCCCCCTATTCATATTAGGTTACAAAACATGGGAATAAGGAAATTCGAGAAATCCTTTTAGCTTAAATCAAAATGAGTTACCCGATTTGAGATAATGTATTCTCTCAAGCTTCTTTCACTTATTTCCCTTCTCCAACCACCCCCCCCCTAAACCTCTTAATTCTATTCTTTGATAAAAAATAATTATATTAAATATATTATGATGTTGTTATGATACGTATTAGAACTAAAATTACACACACATTCATCTAATGGATACAAAGATACTGTTTTTGTGAACTGTGAAAAACTAGCTCATGAAAGCTGATTATTCAATTATCTTGTATGGCCTCCCATGGTGTCCATTATGATGGAAAAATATTTATATATGATATATATTATATTTATATTATCTCTATGCTTCTTTTTTTATTTAAATCCTACAATTATGCATTCCATAATTTTTAAATACGATAATTTTATTTAAGTGCGGACTACCGCCACCTCAAAGTGATATGACTCATTCATGCCATACATTGAATTTATAAAGGATGGAGTTATCAACATATGTAATATATATGAAATATTATTTTATACTGGAATTATAATATACCAATTTATCATTAATTCTTAATTACTTTAAAATTGAAATGAAAGTAGCGTTCATGCGTACGTATGGCTTGATGTCTTCATGAACGGTGCATTTCATTTATAATCACCAAATGTTTTAGAATATTATAAATAAATATATAAGGGATATATATAATACATAAATAATGAATAATATTCTTTTTATAATGGAATTTTGACTAAATGTATAATTTGTAATTATAACAAGTTCATTTTTGACTTAAGTACCAAACATCGACAAAACGAACGATATGAACTAGAATAATTATATGATTTCTATATCAAGGTAATAAGTGATATAAAAGTAATAATAAAATTGAAATTTGTTTTGAATCAAGTTTATATTAAATTAAGAATATTATTCAAGATGAACAAGGAACATATGTGACAAAGCAGACTCAAGGTAAAGGAACCTGTCACCCTCCTCTTTTAGTCAAAGACTGCTTATATGTTATGTCTTTTAATTTACATTTTATTATGTTGGGGTATGTTATTCAATATCCTTATTTATTTCTATATTATGTCCAAATTATGAGATCTCATTTTCTCTCTCATCAACTCATTTTATAAATTTTAATGTGATTCCATTAGGCTGTTGAATTTTCGTAAGGGAACTTCTTAACCGAATTTTAATTCTTTGGGTTAATATTCTAATTCTGAATTATATCTTTATATGATTATGTGAGAAGCAAATTTTGAAGTCCTAAATTGTATTTTTACGTGATTTTTGTGTATTTTTAGTGAAAACACATAATTAAGCTGTTTAATTAACAAAATGATCATTGTAAGGGAATTTCTAAACTTAATTTACTCTCATTGGGTTTTTCGCATACTTCGTTGATTATAATATGCCATGATTATGTGTAGAATAACTGTTTATTTATTGATGTTGTAATTTTCACTTCCCTTTGTGTGGATATACTATTTATACACATAATCATCCCATTTATAATTTCTTATTTCATTTATACGATGGTTGTAAGGGACTTAGTCTCAATCTCCATTCATTGACGTATATTTTGGTTTATAAAAATCTTGCCATTATATGGTGTATAAACCACATTGACATTTAATTTAATTTAAATGGAATATTATTTCTACATAGCATTTTACTAAACGACAAATGGAATGTTTCTTTTTAACCTATGCGGTGACAACAACCTTTCCACCACTGCGATAAATATATGATATTTTGATTCTTCTACAGGATATAGTGTTTTTAAAAGGAAAACAAACACCATATAGCATTTTTATTTATTTTTTATTTGAAAATGGTTTTGATAATAGGTTGATTAATTCTAAATCTTGTACTAATATCTTTTTATTGGAATGTGGAAAGGTTATATTTCTTTTATGTGTTATGATTATGTTATGGTTCTGGGGAATTTTGTACATATACAGGTGGTTCTATGATAAACATAAGGTGGGTGAGCCTGAGATAGCTCTCCAATGCATTGGTTAACATGAATAAGGTAAACAATAATGTTTCTCTTAATAGATTTAGGGAATATATTGTGATGGGTATTCAAAATATAAGTCCCTATGTAGCTGTGATATCTACAATGTATGTATGTTAGGTATTCCATAAGTTACATTTATTATTTATGATTTCTATGTTTTATTCATAAAATATTATGATTTCATGAGGTATATTAAATAAATTAGGTTGTATGAGTGAATTTAATGATTTTATTGATTTCTAAGAATTGATGGACTAAAGTTTTATTTCCTTATTTTATAACCCTTACTGAAATTTTTATGTACATCCTAAGTTTTTGAAATGTTTTTTATAGGTTAAAAGGAAGGGTAATATAAAGGAATAATTCATGAATATTTATATCAAAAAAATAATTCTTGTTTTATTTAAGGAGTTTTTTTTGTTTTGAAAAATGGTAAAAATATAAGTGTCTACTTTGTAAGACAGGTTTGTTCAACGGCATACTCTACGGAGCGTTAGAGGGTTTGCTCTAGGTTATGAGTTGTTGTCCTGCGGCGGTCTCTCAGCATGTGGAGCTCATCTCCTGATGTGCGGCGGCTGAGTACTCTGAGTATTTTCGAGGGTTTCTTCGGCAGTTGGGGTGGCTGCGGTGGGGTTTTCTCGGTTGATTTTCAATGCATTGTTTGATTCTTGTTTTGAAAATGCTGATTCCTTCCGGTTTCTGTGCTGGTAGTGGTTGATGGCGGCAACGGTGAGGAACTCCGGTGAAGGTGTTGTGCGATCGTCGATTCGACGCTGATTGATGGTGGCCGGTCCGGGGTCTCACCGGTGGCATAAGGTTGGATTTCGCGTTGAAGGTGGCGCGTGCACGGTTAGATGAGCGGTGGCCGCTTCGGATTGGGTCGACGGTGATTTCTGGATATCGGCTTAAGTAATGTTCTTCCTCTGTGACGGTGATGAGGAACGCCGGTGAAGCTCGTCTGTGGTTCGTTGTAGATTCTCCAGTCATCTTGGTGGTTTCGAAGCTGACCATGGTTCGAGGTGTGGCAGGTTTCGAGGGGTCTCGGGCTTCGAGGCTGCGGTGTGGGTTCATGGATCGAGGTAGCGAGCGGTTATTTTTTTTGAATGATGAATTTTTACTTTGAAAGTGGGATGTTGTGCATGTTTGACTGTGCGGTTTGGAGGAATGTTTGGGGTACCGGAAACCCTTAAACCGGGTATTAGAAAATGAAAAAAATGGTTTGGATGTCTAATTTGTAATATTTGAGATGTAATGTAATGGTTATAGCCTAATTCTCTAAATCTCTAAACCTGGAAAGATACACAATGTGAATTATTGACCTAACCCAAGATTAAGTAATGTTTTAAGGGTAGGGCCTTATAGGATGAGCTCATCCTAATAGTCTCTTATATCTAGTAGCAACATAATCCGTCCCATACCTGAGTTGAGATATAGTCAAATCGATGAGAGATGCAAGACTGTTGGAAAACATTACCAGAATATTTATCAATGGCTCACTTTATACTATTTTTAGAAACAAACGAAAGTGATCACTAATAGAAATATATTATACCACTTGGATAAGATATCTCTGGCTATTAGAAATCATATCAAATATTTTATAAAAGATAATTATAAATAATATGTTAGTAATTAATTAAATTTTAAAAATTATATATTAATTAAACATTTACAATCCAAGGTTCAAATATTAGGTGACATGTGGAGGTGGGAACCATGTCCCATGACACCCATAACTCAGAAAAATATTTTTTTGGAATCATACTAGTCATACCAAAAACTAAATGTGAAAAAAAATTCTAATAATAATTGATAATCAGTAAATTATTACCAAAAAATGCATAAATTTAATATAAAATAAATATCATTAAAAATTAAACACACCTCGATAAATGAGGATCATAATCAAGAGATAGTAGTCTCTACATAAAAGGATCCAAAATAATCAAATATGTATGACCACACCCCCTCTTAGTAGGAACACCATCCAAAGGATCATTTGAATTGGGTTCATCAGTAGGATGTCCGACATCTTTCAGAGAATGAAATAGGTCTTCATGATCATATCCATCCATCTGAAACAAATATTCTTACCCATATGAAATTGATAATACAAATTTGAAATATATAAAACTAATAAATACCAGAATATAATAATCATACATGTAACAATTTTTTATTATAAATATCAAATAGAATAAACTAATAAATATCAGTGTATAATAATTACCTGTTACTGTTGATATGAATATAATACATCAATGATCATCTTCTTCATAATTTTCATCGAGATCAATGTATTCATCCCCATATTTAGCATATTTAACTTCAACACGACTTTCTGTTTCATCATCTATTATTACTACATAAACATTATCTACATAATTCAAATTTAATAAGGGGTTTCATCATTGATATTTATATCTCATTGTGTAAGAGATATAATTTTGGGATGTATCTTGAAAATTCTCAATTTTTTTCACTTCCAAAGAACCATTTTCATATTTAATAAACACATTTTATTTGTGATTACATTTCAATCACACTCCAAAAGTTATTAAAATCTCCAGAAACATCATTTTCATTTTCAAAATAAACATAATGTGTTTAATGTTCCAACATAAATAGTGAATTTAATAGAAGAATATTGTTTTATAAAATTTTAACACCTCCATGTCGTAAATGAACTCACAACCTTTAATAAGTATAAAACCATTTACATTTAAAAGTTGTTGCATAATCTATTACTAGATAACATTACTCATTAAAATAATCGATCATACCCTAAAATTGAACTTCATTTTACTTATGAAGATATCCTTTCAAACAAACACCACTATTCATTTATTTCTTTGAGTCTCCATATATGAATGTATGAAATCAGAATTACTTAACCAATACGAATTATATGATTTTACCAATTTTTATGGATGTTTATTTATCACACATAATATACTATTTTTTTTCATGTTGTGTTTCCTATAAATAATAAAAATTATTAAAAATAGACATCATAACATAATTAATTTATTATTCCATCAAAATAAATTCAACTTATGTGTCTTTGAATCCAATATGAAATTTTATTCGATGACGTTCATAAAGAGAATTAGATGTAATGTATACAAATTTTTTTTATATTGTAATCATATAGTCTAAAAAAATAACGTAAGTAAAGTTATCTTTTTTAAAATTTTAGAAAATAATAAAAAAGTAGTACTCAATTCAAATATTATTTCATTACATCAAAATTCAGTATAATATATAAATGAGATCTATGTAGTTATTCATCTATTATCCCCCAGTCTTGATAACCAAAAAATCCAAGATCGATATTATTAAAAACTAACAAATGATGGTTTTTGATATCATCAATTTTTCCTCATTTTGACCCATGAAATTGTTTTTTTAAATGATATTATGACTGAAAATAATAGAAATAATAATTTGAAATTTCCTCATACATGTATGCTTTAGAAATCGACCCTTCAACTGATGCTTTGTAACATAATTTATTCATTATTTTTTTCTTACATCTCTTAAATGGAAACATCCATGTGATTTTTATGGCCCAACACATTTAACATCACATGAAAAATACAATATTAAATGTTCATGGAATCAAAGAATCTAGGTGATAATATTTTTCCATCAAACTCACGAAAACATAATATGAAATTTCTATACAAATATCTTTGAAAAATATTTTATTTTAGTCAGTAAATCCAATATTGAAGAATTCAACTTCCCTCTAAGACCAACTGGTAGCAATATTTCAATTATATAATGGAAATCATTGTAACATCATAGGAAAATAAAGAATAATAAATTTTCATTTTTATTAATATTTGTGAATTAAATAATAATTTTACTTTAAAGGGGTTTCTATGTTTGATATCATACCCGATACGCAACAACGAGTTTTTTTGAAATCTTACGTTCCACTATAATAATAAGATTATATTATTTTAAATAGTAGTTAACACGTAGCCATTGTATTGGCAAGAATGAATAGAAAGAACTAAAATATGATTATATATGTTTGTTAAATGTTTTTACATTTACCCAATTAATGATAAATGCTTAAAATAAGAAAAGAATTTAATTTTAGTCATAGATACTCTAATATTCACTAAAAAGTTGATTTATCACCTCTTGATGGAGAACCCCACTTAAAAATAGTTTTGGTCATTCTTATAAATTATATTGGACCAAATAAAATCCTTTTTTAGAATAAGGACATCAAAATTTACTTTGTGTATGTTTTTGTTATTTTTTCGATAATGTTCATTTTTAATGAATAAGTGAAAAATTTTGTATTTTATTTCAAAACCACATTTTAATATAAATTATTTATATGATTAGATTTACTTTCGAATTGGTTTTAAAGTGAAATTATAATTTATTTTTACCATTTAGTCTAATGGTGGTCATTGTAATTAATTTCACTTTGAAATTGGACTTAAACTTGTGTCAATCTTTTGATATATATTGTTTCTTAAAAACACGCTATTTGTTTTGACAATATGAATTAATTATTAAATTAATTAATGAAAATTATATGTTTTGAATTTTGTAAAATAGACATCATTATTTAATTTGGAATATCAAATATATCTTAGGGTGAATTTTAGGTATTTTTCTGAAAAAATTTCAATTTTTTGATGAATAGTAAAACCACTAAGTGGTAGCTAAAAAAATGAATTTTTCGTTTAAAAAAAACATTACCACATCTTTGAATTGAATTTCCAAAATCTGACATACATGGTTATCATTAGTAAGTAAAATGTGGGTGAATGGGATGGAATTTTTTTTGGGTGAATAGTAACTTTTAAGTTTTATTAATCACAATTAAAGGTAATTAGTGTAATTTAAGGTAAAAATAATGTTATATTAATATGAAATCACCTTGACACGTGTCCTAAAGTTATTTTATGATTCATGGACGACCAATAAAATCTATGGGTCATTTTTTGGTAACCCATGGAGCCACTTGGGTAAGATAATGACATTAATACCTTTTATTTAAAGTAAAAATAAAAATGTCACAAACATGTATTGTTTTACTAAAACAATTATGACATGGGATTATTTAATAGAAATATTTGACTATAAATATTAATTATATATATAAAAATATTTCCAAAAACATGGTAATTTTTTTATAATTTTTAGACATCAAATAAATAAAATTATTTATGACACAATGATGATGATGTGTTTACATCATTAATGAGTGATTTAAATAAATAAGAAAATAATGTTTAAAATAATATCCAACACTTGTACAATTCTTATTTAATGATTCTATTTCTAACATGGGACACCTTATATTCAACTTTATTAATTTTTTGGACCTTTAGAAACTGAAAATCATTATATAATAAAATAATAGTTTCATGATTTCCAAAAGAGCCCCTCCTCTCCCTTATAAAAACACCCCACTTCCTACCCATTTCACACACTTCTCAAGCCCTTTGAATCGTCCAAACTCTACTCAAATAATCTCCCAATATCCCTCTATTTATCCTAGAAGCCTTACCTTAGGCAGAAAGCTCTTCAAGAAACCGTTTTGGTTCAAACCAAGGGGAGTTACCCGATTTAAAGGTAATGTCTTCTCTTATGTTCTTTTGTTTTATTTTGCTTCTCCAACCCACTAAACTATTTTTAATCCTTTATTTTATAACAACAATATTATATTAAATATACTAGGATTTGTTTATTAGAAGTATTTGAGCTACACTTACACACTCCTCCGTCTAATGGTTAAAGAACATATTGTTTCTGTGGATGGAGAGTTACTGCCTCACGAAATGATGAATGTTCAATTTTCTCTTAACACCTTTTATGGTGGCCATTAAGATGTCACTGTATTTATATATGATATATATTATGTTTATTTTTCCCTTATGCCTATGTATTTTTCATTTATGTCATACCTTTATGGTTTCCATAATGGATAAACACGATAATTTCATTTTAGGACGTGTGGACTACCGCCCCCTCAATGTGATTTGAATTGTTAATTCCATATGTGGGATGTATAAAGGATGGAGTTAATAATATTATATATGATATTATACTGGAATTATAATTTACTTTTATATCATTGTGATTTCATTCCATTAAATACAAAATAGAAATGAAAGTAGTGTTCATGCGTACGTACGACTTACCATCTCCATGAACGGTGCATTTCATTTCTTACCTCTAAATGTTATGTAATATTATAAATACATGAATATTATAGATATATATTATATAAATGATATCCAAATAAATAATATGATTCTAGATATAATGTAACTTTGAACACATGAACAACATTTAATTGTAAGAAGTCCATTTTTGACTTAAGTACCAAATATCGACAAAACAAACATTATTAACTTAAATGATTACATAATATTTATAACATGGAAATAAGTGATGTAAAAAGAATAATAAACTTTAAAAAGGTTCTTAAGAAAGTATAAATTAACTTTATTTTATTATTCATTAGATTAAAGAACAATCGAGTCAAGTCAGACACGAGGTAAGGGACTTCGTCTCAATCTCCTTTCATTGAGGCATATTTTGTTCTAATACAATACATTATTTTATACGCTGTATAAACACCATTGACCATTCATTCAAAGGGAATATTTTTCTATGAATAATTTTACTAAATGACAAAAAGGAATGTTTCTTTCAATGTATGCGGTGACAACGACCTTTTCTGCTGCCTCGAGTACTACTTGATCTTTAACTTCCTTAACAAGCCGTAATGTTTTTAAAAGAAAATAAATACAAAATAATATTTTATGTATTTTGGTATAGAAAATGGTTATGATAATGGATTTTTTATGTCAATATATTTAAGAGATATATTGTGATTGAAATGTGGAAATGTTTTCTTTCCATTATATTTGTTTTATGTCTTATGCTTTTATAATGGTACATAGAAATTTGATGGGGGTTACATGATAAACCAAATGACGGGTGGTGCTGTGAATACCAGGACGGGTGCTTACGTTATAACCACCAATGCATTGGGTATGGAAGTTGTCCATATGGATATTAAATTTATTGATAAGTGTGTAAGTCGACCGTATGGTTATTCCATTTATGTATGTTTATGTCCCAAGTTACCTTTATTTGTTATGTGTTATTTATATGTGTTTTATGGTAATATTTTGGTTACAAAACGGTAAGTAATGATATTCTATTTAGTGAACAGTATTTACTACTTCATAAAGGTGGAAAGTATTACTTATGATAAATTATTCATGGTTTACCTGTTGTTTTGAATAAAAATCATAGTTTTCCTTGTTTGTGTATCCCTTACTGAGCTTTTTATTCTCACTCCAAGTTTTTGAAATGCTTTTCATAGGAAATAATGTGGAATAGGGTCAAGGACGGGATCAAGGAAAATTCATGCAGTCTTAAACATGGAACTAAACATGACTCATTTTTTTTAGGAGTTCATGTTTTGTAAAAAAAATAGAAACCTTGTAGAAGAGTCTATTTTGTTATCTTTTGAGATGTAATAGTTCTATCCTAATTCTCTAAAACTCTAAACCTGAAAAGATCCTCAATGTGATTTATTCATTTAATTAATGATTAAGTAATGTTTTAAGGTTGTGTCCTTATAGTTGGTATCAGAGGTCGGTTTAGACAAGTTTAGGAGTTAGAAAACTGTTAAATTCATGTCCATATGGTATGATTGAAATGATATATCATCTAAAGATTTCCATGTTGCTTCGCCTTAGATATTTTTGTGTTCAAAATGGTTTTCCGCAGAGGAAACAGGGAAACTATGTTGGGACGACATCAAGAGGAAGAAAACCTTCCAAATCATCAACATGAGATGGTTAGAATCAGAACTGAATAGTTTGTTGCAGTGATGGCACAGTTGAATTAGGCTATAAATGGTGGTGGTATCAATGCATGAGATCAGATAGATAAACCATAGAGGAACATGAAAGTGGTGGAACATTTTATTAAGCAACATCTCCCATCATTTAGTTGATCATCTTACCCTGTGCTAGCAGAAGGGTGGATTAAAGCACTGGAGAAGATTTTTGATGTCTTGGGGTGTTCAGAACATCAAAAGGTTAGTATATATGTTTACTGTTTCAAAGGTGAAGGTGATCAGTGGTAGTCGATGGTGAAAAATGTCAAGGATAGTGAGGAGATTTATGATCTTCACTGGGATGAATTCAAAGGTATGTTTCATGAGAAATATTTTACTAAGGTGGTTCATCTTAGGATGTAAAAACAATTTCTAGAATTGAGGTAAGAGGATGACTCATTGTCTGATTATAAAGAAAAGTTCACTCGACTATCAAGGTATGCTCCAAATTTGATAAGAGATCTTGATAGTAAAATCAAACATTTTTTCTCAGGGTTAAAGCCAAAGTATCTAAGGGCTTTAGCGTCTCATGAGTTTAAAAGTTAGGAAAAACTCGTTCGATGTGTAGAGAAGGTGGAAATGGTGTTTTCCGATGATCATGAGTTCTTTGTCAAATAACAGAATAAGAAGTCCAGTTTGTAGGAAAATAGAAAGAATTCATCAAATAAGCCAGGAGGTAAGAAAACCAAATATTCATCCTGTGAGAAGTGTGGTAAAATGCATCCTGGAGAATGTTTATCCAAGTCTGGAAAGTGATTTTGGTGTGGTAAGTCTGGTTAAATTTCTTGTAATAGTAAGGAAGATGATCAAGCAGGCAATGAAAAGCTAGCGGTAAGATGTTTTAAGTGTAATTAAATGGTTCATTATGAAAATGTGTGTTTAAAGAAGAACTAAACTGAGTGAAAGAATCCAGACTACAAGCAGAAATGGGTGGTGAAATATTTTGCAACTACTTCAGCAGATGTTGGGCCACCGAATGAAGTACTATCAGGTACACTGTTTGTTTGTTCAAATTATGCCAATGTGTTTTTTGATTTAGGGTCTACACATTCTTTCATTTCTAATAAGTTTTCTAGTAAATTGGGAATTCAATCTCATGATATGAATCCTAAACTTATGGTAAAAACACCCATAGGAAACGTTGAGACAAAAAGAAATTATAAGAACCTTCCTATCCTTGTGTGTGGAAAGAATCTACCAGCAAACCTTATTGTTTTTCCTCTAGTATAGTTTGATGTTATTTTGGGCATGGATTGGATTTCTATTTATTATGATAAGATTCACTACGGAGCTAAACTGGATTCTTTTCAGAATGATTTTCAGTTTTTGTATAAGAATTAACCCTTTCATTTTATAACATATTAGGAAGTTGAGAAACTAGTAAAATATGGAAATGAATGTTACCTTTCACATATTGTTGAAATCAAATGAACTATTTAGATTAATGATGTGCCAGTGGTAAATGAGTATCTTGATGTTTTTCTTGATGGGTTTTTTGGTATTATACATGATCGGGAAGTTGAATTTACTGTTGACTTAGTTCCTGATTCTAAGCCAATTTTAAAACCCCCTTATCGAATGGCTCAATTTAAACTTTTAGAATTAAAGAAACAATTGTAGGAGTTATTAGATAATGGTTTCATTCGACCTATCACATCACCATGGGTGCTCCTATCTTTTTTGTTAAAAAAATATGGTTCAAATAGACTTTTCATTGATTATAGAGCATTGAATAACATCACTGTTAAGAACAAGTATCCTTTTCCTCATATTGATGATTTTTTTTATCAGCTACAGGGAGCTCAGTATTTTTAGAAGAATGACTAAAGTTCGGGGTACCATCAGTTGAAATTAAAAGAAGTAGACATTCTGAAGATTGTGTTTCATACTAGATATGGACATTATGATTTTTTAGTTATGCCTTTTTGGTTAACCAATGAACCTGTTGTATTCATGGATCTAATGAATAGAATCTTCCATGAGTTCTTGGATATGTTTTTGGTTGTGTTCATTGATGATATTTTGGTGTTTTATAAAAGTAAAGATGATCATGAAATTCATTTAAGGGTTATCTTTCAAACCATAAAAGAAAAGAAACTGTATGGAATATTCAGCAAGTGTGAGTTTTGGTTATAACAAATTTTTATCATTGGTCACATTGTTTAAAAAAATGGAATAACTGTTGATCCTTCTAAAACAGAAGTTGTTGAAGAATAGCCAAGACCCACAAATATAACTAAGATCTATAGTTTTCTTGGTTTGGATGGTTATTATCGGAGGTTTGTTGAAACTATTCCACGGTTATCTAGTTCAATGACTATGTTAACTTGAAAAGTTGTTAAGTTCATATGGATAAAAGAATGTGACGATTGTTTTCAGGAATTGAAAAAAAGATTGGTGAATGCCCTAGTTTTGGAACTTCCTTCCAGAATTTGTGAGTTTTTTATTTACAGTGATGTTTCGTTGAAGGGAATTGGTTGTGTCCTTATGCATAAAGATCCGGTAATTGCATATGCTTCACGTCAATTGAAAACTCATGATTTAAATTACCCTACACATGATTTGGAATTTTTTGCAGTTGTTTTTGCTCTAAAAATTTGGAGGAATCATTAGTATTGAGCAAAGTGTGAAATATATACCGATCACAGGAGTTTAAAGTATAAATTCACTCAGAAATAATTGAACATGAGACAGAAAATATGAATGGAATTAATCAAGGATTATGATTGTCAAATTTTATACCATTTGGGAAAATAAATAAAGTGGCTGATGCTTTGAGTCGAAAAATTAATGCTTTATTAACCATGCTAAGTTTCGAATCAGATCCTTTGGTTTTTGATTTGATGAAATTTGGCATATAAGTTGTTGGTTCAAGATGTTCTTCTGTTTTGTTTCACGTTTCAGTGAGATCATCTCTATCAGACAGAATTAAGGAAGCGCTGAAGAAGGACAGTGGGTTATAGGAAAAGGTAGAGCTCGTTTAGAAGGGTAATTTCCTGAATTTAACATGGATAATGACTGTGTTTTGAGGTTTGGGAAGAGATTATGTGTGCCTTGTGATTCACAGTTCAAGAATGAGTTGTTATGTGAGACTCATAGTTCCCTGTTTTTAGTTCATCCTGGTAGTACTAATATGTACAGTGATATGCGAGAGTATTACTAGTGGGATGGAATGAAAAGAGATATTAATGATTTTACTATAAGTGTTTGACTTGTCAGCTGGTTAAAGCAGATCGCCAGTTACCGAAAGGTATGCTTCAGTCTTTACTGGTGCCATAGTGGAAATAGGAAAATATATCCATGGACTTCATTGTGGGATTACCACAGACATCTCGAGGTAATAATACAATCTGGGTTATTGTTGATCGATTGACTAAATCTACTCATTTCCATCCTATTCGAGATACATTCTCTCTAGATCAACTTTCTCAGTTGTATGTTAAAGAGATAGTCAAGTTACATGGATTTCCCCTCTCCATTGTATCTGATCATGATCCCAGGTTTAATTATAACTTTTGGAAATGCCTTCAGAAGTGTTTGGGTACTAAATTAAATTTCAGTATAGATTTTCATCCATAATCAGATGGGTAGTCAGAATGAATAATTTAGACCATGGAGGATATGTTACATGCTTGCATGATGGATTGTCAGGGAAGTTGGAACCAACATCTTTCTTTGGTTGAATTTGCTTTTAACAACAGTTTTCATTCCAGTATACAGATGGCTCCGTTTGAGGCATTATATGGTAAACGATGTCGAACTCCAGATTTTTGAGATGAAGTAGGGGAAAGGAAGCTGATGGGACCATAATTGGTATAGGAGATGGAAAAAAAGGTTCAGTTGATTCAGAAGAACATGAGAACAGCTTAGAGCAGGTGGAAAAGTTATGCAGATAACTGAAGGAAGGATCTATCTTTCGAGGTAGGTGATCATGTTTTTCTCAAAGTTTCTCCATAGAAATGTGTGATATGTTTTGTAATGAAGGTAAAGTTGAGTCCAAGGTTCACTGTACCTTATGAAATCCTAGAGAAAGTTGGATTAGTTTCATACAGAGTGGCTTTACCTCTACGTTTATCCCAGGTACACAATGTTTTTCATGTTTCGATGTTAAGAAATTATATGCCAGATCCATCTCATGTTTTGAGCCCAGAGGTAGTTCAGTTGGAAGAGAATCTCCCATATGAAAAACAAACAGTCCAGATTATTGACCAAAGAGAGCTTGTGTTGCGAAATAAGGTAATTTTTCAAGTGAAGGTTTAATGGAAAAACCATATGGTTGAAGAGGCAACATGGGAATCTGAAAATGCTATGAGGGATAAATACCCCCACTTATTTTGATAAGAGAGTAAAATTACAAGGATGAAATTCCCAAAAGTGGGGAAGGATGTAACATCCCAGGTATATAAATAATAAGACATTTTCATATTTATTAATATTATTGAATTAAATATTATTTTTACTTTAAAGGGGCTTCTATTTTTGATATCGTACTCGATACGCAACAACAAGTTTCTTTGAAATCTTACGTTGCACACTCATAATATAATAATATTATTTTAAATAGTAGTTAACACATAGCCATTGTAATGCCAAGAATGAATAAAAAAACTAAAATATGATTATATATGTTTGTTAAATGTTTTTACATTTATCCAAGAAAATATTATGGCTTAAAATAAGAAAATAATTCAATTTTAGGCATATATACTCTAATATTCACTAAAAGGTTGATTTATAGCCTTTTGATGGAAAAACCTCCTCAAAAATAGTTTTGGTCACTCTTATACATTCTATTGGACGAAATAAAATCCTTCCTTAGAATCGGGACATCAAAATTTACTTTGTGTATGTTTTTGTTATTTTTTCGATAAAGTTCATTTTTAACGAATAAGTGAAAATGTTGTATTTTAGTTCAAAACCACATTATAATATAATTTATTTTATGATTAGATTAACTTATGAATTGTTTTTAAAGTTAAATTAGAATTTATTTTTACCATTTAATCCAATGGTGGCCATTTTAATTAATTTCACTTTGAAATTGGATTTAAACTAGTGTCAATCTTTTGATATATATAGTTTCATAAAAACACGCTATTTGTTTTGAAAATGGGAATTAATTATTAAATTAATTACTAAAAGTTATATTTTTTGAATTTTTTAAAATAGAAATCATTTTTTAATTTTGAATATCAAATATATCATAAGGTGAATATTTGGTATTTTTTGAAAAAACATCAATTTTTTATGAATAGTGAAACCACTAAGTGGTAGTTAAAAATAGAATTTTTCATTTAAATGAAACTTTACCTCATATTTGAATTTAATTTCAAAAATTAGACATACATTGTTGTCATTATTAAGAAAAATGTGGTTTAATGGGATGATAATTTTTTTTGGTGAATAGAAACTTTTATGTTTTAATAATCACGATTAATGGTAATTAGTGTAATTTAAGGTAAAAATAATGTTATAATAATATGAAATCACCTTGAAACGCGTCTTATACTTATTTAATGAGTCATGGAAAACCATGAAAATACATGGGTCAATTCTTGGGAACCCATGGAGCCACTTGGGTAAGATAATGGCATTAAAACCTTTTATTTAAAGTAAAAATAAAAATGTCACAAACATGTATTGTTGTACTAAAATAATTCTGACATGGGATTATATAATTGATATATTGGACTATATATATTAGTTATAAATCAAAAAATATTTCCTACAACATGGTAATTTTTATATAATTTTTAGACATCAAATAAATAAAATTATTTATGACACAATGATGATGTTGTGTTTATATCATTAATGAATGATTTAAATAAATAAAAATATATTGTTTAAAATAATATCCAAAACTTTTCAAATTATTATTGGATGATTTTATTTCTAACATGTTCCACCTTATCTTCGACATTAATAATATTATGTACATTTATAAACTGAAAATAATTATATAATAAAATAATAGTTTCATGCTTTCCAAAAGAGCCCCTCCTCTCCCTTATAAAAAGACCCCACTTCTTTCCCATTTCACACACTTATCATGCCCTTTGGCTCGTCCAAAATCTACTCAAATAAGATCCCAATATCCATCTCTTCATCCAAGAAGCCTTACCATAGGCATAAAGATCTTCAAGAAACCCTTTTGGTTCAAACTAAGGGGAGTTACTCGATTTAAAGGCAATATCTTCTCTTATGTTCTTTTGTTTTATTTTTCTTCTCTAACCCCCAAAACTATTTTTATTATTTTCTATTGTAAAAAAACCAGTATATTCAACATACTAGGACGTTTTTATTATAAGTATTCGAGCTAAAATTACACACATCTTCGTCTAATTGTTAAAGAACAGACTGTTTCTGTGGATGGCGAATTACTGCCTCACGAAATGATGATTGTTCAATATTCTCATAACACCTTTCATGGGGGCCATTAAGATGTCACTGTATTTATATATTATATATATAATATTTATTTTTTCCTTATGACTTCTTATTTTTCATTTATTGCCTAACATTATGGTTTCTATAATGGATAAATGAGATAATTTCATTTTAGGATGTATGGACTACCGCCCCCTCAAAGTGATTTGAATCGTTAATGCGATATGCGGGATGTATAAAGGATGGAGTTAATAATATTATATATGATATTATACTGTAATTATAATTTACCTATTTGTAATTGTGATTTCATACCATTAAATATGAATTAGAAATGAAAGTAGCGTTCATGCGTACGGACGACTTACCGACTCTATTAACGGTGCAATTCATTTCTTACCTCTAAATGGTATGTACTATTATAAATAAATATATATGATAGATATATATGATATATATGATATCCAAATCATGAATACCATTCTTGATATAATGATCCATTGACCACATGAACAACATGTAATTTTAAGAAGTCCATTTTTGACTTAAGTACCAAATATCGACAAAATGAACATTACTAACTTAAATAATTACATAATGTTTATAACATAGAAATAAGTGATATATAAGGAATAATAAACTTTAAAAAGGTTCTTAAGAAAGTATAAATTAACTTTAGTTTATTATTTAGGAGATTAAAGAATGATCGAGTCAAGTCGGACACGAGGTAAGGGACTTCTTCTCAATCTCCTTTCATTAATGCATATTTTGTTATAATACAAGACATTCTTTTATACTCTGTATAAACACCTTTGAATTTTCATTCAAAGGGAATCTTTTTCTATAAGAAATTTTACTAAACTACAAAAAGGAATGTTTCTTTTAACATACGTGGTGACAACGACCTTTTCCACCGCCATGAGTACTACTTGATCTTTGGCTTCCTTAACAAGACGTAATGTTTTTAAAAGAAAATAAATACCACATACTCATTTATACATTTTTGTATTCAAAATGGTTTTGATAATGGATTTGTTATGTCAATATATTTACCTGATATATTGTGAATGAAATGGGGAAATTTTTTCTTTCCATTATATTTGTTTTATTTCAAATGATTTTATAATTATACTTAGACATTCGACGGGTAGTTACATGATAAACCAAATGACAGGTGGTGCCATGAATACCAGAATGGGTGGTTACATTGTAACCTCTAATGAATTGGGTAAGGAATTTGGTCATATGGATATTCCATTTAGTGATATGTGTGGAAGTCGACCGTATGGTTATTCTATTTATGTATGATTATGTCCCAAGTTACCTTTATATTTTATGTGTTCTTTATATGGATTTTATGGTAATATTTTGGTTACAAAAGGGTAAGTAATGGTCTTTTGTTTAGTGAAGACTATTTACTACTTCATAAAGGTAAAAAGTATTACGTATGATAATGTATTCATGGTTTTCCTGTTTTTTTTAAGAAAACTAATAGTTTTCCTTCTTTGTGTATCCCTTACTGAGCGTTTTATGCTCACCCGATGTTTTTGAAATGTTTTTCATAGGAAATAATGTGAATAGGGTCAAGGATGGGATCAAGGAAATGTCATGTTGTCTTAAACATGGAACTAGACATGAATCTTTTTTTCAAGAGTTCATGTTTTGTAAAAAAAAATGGAAACTCTGTAGAAGTGTCTACTTTGTAATCTTTTGATATGTAATAGTTATGTCATAATTTTATAAAACTATAAACCTAAAAAGATACTCAATGTGAATTATTCATTTAATTCAAGATTAAGTAATGTTTTAAGGCTGGGTCCTTATAATCATGAATTTTTAACTCAGTAATATTTCTATTTCCATTGTAATGAAAAAAAATTCTATGAATAACCATATTGTAAAGAAAAATATCTTATCCATTGATAGAATAATAAATGGTTTTATTTATTAAGTGGGTAAGAAACATTTGTCTTCATTAATTTTTGTGATCTATTATCTTTAAATAATTTGATGTTCAAGATGTCTTAAATTCTAGGAAAGATCTAACCATGCCTTAATATAGTCTTTGGTCTTACCATGTGTCCAACATGGTATAAAATATGTTATCATAAAAAAATTGTCACTATATATATTACATATAACTTGTGATGAACCAAAAACTCAGATGAATATAATAGATTCAAGAAAATAATACAATTTATCCAATTATGATCTCTTCCAAAACTATTATTTTTGTGTTCCATTATGGTAGATCCAAAAGTACCTGGAGGAAATGTAGAGATAATAGATTTTACCTCGTTACTTGAGGGCACTATTAGAGGTTCATTTTTTTCAATTGAACCATTTTCAAAATTAATCCTTTTCATCAAAAGGGGTGATACGTTGGAAGACATCTACAATGATATTAAAAATAACTAAAATTTCACCCATTACCATGAATAGACATTTTTCCTCTTCTATGAGATATAAATCTCATTTAGACTATGTTTTCACCTTCAAAGTAACATATCACGCATCCAAACATCACTGATTATCCATATTAATGAAACCTTTAGTTTAAAATTCATTATCTGCAATAATATCAAATATAGTAACTTTGTTGTTCAATAAATAAATTAACTCATCAATTTGTGGATTAAAATAAACATCAATATTCTCCTTTGGATTTATTGGAAATAATGGCATCAATATATATTTATGGTTCCTTCATCCACATCAAATTTGGTAAGTTCTAAGGAACAATGAAAATAGGACTATAAAAATATTGACTTCCTTATGCACTAAATGGATAAAATCTATCTATAGAAAGGAATATATATATATATATATGTTAAAAGTATCTGAAGAAAAACAAGTATACATATGATCAAAGTTCTTCCATAAATCACTATCACATAGAGGATTTATGCTTTTACTAACAAAAATATTTGATTTATGACATGTCACCAATCCAAATCTGTTGTGAGACATAAATAAACACTATAAATGAGGTGTAAAATGAAATATCTAAAATTTTTAATAGGAAATCTGTTATTTTCTTATTGTTCCTCTTTATACCTCAATTCTCAAAATGATGATCAATTATCCAAGGATTTAAAATCATTGGAATATATGTTGAAATCCTGTGAACATGCAATGATTTTATGATAACTAAGAACACAATTATGAAACAATCTACCACATTCATTGAAACTTATAGGTAGTTTATTTCTGTCAGGATAAAAAAATTTAACCAAATATAAAATATGATCAAAATAATTATTCGAAATTCTGAAAATCATATTTAGTAACAATAAATTTAGTATCATCTTCATGGTTTCTCATCTGGAATCCTGAATATAAGAAGTCCATAATAGATTTAAAAAAATTGAAAACCTGATACTGTTCGGATTAAAATTTGGAACATCATTCTATGTTGTTGTTTCAGGAATGTATGGACCAACATCCTCAGGTACTACATTCAGAAATAATAGATCCAAAACCAATTTTTTTCTAATGAATTATTTCCAGCATGTTGATACCAAAAAATATAATCTTCTTTAAAACCAAAATTCAAAAAAATGAAGTCCAACATTGTCAATCATTTCAAACCAAATAAGATAATATTTATAACATGGAAATTTAAGTGTTCATTGAGAAACAATATCTTAATATAAAAAATTATATTAATAAAAAGGTTTAATTCCCTTCAATGTATACAAGATTTATACCATATCAATTTGTATTTTTTTGATGATTTATCAAAGCACGGTCGCAAAATAGAAATTGGGTTCTACTTCTTAATTCCATAGTTATATAAAAAAAATTTAAAAAAGAATAATTATTACTAATAATTCTGATCGGTTACTAATAATTATTATTATATTTTAGCACTTTAAAAAATTCTATGGAATATGATCAGAGTGAAGCATTGGGTAAGCATTGGATTATAGGGATCATAGATACTCAGTTTAGGGTGAATAAAAATATTAAATATATTATATAAGACAAATGATTTTTTTAAATAATATAATAACTAAAGAACGGTGTCTAATATGAGAAATTTGAGACCACTATTAGATATGGGATGTGGTGTTTACCCTTTTGTGTGACATTAAATTTATAGGAGTTGATAGTTTAGTAAAATCGCACATGATGTTAATTCCTTTTAATATTTTTATTTTCAATTTTTACAATAAAAATTGAAGAATATTCATAATGGTGTATCATATCAGAAATCTAACCCCATCGTTAGATAATGGATTTTGGGTTAACCATATGTATGACATAACATTTGTGTGCATCGGGTGCTTGGTAACATGGAACATGAGGGTAATAAAATTAATGATTTTACTATAATTTCTTATAAAAAATTATGTATCTCCCAATTAGTGTATCATATGAAAAATTCGATACAATCATTGGGTCTGGTGTGTGTGGTTTACCCTAGGCACGAGATAACATTTATGAATGTTAGGTGTTTAGTTAAATTGCACATGAGGGTAATTCACATGTTTTTTTATTATAATTTCTTATTAAAATATAAAAATTATTTCAAACTATATATCATAAGTAAAATCATTTACCACAATAGGGTCTAGGATGTGGAGTTTACCCTAGGCATGACATATGATTTTTAAATGTCGGGTGTTTAGTCACATCACAAGTGAGGGTAATTAATTTTATATATGTATTATAATTTCTTATTAAAATTTAAAGTATCTTTAAAACTATGTATCCTATGCCAAATTAGATACCATCATTTGGTCCATGATATTAGTTTTACCCTATACACGACATAACATTTGTGAGTGTTGGGTGTTTGGTAACATCGCACGTGAGGGTATCATTTTTAATCCTTTATTAATATTAGCTATATATATTATTTATATATATACATATTACTATATTTTTATAATTTATTACTAAAAATTATTTTAATTAATTAATCATTTATAAGAAATATTGTGAATTTATAATATTTATTAGTTTTAATATTTTTTTAAGGTTTAATAAAAAATTTAGTATTCTACTACCAATATTTTTTAATTTTTTGTAGTTGAAATTTTTTTTATTTAATGATTTTTATTTATTATTTATATTTGAATTTATGATAAATATTAATATTATTTTTAAATTACTCATATTTTTTCTTTTATAAATTTTTCTATATTTACGTAATTTCCTCAAATATTAAAATTATTAATAATAATTTAAAACTAACACTAATATTTATTATTTATTAATAATATTGACTAAGTAATTATTAATTATTTTAAATTATGTAATTATTATTATTAAGTATTTAAATCATTATGAAAATTTTAATAATTAAAATATATATATCAATTTCTTATTTAATATAAATACATTAATTAAATTCTAACTTCTTTTTAGACAAATATAAAAATATCAAATCTATATTAACATATATATATATATATATATGAATATAATTTATAAATTAATTTTCTTATATATAATTTTTATTATAAATAAATTTGATTATGTGGAATTAATAATTTATTAAAAAATTTATAAATAATATTGAGTAAATATTTTTGAAATAAAATATATTTTTAATTGATATTTATTTTGCACTAATAATTTTTTAATTAATAATTTCCCCCCTAATCAAATTGTAAATATTATGAGAGTTGGTATTTTTTAAACATTTATAGATTATTAATAGTGTTTATATTATTTAGTACAACATTTATACACATTTCTGTGAATTTCTAATTGTTTGTTTTATAAATTTTTGATAAATTATTTTTATTATTTTATAATTATCACTAATATTTATAATTTATTAATAATAAAAACTCATTAATTTTTAACTATTAAAAATTATTTAATTACTGTTAATAATTATTTAAATTAATACTACCTTTTTATAATTAAAAATTCTTATGAATTTTTAATAATTTGAAGTATTTTTTATATTTTTTAACAAATTATCAAAAAAAATAATCATAATTATTATAAACTAGGGTTTTAATAAATATTATATATTTTAAATTATTATAGTTTTTCATTAAACTATTTCTAAATGCTTTTCTTTAAAACTAATCTTATAAATAATTTTTTGTTAATAATTTTTCATTAAACTAATTTTCTCATCGTTATTAAAAAACCACTCCTTTATTTTTTGTTTCATACGTTATATATATGTATAACATAATTTCTTAGTGAAATAATTTTACATATTATTAATTATTACATTTTTTTCTAAAAAAATTAACATATCAATCTATATACATACATACACGCGAACGCACGCCCACACACACATATGTATATTAACATGTAAATAAATATATATATATATATATCACCAAACAATTAAAAAAAATTCACATATTTCAATAATCTTATAATTTGAAATAATAATATAAAATAATAAACTTCTAGAAACCAGAAACACCAAAAAATAATCTATTAAATCTAAAGATCAAATATTGAGAAAATTACATAAATTCAAATTTTAAAAATAGTTTGAAAAAGTGACACCCAAATAGGGAATAATAAATTTTGATTAACCCTAAATATAAAATAAATTATAAAAAACTGTAAAATTTATAAACATGGGTTTTGAACAAACCAATTTTTACAACAGTGAACCAAAATACACAAAAAATGATATAAGAGATAAGTAGAGTTTGTACTTGGTAGGTCTGATCCAAAATCTACAAGAAAATATAATAAAAAATATTTCTCGAAGTTGTAGAGAGTGGGGTGACTGGAGAAAGTATGTCATGTCATTTTGAGAGAGGGATGAAGAAAGGAAGGGAAAAGGGGGGGATTTTTTATAGATTATTTGAAATGGAATTAATTTCACAGTAAAAAATATATGCATCAAAATTATATTAATGGGTAGTTAATTATTATCCCAAATTATCCTAATACGATGAGAATTTTCAATGGACATAGAAGTTTTTCTCAAACTACCATCCTGAATACGTTTCACACTAAGCGATAAGAAGTCTCAGCAAAAAAATTTCTAACAAATTTACATTCCCGTTGTAAATAAGTACCACTTGGGATGGAATACTACTTCTGTTGCAAATAATTCCCACCCAATGAATATTTGTGACGGGGCATTTTTCTATCTAGAATTCCACATAAAAAATGATTTAAATTTTAGTAGTATAAGATTAAAAAGAAATGTGCATGTAGGTCTTGGAAATAATGATTCATAGTAGCTCAAAGTCAGAGGATTGAATAATTTGGGAGCTTTGTTGATGAATGGTTGCATTAACTCTGGGCCTATAGATCCCCCTCCTTCTATTAATTGATATGGTTCTATGTAATTGGATATTGTTCTTAATCAATCCATTTCTCTTGTTATGGTAGATATTCATGATTATATTTCTTCTTTTGGATTAATGAAAATGAATCATATTAGGAAATCTAACAAGTCTTGGGGAGATATTGTCCTTAAGGGATAAGATGAAATGATCAGTCATCTGATGAAGTAGTTGCACAACCATATTTTTAACTACAACTCCTTCATAAACATATGGTTTCCTCAATACATAGTAAATGAAAAACAATGATTTTAAGGCCCTATCATGAGAAAAATTTAAAATTTCTAAACAAAAATAGATGTTGGAGAAATTTGTATTAGAGAAAGGCTTGTCCAAGGTCTCTGATAACTCAAGGAGGATAGGTTAAGATGGTTTAGAATGTGAGTTTAGTTGGTCCTCAATAAATATTCATGTGATCACAAGGATTGATCTTTCTAGTAAAGGAAACATAGAGATTTTTGGGGTGAAAGGAAGGAATGGTGATAATAATCTCATGTCGATGGAAAGATAGAGAAATAGTACACCTAATGATATTGTGGATGAAACAATGAATTCTATTAGCATGAAAGGGAGGTTCAATGAAGTGGAGGATTATTGATATGTGACTCTTAGTTACTAATAATTTTTTGAACCTCTTGTACAGGATAAATTGTAAGAGTATGATTTGTAGAATGTCATTGTACAATAGCCAATAATGGCTACAAATGAAAAGCAGTAACAGAGCACCCTGAATGTGATGCACCCTGAAGTCAGTGACATATAAATGAATTATGTAGGTCAATCTAGAGTATCAAAAAAAATTATATTTTAATATATGATAGCTACAGGTGCACGGAGTCCTTGGAGATGGATGTTGTTTCTCGAACTATTTCCATAATGGCGGATTCATATGTTTTCTACCCTCAAATGTAGGTCACTATGAAGGAAAGATTACTGGTTTCTAAAAATAACTATTTGTGTGTGGATAAGATCTCTACCACTAATTCCTTTGGTCTATTTAACTTTTCTAAAAATATTTTCATAGTGTTTAATCGTGATAAAAAAATTGGGACGGACAACAAAATAAGAGAAGCTGCCTGAGGTGGCCTTAAAAGAACTGAGTGTTGTGGAATCTAATAAACCATCCTCATATGAAGTCCATCAACATTGGCACTGAGAGAAGACCTAGCAGCGTGGCTGGAATATACGTAGTAGAACCCCATGTAGTAGGGGTATGGGTTGTTGAGGACCTAATATTACCCATGTTGATTTTCTTGACTTTTAATGGTACTTTTGTATATATGGATGTATTTCCATATCTAACCTATTTCTCCCTATTTTACTCTGTTATTATAATAAAAAGGAATTGTGCCTTTATGCCCAATCCAAAACCTTTTTAAAAAATATATTTTATAAATCAACATTATTATTATTATTATTCCCAAAGCTAATACACTAAAAAAACGTTACATGAAACATAACTTTATTTATTAGTAATATTTCAAAATAATTATATTAGTAATTGTTGAAAATAATTTTAATATATCTAATTAATTATATTATTAAATTTATTTTTAATATTCAGTATTAAAAATTATTCAGTATTTGTAATCCCCCCTCTAAATAGTTTTTATGTATTATAAATTATTGATTAATATTTTTTATATTTTTAATTATATTATTAATTGTAACATATAAAAAAATATTATTAATTATAATTTTGACTATATAAATGACATTATTTGTATTCATTATTATGACTTTATTACTCAAAATTTATTTCCTTATTAAACTATTAACGTTTATTAAAAATATTTCATCACTAATGATTTTTTATCATTAATATTTAATTATGGAAAATTAGTGTATGGATCCCACATCGAAAATTTAGAAGGTTCTTCATGGATCACAACAATATAAAAGGTTGTCTTTGGTGGAATTTTAGATAATAATTTTGGAATTAATTTTTTTTAAAATAAAATATATAAAAATAGTTAAATATTATTTAATTACATATATATATATAACAAAAAATAATTTATTTCAAAAAATATATATAATGGAAGGTGATTAAGGTATTGAATGAGTTAGCACCTCTTTCATTAAAATTGTAAGGAAGTCACAGTCTTATTCACCGTACTCTTGATAAAATTTTTAAAAATGGTGTTGATTGATTCAACAGAAACATTTATATTCTAACAAGTCGGAAAAATATAAATCGGAAAATAGTTTAGGGATTTAGTGTTTTTTGAAAATAATTTCATATTTTCCATTGTATGTGGAAGATTTTATTATATATACATACCTACATGGGAAAGAGGTACCGCATAGAGTCTTCAGATCCCTTTATGAAATTCTAAGGCCTTTATTCTCTCCATAACGCATCCAGATAAAAGATGATGAACGTAGTAGTGACAATTCCTCCTCCAGTAACCCCATCACTATCCTTCAACATCTAAACGAACGACACTGTAAACACCCCTCAATCAGTATCCATTTTCTCCAGTGATTTCTTCACACCCATCATTCTTGGAAGTGCCACAACCCCATCCATCGTCCCCGACATTAGAACTCACCTAGAAGCCACGAACGTCGACAATATCAACTTTCAATTGATCTTCTTAAATGTTGATCATTCGATTACATTATCGGGAAATAAAGAAAGATTGGAACCCCTATCCACCAACATACTCGAACCCCATATTTCTATAATCAATGCCACACTCACCCGACTCAAGTTCAACATGTTGGGAGACATGAAGTATTGTCAAATTCTTGATATGGGGCATCCAATGTATGTCCCAATTCATTATAAACCCTAACTTATGAATCCATCTGATTGACACCATACTTTCTAGTTATTTTTGTGTGTGATTATATCCTAATAAATAAGGGTGTGGTATCTGATGTATTTTTTCATTTGATGTTGATGTAAAAAATCAAGTGTGTTTCTATTTCCATTTTTGTTCCTCCAATCACATCCAATGACCTCTACACTTGCTCCCAAATTTTTTTTGTCACGACCCGTCCTCGGGGCCCGTGTCGTGACTACCCCAATCCCGCCTTCCATAGGCCAGGGGCTGGTGACTAGCACAAAAGGCATAAATCCTGATAACTGGGAAGACATTGCCCTTATAAAAGTAACAAAACACCACAGGGTACAAGAAGAAGTAAAACACTAAGTACCAAAAGGAAGTGCTGAAAAGTAAATGGGCCAGAATACAAACCCAAATGAAAGTACATCTACAACTGAAAGAAAGTACAACAAAGACAACAGCTGGAAGAATGGAAGTAGCTCTTGGGTCGTCCTCCTCGGATCCTATCTGAAGGGTAGGTACAGATAGGCTCTACAATGCTCTCTCCCGTCAACCTCCTCCGAGTGTCGCCTCATCATGAAGTCCACCACAGGATACTGTCTCGTCGTGAGGTCCACCTTCGGGTACCGTCCAGTCCTCGAACACTCGGCCTCTGTCTGCGCTGCCCGTCGTCTGTAACCAACCCAACGAGGTGCGGGCATAGCCCGTGCAGGGTTGAGTATAACGATACTCAATAAGGACCCCGAGACCCTCAAGGTCTCACTGAATCCAACAAGGATAACCACATATAAGATCTCAACAGACAACTTCTACTTAGATATATTCCCATACATATACCCTAGTTATCGAGTAACCCATCTTAATCATGAGGTAACACAAAGATTTATGAAATCAACGGATAACCACTATCCAGGTATATGCCCATACATATACCTAAGTTATCAATTATCCCATCTCAATCATGAGGTAAAAACAAAGTTCATAGACTCAACTCAACCAGGATCTTATTCATGGTGTCGAAACCATGGCTGCTGGAGAACTCCTCCTCTGTCGAGTACAGTGGGCCTGCCGCTACAACCAAGCGCGCCGAACTCCTCCTCTGTCGAATACAGTGGGCCTGCCGCTACAACCAAGCGCGCCCCACTATCCTTGGACTACTGTAGTACTCCCCCTGTCGAGTACTGTGGGCCTTCTGCTACAACCAAATGCTTCCCACCATGGGTCTTCCGCTACAACCAAGCACTCCTCCGCCATGGGTCTTCCACTAAAACCAAGCGCTCCCCCTCATAGCCTCCAGAGATACTTCTTCTGTTGAGTACCATGGGTCTGGCGCTACTACCAAGCACTCCTTCGCCGTGGGTCTTCTGCTATAACCAAGCGCTCCCCACTTGGCTGTCCGAAACACACCGAGTCGATAGATCAGCAATTGTCAAGTCTCAGCCAGCTACTAGGTCTATGCACTCTGCTAGCTTGTCACCGGGAGGGTATGATCCACGAGCTATTGGTTGATACTCCAAGTATCACAAAGTTCCACGAAGAAGTTTCTCAAAGTACCACCTCGTCATAGGGGTATCAATGCAACAGACGGTGCGTCAGTCGGACGCCCGGTCTATGAGTTACTAGCCTTTTCGTCCCAGGGGCCCGGTTGGTTTCGTGTGCAAACCAACCTAGTTGTATCTCGACTGTACCCCGAACTCTCATAGGGTAATCTCATAGGGACCGTTTCTCAACGTGATCACCAACGCCGCTGACGGTTCGTCAAACAGACGTCCGGTCTGAAAGTTTTCAGCTTTTCCATTCCAGGGGCCCAGTTGAATTTCGGGTACAATCCAACCCGGCCATTATCCAACTGCATCCAAAACTCAGGAGAATCATGCCAAAAGTTTCTTCTCATCAATAGGAATCCAACAAAGTTGACGGCACGTCAATCGGACATCTGGAGCTCGAGATATAAGCGTTTCCGCTCCGAGGGCCCGATTAGTTTCATATCCGAATCAACCCAGACATACTCAAAGTTCTCCGAAACCTTGAGTGTAATATACCGAAACTACCGTCTCGATCCAAGGATCGCTACGCAATTGACGTTGTGTCGATCGGAGGTCTGTAGCCCAAGTTATGGGCGACAGACCGAAATAGTCCGAAAATGGGGGGTCTGGGCTCGGTCCGTCCCGGCCCAACCCCCCTGGGTTGGCCCGAACCGGGTTGAACCGACCCAGGTCCGGTTCCGACCCAGCTGGGCATGGCCCGGCCCAGCCCGGGTGGCCTGGCCCAGTGCGGATGGTCCGGCCCGGGGTGGCCCGGCGATGGCCGAGCGACCGCGCAAAAGGGGGGGGGGGGCGCTGGGCCCTTGAATAAAATTGCGGCCCCCCACGTGGGGGCTGCCCCTTGCCAACGAACGCGGCCAAGCGCCGCATCCCGCCTCCCACGGTCCCGTGAGGTCGCGGAACCAGCGGCCTGCCACCGTGGCTGAAGCCGCGACGGCCCTTCCCGGCGGCGCGCCGACGGTGTTTTCCGCGGACCACCAGACGCGCTACAGTGGTCTGTTTTTTCTGCCGTCTTCACCATAGGTCCTCCCAGGATTGGACCTTCACTACGAGGACCTCAAAATTTCCTTGAGGCCTACTTCGTCATCGCCCGCCGATCCACACACCAAGAACGACGAAACTGTGGGTTAGGACTTGTTCGTTGGTCCGCACCCACCGCGTTAGCAGTTTAAACGGCTTCCGACAAATTTTAATCACATGCTGAGGATATAAATCACATAGATTTAATTGAACCAAAAACCCCTACCTCAAGTGGTAGATGATTCGAAGATTGTCGCGGGAGAAGGAATGTCACGGAAGAAGCGTCGCTGAAGGAGGATCATCACGTCGCAGAGAAAGGATTCGTCGGTGTTGCGTCGTCGATCTTCGAGGATCTGGCGTTCTTGTCGACCTTCATCGTAGGTTGACATTCTTCGCATTCTTTGTGTTCTTCGCATTCTTCACATTCTTCGCGTTCTTCGTCGAGGAAGAAGTGTTTCACGGCTTGAGTGATTTCTCCCAAACCCTCTCACACAACCAACCTCTAATAAAAAGATTTTTCTTATTTTATTAACACACAAGCCAACGCTTTTGAAAATAAAAAATTGAAACCATCAATTAAATGAATTAATTGGGGAGTTTAAACCACCCAATTAATGAGGCTTTTATTATCCAGATTAAACGCAGTGGTTGACTTCATTAAAAAGGGGGTGTGTGTGCGTTACTTAATTAAAGGAGAGGGGTTGAAAAAAAATGTGGGGATCATGTGGGCCCTACCCCAAAAATATCTTACCTAGGTGTAGGATATTGTGGGTCCCACTTTAACCTCTTAACTTTGGTTAAATAACTTAAAATAAAATAAATTGGTCGCACCATTTAATTTTATTCATTTACTTAACCCAAAAATTGAAAAACTACACCCAAGAAAACGCAACTCTAGAAAAGGTGTTTCTATGCAAAAACCGGCATTGCGAATCCATCGGTGCCCTCGAAATTCGATTCTGAGCACCGGTTTAAAAGATATAAAAACTCTCTCGTTCGTTCACGGAATGTACCCGAGCTAAACTTCGGAAAATGATTCTAGGCTCACCGGGCCTCGGAATCATGTGCCGTCAGAAACTACGTTCTTGTAAAATTCCAAATAGAATTAAGAAAAAAAAATTCCCTTGAAATTTCTGGGTCTTTACATTTTTAGCCACTAAAATTTCTATATTACGTGTTATAAGTGGATTGAAGTTGTCTCAACCAGTTACAAAAGAGGCCTATAATATATGCTTCCAATCTGTTATATAAAAGGATAGATGTAGAAGGTGAAAACTAGTAGAAAAAGACCTTTAGAGACCACTAATATCCATCGGTAAAGGCCTGTATCATCCTCATATAATGTCCACCATTTAGAGGACACTATAGACTAGGTTTGAGTCACCTATATTTACTACCATTTGGTGATATATATCGAGAATATCAGGGTCAACATTAGCAACTACAATTTGGGGATCACTATAAATGATTGGGATTTCTTTTAGGGACTATCATATGGTGTTCAGGATAATCTAACTTGACCAACCTGTAGATTCCTCTATATGGGTCACATAATGGTCATTATTTCTAACATATAGTTACCACAAAATGGGTTCCACAATTTATCTTTTTAGTATCATTAAAATTCACACCTAAATTATAAAAACCACCATATTTCAGAAAAATAATAAATATTTCAAAAATATGAAAAACCATGATCCCATAAATCTCTTTACATAACCATCTTCCTCGATCTGCACCCATCTCTAAATAAAAAATCATGAAAAAATATAATAAAATAATTCTTGTAGTAAAAAATTTCACAACTAATATATGAGATGAAATGAATTATTTAGTTAAAACATAGTACAACAGACCAAATTTATTTTATTTTGAAAATAAATTTATAATTCCTACTCATTATTTTAAAATTTAAAACCTCATATTCTATCCTTCCAATAAAACCACACATCTAAATCACATTTAATCTGCTCATACATTTCATGAATAATAATAATAAATAAATTCAATGATTTTAATTCATTTATAGATTGTTCTCAATTTATCGAATTGTTAAACACACATTTTTCTATTTTATGATACTATAAGGGAATTTTATATCATCATTAGAAAACAACACCATTGATTGAAATAATGTCTACTCCACCATTTCAAAATTCACTCTACGGTTCTTTTTATTTAATTCTGTGACATTAAAATGTTGGTCAGTTGGTTTTGGCCCCTCGTGTCTTTTTTAAAGGGTTTAAAACCTTTCAAAATCTCTTATTTTTTCGTTCCTAGATAAACACACGTATGTTTGACATTTTTTCCTCGTACATGTCATAAATAATAATAAGATGGTTTTATATTGATTTTATGTTATTCTTATATCATTCTATACTGATCTGACTGTTAAACATGCCTTTTTTGTTTTATGACACTATAATGATTATCTAGTCCTCCTAGGAAAACGCCAGCCCAGATTTTCATGTTTCCTTATCAACCATTTAAAAATTTAATATAAATATATTTTCTTTTGATTTTATGATAATCTAAAGTTGTTCTGTTGGTTTTGACTGTCCCCATGTTTTGAATGGGAATCAAACGAATAAAAACCGTATAATCAGCAATTCTAGGAAGACCGCACATTTAATTAACATTATATATCGCCATACATGTCAATAAAAATAATAATATGGTTTTGGCATGATTTAAATTCCTTTTGTGGTCATTTTCTATGGATATGACTATTAAATGAATGTTTTGGTTTTTTATGACACTAAAAGCATGTTTTCAGTCTTCCCAGGAAAACAAAAGATCGAATTGATGTGTGACAAACTTGTACTTTTCAAAATTTAATATATGACTTTTATCATCAGATTTCATGGCCTATAGATTCTGTTCTGTTTCTTTTGATCCCTTGAAAAACATTTTTAAATGATATCCAACCTTTAAAACCATATATTCAGTCATTCTGGGTAGGCCACATGTCCGATTGTGGGGTTATCTAATCGTACATATCAAACATATTAATATGAGAGTTTTCCTATAATTTAAATTAAATTTTTGGTTTTCTAAATATATCAAACTTTTACACACACGTTTTGGTGTTTTATGACTCTAAATTCACCTTTTTCCATCATCCCGGGAAAATGAAACCCTTGATTAATGTACTATATTATAGTCTATTTCACAAATTTTAAAATGGTTTTTGTCGTCCAATTTCATGGTGCCCATAGGTTGTTCAGATAGTTTTGACCCCTAATTTGTTTTTAAATGTGTCAGCCTATTAAAAACTTCATATTTAATCATTTTGGGAAGACCATGCATCTGATTTACATTTATCCTCCCATTACACTTCAATAATAATAATAAAAAAATTTCCTTTAATTTAAACTCATTATGGGGTTTTTTCTATGGATCTAAAATTTAAACATATGTTTTGATGTTTTATATCACTAAATGTTTCATTTTAGTCCTCTTAATAAAACACTAGTTTAGATTGATATTTCTTCTACTCAACCATTTCTTAATTGACTAGAATTTTTTTTTTCTAATTTAATGGAACTCTAATGTAATTAAATTTATTTTATCCTTGAAATGCACCATTTTAAAGGTTGTTTGACATTTGAAAACTATATATTTTTCCTTCTGGGAAGACCTCTAATCCAATAGATGTGATGCCTACTCATACCCATCAGTAATAATAACAATAAAATTTTCCTATGATTTTAAGTCACTATGAGTTCATTTTTTATATATCAGACCTTAAATGCATGTTTTACTGTCTTATTACACCAAAAGATTGTTTTTTGTCATCCTGGGAAAAAACCTCTGATTAACATAATGTATGCTAAAAAAATATCAAAAATTACTCTATAGTTTTTGTCATTTAATTTCACATCATTTTGAGGATGTTCAGTTGGCTTTGACCCCGTGCGTGTTTTTAATGGGAATAAAACCATTAAAAATGACATATTCTATTATTATAAGAAGAACTCATGTACAATGTATGTGACGTCTCATCATACACATAAAAAATTATAATAATAAGGGTTTTTTGTGATTCAAAATCATTATGAAGTAATTTTTAATGGATCTAACCTTTAAACTTGTGTTTTGGTTTTTTATGACACTAAAAGTTAATATTAAATCCTCCTGAGAAAACTCCAGATTAGATTGAAATTATTTCCACTTGACCATTTCATAATTCCCTCTACTGTTTTTTTGTTTAATTTCATAGCATTCAGAAGTTGTTCAATTTCTATTGGCCCATGGACGTACCTTTTTAATCAACATCAAACCTTTAAAACCCGCATATTCAGTCATTATGGGTAGTCCACATGTCTGATTGATGTGTTGTCTTCTCGTACTAATGAATAATATTAATAATAATAATAATAAGATAGTTTATTATGATTTGAAGTCATTAAATGTTCATTTACTGTATATATAACCATTAAATGCACATTTGGGTGTTTAATGACCCTAAATGTGATATTTCCATCTTCCCAAGAAAACAATACCATTAATTTTCATAAAATCAACGAAACAATTTCCCAATTAAATCTACGGTTAATTTCGTCAAATTTTACTGCTTTTGAATCTTTTTCAATTGGATTCCCCCCCCCCCCCCACACACATGTTTTTAATGGGTGTCAAACCATTAAAACCCCCATATTCAGCATTTTATGGAAGATAATTTGTCTTATTAACATTATATATCCTCTTATATGGAAAAAATAAACATAAGACAATTTTTTGTATGATTCAATGTTATTATGAGGTTATTTAATATGGATATAATCAATAAACAGATATTTTATTGTCTTGTCATACTAAAACTGTATTTTCTCTCCTCCCAGGAAAATTCCATCTTTGATTGATTTTGTGTCTACCTAACCACTTCAAAATACACTCTAGATTTATTTTAATTTGATTTCATATCATTTTTGTGAATTTTTTTTTTACCCCCAAACTCATGTTTCTAAAGGGAGTTAAACCTTTAAAATTTTCATAGTCCGTCATTATGGGAAGACCGATCATTTGATTTATATTTCATATACTCATACACTTTAATAATAATTATAAAATGACTTTTATGTGATTTCATGTTATTATGAGGTTTATTTCTATATATCTGGCCACTAGATGCATGATTAGGTGTTTTATGACACCAAAAATACATTTTCCATTATCCCTAGATAAATACACATCTATTTGACATACCGCCTACTTGACCATTCCAAAATTCACTCTATAATGTTTTTACTTATTTCATGTAATTCATAGGTCATTTTTTTGGTTTTGGTTTTAATGAACATTTGGCCTCTAAAAACCCCAAATTCAGCCATTTCGGGCAGACTGTATATGATATCTCAACCATTTTCGGAGATGCATCAATCTTTATTTTAGGAATTATTTTAGGAATTATTTTTAATTTGTTTGAGAATACTTTCTTTTTATTTTACCAAAGTGTTTGTCTGTCGGAAAATTGGATATTTTGACAGAAAAGAGGGCAGTGCACAGTTGGAGCACAATTTTCCCAAATAGTGCACTCTGCCCCAAAAAACCATGAAACACCAAACAAAGAGGGTTTGTGTGATTTTAAAATGTTTTTTCAAACCATTATAACTAAAAGGAGAAACCTTGAACCCCTATAAGTGGATCATGGTTAAGGATTATGGTTTTGGAAAACTGTGCACCCCTTCCCAACAAAGTATGCATGACATTTTACATTAACCAAAAAACTGGTATTAAAATAACACCGCCCACATTATTAATCCTAAACCAACCATAGTTGAACCTATAATGTACTTCCCTGGTTTTGGAGCCCTTTATAGTGATTTAAATCCTTTTAGAACATAGTTCCTAGTGATTCAAATCCCGGATTAAAGATCTACACACCTCCCGATAAGAAGATATTATCCTGTGTGGTTTCCAATCTCATTTCATTTTATATCCCATACTTGATGGATTATTCATTCCAATTTTGCTTAGATATAGACCAAATTTAGTGGATCATGATCTTGGATTGTGGATATAGATCTATATTTAAGGGATCTTTATTTGTTCGATCATAGATTTAGGTTTTAAATTTGGATCTCATTCTATGAAGTTATTACTTTCAAATTTGTATATTTTCAATGGTTGATTGCACATCATATAATTTATGTATGTGTTATGTTACTAAAATCCCATTTCAATGATTTAAATTATGTGTATGTAATTATATAATTTCTAGGGTAATTTTATCAACTAAATTTTCTATTTAAATGAATTAATTTGGTGAATTAATAAATTAAATAATTTTGAATTTGGAATAAAAAAATTTCAAATTTATTATTGGATATTGGGATTTTTTAATTGAGAAAATTAATTTTTGAGATATTAGGACTATGAAATTGAATAATTATTTGAGAAAGTAATAATGGTGTATTGATATTGTTAAATTTAGGTAATTAACTGTGGAATTAATTTTTGAGTTATTGTGAATATGAAATTGAATAATTAATTTTTGAATAATTTAAGGGATATTGGGATTATGGATTGATTAATTAATAATAGAATTAGTTAATGTATATTTTTGTTTTTATACAAACATTAATGTGATTAGTTAATTGTTGAACTAATTTATGGAATGATATGAATATAAAATTGGTGAGTTGGATTCATTAGAAGGAGATTTATTTAAAGGTGAAATTTTGATATATGTTATATTGTGATATGATGATATATGTGATATTGTAGTATTATTTTGTGGGAATTGAGACAGTGAATGGAAACAATTTCATTCATGTGTGAATTTATATAGTGAATGGTAATAATGGAATTCAAATGACAATAGATAAAATGATTTACAAAAATAGAATTCATGTGTGAATTTAAATAGTAGATGGTAACAATGACATTCAAATGAGAATTGAGACAAAGAATGTTAACAATGACATTCATCATTTAGATGAAAATTGTGAATAAGAACGGTAACCAAGGAATTATAACGTGTGAATTGAAATAATGGATAGTAATAAAGGCATACTAAGGTATGATATCCCATGGGGATAGTTCAAAATCTTGCATGGGATGAAGTAGGTATTGAGGTTCAGGTGTCCTCAAGAACATGAACATTTATGTGGTTATATAAAGAGTAGTTGAATAAATATAAACTATTCAATTTATTGCTAATATTTATTCATTATTCAATTGTATACATTGTTGGATTGGATATTGTTTTAGACCCCATTGGCGGTGGCCTACTGATTCGTAATCTCACCCTAATTAGGGTTCCTAATCAAAACCCAAATTGATTTCATGGTTGTAGGACAGGTTAAGGGAAAAGGTCCTATTTTAGAGAGATTTTTAGGATGGAGCATGTCCTGGAACCAAATATGGTATTAGGACCCATTTGAAGAATTTGTTAGTGTCTTTATACATTTTGGGCTTCTCATATGGACACATAGAATATAATTTTTCAAGTCATAAGTACTGATTTAGTTTTGAAATTGTATTTCCAGTTATTTCATCTTGTGATAATGGTATTATTAGGTTCATTTATAATATCATTTGATTATAGTTTATTCATTTCAACTAGTTTATTTCTCTATTAAGGAGTGTATAGTCACCCTATGAGTGATATTAGACCATCACTTCTAATTGGTAGCCTCTGGTGTATGGGGAGGCACACATGAGGTAACGTAGTGCTTTAGATCAGGGCATTAGTGTGTGTCACCCAGGTCAGGATGTTACAAAGTTGTATCAGAGCCCAATTTTCTTTTCCTTTTCTTTTTTATTAGTATTTTGGAAAGGTTTAGATGAGAATAAGAAGATTTGGTCCATGGTTGTGATTTTAAACATGGGAGTAGCTAACCCATGTATAGGGGAGAACCTGTGTACCCAGGGTGGGATTGTTATTATATTTGTGTGTTGTTACAGTTGACGTTATTTCCCCATGGGTGATGCACTTGTGGTGTGATGTGATAATTGTTTTATATTTTGATAAGAATTGACTAGTGTCCTGGTACGACATGAGGGTTTAGTATACATGCATCATTTTAGGAACATAGATTTAATTTGTGACATTCATTATTTTAAGAACATAAGAGAAAATAGGTTTTGGGAATGTTATTGAACATTAAATGGTTTTCCTTTCATATTTGATTGAATTGAAAAACATGTTTCTTAATGAGAATTGAGAATTGTATAATTGTGCAATATGAGAATATAATGGGTGTCATGTGGGAGACATGAATATGAAAATAAGTTTCCCTTTGTTAAAGGTAACCTAGATATAGGATGGTAAGGGTAGCGGTAGTGCCTCAGTTTTGACCATGTGGAAGGAAAGGGTGAATGAATATTATGAATTTTAGTGAAACCCTCTTCTAGAATGTTTTAATGTTGTGAAATTTTTCCTAATATGTGTGTTTAGAATTATATATATATATATTCCTCCATGATGATTCTTGTGAACGGAATAGCCAGTGGTTATGGATGGAGATGCTTCACTAGGAGTGGAACTTGAGGAACCGATTTTTTTGGGTGAGGAATCTGGAGGGTAGTTCTGTGAGAGCTTTGATTACTTCATGATGTTTATGGAGAGATACCCAGGGCAGGTTATGAAAATAATGTCTCATCTAACAATATAGTTTTGGTTAATACACCCTATGATATTTAATGGAGATGGTATAATTTAGGTAGTGGAATTCTGGATTCGGTCAAGGTAGATGCTACTTGACCATTTGTAGACTTATGCTGAGAAGAGGGAAAATTTGGACACTTATATGCAATGTGGATCAGCGAAGTGCTGGTTGTAAATTGTGGCACCTATTATAAAAGTTGATGGTAGGTTATGGAAGGACTTCTTAGAAATGTTACTAGAGAAATTATATACACAGATGATGAGGTAGGAGATATTGGATTAGTTCATGCATTTGACTCAAGGTAGTATGTCCATGATGTACTATACTGAATTCTTTATAGATTTTTTTCTTTTCTCCCACATTGGAAGGGGATGAGGCTAATAAGAAGAGGAAATTTTAAGACATGCTGAAATATGAGATTGATTATGATTTTAGACACTTTAGGTTAAATAAAATTGATTTGGTGGTGGATCAGGCTATCATAGATGATGGGAACCTGAATGAGGCTTCCGGTATAGGATAGATGGCTACTGCTGGACAATCAGGAGGGGTTCCTTCTAAGATAAGGAAGCATCGCTACAAGTATATTATCTGTGGGATATCATGAAGAGTTTATAGGGGAAATTATCGGTTACTAAAGATATTACCCAAATTATTCGACACCGGTGTGGTAGGTCAGACCACTACCATTGACACTATACACAAAAACCTATATAGGGTTGATATTAAGGCATGATGGGGAATCTATAGAAGTTATATAGGAATCCTAGATAGACGGGAAGTGATAGAGGATATATATTGAACTAGGGTGCAAGAATAGGATCTTCTACACCATATTAGGCTGGCAATTGGAGTTCCACTAGACATAGAAGTAGAGGAAATGAATGAGGTACTTCTAGGATAGAGCACCTATACTAGAAGATTAGTGAAGCATAGAGGGCTTAGACCACATCACAATGAATAGGGAAAGGATAGTTACATTCCATTCATCCTATACATGAAGATAGTGTGGTTGGACCATCGATAGAGAGATGTACTATTCTTATAGCATATACATTATCAAGTTTTTTATTTGATACTAGTGTCTCTCATTCCTTTATTAATACAAAACATATAAATAATTTGATTTTTGAAGTGGAGTCTGTGAGCATGGTGATGTTGATAGACACACTATTGGGAGTACATTATAGAGATATATGCTTGTATAGTGAGTTTTCTCTTTATGTTTGGGAGTATCAAATCAATTGGGATCATTACATCCTAGACATGTCAAGTTTCAACCTAATTTTTTTATGGAATGGTTAGTAGCATTCTGATCCCCCATTATTTATTTCAATAGGATAGTGACTTTTATTTCTCCCAAGGTTGATAATTAAATCACTATGGGGAGTGGGATATTAAGGTGGGTTGTGTAGGAAAAATTCATTAGAAACTGGGGGAGCTTATAACCCAGGTTTCTATATTGTTGTTTGATGCTGGAGGAGTAAAGAATGATGTCTTTCCACTGGTGGTGGAAAAATTTAATGACGTGTTTCCTGAATATTCCTATAGGCTTCCACCTAAGACGGATGAGGTTTTTTTATCTTATTCCGGGTGGTGAACTAATTTGTATTCCACTATAAATAATGACACCTAAAGAGCTTAAAAATCTCAAAAATCAGTTGTAAGAGTTGATGGGTAAGGGTTTTAACCATCTGAGTAAATCTCCTTGTGTATCACTTGTATTTTTTTCAAAATAATGATGACAGAAACTTTCTCTTGTGTGTTGAGTATAAAATATTGAAATAGATGACAGTGAAAAACTGGTATCCTCTACTATATAACAATGATATGTATGACCAGTTGAGGGGATATATTTTATTCTAAAATATTGAATTGGTATTAGGGTATCATTGGTTGAAAGTCAAAACTATTGATATATTAGGGACTACTATTAGAAGTATGTATGGCCTATATGAGTTCATCAAAATTCAATTTGGGTTGACGAATGCACCAGTAGTGTTTATTGACATGATGAAATAAATATTAAATCCATAAATATATTAGTTTGTGGAAGTGTTTGTGGATGACATCTTAGTGTACTCTAAGACTCAAGACGATCATGCCCAACAACTTAACATTATCCTAAGTATATGATAGAGAATCAGATATACACCAAGCTATCTATGTTTCAATTTTGGATTTATCATGTATACTTATTTAGGACACATCATCTTAGAGTAAAGTGTGTCTGTGGACCCAGATAAGGTTCAAGAAGTGGATTTATGGGAGAAGTTGAAGAATATGTTTGATATTAGTATATTTATAGGTTCAGGTATATATTATCAAATATTCGTCTATGAATGTTCCATTTTGGAAGTACCACTTTCTGGATTCACCATGAAGGGGATAAATTTTTAATGGTCGAAATCTTGTGATAATTATTTCCAGGAGTTAAATAAGAATTTTAAATTGAAAATAATTTTGGTCCAACACGAGATAGGTTAGGAGTATGTAGTGTAATATGAGGCTTTTGGGGTAGGTCTTGGAGTAGTGTTGATAAAAGGGGGGATATCGAGAAGTGGTGCACATCTCTTGATAACTAATTCCACATGAACATAACTACCATTTAAATAAACATGAGTTGGCTATAGGGGGTTATGCTTCAATGTGTGGAGGAATTATTTGTTGGGTAAAAATATTACTAAGTATACATATCAAAAGAACTTGATGTATATCTTTTCACAATGATATTATAATCTATGGAAGTATAGGTTATTTTGATCTAGAATATATGCTTGGAAAGGGAAAAATTGATTCTAATTATTTAAGAAGGAAAAAATCAGAATCATGCAGTTCAAGAGTCTCGTGATTATTGTTAAATGATGAATTTAGGTGTTGAGATGCATGTGGTGTTTTAGGGGAGTTAGAAGAATATGATTCTATTTCCAATTTTACTGGATTCTACATTTTGAGTGGGATCAGAGATAGACAGTATGTGGATGAATAATGATTCACCTTGAGAGAAATCATTGAATGTGGGAAGAAACCATTAGATTGGACCATATATGAGGATGAGATCTTCTATTTAAAAAATTAGGTTGTTGTGCCTATGAGCATGCTAGAGGACTTGATGCAGGAATTTCATTCCTCAAAGTGGGTGGTGCATCCAGGTGAGACTAAATTGTACCGTGAACTATTTCAATAGTTTTGGTGGTTGGGCATGAAAAACAAAATATAAGGGTTCATGACACAATGCTACACTTTTTAGTAGGTGAAGGCCAAGAATCACTGACCAAGAGGTTTTCTATAGCCACTACCCGTTCTAGAATGGAAGTGGAATGATGTGACTTTGAATTTTGTGATGAGTCTCCCAAGGACACCTCAATTGAATGATGCTTTTTTGGTGATTATGGACCATCAGAAAAAGGAAAAAAATTTATTTCCCATAAATGTGATATTCCTAGTGGAGTAGTTGGGAGAACTATATGTTATATAGATAGTACTTCTGCCGGGGATCCATGGACTATAGTTTTAGATCGTGACTGGTGCCCTAATTCCGTCATTTGGAAGGGCATACCGAAGGCGCTTGGTACAATGGTTTTATTGAGTAAGAAGTTCCACCCAATGATAGATGGGAAGTTAGAATGTACTTTATATGATCTTGAGTATATTATGTGAGAATGTTTTACACTCTTGGGTGGATCTTGGGACAAAAACCTATCTTTGGTGTAATTTTCCTATAACAATTGTTATCAAGAAACTATTTAAATGAAACCATACAAGGTTATTTATGATAGGTCATGCAGATTACCTCTATGTTGGAAGGAGGTAGGTGAGTCATAACTATTGGAACTTAGTCTCATGCAAGTGATGTAAGCGTAGGTATAGTTGATCCAAAAGAATATAGATGTGGCCCATAGTAGTCATAAGTCTTATGTTAATACATGTAAATGAACCCTATATTTTACTAAGGGTGATAGTGTATTACTTCAGGTTTAACCTAGATTGGTTCATTGCTGGATATGCAGGTAGGGAAAGTTAGTTCCCAGGTATGTTGGAATGTTTGATGATATAAAGAGGATTGGGCCAGTGGAATACCAGTTTTCCATTCAACAGAGATACAATGCTATGAATGACATTTTCCATGTGTCACAACCTTGACAGTATCACCCTGACCATTTACATATGATTAATGTGCATGGTGTTGAGCAAGATATAGATACTTCCTTTCAGGATCATCACAGATGTGTGTCATATCGTAGTGAGAAAGTGTTGTAGGGTAATACCATGATGATAGTTTTATAATTGTGTATACATGGTCACATGCAAGAGGAAACATGGGAAATATAAGTGAATATGAGGGCTCAGTCACCCAATATTGTTTATTCAGAATCTTAGAGCTATTTTGGGAGTACAGATCATGGATAAGCGATTATAACTTAAGGAGATTTTAGGATCTCATCCTTTTCAAGAGATTTCCAGATAATTGTTTTATGTATTCTTTTTTTATTTTTTGACCATACATTCTTTGGTTCAAACCTTAGGGTGTGTTAAGGTGAAAATTTTTAACTTTGAAATAAAATAGGTTAGTGCACGGTTGGTGCTCCATTTTCCCAAATCATGCTCCCTAGCCAAGAAAAATGTGAAACCCTGGATAGAGAGAGTATTCATTGTTGGTGCCCATTTTGTCAAACTGTTCACCCTAAAAGGATAAATTGTGCACTCCCCCTAAAAGAGGCTTTAATTTTAGGAACATAGTTAGGGGAAACTGTCCACCCCACCCTATAAAACTATGTGTGACCTCTTTAATTAACGTAGAAATTGGTTTTAGAGTCCCTAACCCCATGTATTAACCCCTAATAATACCTATAACAACCAATAATGTTTTTTCCACTATTTTGGAGCCTGTAAGAAAGATTCTAAGCCATTATATCCTCCATTCATGGTGATTGAAAGCATAGATTGAAGATTTGTACCCCTCCAGATAAAACAATATCATCTCATGTGGTTTTAATTATCCTTCTCATTCTTCTACCATACTTGAGGGATTATTCCATCCTATTTTGGAATTATCTTGAACTACTTTTTTTGTTCTGGATCTTGGATTTTGGATATTGATCTAGATTTAAGGGATCAGCATTTGTTCGATATGAGATTTAGATTTTAGATCCAAATATCGATCTACTTAATTATTCTGTTGAAATTTTGGGATTTCTATTGGGAAATCACTCGTCAAAGAATTGAGGAAGGTGGTATATTATTTAAAACACATATTCATGATTTAAATTTTGTTTATGTAATTTAATAATATCTAGGGTTTTTTTAGCAATTGAATTTTTTAATTGAATTAATTAATATGATGAATTAATATATTAAGTGATTGTGATTGTGGAATAATTTATTGTTGAATTAATTATGGGATATTTACATTACTGAATTAAGGAAATTAATTATTGAATTAATTATTTATATGTTGTGATAATGAAATTGTATAATTAATTTTTGAATTAATTGTGGGATATTGGGATTTTAGAATTTAGTAATTAATTGTTGAATTATTTATGGGATATTGGGATTTTGGATTCATTATTAAATTGTTAAATTAATTAATGTAGATTTTTGTGTTTATAAAATCATTAATCTGATTAATAAATTGGTGAATTAATTAATGGAATGATATGAATGTGAAATTGATGAGTTTGAATCATTTGATGAAGAATTCATAAATGTTTCTATTGTGTTATGTGTGATATTATGATATTATGAAATATGTGATATTGTAGTATTGTCATGCGTGAATTGAGACAATGAATGGTAATAATGGAATTCATGTGTGAATTGAAATAGTGAATGGTAACAATGAAATTAAAATGAGAATGGGGAAAAATAACAGTAATAATGGAAATAATATGTAAATTAAGATTATGAATTCTAGTAAAGGAATTGTGAAATGTGAATTCATAAAATGGAAAGTAAAAAATTAATCTTTTGGTATGATATCCATTGGGGATAGTTGGGATTCAGGAAAAGGCCGAAGTAGTTATTGAGGTTCAAGTGTCCTCGGGAGCACGAAAATTTAAGTGGTTAAATAATGTTAATAGAATAAATTTAAAATATTTTCTTTATTGTTGGTATTTATTCATTGTAAAATTGAATACTCTATTTTATTGGATATTGTTTTATACACTATTTTTGGTGGCCTAATGAGTTGTACTCATACCCTTCTCGGAATGCCTGATTGGTACCCAAATAAGTTTCATGGTTGCATAAGAGGATAAGGTAAAAGTTAATATGTTAGAGGGATGATTATGATGGAGGATGATGAGGGGAATGGATTTGGTATCACTAATATCATATTGTATTTTTTATGTATTTTTTCATTAATTGTTTTCATATTAACATTTTCCAGGAAATTTAGCATGATGTAAATACCGATTTAGTTTTGAAATTGCATTTCTATTTTTGGTCATCTTATGATACTAGAATTATTATGGTCATTTGTACAATAATTAGGCTATTGATTATTTATTTCTAATGGTGTATTACTCGAGTAAAGACGGTATATTCTCTCCATGATCGATATTAGACCTGTACTTATAGTCATAAGCCTCTGGTGTATGATGAGGCGCACCTGAGGTCATGTAGTGCTCCTGATTGGGGCACTAGTGTGTGGCACTAGGGTTGGGATATTACACCACTCATCCAATAAACATTTCACCTCCTTTTACATGTCATAAATAATAATAATAATAATAATAATAATAATAATATGGGTTTACTATGATTTGATGTCTTTACGAGGTCATTTTATATAGATCTAACCCTTAAATGCACTTTTTTGTGTTTTATGATAATAAATGCATGCTTTTGTTCCTCTTAGGAAAATGACAGCTCATATTCACGTTCCATCTACTCATACATTTTAAAATCCACTATTCTATTTTTTTCAAATTTAATAACATTCAGATGTCAGTGAGTAGTTGTTGACCCCCATACACACGTTGTTAAATGACATTAATCATTTAAAAACTACATATTTGGTTGTTTTAGGTATCATGTTTATCCAATTATTTTTCCTTAAACTTTTACATAGCATTAATAATAATAATAATAATAATAATTTGGGATTACTATGATTTAAAATTTTTCTGAGGTTGTTTTCTCTATATCTAATTGTTAAATTCATGTTTCGGTGTTTTATTACACTAAAAGTTTGTTTGACATCATCTTGGGAAAATGAAAACTATGATTAATGTACTAACTACTAAAACAAATAAAAATTCACTAAATGGTTTTTTTTGATATCATTGTATTCAAAAGTTTTTCGGTTAGTTTTCGCACATCCTCTGTGTTTTTAATTGGTGTCCAACATTTAAAAACCTCATATTTGGTCTTTCCTGGTAGACCACTTATCTGATTGGTGTCACGTCTCCTCATAATGATAAATAATAATAATAACATGATTTTAATATGATTTCATGTCATAATAATTTCTTTTGTGATGTATCTTACAATTAAATGTTTTTTTTCTATTTTATGAAACTAAAAGTGCATTTTTTATTTTCCCAGGAAAAGACCAACTAAAATTAACATTCAGTGTACATGACCATTTCAAAATTCCTTGAAAATTTGTTATTTTCTAATTTCATTGAATTGATATACCTTTTATATTATTTTCACACTGGAATACACCTTTTTAATGGGCATTAAATCGTTAAAAACCACATTTTATGTCGTTCTGAGTAGACGACTTATCTGATTGACATGTTATCTACTTATACAAGACAAGAATAATAATAAAATAGTTTTGATATGATTTAAAATCCTTCTTTGATGAGGTCGTGAACAATATAATTTATTATTAAAAAACATAAAAGGACGTATTGTAAAATCTTCTCCAAGTATTCAAGGTTGCTATCAAGGTGAAGCAGATAGGGCTTCAATCACTATGAGATCAGTTTGAATCCTTATTTATTAAATATTCTGAAGACATTTCTAAGTATCATACCATTCTAATGGTTTAGGTGAATTGTTTTTTAGAAAATGGAAAACATAATTCTAGTATTCTAGTATATTAAAATATTTTATGATCGTTATAAAACACACAGAAATTCTAAAGTGAGAACATTGTATTTGATAGCGTGAATTACATGCACCACCAAGCACATATGGGAAAATAGTACCCTGAGACATGACTATATATTTACTATTTTAAGTAAATTAAATCTATGATATATATTTTAATGAACTTGATACTGAATTAGTGTACGTAATATGAAATAACAAGTCTCTTCAAATGGCTTCTATTACACACATGCCTTGGTTTTTACCGAATAATGATATATTACTAAAATACTATTTAATATAACCTAGAAATTATATTAGTAGCTATAATTTTTTTAACTAAATTATTAAAATCTATAGTTTATACATATATAAAATTAATCCAGAGGTTACAAGTTATTTAGAAATAAATACAGAAACTGTTTGTATATAAAGTAATGTATTATTATTATTATTATTATTATTATTATGCTCACAAAGATGTTTCAACCTAATAAATTAAAATTAATTAATATTATTAAATTATATTAATTATATATATGTATATATTAAATAAAATATTTTTGATATTCATCTAATCAATTTGATTGTCCTATGATAAAAATAAACCAAAGTTTATACATAAAATAATATATTTTTATTAAGTCATTTTGTAAAACCTTTTAATGTCGAACCAATATTAAATCATATTTTTAAAAATTTATGGATTATATATGTTAAAATTAACTTAATATTTGAACATTAAAAATAAAAATTATGTTTGGGTAAATTTTTGTATTTTTCTATGAAGTTTCATTATTTAATGTATAGTAAAAAATACCAAATTTTAGTTAAAAACTGATTTTTCATATATTTTATTTATATGGTTGTATTAAATTCTAGACCTATTTTAATGTTTAATTTGATACATATTTTATAAATTAATCCAATTTAGGTCATTAAAAACAATTTTACTTTGTAATTGGCTATAAAAACATAGCAAACATTTGGATGTTTTTTGTTTAAAAAAGTGCATTATCATTCCTCTGCGGGATTAAATTTAAATTAATTTAATCCACTTATGTGATTGGAATTTGAATAAATGGATTCAATATTTGGAATGAAAATAATTTATAATGTCAAATAGGTTCATATTAGTTAATTATAAAAAAATATTAGTGAATTTATTTAAAATTTATTACATTGATTAAGTTAAAATTAAGCTTAACAATGGACTAAACCTTAATATTAACGGACCGAATAACATAGAAAAATTTCCAAGAGAGATTGGATGGAAATATTTAGACCATAAAATCTATTTTATTTAATTTTTTTATATTATTGGATCTACATTCAACATGAAAAATGTTTATTGAATTCCATTTTCAAAATATAACAAGAGTTCCACTCCTCCTCCACTATAAAAAGCAACCACCTCTCCCCCTTGTTCACACATATCAAGCCACATTTTATCAAACATGTTCTGAAAAAATAGCTCATAAACATCACTAAATGATTCTTATAAGCCTCACATTATGAAGGAATCAATCTGAGGAATCATTTTGTTAAAACCAGGAGGAGTTACCCAAATAAGTGGCAACAAACTTCTCCAATCTGTCTAGTATTATTTCCATTATTCACTCCCAAACACATCTTATTCCATGATTAGATTAAAAAACATGTATCCTAAATATACTAGTATTTTTTACATTATGTTTTATACCTACACTTACACACACACACCCATATAACGGGTAACAAACATACATTTTATGTGAACGGTGAACTACCGCCTCACAAAATAATGATTGTTCGTTTTTTGCGTTACTACATCTCATGGTGGACATTATGATGGAAAATATATTAATATATAATATATAATATATTAATAGTTTATTTATTCTTATTTAATTATTTTATAACACACACCTATATACATTCCATTTTTTGTAAATACGATAACATCATTTGTGGATGTGTAGACTACTGCCTCCTTAAAGCGATGTGATTCATTCACGCTATACATGGAACTTATTAAGGATGATTTAATAAACCTATGTAACATATATAACATATATATGATAATATAATTATAATATACATATTTATCATTTACTTTTCAAACTTTTTATATGACAAAAAAATGAATGTAGTGTTCATACATACATACGACCTACTGTCTCCATGAATGGTTCATTTAATTTCATATATCTGAATATAATAAATTATTATAAATATATATTTAATGAATATATATGAAAATTAAGAAATGTTTTAAATTATTTATATGATGATATAATTATCTAATTAATAGGAATATAAAATTACATGTCAAAACATACTTGAGAAAACTAGGAAATTAACAAATGAAATAATTAAAATAATGAATGAGTGTTGACGAATAGGTAATAAATTATTATAATAAGTTAATATATGAAATTATAAACATGATTAGGTATCTGTTATAAGTTAGTAAAATATTTTAAACCACTACAAAAAAGTATATATACCACACAACCATAAAGAAGGTTAAGGTAAGGGGATTTTGCATCTCAATTTATTTTTCATTGAGACTTATTTGTTATTATACACGAATTCAAATTTATTAGGTGTATATATTTCCTTTTTAAATTTTATATCATGTTTAAATTTTGGGTATGAAATTTAATTATATTGGGGAGAATGTAACACCATAAATTTCTAATGTAAGAATATAGTATTTGATAGTGTGTATTACATACAACACTAAGCACATAGGGGAATATAATGCCTTGAGAATTTTCTATATATTTAATATTTTAAGTAATTTAAATATATAATATATCATTTAATGACCATGAAACTAAGTTATCTTAAGTCACACACAAAAACAAGTTTCTTCAAATGGATTATATTACACGCAATATATAGTTTTTACTGAATAATGATATACTACTAAAATATTATTTAATGTAACCTAGCTGTTAAAATAGTTGTTATAAATTTATTTATATAAATTATTAAAATCTATGGGTTAGAAATATGTAAAATTAATCCCTTGGTTACAAGTTAATTTGAAATCAAAACGGAGACTGATTGAATATAATGGAAAATATTATTATTATTATTCTTATGAAACTATAATACTTTAATAAATTTTATTAATTTCAATTTTAGTGTGATATTAATATGATATATATATTATATAGTAAAACAAATAGTTTTTATATTCATACAATATATTTTATATTCTTAAGATAAAAAAAACCCCAATTTTATGCATAAAATACTATATTTTTATCAAGGAATTTCCCCACCTTTTAATAGTGAACCAATTTTAATTCAAATTGATTGAAATTTTATGGAATATATATACAAATAAAAATCATATTATAAATAGAAACATTAAAATTAGGTTAGGGTAATTGTTTGATATTTTCCAGTGAAGTGTCAATTTTAATGAATAATGAAAAATACAGAATTTCAGTTCAAAGCGGTTATTTTATATAATTTACTTGTAAGAATGAATTACATTAAAAAAATAAAAGTTAAATTAGATACTACTATTAACAATCAATCAAATTTAGATCATTTTAATCAATTTTACATTGAAATTGGTTATAAAAACACAACAAACTTTTGGACATTTTTACTTTAAAAGCCTATATTGTCGTTCTGTCTATGGGATTAAATTTAAATTAATTTATACCAATTTTCTGATTTTAATTTGGTAAAATAATATTCCAAATTTTGAATACACAAAATTTTTATATTATTTTATTTGGAAAATAGTTTTGTACCCTAAATATTAGTGAATGTAATTAAAATTATTTACATTGATTAATGTGAAATTAAGCTTCATAAGAGACTAAACCTTAATATTAATGGCCCAAATGACATTGAAACTTGTCCAAGATCCTTTGGATGGAAATATTTATACCCTATACAATATTTTATATAATATGTTTTATTTTTTGATCCACTTTTAATGTGATGAATGTGTATGGAATTTATTTTTCAAAATATTACAAGAGTGCCACTCCTCTACTATAAATCCACTAACTCTCCCCCTTATTCACATCATTAAAACCAAATTGGATCTACCAAGATCTACCAAAATATATCTTTAACATCAGTTCCCCCATTCTACAGTCCAAATATTGGGCATTATGCAATAAAAGGAATCCTTTTTGTGTAAATAAGATGGATTTACGCAAAAATGAGGTAATAAACTTCCTCAAGATTTTTAATATCATTTCATTTCTACAGTCCTAAAATGGATTTATTCCATGATTATATGACAACAACAGTATCCTAAATATACAAGGTTTTTATTTTATTTTATGGTTTCAAACTAAAATTACACAAACACACCCATCTAATGGGTAACACACTTACGATGTATGTGAATAGTGAACTACCACCTCTTGAAACGACGATTGTTCATTCTTCCTTTACCACCTCTCATAGTTGTCATTATGATGTAAAATATATTTATATAACATATATATGATATTTATAATTTCTTCATTGTTATTTGGTTATTTTATAACACAGACCAATATAGATTCAATTTTGTGTATATATGATAACATGGTTTGTGGAAGTGTGGACTACTGCCTCCTTAAAGCATTGTGACATGTTCATGCTTTACATGGAACATATAAAATATGATTTTAATAATCCTATGTTATATGTAAAAAAATATATTATAATAGAATAATAATATACATATTTATTATTTATATTTAATTATTTCAAAAAAAATGAAATGAATGTAGCATTCATGCGTACGTACATCCTGTCATCTCCATGAATGGTTTATTTCATTTCTTATCTCTAAATGTTATAGATTATTATAAAGACAAATGTACCGAATATATATGATAATTAAGTAATGGTTTAAAGTATTCATATAATGATATCATGATTTTATTCATAGGAACAACAAATCACATGTCAAAACATACTTTAGAAAACCGTGAAATTAACACCCAAAATAGTTAACAGATGGAAACAATGAAAAAAACAGGTAAAAAAATATTTAAATAAGTTCATATATGAAATTATAAACTTGATTATGGTCCTTTTATAAGTTAGTAACATTTTTTAAACCACTATAATGTCTGATAAATAACACCAAACAAAAAAGGAAGGTTATTGTATGTGAGTTTCAACTCAATTAACGTTCCATTGAGACTTTTTTTTGTTATTATGCCCCAATTCACTTTTATTTGTTCTACATACTACCATTAAACATTTTATATCATTAATATACATACACTAATGATATTATATATTTAATTTAATATTATTCCTTTATGGGTATTATTATTTATATGTTTCAAAGAGGTATGGGACACATTGGAATGTTAAAATATTGTTCTCTTAATTAATGTTATTAAGGATTATCTTTGTAATATAACATCATTTTGTGATTTTTAACTTTATATTGAACAATAAAATTATTTTAATCATTTGTTATTTGAAATTTACTTTAATAACCAAATTTTCATACAATGGATATTTTTATTACCTAAACTGTATGTCAATTTTATATATGGTGTTCACATAGACTATTATTTGATTAACTATGAATTATTGATGATTATGTATTCTTTATTCAATATGGATATTTGATAAAAAATATTAGTTATTTTGATTATTTTATATGAGTACTTGTTATGACTATTAATGATGGGTGGGGCCTGGATATTATATAGCCCCTCAATGCATCATTAAGTTCCCGTGAGATGATTATGTCGGGAAGATTAAATTGGTTTTTATCTATAGTATTAAACTATCTTGTGAAAGGTATTGAAGGTATAGTCATTTTATGTTCCTTCAATATAGAGTCCAATAATCAAACATTTCATTCATATATATTTCATTTCTTATTCATATATGATATTTTTCATTGATAGATCTATGGATAAACCTTATTTTTAAATCATTGATTTAATTGAATGTGTTTTATTTTCTTACATTTCCATATTAAATTACCATTATATAATTATTTTAATGGAATAAATTATTAGTTATTTAACCTTACATGTTTATTTATTATAATAGATTCATTATTGTTCTTTCTTTACATACCCTTACTGGGGATTTGAGGTCACCATTATTATGTTTCCCTTCAAAAGTTTGTGATGAAGAAATATTTGAATAAGGTTTTAGGTATAAATATTATTTGTTTTCATTATGTATCATGTTTTATTTTCATTCCCCAATGAATTATGTATATTATGTATATTATCTTTCTTTCCTTGACTGCTAAGCTAATCGGTCCATTATGATTTGATTCCTTGTAATCAACCCAATATAATACAATATTTCACCGGCTCCAAAATTCTAGGGATAGGGAATTACAGTTGGTATCAGAGGGTGGTTTATCTTCAACTGTGTAAACTAGATTTAGAAAAGTTAGATTAGGTAACACAACTCTTAGATAGACCTTGAGGATAAGTATAAAATAACATCCTAGAATTTCGATAAGGTAGATATTATGTGGGTACTCCCAAAAATACATATTTATATGGATACTACATATGGATGTGGTTTTTAAATAAATGTACCTAATAGTAATAACTCAAAAAAGGTATTTCAGTCCTAACTTGGGGTAATCTGGTACATGATAACTGGCCTTATTATTCACCTATTTTGAAAAACCTGAGGGATATTCTTAGGATGATTTAAATTTTATTTACCTACCATTATGAATTATTTAAAAGTAATGATACCCCCAAACTAACCACTATTTATGATTCTAAGAGTTATGACGAATAAATTAATGTTATAGTTTATACCATATTTAGAATTAAATATTATGAGCTAATAAAATGCATTCCATTACATAAGAATGGATCCTATAAGGAATAAAAGTATCAATACTCATGGAAAATGAAGATATTTCTCTCCTGATGAAACCAATATGGTTGGATTTAGAACGAATAAAATTGTTGTGATTCTAGGGAAACAAAAATAGGTTATGGAAAATAACCTTTCTTAAATGGAGAAACCTATTCAGGAAAGTTAATCCCTTATGTTCAATCTTTTTATGTGATAGAATTCCCCATCATATAGTGGGACAACTAATCTAGTTGTTGATGAGAAATGGATTAAGTACCTCAAGATGATATTTACAGCCTTAGGATGCAGTGAAAAGGAAAAGGTTACAATACCAGTCTATTGTCTCCAAGGTGACACAAATTAGTGGTAGAACCTCATCGAAAACACTCGGGAGGAAGAAGAAATTGTGCTCATGTAATGGAGAATGTTTACGGAAAAATTATTCAATAAATACTTCCCTTGGGATCAACAAATTGATAAGAAGACAAATTTCTTTATGTTAAAACAAAATGATGAAGATGGTGTTGTAGATTTTAAAGCTACCATCACAAGGTTTTCTGATTATGCTTTGGATTATATACGCAACATTGAGTGCATGATCAATAACTTATTTGAAGGTATTAAATAAAATATTTTACGAGTGTTGGTTTTACAGAAATATTCATCATATGATGAAATAGTTTTATGTTCCATTAATATTCATAAATAATTTTATAGAGTCGATATATTCAATGGAATCCAAGACTAGAAGAGTCCCTATGAGACCCATGAGAAATGAAACTCAAATAATAATAATAAGTTTTTATATATTCCCATCTTGGTAAAAGGAACCCTATGAAGAGGTTTATGGGACTATGTGTTTTTATGAGTATGGATATAAGGGCCACCATGAAAAATAATTGAAAGGGAAAAATAAAATGGATACTATTCAGTGTTACAGATGAATGGAGATTAGACACTATTAAAATCAATTCCTCAAGAATCAATGGAATATACCCCCGAATGATTATATTAGATAATGATCAAGTTATGCTAATTCCACAGATGCATATGAATGATTAATATGACTATTAAAGAATTATGTCATTTGAACATGTAATAAAAAGTGTAATAGTTATAAGAATTGTGGAATAAATGAGGATTGAGCAACAATACTTTTTTGTTAAGGATTTGAGATCTTATACTGAATGGTACCATGATAAGTTATTCCGTAGAAAGTTAATATTTTTTTAAAATACATGAATGAGGGTAATTCCACCCTTAATGTGTTCATGATGTTTCGATAATGATGAAGAAATGATTAATTTGGACTTGTTCTGATTACCTTGGAACATATTAGTGACTTTTCAAAAAGAATTTATTCTTTCATTTAAGGAGTTTACAAAACTTTTTGATATAAAGAATATATCCAATAACATGTTTCTTACATAAGGAAAAAAAATAATGTGTGATCCCAATAAAGTATTACGTTAACTCATGTTAATACCATACTTCAAAGAATTCATGATGAAGGTGTTCACATATTCAGTGTGTGGTGATTAATCAGCTATGTCATTGAGATTAAATGATAATGATAAGTTTATATTTGGAAATTCAGTAATATTCTTTCTAAAGTGATGGATCCTAATCATTTGTAAAGGTTAACTATTTATTAAATGGTTTAAGTTTAAATTCATATCTGGTTTTTTATATTTATATATTACATCACCATGAAATGAATCATGTTCTAAGAGTTGATGTAGAAATAGTTTAAGGCATGAATAATGGATAATATTGTACTTATATATAGATAACTAGTAAGTATATTTGCATATATTATTAGAGATAGAAACAATTAATCAACTCTTTAAAAATGATCCTAAAACCAAAAATGCAGTTCTATTATTTTTTTTGTGAAATCAATTGCCTTTATTCACAACTATGATTTTTGGTTTTTTTGGTCTAAAACATTAAATTGAACGTGTTCTTTAGAACTATACATCAAAATTTATTGTAATATTTTTATTCCATATCCATTTTTCAATTTCCCACTTTTGTTCTACTATTTGGGAACCTAGTTATGTGCCCATTATACTTTCTATTATCTCTTATCAAGAAGATGTGTTATTAACCCTTTTTAAGATGTTGTTTTTTCAATAATATTTTATTTCAAAATATCTATAACTTTATTATTAAGATCAGGTTTTAATTATGAGGAAAAAATTTAATTAAAGTGGGTAAAATGTAACACCTCAAATTTCTAATGTAAGAATATTGTATTTGAAAGAAGCTATTAGAAGCGTTAGAAAGAACACAAGGAAATATAATAACCCAAGACTTCAGTATATAGTTTCAATTTTATGTAAATTAATTCAATCATATATCTTGAAAATAACAAGATATTGAGTAAGCTTATGTCGCACTGGACAACAAGTTTCTTTAAATTGATTATGTTACATGCAAGATAGTGTTTTTACCGAATAACAATATATTACTAAAATGTTATTTAATCTAACATATATATTAAATTAGATTTTATAAAAATATATAGTTTACACATATATATTATTAATCCATTAGTTAAAAATTAATTTGGAATGGTAATGGAAACCTATTGAATATAAAGGAAAATATTATTATTATTATGCACATGAAGATGTTTTATAATAATAAATTAAATTAAATTCCCTTAGGGAGTGATATTAATTTGATATATGTATAGTCTATAAAATATATTTTTATTCATCTAATATATTTTATAGTCTTGAGATAAAAAAACCAATTTTATGCATAAAATATTATATTTTTATTATATAAGTTTCCCCACCTTTTTATAGAGAACCTATTTTAAATAAAATTTTTTGAAATTTTATGGATTATATAACTACATATAAACTTCATATTAGAAATATAAACAGAAAAATTAGGTTATTGTATTTTTTTGTTTTATTTATGTGATGTTCCATTTTTTTCATGAATAGTGAAAAATACTGAATTTTACTTCAAAAATGTTTTTTTATATAATTTATTTATAAGTTTGAATTAAATTTCAATTTTAAAAAACATTAATTAGATATTATGATTATTAATTAATAAAATTTATATCATTGTAATAAATTTTATATCTAAATTGGTTATAAAAACATTGTAATCTTTTGGAAGCTTTCACTATAGATTCCTACATTGTCATTCCATTTACAAGATTAAAATTTAATTAATTTTTGAAACTTTTGTGATTGAAATTTGTAAAAATTGATTCCAAATTTGGAATCCATATTATTTTTAATGTTTAATATTAAAAAAATATTTTTTGGTAAAAAATATTACTAAATGTAATCAAAATTAATTACAACGATTAATATGAAATTAAGATTAATAAGGGACAAAACCTAAATCTTAAGCGTAAAAATGACATATCAAATTGTGAAAGAGAAATTGAATGGAAATATTTTGACACTATACTATATGTTATTAAATTTGTTCCATTATTTTAGCTACTTTCAAAGTGGAAATTCATATTGAATTCCTTTTTCAAAATATTACAAGAGTGTCACTCCTCCACCACTATAAAAAGCCACCAACATTCCAACTTCATCAAAAATATCAAACCACATTATGTAGACCAATATCTACCAAAATATATCTTCAGCATCAATTATTTCACCCTAGAGTCATCACCTTGGTAATGAAGAAATACAAGGAATCCTTTTGTTATAATCCAAAAAGAGTTACCTGAAAAAGAGGTAATAAACTTCCTCAAGATTTTTAATATTATATCCCTTTTACACTCCATAAAATATTCTTATTCCATGATTATATTACAAAAATAGTATCTTTAATAGAAAATTATTTTTCATGTTATGTTTCAACCTAAACATAAAAACAAACCCATATAATTGGTAGCAAATATACTTTTTATGTGAATGATGAACTACCACCTCATGAAATGATGATTGTTCGTTATTCCTTTACCACCTCTCATGGTTGTCATTATGATTTAAAATATATTTATATATGATATATATAATGTATATAATGTATTTATTCGTCGTTATTTTTTTTAACACATACTAATATAAATTCCATTTTGTGTTAATGTGATAACATCATTTGTGGAAGTGTGGACTACCACCTCCTCAATGTGATGAGATCCATTGATGTTATACATGGAACTTATTAAGGATGATTTTAATAAAACTATGTAAAATATCTGAAATAAATATGATATAGAATTATAATATACATATTTATCATTACTTTTAATTCTTATATTATGAGAAATAAATGAAAGTAGTGTTCATATGTACGTACAACCTAACATCTCCAAGAACAAGGCATTTCATTTCTTATATCTGAACATTATAAACTGTTATAAATACATATTTACCAATACATATGATAATTAAGTCATTTTTTTATATTATCTATATGATTAAATTTTGATCTAATTAATAGGTACAAAAAATCACATTTCAATACATGCATGAGAAAACCAGACAATTAACACCTGATATAATTAAAATAATGAAAGAGTGTAAATGAATAGGTAATAAAATATTTTAAATAGTTTATATATGAAATTATAAAAATTATTAGCACATGAGCCTTAGCCCAGTTGGTAAGGACTCCGTAAGTGCATCCAAACGACCAGGGATCAAATCCAAGCGGAGGCTGAATTTCCGGGTACTGTAGCAGTACTGTGGTAATACTGTAGCATGTACTGTAGCAGGCACTTTTTGGCACTGTAGTAGTCGGGAATATTCCCCCATTTGGGCCTTCGGGCCACCGATTTGGTCCCTGAGTCATGTAAGGCCTTCGGGCCACCCAGACCTTCGGGTTAGTAAGGCCTTTGGGCCACCTCAAGGCCTTCAGGCCACCTTAGTAGAAATGCAAACCAGACAATCTACAAGGAAGAAGCTCTAAAAAAAGAATGAGAAAGGAGATTTCACCACATAATAAGTTAAACGGATTGCAAGAATGAGAGGGTATGGCACCTGCCATAAGTACAAGCCTTTTCATGTACGAGAATGCCTAACCGAACAGCCTTGCGAAGTTAAATAGCTAATTTCATGATAAAGATGCTGGGGAGGAGCAGTTCCAAGTATTTAGTCTGGGTTGTATGTAATTTTTGAAGTCTATGGGAAATGAATTCCTCTATGGCCTGCGGTCCATGTAATACCTACGCCTACAGGCCTTGTAAGGGTTCCACCTCACCCCTTGAAAGGTGGATTATCAAAATAAAAAAAATGAAGGATTTCGTGCCATTGGAGAAATTATAAACATTATTTTGGTTCAGTTATAAGTCAGAAACATATTATAAACCAATATAAATTTTGATAGGGACCACACAACAAGAAAGGAAGGTTAATGTCTGTGAATTTTATCTCCATTTATGTTCCATTGATACCTTTTCATTATTATTCACCAATTCACTTTTATTTGGTTTAAATACTACCCCTTTAAATTTTATATCATAAATATCCTTAATCTATTTATATTATATGGTTCATTTAATATTACTCTTTATGTTTATTATTATTTAAATGTTTCAAAGAGTAATGGTACACTTTTTAATGTTTAATTATTCTCCTAATGAATGTTCTTAATGATTATCATTGTAATATCACTTCCTTTTGCGATTTATTACATTATATTGAAACAATCACTATATTTTAATAAATTCAGATTGTTAATTTACTTGAATATTCATATTCTTAAATAATGGATATTACTATTTCATATACCGTATATCATTTTTACATACGGTGTTCACTTTGAGTGTTATTTGATGAACTAGTAATTATTGATAAATCGTTATTCTTTATTAAATATATATATTTGATAAAGATATTATTAATTTTGATTGTTTTATATGAAGAATACTTAGGAAAGGTAAGGTCGGTTGGGTCCTAGACTTTCTACAGCTTCTCGATGCATCCATATGTTTTGATGATAAAATTATGTTGTCCAAATTAAATAGGGTTCTATTTGTATTTTTAAATCATCTTATGAAAGGCCTTGACCGTATAGGTTTTCATGTTCCCTAAACATAAGGTTCAATAATTAAGCATTTATTTATATATATTTCAATTAATGTTCACGCATTTTATTTTACATTGAAATATATATGGATACATTTCATTTTTGTTCATTGATTAATTATAATGTTTTTTAGTTTCTTACCTAGCCAAATTGAATTTTCCTTATCGAGTTATTTCAATGGAATGTCTTATCATTTATTTAATTTTCAATGTTGATTTATTATCATTGATTCACTATTTCCTCTACATTAGTAACCCTTACAGAGCATTTGATATCACCCTTATTTTGTTTCCATTACGTAGGTTATAAATAAGAAATATTTGAATAAGTTTTCAATAACATATTTTATTGATTTTTATTATTAATAATGTTTTATTTTATTTTCCCAATGTATTATGGGAATTATATATGTAATTTGGATATCCAATAATGCTAAAATGATCAATATTTTGGGATTTTTTCCCTTTTAATCATGCTAATATAATAAAATAATATACTGAATCAATTCTTCTATGGTTGGGGTTTTACCCCTTAGATCCAAAAATTTATTACATATTCATTTTCCTAGAAGAAACTAAAGACCTACAGATTATTTATGCTAAGTAACTAGTGGGGTCTCCATAATCCCATGATCTAATGGTGAATTTTTGGAGTTATAAGATTGGAGTGGAGCACGCACTATAATCAAATATGTATCTCAAAAACTTTGAAAATGTGAAAAAGGGGACATTTTGAAGAAGCCAACATAGAGGATTTAATGGAATAGAATTTGATCCTAGAATATGATTATGAGGTGGAAGAATCCCGAATCACGATGGTTGTGTATATCAAAATTATATTCCATGAGAATGAGGTTAGGTAAGAAGGGTAGGATTCAATAACCGTTAATTGGAAGAAATAAATGTTTGATACTATAATTTTCAAAAATATAAAAATTATAGAAATGAATTTTGGAGGTAGAAACCCATGGAGAATAACATTGTGGAGACATATATCAACAAATAAGGAAATATTTTTGAAGCATTATCATATGTTTATGGAACTAGAATTAACACAATATCAAGGTATGTGGTATCTTGAAACTGGAGATAGCTACCACATAAAATGTTTCAATCACTTTTTTATAAACCTATATGAGAGGGTTCAAGGAGATATTTGATTTTATGATCTCTCAATAATATTTTTCCACGGTACTGGAGATTTTCTGATCATGAAGAAAAGACACAAATCATGATTTCATATCTAATGTATATTATTTACCTGAAATTAACACCACCATCTTGAGTCTTGGAAAATTGGGGGGGAAATATTACACACAATTCTAAAAAGATAAAAAATTGTAATTTTGGATGACAAATTATGGATAATCACAAAATTACCAATGGAAAAGAACAACATGTTTCCTCTTATGATTTAACCTGATATACCACAATGTTTGATGATTATACTGAAAAATAATGATTGGCTATGGAATCTTAGGTTTAGTGATTTAAACTTTTCATTTTTAATATTATTAGGAATAAATAAGATTTTAATTGGTCTTACAATCATTTAAAACCCAAATAAAATATGTGAATTTTATGTTCTACGAAACAAATATTGAAACAACTTTCCAAAAAAGGCCAACTAGAAGGAAACACCTCCATGTGAGTTAATTTTTACTAATGTGTGTACCATAGAATCCAAAATAAAATTGTAAAAATGCGTAATTTATGAAATTTATAGATTATTATAGTTTGGAAACATGGATATAATTCTTCAAGATAAAGTAAAATGTGTTTGATGTCATCATAGAATTCAAGGTTCTGGTAGAAAATCAAAGCCTCTATCACATAAAAACATTGGGATTTGATCATGGAAGGAAATAAACACATATTTTTTTGAAGAGTCCTTAATAAAAATGGAATTCAACAAAAAATGATGGAATCTTACACACCTCATCTCAATAGAGTATCCAAAATGAAAAATCAGACCATTATCAAAATGGATAGAGGCATCATGAAAGTCAAATGAGTTCCTAGGAATTTCTGGGTTGAACTGGGCTTATCCAAGATGTATCTACTAAATAGATTCCCAAAAAAATGTTTAATAAAAGACAACTCAATTATCATACAGTATTCACAATAAACCTGTAATCCATCTTGGAGTTATGGGTTTAATTTCTTATGTGAGTTTTCCATAGAAAAATGATAAAATTTTGTGGAAAATGGAGTGATGTGTGTATTGAATTTTTATAGGCATAGATAATATACTATAGGGGGGGTGAATAGTAATTTATGACATTTTGTTTCAGTTACCAGAACTGATCATTTTTTATAAGAATCAAACCTTGTGGGTGAAACATTCATGTAAATAAATGTATACAGTAGGAAAAAATAACCCAGTCATAAAAATATTTTATACTAGTTTGGATCTAATAATCCTAGTCCACACATCAATATCCTCTACTCCTTGAAGATACTAGTACCCATAGAACCCCACTTTTAAAGGTGTGATAAACTATTACATAGTTTACCTTTTAAAATACCTAGAGTCGTAACCCAGTGTTTTCTAATGGAGACCACCCTTGTTTGTTTTCTGAATTTTTTTGGGGAGTCACAATCCAAACCATCCATTTCAGTGGTAGAATATATATAGAATGAAAAAACATTTTTCTAAAAGATAAAAGCATAAATTAGACACTTAAATAAAGACAAATAGAAGATTAAAAAAATTCATGAAGTAAAAAAATAAAATGAGCAACAAAAGATGATTTGGTAGTTGTTGATGTATGTAGCACTAAATCTTCAGTCTCTTGGGGGAACAGATGTAGATGATTTAGTCTCTATTTTGATCACAATAGATGGTGGACGTTTCAAATGATCATGAAATTAATTTTTATAGTAACTGGAAAAATGAAAAGTATCACACGGTTCATATCATAATTCCTTACTTTCTATATTTGGAATGATCTTCGCAGCCCTCATTATATGAGTCCCTATAAATTGTTTTCAAGGAAAATTTAAACATAATCCACCAATGATGTATCTATGTTAACTCATTGCATGACAACTATTAAATAATAACCAAAATAATTATTTTACGAGCATGTGATTTAAAAAACACACACTAAAGTTAAAAATAAAACAATGGGGTTATTAAATCACATGAAATAATAGTCAAAAAAATTAATATAATTAGAAACACAATTTTAATCCAAGTACAATTGAAACACAATTAAATTAATTAATTTAAACATTTATTTAAAACATGCTGAAAAAAAGAGTTTAAATAGAGAATCATATGAAATATTAATCTTCTTGTATAAATTCTTATAAATACATTTTAACACATTAGAATAGTTTTTTCAATCATGAAATAATAAAATCATCATTATAAAATAAAAATAATTAAATTTTAGAAAATAAATTCTATAGAAGAAAATTTAACTAAGAAAATTTATCTACTGGTGGATGACCAATGGTAACTCATTTGACATACTATCTCATGAATCCAGTTATGACTCATTTGACATACAATTTTGAGTTTAACCAAAACTAAATAGATTTTTAAAAAACTAACTATATAATGGATACCAATTGATAAAATGGAAGAAATTAAAAAATTAAAAGATATACTCACTGATGGAAGTCCAAAAGTGGCTTATTGACCTACCGTTGGGTGACTTACTAACCTACCATTGGAAGAAGAGAATTGTGGATCGCAATGGTGACTCATCTATTAGGGAATCATTAAATGGTGACACATTCAAATTATTACTCCTCTAATGGTGACTCGTTTCATCGATGACTCGTTTTATGGGTTACTCATTGCAATGGTGACTCATTTCAATAGAGAATCTTTTTAACTGTGACTTGTTTCAACAGTGACTCATTTCAACGATGACTTGTTTCAATAGTGGATCATTTCAATGGTGACTCATTTCCCTGGGGACTCCTTTTAAGGGTAACACATTTCAATGGTGACTTCTTTCAATGGTGACTCAACCTAAATCACCCCCTTTTAGAATTTTATCAAAAAGTAAGGTGAATTTTATGAAAAAAACTCCACTAGTTTTTTTAAAAAAAATTGTCAACATAGTGTATGAGAAATTTAGATAAAGTGAATTATTATGAATTTAATAATCTAACATTCATGAATAAAATTTTGATTTTTCCAATATAGTAGAATAAAATGGTCTTGTGAATATGCCTACTAACTGATTCTTAGAGGGAAAAAATTCCATGAAAATACTCCCATTATTAACATGACCTCTGAAGAAATGAAATATAACATATATATGTTTAGTTCTAGAATGTGAATGAGGTTTTTTAGAAATTTAAATAACACTATAATTATAATAGTAAATAATAGTTTTATCTTAACAAATACTGAAATTATTCAGATTTTGTTTAGTCTATATGCTCTGGGAACAATAGCGAACATCAGCAACATACACTAACTCAACTATTGACAGTGCTACTGATAGTTGTTTCCTTGAGCTCCATGAAATTAAAATTTTACCTATAAAGTTTCACATACTTATGGTACTCTTTCTGTCATGTTTGAAACATCCAAATTTATAGTGAGAGTAATATAGGAAATCAAAAGAGTTCACTTTTGAATAAAAGAAACTAGTACAAATATTAACTTTTATATATCTTATTATTATTTTAACTAATTTTAAGTGAATTTATTTTTGTTTATATTAGAACCTAGCACACAATCCTACTGAAAACATGGTATTTTTCCAATAATTAGTCAGATATAAAATACTACCAATAATTCATCTATATAGTTTAATGTCAACTGAGTCACCATATTCATCTTGGTCTAATTTAAAATTTCTGCCTGTGGGTGTCTTCATATCTTTACTACAGTCTAAATTAAATCTTATTAAAATATATTTATCATATTTATCTTTATTTATGAAAATAAGCTATTTCTTTTGATTAATTTTTAATCCATGGAAAAACAATAATTCACCCATCAAGAACATGTCAAATTACCTAATCATAAGATTAGAAAATTAATTAATCAAATAATAATTTGTTAAACTGATGATTATATCATCTAAATAAATATGAAAAAGCATTAAATCATTTGACACACTGATGATAAAAAATGTTGGATCAATATTACCTTTAACAAAATAAGTTTTAAGTAAAACTTGTGTATGTATCTCATACAAGGATCTTGGAACTTTTTTGAGACCATACAAGGATTTATTAAGTTTGAAAACTTGATCTGGAAACTAATATTTTTCATAACCAATAGGTTTTCTTACATAGAATTCCCCTAAAATAATTCAATTTAGAAGTGAAATTTTTTCATCCATTTTAAAGACTTTTTTATTTTTAAAACTATAAAATGCTAGTAGGAATCTAATTACTTCAATCGTAGAAAATGAAGAAAAATAATCTTCAATGTTAATTTCATTTTCTTAGGAATAATTTGAGCTATTTATAAGGACCCAACCTTAAAACATTACATAATCATGAATTAAATGAATAATTCACATTCAGGATCTTTCCAGGTTTAGAGTTTTAGAGAATTAATACATAACTATTACATCTCAAAAGATTACATAGAAAAAAGTTCTACTCAGTTTCCATTTTTTTCATAAAATAAAAAACTCTTAAAAATAAACATGTCTAGTTCCATGTTTTAGATATAATGTCTTTCCATGATCCCATCATTGACCATATTCATCTTTAAGTCATGTGGAAATCATTTCAAAAACTTGGGATGTGCATAAAAAGCTCAGTATGGGATATAAAAATATGGAATGAAAACATTAGTCCATGAATACATAAGAATCAATGAAATCATACTTTACTCATAAAAAATAAGCACTTTAAAATGCCTCATGAAATCATAATATCTATTAGTAACTCATAGAAATCTTTAGACATAAAGGTAAATTGAGGCATTCATAACATTCTTACGTAGGGAGTAACCCTCATGGTTACGTTTGGAATACCCATCACAGTATATTCTGTAAATCTCTTCAGAGAAACATTAGTGTTTAACTCCTTCGTGTTACCCAATGCATTGGAGATCTATTTGGGCTCACCAACACATATTTTATCATGGAAACACCTGATTTCATAAACATTTCCCAAGAACAACAACATAATCACAACACATAACTTAAGCATAAAATACAGATACCATTATCACATTGAAATAACAATATAACATTTCAAGATATTGAAATAATAAATCCATTATAAAAACAATTTTCAATACCAAAATACATAAAAAGAGTATATGGTATTTATTTTTCTTTTGAAAACATTACGGCTTGTTAAGGAATCCATAGATCAAATAATACTCACGGTGGCGGAAAAGGTCGTTGTCACCACTTGCGTTAAAAAAGAAACATTCCTTTTTGTCATTTAGTAAAACGCTTTGTAGGTAAGAGATTCTATTTGAATTAAATAAAAACTTAAAAGGGTTTTATACACCGAATAAAATAATGTTGTGTAGAAATAAATAGATTCCTCAATGAAAGGATATTGAGATGAAGTCCCGTACAAAGACGGTATCCTTAGATTAAGGATAAATCAATTACATAATTATGTGTGAAAAATATAAATACACACAATATAAGTGGATATTAATTGTAAAACAATCCGATGTCATCCAAACATAATAATAGCATGACATAATCAAGAAGTAGAGGTTTAACCCGAAAATTTGAAATTGGGTTAAGAAGTTCCCTTACAGAAATTCAACTGCCTAACAGTGTCACATTAAAATTCAGAAATTGAGATGATGAGAGATAAAAAAAGTATCTCATCATTTTTACATAACATTTACAAAAATATGGATATATAAGAACATATCTCAACATAAGAATATGTAAATTAAAATACCTAACAAAATAAGTATTTTAAAAAGAGGAGGGTGAAAGGTTCCCCTACCGATTTGGGTAACTTTCGAAACGTACACCCCATGAAAGAAGGGTCATACAATGAAGATGTAAATACCCATAAATTATATTATATTACACAAATAATACAATCATGGTCAGTACATACACCACACAAAAGGAAATAGTGTACAATGTAGCATGATTCTCACGGGAATAAAAAATGAGATAAAAACCCCTTACCTCATTGTGATCAATCGAGTCGTATGACCAAAAGATAATAAACACCAAATGAATCACATAATACCTTGAATATAAATATAATCATGATAATATATATGAAATTTCAGTAGAAAATACACCAAATGAAATAAATAAGTGGCGAAAAATGGAAATATCGCAGAATTAAAAGTGAGATAAGAAATCCCTTACGAAAATTCGGCAGCCTAACATCGCAACTTAAAACATCCAAAAATTGATTGATGAGATCAAATAGGTCTCTCATCATATGAATATAAAAATTACAGTAAGAAGAATATAAAATAACATCCCCCAACATAATAAATAGGATCTTAGAAGAAGTGACATAAATGAGAGTACTTAAAAAGAAAGAGGGAGGTGGGATCAATTACTTCAAGTCCGACTTGTCTTGTTCGTTTCATTATATTCCTGAATAATAAACTTAGTTCAATTTATAATTGCGTATGCACTTAATTTAAATTTTATTATTCTATTCTTATCACATATTATCATGTTATAATAATTAGATAATTACGTGATTTCATATAAGACGTTTTTATCGATGTTCGGTACATGAGTCAAAAAATGGACTTCTTATAATTACATGATGTTCATGTGCTCCCAAGATCATTAAATCCAGAATTATATTCATAATTTATATGTAATATATATCATATATATCTATTATATTTATTTACTGATAATAGTACATTACATTTGGAGATAAGAAATGAAATGCACCGTTCATGGAGACGGTAGGCCGTACGTACGCATGAACGCTACTTTCATTACATTGTCATATTAATGGAATTAAAACTAAATGAGATATATATATTTTATAATTCTATTATAATATATATGGTATATAGGTCACATAATTTCGTTAATTTCATACTTTATACATTCCATGTATTGCATGAACGAGTCACATCACTTAAGGGGGCGGTAGTCCACACTTACTCAAATGAAATTATCGCATTTGCACAACATGAAAAGAATAAAGGTATGTTTTAAATATAAAATACAGAAGCATATGGAGGACATAAATACAATATATATGTTATATAAATATAGTTCCATCATAATGGCCACCATGAGAGGTGGTAGGAGAATATTGAGCAATCATCATTTTGTGAGGTAGTAATTCACCATCCACAGAAATAGTATGTTTTTTAACCATTAGTTGGTGGTGTGTTTAAGTGTATATCGAATAAATCTCATAACAAAATCCTAGTATTTTTAATATACTTTTTTTAAAAATAAATGAATAAAAATATTTTAGGGGGTTGGAGAAGAAAAATAAAACAAAAGAACATAAGAGAATACATTACCTTTAAATAGGGTAACTCTTTTTGATTTGAGCCAAAGGATTCCTTGGAAATACTTCTTCCCAAAGTGAGTATTTTAGAAGAAATAGAGGGATGGGTAGAGGTAATATGATATGTTTTTGGATGACACAATGTCTTGAGAGGTGTGGGTAAGGGGGTAGAGGTGGGATCCTTTTATAAGAGGGAAAAGGGTCACTTTCAGAAGGTCTTGAAATGATAATTTATTATAAAATATTTTTCTGATTTTAATGGTCCCACAATGATATATTTCTAGGATAAGGTGATAAGGGTTCGAAATACACCTATACCATAGTTTTTCAACAAGTTTAAGTCTTAGATTTTACCTTATCTTTTCATTTTATTTAAATCGTTCATTAATGAGGTAATCGCTGCATCGTCATAGTGTCCTAAATAATTTTATTTATATGATGTCTAAAAATTATAAAAAAATTACCATGATGTAGGAAATCTTTTTATATTTATAATTAATATTTATAGTAAAAAATATAACTTATATAACTCCATGTAAAATGTTTTTTAGTAAAATAAAACAAGTTTGTGACATTTTTATTTTAACTTTAAATAAAAGGTATTAATATCATTATCTTATCCAAGTGGCTCAATGGGGTCCCTAAAATTGACCCATGGATTTTTTTTGTTGGCCATGACTCATCCAATAAGCGTAAAACAATTGTAAAGGTAATTTCATATTATTATAACAATATTTTTACCTTTAATTACACTAATTACCTTTAATCGTGGTTAATAAAACTCAAAAGATACTATTCATCAAAAAAATATTTTCATCCCATTGAACCACAGTTTACTTACTAATGACAACCATGTATATCAGATTTTTTAAATTCATTTAAACCAAAAATCAGTTTTTTTTAACTCCCACTTAGTGGTTTCACTATTCATCAAAAATTGAAGTTTTTTAGAAGAATACCAATAATTCACCCTAAGATATATTTGATATTCTGAATTCAAAAATGATGTCTATTTTAAAAAATTAAAAACATATAAGTTTCATTAATTAATTTTATAATTAATTTTGGTTTTCAAAACAAATAGCGTGTTTTTAAGAAACAATATATATCAAAATTTGACAGTTGTTAATGTCCAATTTCAAAGTGAAATTACTTCCAATGACCAAAATTGGATTGAATAGTAAAAATATATTTTAACTACACTTTAAAATCAATTAAAAAGCTAATATAACCATATAAATAAATTATATTAAAAGGATGTTTTGAATTAAAATACAACAGTATCACTATTTAGTCAAAAATAAACTTTATTGGAAAAATAAAAAAAAAATTACACAAAGTAAATTTTGATGACTTGATTCTAAAGAAGGATTTTATTTTGTAAAATATAACATTTAAAATTTTCAAAAAGTAGATTTAAAAATGGTTCTCCATCAAAAGGTGGTAAATTGACCTTTTAAATAATATTAGATTATTTATACTTAAAATTGGATTCATTCGCATTAAGCCTCTATAATTTATTGGGTAATAGATAAAATATTTAAAATATATTTATATAGTCATTTTGTTGTTAGTTCTGTTCATTCCCTCCATTACAACGGCTAGGAGTTAACTACCATTTAAAATAATATTATTTTATTATTAGCATGTAACGTAAGATTTCAATGAAACTCGTTGTTGCATATTGGGCACAACATTGATCATAGCATTACATTTAAAGTAATATTAACATTTTATTCACAAATATTGATAAATATGAAAATGTCATATTCTTTATTTACCCTAGATGTTACATCCTTCCCCCTTTTGGGAATTTCTTCCTCACAATTTTAAAATTGATCTCAGAAACATATTTGAAAGCCCCACATCGAAAAATGATTCAATTAAACTGTCACTTTAAAAGAAAGAAAGAGAAGTACAAAGGTCACCTGAGATAACCCATACTAGGATTCCATGTAGGAAAACATGAATATGGAAGAGAAAAAAAGGGTCAAGTTTTGATGGAAAGTGATAGAAAACATGTTTAGGAGAAAGTTAACCACCAGAAAATCACAATCTTGTGATGGGTTAAACGGTATTTAATTCCCTAGTAGGAAATGTTAATAGGAAATTATTTTGTTTGAAGTTACTTTTCATTGAGGAATTTATTTATGAGCATAACTAAATCATAAAGAAACATACTTAATTGTCATATAGACTATCATATCGTACTATATTTCTTACACAAACTCATATTTTCTCCAAAAGGTGAGTATTTAGGATGACTTGTTCACATTAAGAGCTCTATAATCAACTTCTAGAGAATCATCTAATCCAAAAAAGAGAACTGTATGTTTCCAATGTCTTTAAACCAAAAACTAAATGGTTAGTACAAGATCAGATAATCCCCAAAAAGAACAATCTTTTACAAAAAGAAAAACGACTCTTAATCTCCAAAATTTGTCCAACAAAAACCAAATTTCATCAAAGACCATTCAATAAATTGATTTCCATAAAACTCATCAAAGTACACTAAACTAAGATTGAAACTGAAATATCTGAAGGATTTAATCACATAGTCTTCCAAAGTAAATCTTTATATTTATCTCAAAATATCATCAGTTACTCTTAATGTCTCATACTGAAAAGTAGTTAACCTAACCACATATCCTCCATGATAGATTAATCATTTCCATATATAACCATAAATAAACTTATTCATGATTAATAATATCATATAACTAAATAGAGTTATTCATACTAACCAGGGACTTCACTTAGTCCATTGTCAGGTGATAAATCCCATTCGCACTTTTGTTGTGGGTTCGATTCCCGCAGCTTCGTCTGATGCGACGGGTTGTCACACGGTCTGCGTGTTGTCCTTTTTCCAAAACTATATAATTCTTAAAAAATTTCCCAAAAGAGATAAGATCTTCAAAAACAACCATAACATAATTTAACCTTATGTTTATCTCTTGCCTTTCATTTTTCGTCATAACATATTGTAACCCATAATTACATCAAAAGTAAGGATCTTATAAACCCTAATGGTTACCTTTATAATTATTACCTGAACTTCCATATCGAGTTGGTTATCTCATACTTGATGCATTAGAGAACCCACCAAGGTTAAAGTGTAAAATAATCACTCCTGGTAGTTGGTTGAGAATAACCACAAGAGTTTTCATTCCAGCTCCCATATCATTTAGTTGTTCTTTCAGAAAACCATCACAGTTTTCATCACATCCACTGTTACTTTGGTGCCTGTTAGATCCAAACATTTACAAAAACCAAAATGTTCAGTGTGATTTTATCATTAGAATCATCATATAATATCTTATTAGGAGGCTAAATACTAAGATATAATTATTCATGTTATCTTAAACTCAATCACTTTATCGAAAACAATGACTCTTTCTAAAATCCTAACCGTTATGGTAATGTCACTTATGCCTAAAGAATACCCTAAACTCTAAAGTTATCTAAACCAACATTTGATACCAACAATAAGGACCCAGCATTAAAACATTACATAATCATGAATTAAATGAATAATTCACATTGAGTATCTTTTCAGGTTTAGTGTTTTAGATAATTAGGACATAACAATTACATCTCAAAAGAATACAAAGTAGACACTTCTACCCAGTTTCCATTTTTTTCATCAAATAAAAAACTCTTAATAAGAAACATGTCTAGTTCCATGTTTTAGATAGCATGTATTACCATGATCCCATCCTTGACCCTATGCATCTTTAAGTGATGTGGAAAACATTTCAAAAACTTGGGATGAGCATAAAAAAGCTCAGTAAGGGATATAAAAATATGGAAAGAAAACATTAGTACATGTATACATAAGAATCAATGAAATCATAATTTACTCATAAAACATAATCAATTTAACATAACACGTGAAATGATAAGATTTATGAATAACCCATAGAAATCATAATATATAAAGGTAACTTCAGGCAGTCATAACATTCTTACGTAGGTAGTAACCCTCATTGTTACGTTTGGAATACCCATCATAGTATATTCCCTAAATATATTTGGAGAAACATTAATGTTTAACTCCATTGCATTACCCAATTCATTAGAGATCTATCTCGGGCTCACCAACCCTTAGTTTATCACTAAACCACCTGATTTCAAAAACATTTCCCAAGAACCACTACAAAATCATAACACATAACTTAAACATAAAGGAAACAAAAAATTCCCACATTGCAATAACAATATAACATTTTAAGAAATTGAAATAATAAATCCATTCTAAAAACCATTTTTAATACAAAAATACGTAAAAAGAGTCTATGGTATTTATTTATCATTTGAAAACATTACGACTTGTTAAGGAATCCAGAGATGAAATAATACTCACGGCAGCGGAAAAGGTCGTTGTCACCGCTTACGTTAAAAGAAAGAAACATTCCTTTTTGTCGTTTAGTAAAACGCTTCATAGAGAAGATATTACATTTGAATGATATGAAAACTCGGAATGGTTTTATACACCGTATAAAATAATGTTGTGTAGAAATCAATAGATGCCTCAATGAAAGGAGATTGATATGAAGTCCCGTACAAAGACGGTATCCTTAGATAAAGGATAAATCAATTACATAATTATGTGTGAAAAATATAAATACACCCAATATAAGTGGATATTAATTGTAAAACAATCATATTTCATCCACACATATTCATAGAACGACATAATCAAGAAGTTGAGGTTTAACCTAGAGAATTGAAAATGGGTTAAGAAGTTCCCTTACAGAAATTCGACAGTCTAACAGTGTCACTTTAAAATTCATAAAAGCAGATGATGAGAGAAAAAAAATTATCTTATCACTTGGAAATAACATTTACAACAATATGGATATATAAGAACATATCCCAACATAATAAGATTTAAATTAAAAGACCTATCAAAAGAAGTCTTTTAAAAAGAGGAGGGTGAGAGGTTCCCTTACCAATTTGGGTAACATTCGAAACGTACACCCCATGAAATAAAGGTCGTAAAATGAAGATGTAAATACCCATAAATTAAATTATATTACACAAAGAATACAATCATGGGAAGTACATACACCACACAAAATTAAATAGTGGCAAATGTAGCATGAATCGCTCGGGAAAAAAGTGAGATAAAAATCCCTTACCACGTTGTGATCAATCGAGTCATATGACCAAAAGATAATAAACACCAAATGAATCACATAATACCATGAATATAAATAGAATCATTATAATATATATTTAATGGAATTAAACAATACCCCACATGAAATAAATAAGTGGAAAATAATGGAAATCTCGTGGAATTAAAAGTGAGATAAGAAATCCCTTACTAAAATTCGGCAGCCTAACAACACCACTTAAAACCTCCATAAATGGATTGATTAGATCAAATAGGTTCTATAATAATATGAACATAAAAATTAAATTAATAGGAATATAAAATAACTTCCCCCAACATAATAAATATGATCTTAAAAGAAGTGACATAAAAGAGAGTACATAAAAAGAAAGAGAGAGGTAGGATCCCTTACCTCAAGTCCGACTTGTCTTGTTCGTTTCTTTATATTTCTGAATAATAAACGTAGGTAAATTTATAATTTCATAAGGAATTAATTTAAAGTTTATTATTCAATTCATATCACATATTATCATGTTATAATAATTAGTTAATTATGTGAGTTTATATCAGACATTTTTGTCGATGTTCAGTACATGAGTCAAAAAATGGACTTCTTATAATTACATGATGTTCATGTGGTCCCATGTTCATTAAATCCAGAATGATATTCATCATTTATATGTAATATATATAATATATATCCATTATATATATATACTTATAAAATTACATAACACTTGGATATAAAAAATGAAATGCATCGTTCATGGAGACGGTAGGTTGTACGTACGCTTGAACGCTACTCTCATTTCTTTGTCATATTAATGGAATTAAAACTAAATGAGAGATATATATATTATAATTCCAATAGAATATATATTTTATATAGGTCATATAAGGTCATTAATTTCATTCTTTATACATTCCATGTATTTCATGAAAGAGTCACGTCACTTGAGGGGGTAGTAGTCCACACTTCCTCAAATGAAATTATCGCATTTGCACAACATGAAAAGAATAAAGGTATGTTTTAAATATAAAATACAGAAGCATATAGAGGGAATAAATATAATATGTATGATAGATAATTATATTGCTATCATAATGGCCACCATGAGAGGTGGTAGTAGAATATAGAACAATCATCGTTTAGTGAGGCAGTAATTCGCCACCCACGGAAACAGTATGTTCTTTAACCATTAGAAAAAGGTGTGTGTAATTTTAGCTCTAATAACTCTAATAAAACATACTATTATATTGAATATACTGTTTTTTTAAAATAATTGAATAAAAAGAGTTTAGTGGGTTGGAGAAGCAAAATAAAACAAAAGAACATGAGAGAATACATTACCTTTAAATCGGGTAACTCTTTTTTATTTGAGCGAAAGGATTCCTTGGAAAGACTTCTGCCCAAAGTGAGGATCCTAGGAGTACTAGAGGGATTTGGAGAGATAATATGATCATATTTTGGATGAGCGAATGGCATGAGAGGTGTGGGTAAGGGGGTAGAGGTGGGGGCCTTTTATAAGAGGGAGGAGGGTCACTTTTGGAGGGTCTTGAAATTTTACATTATTATAAAAAAATCGGATTTTAAAGGTACCACAATGATATATTTCGAGGACAAGGTGATAAAGGTTCTAAATCCAACCATACAATAGGTTTTAGAAAAGTTTAAGTCTTAGTTATTAACATATCTTTTCATTTTATTTAAATCATTCATTAATGAGGTAATCACTGCATCATCATGGTGTCTTAAATAATTTTATTTATATGATGTCTAAAAATTATAAAAAAATTACCATGAGGTAGTAAATAATTTTATATTTCTAATTAATATTTATAGTAAAAAATATAACTTATATAACCCAATGTAAAAATTGTTTTAGTAAACCAATACATGTTTGTGACATTTTTATTTTAACTTTAAATAAAATGTATTAATATCATTATCTTACACAAGTGGCTCCATGGGGTCCCAAAAATTTAACCATGGGTTTTTTTGTCATACATGACTCATAAAATAAGGGTATGAAAAGTGTAAAATTAATTTCATATTATTATAACATTATATTCACCTTTAATTACATTAATTACCTTTAATCGCGGTTAATAAAACTCAAAAGTTACTATTCACCAAAATTTATTTCCATCAAATTGAACCCCATTTTACTTAATAATGACAACCATGCCTGTATAATTTTTGAAATTCAATTCACATAAGCGGTAAAATTTGTTTAAACGAAAAAGCAGTTTTTTTAACTACCACTTAGTGGTTTCACTATTCATCAAAAATTGAAGTTTTTCAGAAGAATACCAAAAATTCACCCTATGATATATTTGATATTCAGAATTCAAAAATGATGTATATTTTAAAAAATTCAAAAAATATAAGTTGAATTAATTAATTTTATAATTAATTTCCGTTGTCAAAACAAATAGCGTGTTTTTAAGAAACAATATCTATCAGAAGTTTGAGAATTGTTTATGTCCAATTTCAAAGTGAAATTACTTCCAATGACCAACATTGGATTAAATGGTAAAAATAAATTTTAACTACACATTAAACCCAATTAAAAATATAATCTAACCATATAAATAATTTATATAAAAAGGAGGTTTTAATTATAATACATCATTTTCACTATTCATTAAAAAATGGACTTTATCAGAAAAATAAAAACATTTACACAAAGTAAATTTTGATGTCTTTATTCTAATGAAGGATTTTATTTTGTAAAATATAAAATTTAAAATTTTCCAAAAGTAGATTTAAAAGGGCTTCTCCATTGAAAGGCAGTTAATCGACCTTTTAAAGAATATTATAATATTTATGCTTAAAATTGGATTCATTCGCATTTCAAGCCTCTATAATTTATTGGGTAATAGTTAAAATATTTAACAAACCTATAAAATCATTTTGTAGTTAGTTCTATTCATTCCCTCTATTACAATGGATATGCTTTAACTACCATTTAAAATAATATTATTTTATTATTGTTGTGCAACGTAAGATTTTAAAGAAACTCATTGTTGCATATTGGGTACGCCATCGAACATAGAACTCCCTTTAAAGAAATATTAACATTTTATTCACAAATTTTGATAAATTTAAAATTTTCATATTCTTTATTTACTTCGTATGTTACACTACTAGTTTAGCTTTAATTTTAACAATACTTCCATCCTTATCAAGTTTAAATTGAAAAATACAATTAGTTCGTATTACAGGTTTAGCATTTAGAAAAAAAAACCAAGTCCCACACTTTATTTATTTCAAATTTATTTAGTTCATCATACATAGTATTAATCAAATTTGAACCAATTAAGGAATATTCATTATTTGTTGGAACAAAATCATCATTAAAATCATAATTAAAAAAGCATGATAGATTTTCGAGTTTGAACACCAGATTCAACATGTCTAATTACATTATCAATTTCATGATCTTTATGAGTTTTTTATTCCTTTGGATCAGATTTAGAATTGGCATGCTCACCCTCAAATGATGCATTATCATTTTCATGGTCATTATCTTCACCAAAAATGAAATTTATAAAATCACCACTTTTAGATAAAAATCGAGAATCCTTATTTTTAGAGGAATAATCATTGAGGTTTATGTGCATAGATTCTTATACAACTAATTGAGCTATATTGAAAACTCTATAATCATTACTAGAATCTTAATATCCTATAAAAATTAATTCATCCAATTAGGATTCATATTTTTCTATGTTATATTTAGTATTTAAGATAAACATTTTACTCCAAAAGATCTTGAAATAACCCACTTTAGGTTTATAACCATTCAATAGTTCATATGAGGTCTTATTTAGAAAGGTTTTAATAGATAACTATTTGACACATGGAAAGAGGTATTTATAGCTTCCTCCCAAAAATATTTCATAACTGTATATTCTATTATCATGTATCTATCCATTTTATGAATGGGCCGATTTTTTCTTTCTACAACACCATTCTATTATAGTGTCATAGGGGTGAGAATTATTGTTTAAAGCCATTAGATTCACAAAACATGTCAAACTCTATGTTCATAAACTCACTACCTATATCACTTCTGATAGTTTTGATTGATGAGTTTTTGAACTTAAGAATAAGTTTACAGAAAGTAGAGAATTTGGATAAAGTGACAAGAAATAAATCCATAAAAATCTACTTTAATAAACATTAATAACTAAAACATATCATTTACCACCAAAACTAGTAGATTTAATTGGTCCAAATAAGTCAAGATGCATTAATTATAGTCATATTGTTGTACTAACATTATTCAGAGATTTAAAAAATTGTTTATATTTATTACCTTTCAAAATGGTATCACACAAATAGGACTTACATGTTCCAATCATTGGAAATTGAAGAACATGTTCATACTTTGAATGTTTGTGAAACATTATGAAATTTGCATAACTAAAACTCATATTCAATAGTACATCATATGTTTCTACAACATTCAGACACTTTACCGTTTTTTGGTTAATTTAGAATGATTAAGTGAGTAAACATTTAATTTTATACTTGCAAAAAATAGAACTAGGTTATTTTTCAGAATTGTACACTTATCATTTTCAAATAAAACATTTGAACCAACATCACATAGTTGTCATAAGCATAAAATATTATTTTTTAAACCATATACATATATTAATTTTGAAATTATTATTATTTTAGAAAAACCAACTTCACCCTTAACATTAATCCATCCCTTGGTGTTGTCTCCAAAAGTGACAAGGCTACCATGACATGTATTATATGATTTAAATATACTAATATTGCATGTCATGTGTGTGGAGAATCCAATGTATTTTTACAATGATTTTTTGAGACCTCAAAGACAGATTTACTACAGTAAATCAATCAGTAGATTGTTTTGGCACCCATGCCAACTTGGGTGAAATTGGGTTAGTAGTAGATATTTTTTGGAGCCATATGGATTTAAAGTATTTATTAAATGGTTGATTCAAAAGTGAATCATTTGAAATATTATTTCTATTATACCCATAATATTTTGTGAACATTAGTGAACACTCATTGGAATAATATCCTTGCATGTTGTATTTTAAACATGTGACACTTGAAATACTTCCTTTTGAGCTTTTATCAAAAGAGTTTTTATTTAAACCAGAAGTAAAAATATTGTAACCAAAACCAATATTATTGTAATTTTTTCTCATTAAATCCTTCATCTTACCATATTTTTTTTTACTAATTACAATGGTATATAATTACTTTTTATGATTACCCACTTCATCCTTTAAATCCATGTTTTCTTTTTGAACAGTTTCTCAATCTAAAAATACTTTTTCATGTGTACAAGATGGAGTATTTCTATGTTTTTTATTTTCTTGTTTTTTGTTTCTAACATTCATTTTACACTTTTTCAAATCATCAAATATTATTTCATATATTTTATCTTGAACATTATCACTAATATCCATAAAATGTTTAATTATTTTATTTTCATCTATTAGTTTCTACAGTTCATAATTTTCATTTTCTCTAAAATTATTATTTTGGGAATTACATATTTCTAGATTTTCAAATTTACTTTTAAAATAAAAAATTTTGTTTGATAATTTATTTTTCCTAGATTTTAACTGAATACATTTTTTCAGTTAATCTTTCTCCATAATTATTTAATTTTTTAATTTATTTAATCTTATCATTTGATTTATTATTTTTAAAATCAAAATAATATGATGAACCGGAAAATAGTTTAGTTTTATTTCTAGATAAATCATTTTTATTACTAATAGAAGTAGATATTAAATAAGTATAAAGAGATTTAATTTCCTCATGCTTAATACAAATTAGGGTTAATTTCCATATCTCCTATTCATATCTAGAATCGTTATCACTGTCAGAAGTATCTGAGTAGTCTCAGACTCTAAAAAGGTATTGTTTCTATTTCTTATTTTACCTTTGTCTTTCTTGGTATGTATGAGTTTAGGGTAGTCAGTTATTATATGAATTTTATTCCTGAACTTATAATAGGCTAATTTTGAAAAATCCCTATTATTAGTAGAATTAAATTTTCAATTTTACTTACTGAATTTCATCTCAATCGACCTCTTCCCACCGTTTTTCACGTACATGAAACATTTCTCACTGAATTGGATCATCCTCTTATCACTATCCTGATACATAGATTTAGTGGCATCAGAGGCATCAACAATTTTATATTTAAATGTTATATATTTAATTTTGGTAGAATCCCCATCAAAAATATTTTTTAGATCATGATCATATTATAGTGGGGAGCCAATCAATTCATCCAGAATGTATTCTTTAAAGTTATTACTATCATGATTGGACACCTTATTTGCATTCCATCTTTTTGGAATATCTCTCAGTACTGTTTTCACTTGAGCAATGTTGTATAATGGTTCACCAAGACCACTCATACCATTTGTGATGCTCGTAAGCCGATGGAACATCTGGTTCATAGATTCTTCATCACCCATATTGAAACATTGATATTCCTCCCAGTGTATTCCCAAAATGGTTCACTTGAGCTTGTTAGTTCCATAATGGGTCACATATAGAATCTTCCATTTATCATTTGAAATCTTGCATGTAGATACATGGCTATATACACTCTTACAAATAGCACAATACAAAATATTTATGACCTTGTAATTTAAGACATATCTCATTATTCCATTACTAGTAAGAGTCACTAGATCAGCTTCTAGTAACTTATATTCTTTCTACATTATCATCCAGTGTTAAAAACATAGTTTCTTGAGGTATGATTGAATTATATCCTTCCATTAATTGGTGTCACTCCCATCCATGAACATTGGTTTTTTTGGTATCTATCTATAATTAGTGTTTATACCTACCATTATAAATTAAATCACTTCTTTTGATTCATAGACTATTAATTCTAGAGTTTCAGGTTAGTATAGTGATATCAAATAAGTAGTATAATACATAAAAAAACAAACTATAGTTCTAATAACCACGCTATGATACCAATTGTTAGATCATTATAAGTATAGAAAATTTACTATAGGGGGGGAATAATCATTTTAGAATTTTAATTATAGTTACTATAAATTATCAAATTTTATAAGAATAAAACTTTTTGGGTGTAGTGTTATTGTAAATAAATTGATGTAGTGGAAATATAAAGAACATGAACAAAAATAATATTTACAGTGATTCAGATATAAAGATCCTAGTCCACTCATCAATATCTTATACTCTTTGAGGTTATTGGTAAAAATAAAAGAACACCTTTAAAGGGGTGAAAAACTATTACAGACTCTACCTTTTACAATACATGGAGGAAAAACCCAGTCTTTACTACCGGAGACTACCCTTGTTTGTTTCCCTGAATTTTGTTCAGGACTCACAACCCAAGCTTTTTTGGGTGGTGTAATAACCAAATAATGAGAAAACATTATTTTTAAAGGTAAAATAAAAAACCATAAACTAAAAAAATGTACAAACAGAAGATTAAATAATTACATCAATTAAACAAATAAAATGAATAGTATAAGATGATCCGATTGTTTTTTATGTATGTAGCAGAAGATCGTCAGTCACTTGGATGAATGAATGTAGATTATTTAGAACTTATTATGATCATAATGGAGACTGAATTTCATAGATAATCACAAAACAAATTTTGAATGCAGTAGGAGACATAGAAAGTACCACACAGTTTTTTTCATATTTCTTTACTTTCTCTATTTTGAATAATCTACACAACCCTATTTATTAGAGTCCCTTTGAATAGTCCTACATGAAAATTTAAATAGATTCTAGAAAGTGTGAATATATACTCACTCACTTCATGATACTTGTTAAATAATAAGAGAAATAATTTTTTTATGAGATTGTGATTTAAAAAAAATGGTGAAACTAAAAAAACAATTGAGATATTAAATCACATGAAATAATAGTAAGAAAATTAATATAACGAGAAACACACTTTAAATAAATTTATAATTGGAAAAAATTTTAATTAATTAATTTAAATATCAATATCAAACATGCAACAAAGATGCATTGAAATATAGAATCATATAAAATATTAATCTACTTTTATAAAGACTTATAAAAACATTTTAACAGATCACAATAATTATTTTAGTCATGAAATAACAAAATCATCATTCTAACATCCAAATAATAAAATTTATAAAAATAAATCTTGAAGAAGAAAATTTAACTAAGAAAATTAATCTAGTGGTGGATGACCACGATGACTCATTTGACATACCATTGCATGAATCCAACAGTGACTTATTTGACATACCGTTGTTAGTTTAAGAAAAACTAAATATAGTTTTACTAAACTAAGTACATATGATTATCTATGATCAAGAAGGAAAAAATAATTCAATAAAAAATTTACTCACCATTGAATGCCCTATGATGACTTACTGACCTACTGTTGGTTGACTTGTAGACCTGCCATTGTAAGAAGCCAATGGTGGCTGGCAACAATGACTTTTCTAATTGTGACTAATTCTACGATGTCTCAATCAAATGGTGACTTCATTCCATTGTTTCTTATTTCAATGGTGACTCATTTCAATGGTGACACATTGCAATAGTGACCCAATTCAATGGAGAATCTTTTCAACGACGGCTCATTTCATAAGTGATTGGTTACAATAGTAACTTGTTTCAATGGTGACTCATATCAATGGTGACTCTTTTTATTGATGAATAATATCAATGATGACTCACTTAAACGGTGACTCGTTTCAATGTTGAATTGTTTCAATAGTTACTCATTTCAACAGTGTCTCGTTTCAATAGTTAATCATTTCAATAGTGACTCGTTTCAATAGGGACTTGATTCAATGGTTAGCCAAATTTTTCCAGAAAAAAAATATTTAAAAATTTAATGAACACAAATTTTCAAAGTAATTTATCAAAAAATAATTTAATAGAGAGAAAATTAATTTAACAATTATACATACTTTTAAATCATTACAGTGTATCCTTATGGAATACATATACCGAGTAATGAGATTTCACTTATATAATCACATCACTAAGAACATTTTACTCAAATGCGAGGTTATTTGTAATTAACAAAAGGCATGGATATTAAATCAACATAATAATTCTATATAGGTGTGAATCACTCTTTAAGATGATGAAATCAATGAAGAAGTATCATTTGTGTAACATGTAATTGAATAACCAATGAAATCATCAACACATAATTCTATATTTGAATGCATCAATTGAGAACATTCTTATATACATCCCCAAGATGTTTTAATCCTTCTAGATATATATTATAGAATAAAACCAGTGGAAGAGTATGTAAATTTTTATTTTCTCAGAGAAACATCCAATACACATAGATTTTATGAATCTAAATATTATTAAATATGGAGGAAATTGATAGATGAATAAATCCATTCCATTTAAGAAAAAAAGGCTAGAAGGACAATAAATAAATTTTTGAACGCATTGATCAATCTCCCTGATATGTAAAGAAAGATGATGAAAATGTTTTGGTCTTGAGGAAAACATGTTTATGAAGGTATCTTTGAAAAATAAAAAAGTTTTTTCACGTAGGAGACAACAAATATCAATGTTCCAATGGAGGCTAGGAACCTTTAATAATCGCTTCTAGACATGTTTGGTGTCAATGGATTGGTTGGAAAATACTGCAACCTATCTATGGACATTTATTTTTCCTATGTTTTTACCATTTTTTGTCTTATTGTATTCCTATAAATAGATGTGTGGTATATGTTTTATTTTTCATTTGGATTTATAGAAATAAAATCCAATGTGTTTCCATTTCCATTTTTTCCTAGGACCACCAACAATGATATCTATATTTCCGTCTACATTTGTGTTAGTCATAGAAAATTCCACCTTCAGCGGTATCCAAAGATTGAAAGTGTTTCTACCAATTACACAAGAGTCCAATAAAATATTCTTCTGATGTATTATTATGTTGGAAGGAAGTATAAGGTGAATAGTTTTCCATATTCCCATATAATGTGGTGTATCCATCCAATTTTACCTCTCTATCTCTCTATTTACAAAAGAAACATTACTTTGAAATTGGTACAATCATTTATTTCATATTATTCCCCACATAAAATTTATCACTTCACTTTCCGAATTCTCAAAAAGTGAATAATTACTCTCTTGTCTCCCACATCAACTTTGCGTCTTCCCATGATCATAAAGAAAAATATATTCTCACATTTCGCCACCATTTTCATATCCTCCATCTTGGCGTCCATTATTGAAAAAAAATTGCGGCATCACTATGCTCACCCACATTGCCAACTCCTATCCTATGAAAATTGATCCATCATCCTTTCCCACACCTATTGATTTATACTATAATAATATCTATCATATATTTTTTATTACATAATTAATTTATAAGTAGATAATTCAAAAAAAGACTCTACGATTATAAAAATTAGTAGCATGTGTCGCTAATATTAAATTAGTTTTCATTGACAATTTATATTCCAAATATTATTTTTTTAATATCAATGTATAATGGGATTTCACAAAATATGATCCCAAAGCCAACGAAGACCAATTACGATAATTGGTGCATCCAAATTTGACTGGTCCTCATAACCAAAGATATCATGGACATCATGGAGGATAGATACACCAAACTAGAATCCAAATTCGTGGAGAAATATACTCTAGATGTTAAAATTCCACTCTTTACACAGAATATAATCAGGACTAGAAGGAGAATCCATCATCTATTTGGGCCTTTATGAATCCATATTTGATAAAATATATTCTTCAAAAATATCAAATAAGATATGGGGAAATAATTTACTAACATTTAATAGTTATAACTAATTAAATCAGATAGGGATTCAATCACAATGATATAAGTTGAAATCCATAATTATGAAATCGTCGGAAATGATTTCCGATTGTCAACTCGTTTAATGGTTATGGTGATGAAAATGTGAAGATATGGATAAAATCTTGCTGAAATGTGGGTATATGAAAAAAAAATTGAATCTGTAGATCCAAAATTTTATTACACCATCATTTTCCTAGAAGAAACTAATGACGTGTAGAATATTTATATCAAACAAATCATGGGATCTCTACAAGCCTACAAACTAAAGGTAAATATCTATAGTTACACCAATGGAGCGGTGCTTGCCTTGAAATAACAGTTGTATCTAAACAACGTTATAAATGATCGAGGGAGTAAATTTTGAAGAAACTGAGGTAGAGGGTTATGATGAAAAGAATATGATACAAGAATAGAAGGAAAATGTGAAAGAATCCCAAATTAAGGAGGTTGCTGATATCAAAATTATACTCTTAGAGAATGAGGACAAGGAAGAAGGAGAGGATTCAACAATCACAAACTGGAAAAAAAATGTTCAATGCTATAATTATAAAAAATATGGACATTATAAAAATCAATTTTTGATATTTAAACCTATAGATAATGATATTATGAAGAAATATATTTCCATAGAAGTTAATAATTTTTTATATTCCAATGTTTTTAAGGTAAAAACATTAAAAAAAGTCATAGTATGTGGTATCATTACTCTGAAGCTAGAAACTACACGATTTGTAACAAAAACTTTTTCATGAACCTATATTAGAGAGTTTGAGGATAGATTTCATTTGTAAATATCTTGATAATATTTTTCTAAGGAAGGGGAGATATTATAACTAATAAAAAAGATGAAAATCACTAATTTATCTAAGATATATAGTATGTACCCAACATGAAGGCGATCATATTGATTCTTAGGAAATTAGTGAAAAAAGGATTTCACATCAACCAAAAAAATAAAAAAATGGTGCTTCTCGATGAAAATTTATGGATGGTTACAAAAGTACTAATAGAGAATAACCACATGTGTCCTATTATGATCAAACCCAATGTACTATTGTGTTTAATGATAGTACTTGATGATAATGACTGGCTATGAAATCATACTGTTGGGAATTTAAACTTATAAAGTATAATATTATGAAGAAGAGAGAATATGGTGAATTGGATTCATGTCATTAGACACTTGAATAAAATGTTTGTATATTGGGTTCTAATAAAAAAAATTTAAAAACTTTTGAAATGAAGGCCAACTGGAAAGATTCCACACCATTGGATCTAGTTCACACCAATGTGTGTGGTCCATTGTGTCCAAAATAAAATGGAAAATGTATATAAATTTGAAAATTTATGTATTATTATATCATGATACATGGATATAATTTCTCAAGATTAAGTAAGAAGTTTTTTATGTCTTTAAATAATTCATGGTGCTAGTGGAAAATCAATGAAACCATCACATAAAAACATTATGATTTGATCAAGGTGGGGAATAAACCACTATTTATTTTCATGAGTACATCATGAAAAATATAATTTAGAACCAAATGATTCTGACATACACACCCCCAACTCAATAGAGTGACTGAAAGAAAACATTGGACCATTCTCATCCTGTATAGAAGCATGCTAGAAGAAAAAGTAGTGACCTATGATTTGGTTGAGGTGATAAATACACCTATGATGTTTTTCACGAGTTCCTCAAGTCGTATATAATTCAACACCAAATAATGTCATATTACACACCCCTACTCATTGGATTGGATGAAATAAATAATCATACCATTCTCAACATGGATAATATCACGGTAAAAGACAAATAATTGAACATGACTTTCTGGGATGAGGAAGATTCGTTTTTGGTGTATCTACTGAATAGATTCCCAATAAAAATAATGAAGCAAAGACACAATATCAATCATACAATACTCAAAAGGCAAGTGTAATCCATCTTATAGTTTCTGGTTCAATTTACAATATGAGGATCCCAAATTGAAAATGAAAAAATATTGAGGAATGATGAGTGAAGTGTTTCCTTCTAGGTTATACAGGTCTAGAAATGAGATATCAATTTGTGTAATCCCAACACTGGGAATATTATATTTAACAATTATATTATCTTTCATGAAAACTAGACATGGATATAGAATCAATGTGATGATTCTAGATATTTACCACTCACTCTATAAGATTTATAATTAATTGAGGAAGTATCATTGGAAGGACAAGGAATTGAATAACTAATGTTGTTGTTTCCACATACTCCTACATATGTATACATTGAACAATAAGTTTATCATATATGTCCAAAAAATGTTCAAATCCTTGCTAACATATATGAGAGAACATAATCAATGGAGGAGTATATAATTGTTTTTCTCTCTCAGTGAATTATGATCTAGATATCTTCATAGAAGATAAATACTATGAAATATAGATGAATGTGATAGATAATGAAATATATTCCATCGACGACACAAACTTCTAGAAGAAAAAGTAATAATTTTTTTATCCTTTTGATCAACCATATAGATATCTGAAAAAATATGATGAAAATGTAATAGTCATGGGGAAAATAATTTTATGGGTATGTTAAAAAAAATAAAGATGGTTTTACTATTAGACATCACTAACCTTCACTATTTATATAGAATCTGTGAAATATCAATGATCAATGCTAGATGTGTTTGGTGCTAAAGGATTGTGCAGTACACACTACAACCAATCTATAGACTTTTATTTTTCCTCTGTTTTATTATTATCTGTTTTTGGGTGTGATTGTATCCCTATAAATAGGTGTGTGGAATGAATTTTATTTTTCCTTTGAATCTGAATATATAAAATATAATATGTTTCAATTTCCTTTTTCATATGATAACATCCACTTATCTCTATATCTAATTCCATGTTTTTGTTTACCATTAAAAATTCCACCTTTAGTGACATGCATGGTAGGCATGGAAGGGATCTCTCGGGGGTGTATGGAGGGGTCTCTTCCATGATCCCATGTTTTTTATAGTGACTAAATTAGGAAGTGGCTGGGTGGAAGCAAATTCTACCCTATCTTCTATTTTGAGATGTCGATAGACTGATTTTCATGGTTTAGATTTATGGGTGTATGTGGATATCATTAACAATAATCATTTATCACATGGTGTGGAATATGTATCATTTTTATTTATGTTTTTTTATCTGATTTCCTCGAAATGTTTCACTACTAGAGATATTTGTTCCCACAAATCCTAAAAAATTTCCCTTTACCAACATCAATCATTATAATCTCACCCAGACTAGTTTTTTCAATTTACCTCTTCTAGTCAGGGACCTCGTTAGATGTTTTCCTAAAACTTTTTTTCATAGAAATAGATTATTGATTAATTTACAAAAAATATGGTTTTGTGTATAATTATGGATTTTGGGAGTTATTTGTCTTCCTAGATTTCAACTATTCTATTTGTATAATTTTTATATTTTTTATAGTAAAAAAATGTTATTATAACCTCTATACATTATTAGATATTAATTTTTTTCACCCATTATTTCTCATCATTCATTTTATCTTAGTTTAAATATTAATTTAGACTAGTTCCACACCCATGCAGTTTCATGGGACAAAAAAGATTGTGAGACAAATAAAATATACCAACAATAATTTAAAATAGAAATTAAAATACATTAGATGAAAATAATGTGAAAATAAAATATAATATATGACATGAAGAGAAAGAATATAATTCAAAATTAAAATTATTAATCTATTCCTATAGTGGAAAATGTGGAACATGTTTCTATATCTAATAAATGAAATATATTTGGTAGATTTGAGATGAAAAGTTTTTCTTGGTGCAATATTTTTCATTTTTATTGATAAAAATGATAAATTCAAACATATGTTATGATTCACATATTAAAGATTATTAAAATGAGAAACATACATATGATATAATATTATAATGGATATAAAAACTTGTTATACAAATAATGCAGTATATAGAACAATATTATGAAATAATGGTTTTACATAATGCACACAAATATATTCAAAATTTCACAATGTAGTTTATAAATATTTCTGTATCAAGTTAGTGACATTCCATATTAATGATTATATTATTGAAATCGCATATTGGTACATATATACTTCATATTATAAATAGTTTATTACATTACAATTTAGTGATACACATATTGGGATTAAAATTTATAAACAAAATACAACACACATTACAAATGGCATTGATATGTATTATTATACACATATTATTACATTACAATTACTATTTCATAATAATTATATATTATATTAAATAGAATAATAAACTTATTTTTTAGATTTTAATACCTAAATATTATTTAATATATATTATCAATGATAATAAATAGAGATTCATAAAAACCAAATTTTTTATAACATTTTACTATATTAAAAATATTACAAACATATTATTTTAAAATAATATCAAATATACTTGTATGTGTTTTTATAGTTTTTTATTATTCAATAAATATTGTACTTATATTTATTAATTAAAAAAAATAAAATAAAACATTGATTATTCTTGGATTAAAAATGTTTAAAAAAAGTGATTATGCACTAAATTTAAAATCACCCATCAGCATTGATCAAAATTGTACATACAATTCAAAAAATCTTTCTATACTTAAAATAATAAATTTTATATTTCACTAAGGATCATTGAAAAAACAATTAAAAATCTATTTTTTATGTACTTGAATATATAAAAATCACCATATCATAAAAACCACTAGTATTAGTGACCCAAAAATTTCATGAATGTAAATATCATGCATCATCTGTAGATTACTCATAAGAGAGGATGTTAATGAAACCTCACACCTATCATATTCAAAAAAAGTATTTATCAATAATAATTTAATTATATTTTAAAAATAGAATGAAAAAATTTCTTATAAATGGAAGATATTTCATTATAGTTAATTTATAAGGGTGAAATTTATGAGATAACATTATATCTCACAATGTATTCCCCCAACTAACTTATTTTCATATTCATTAGCTCATATCTACCACTTGATATTCCTTCGCAATGGATCTCATAGGATACATATGTCAAGTGATGATGTGAAGAATTGACATGAGCCTTATGACACTAATCATTATGATAAGACCATGCATACACGTTTTTTTAAAAAAATATTAATGTATTATATACATATGAATGAGTGTTTTATATAATGAATCACTTTAATTAGATAATGAATAATAACAGGGAATCTATAGAATTTCATCCAAGATTGTACAAGAGATGAATTTTCTCAACCTAGTTTCACAAATCCTCCTAGATTTATATGCTTGTAAATACCATGAATCTTCACATGATAATAAAATCTCAAAAATTAGGTCACATGCAACACGTTTAACAAAAAATTATTATACTAGCCCTATAGGATACCAGTATTGATCAAACGTATCCACCATCAAAACAAATTTAAATAATTTTAATATATATTGATAAGAAAAAATTAATATTAAATATGATAAAGATTATGTTTGAATTAATAATATTAATGAAAAGATATGAATATATGAATACTTTTAAATAGAATGATAAAAGAGAAGATATAAATACTTTTATGTAAGATTTTTTATTAGAAATAATCATTTAATATAAAAATAACATGCTATCGAAATAAGAAAAAAAATATAAGAGTACATTATCACTAACATTAAAAATATTTTTATTTATAGTACCCTACAACCAACCTTAATTATTTATGCTTATCTCATTGATTTCTGTTTTTTGAATTAAAAATATAAGGTAATCCAACTAAAAAATACATATTTATTATGACCATGGATTACTATAAACTATGAATTAATATAAATAATGGATTTAATCAAACTAAAAATTTCATATTTATAATAGTAAATATCTATACTATTTTAAAAATACATTTTTACTAAAGTAAATTTCTAAATTTAAAAAATGTATATGGTCAAAGATTTTTTAAATTACCGATTTACTGTATTATTTAGCTTATAGATTGACTATATATTTCCAATAGTAAATTTGAAATAATAACTTTAGGTTGTATATTTTTTATGCTAAATTAATTTTTATAGTAAATATGTATTTTTATACTGAACCAATAGAAAAATATTGATTTTTTATGTTAATATACTCTAATTAATTATATATTTATATACTAATCCATGGAGATGTAAATCTATATTTTTATATTCATCCATATTTTATAAATTTGAAATGCAATGTTAAAATTTGAGACATCAAAAAAAGATATAAACCATAGTAATAGTAATAGAATAAATAAAATTGAATTACTTAATTGGTCTTAAATGGAAAAGTTCCAAAAATTATAAATTTAAATATTTATTTATTATATAAATAATAAATAATTTGGAAAAAAATCAATTAAGGGATTAATCATACCAATAATATTTATTTTAATTTCTACATTAATATATTTTTATACATTAAGAAGAGGTAAGATTATTCCAATACTAAATAATTTAAGTAGTTTTGTGATAAACCATTTCAAAATTAAGGCAATGTTAAGAATAGTCCTTTATGATATATTCAATTTACAAAAAATTTAAATTCATGGAATTCAGGTACATAACTCTATGTATAGTGGTTATATATCATTCAAGATACTTACCACCTAATAAAATTTAGGATACTAGAACCATAATAGGTGTGGTATTCTTATTTATAATAATTATACTATTTAGATCATTCATCCATGTGAAACCCCTAGAACTATCACTTGAATACTGATTTAGTTAATATAAGCCACAATATAGGAAAACAATTGATGAAGTAAGGTAATTGGGGAAATTATGGTTTTCTTATTCAACTAAGAAAAAATTGAAAAATATTTATGAAACTTACCATTTATGCACATCACAAATGTAGAAAATCCAAATGTATTTTCAGTTCTAATATATCCTTCATTAAATAAGCTTGCTAAAAAATTAGTTCATAATTTCCTATATTATTGAATATGTGAAATGGATTACATTTAATTGTTAATACTTTAAGTGATGTGAATGTTTATTTTTGTAGTACAACATAGATTGAGAATTCGAAATTCATATTTTTCATTTGAGACATCTAATAGAGATATAAAACCATATAACAACTATAAGATATAAAAATTGTTCATACAATTATTTGTATGGTTTGTATAAGTTAAAAAATTATAGAATTATAGATTATTTGAGCTAATAAATTAGTAAGAAATTGAAAATATTTCAATGAATGAATTAATCAAAACTGTAATCCTGTTTCTCACTCATACTTAAATGTAGAAGTATACAGTGAGACTGTGGAATAAAATTATAGTACTAAATAAAGTAGGTAGTCATGTGCATAGAATTATTGAAGAAAGGAATTATAAATAACATACATATATGAATTTTAAATTACCAAGAAACAATGAAAATAAGGAAATTCAAGAACATTCATCTATGTATAGGGGTGATGTATCAGTCAACAATAAATGTAATATGTAAAACCCTAAAGTTTTATATTTATTAGTGAATTAACATTCATGAACATGAATAAAAGTTTCCCATCAACCATAAAACCAAAATATTATCAATTTCACATCACCCATAAAATAAATAATAAAAGTTATGTTATAAGCACTTTGGAATGAAGCTTGGTTATTTTTTGTAGTAATTTACTTCAAAACATATTACATTTTTCATTCCCTTTGGGAATAAAAAACAAATCAAAAAATAAATTCATTGAAAAAATTATAGTCTATATACTCAATTTATTGCTTCTGATGAATGTATTTCTAACAATTATAGTATACAAGGGAAGATGAATATATTGAATAAATAACTACCTAAATAAAATTAAAATGTGTGAAAAAGGAAATTAAGGACATTTCAATGAAATTTTTTATGTCTTAGGTTTCATGTAGTGTATTGTAGTAAATTATATTATTGAAATATAAATAAATTGACATAAGAAAACAAAATTGATCATAATATGTTGTAAAAATATATTATTATTTATTATCGATTATTTGAATAAAAAATTATATACCAACAAAGATTCATTACTATAGAAACATATGATGATAAAATTAATTAATGGATTCAAATCAGAATAAAATTTTTTGTGTTACTGGACATACCATAAAATATGTTAAAAATGATATTCTAAGGAATATAATAAATATTAAATAATGTATTATCTTGTAGGTTTACATTTATTCATAAAATAGAACAACAAATCATTATTTTTAAAATGATCCAATCACAAAAAATTTATGCCAAAAATGATTGAATACTATAGAAACAAAATAGGCTAAGATTAATTAACAAAATCATACCATAATAATGGACACTAATTTTTTCAACATACCATAAAACATGTTAAAAATGTTATTTTAAAGTATATAATAAATATTGAAGAAATATTCATATCATATGGGTTACCTTTTATTGTATTTTTTTTTCAATTATAGTAATAAAAAGATTCAGGGAGAAAATATAGAAATATAAAGAAGCTATTATGAACAATGAAAATGCAGTTTAACTCTAAAATTTTGATATTATACCTACTAATGCTACGGTTAGTATTGATGAAATAGGTGGGATAGTATACTATAAGGAACCCCATGATTATAAAGATGCATCTTACAATACTTCAGTAGTAGAGATGAGACCAAACACTTGATTGGGTTCTAGATCACAAAATGCACATAAATGAGAGAAATGTGAGTGACCATTGTAACTTCCATGCATGATTAACATATAGTGTTTCTTATAACCTGGAATAGTAAATTTTAATGAAAAAAATATATTAAATGCAATATAAAAATTAAATGATCCTAAAATATGTTCAATTGTTTGATGAACCTAAAAGAGGGTAAATTGTATAATGAATATAAAATAAATACAAAAAAACATATAAAATTAATTAATTTATTAATATATCTAGAAAATTATTTTTGACCCAAATGAAATGAATATAATTTGGACAAAATTTTCTAACAACACCTTATTCACTTTTCATAATACAGTATATAGAATCAAATCATGTCATTCAATATACATATTTCAAATTTATTGATTATGTAAAATAATAATGTCATAATGAAGTAAGTAGTTTTTTGTGACATACTCTATGAAAAAAAATGAAAAAATGAAAAAATAACACAATAAATAGAGCAATTTATTTGATAATGATAATAAATTTATGCTTTGAAAGATCATATCAACATATACCAGCATATCCATTCAAATAATATGTGTTGCTACATTATTTTAATGTAAATAAAATCGTATGATATATATACCAATCAAAAAATAGAGTATATAAATTTATATATTTATTTATGTTGATATATATATGTTGTATAATATTGATAATAATATAAGTACCTATATGTCCAAAAATTTTCTTTTAAAACCTTGTTAAATTTCATTGTAATCACATTTCATCAAAACCTAGTGGTAATTGAAATACATTTATGACGTATTTGGAGGTATAATATGCTATAAAAATTATGATATGTATAATTTTTAACATAAAATGTATAAGAAAAACATAAATCAATATAAAAAATGGAATTAAAATATAAATAAATATACACGGAGAACACATCTTGGATTTCTCTAGGGCATGAATTTGAACAGGTGAAAACCTTTGGTGTAGCCCCAGCAGCCCAACCCAAATTACACATCCCCTACTTTATATGTCCCCAAACCCACCCCCCCCCCCAAGTCTTCCAACCCCTCCCTATTTTTACTACCTATAAGATGAATTATAGGACATCATTGTGACATCATTGCATGGATTATATTAAAGGTATCTAAAAGGACAAGGATGCGAGTGAGGGCCACATAAAAATTTCTTGATATATGTTTATCTTATAATATATTATAATATATTGAATTTCATCTACCTTATTGGTTAGGGTTCCCATCACAATAAATTTATTGGGGGAATGTGGGAGACCATGATTAATCATAATTTATATAGAGTTACTAATATTCATTATAAAGTATGAAATTTCTTTTCAATTCAATTATTATTACCAGTATTAATGATTTTTTATGATGTATTTTTCATGTTATTAGATTAATTAATTATAGATTACATGTATGAAGTTGAATGAAAAATGTAGTGCATGATGTGGATGATTATGAATGAAGACGGAACTAAATTTAGATGTTTTCTTAATTCGTTTATTGTTTCCCATCATAGCTACTCCCCCTTGATCCTCTTCCTTCAAATCATAATTGTGTTATTAAAATTATTGTTTCATTCATATGTTATGTTCTTACTCACAATGATTTCATTCATCTAACTTCAATTTTTTCAATGTTAGATTTTTTCATGAAACACATCTATTAAAAAATAATGGATATCATGCCTAGGAATACCTAATCATTTATAATTCTATTTTTATCCCTCAATTTTCAATTTCATATCGTGATTGACATTTTCTAAAACCTCCACCCTCTTCATGGATTTTCTATCCTGCTAAATTATTTTTACTTTTCATCCCCGACAAGATCAATACTGTGGAAATGTAACATGCTAATTATTTTTTCCCCTAATTTACTATTAAAAATGGATTTCTATATTTATAAATTTATCTTTCCCACAATCTCCCATATGAACTATTTTTTATTCTATTAAATTTTTTATTTATTAATATAATCAACCATATTTCATTATTTAAGATACATTGTTATTATTTTCTCCTTGCATCACTTTTTTATTTTTATCCCATTCTATTGTTGCTTCATAATGTGATTTTCCACTATTTATATATATTTATGTGATGTCAGTGGTTTAAACCATGTATTCCATATATATTTTGAATCCTATATTCCTAATTATATAACCCTAGATTAGAACAATTTTTTAATTAGTTTTTTCATAAAAAATAAAGCATTTTATATTTTTTATGTTAACTTAATTCTTACATACACATTCTACTATATTTTGTTCTTACTTCAATGTTTTCCATATATTCTGATTGCTATTTTTTATGAATATATGCTCTATGTTTTATATTCTATAGCTACTATTTTTTCCTTATTATATAATATGTACTATTATTTGTTCTGATTAATATAATTGGATATTTTTTAGACTTCTTTTACGCATGTGCTTTAGTTATGTATGATAAGACAATTACAAAAGGAATAAATATTTTCATATATACCAGTATATTAGTTTAAAAAATATAATTAATATTTCATTTTGATTTATTTATTATAAATTTTAATAATTAAAACATATGAATTGATTATCTATAAATATCATAGGATTATTTAAAATGTTAGTAGAAGAGGAACATTTAAATTTTTAATTTTCCATTTTTTATTCGTATTCTAAAATTGTGTATTAGTTATCATGGTTTTATATCATTTCTCTATGAATATGGTGATTGATGAATATGATACATTAAAATAGTATAAAAATAACTAATTTGTTTCCATTTTCGTTTATAAAAACATAAGATTTGATGATGTATATATAATTACAAGAATATTTTTTATGAAAATTTATTGATAAAATCAACACAAATATATATTTTTTCAGTTAAATATTGAAACATTCTCTTACTAGACTCTATATTAATTTTATAATTATATAAATCTATTTTATACAGTTTATATTGGATATATTCAATGACTGAAATATCTGTATATGTCTATTACTTTAAACTGGAATTATTTCATGTATTTCAAAGATCTTATCTCACATATTCATAATTATGAAGAAATGCAAAATTGGTGTAATTCTGTTTTGTGGATGAAAGTTATTATACAACATAAAAGGTTATATTACACATGAAATTTATACATTATGAAATATATATATATATATATGATTTAAATATATGGATTTTAAATATAATTAATATTTATCATGATATATCTATATATTCTAATATATATCCTTATATATATATTGAATATATATAAACATATTCTAATATATGTTTATAATACATATAATATATTATATATTCTAAATATTTATTTTAATACATAGATTTGTATGTATATATATACATTTTCTTTATATTCAAACTATATATTATGATATATATATATATATATATGTTCAGAAATATCTCGATTTCTAAAAGGAGTATTATCTTTTGTTTTCCATTTTTTCATGGGTTGGATTGATTGAAAATTACACAAATTTCATTTTTGGAGGGACAAACTAGTTTTATTTTATTTTATTCAATTCCATGGAATCCTAAACTTAGTGTTTTTTTATCCTTGATATAGGTTAACATATATTTCATTATTACATGGAGATGGTTGCTACTGGTCATATGGCTATTCGTCAGTATGATATAAAATTATTCAGAACCCATGTTTTGTTTCATATATGAGTTTAACTTAGATAGAAAATACATGGTTATATTCTCTAAGTGTTATTTATTTTTTATTCCTTAATATCTATGTATTAGTTTATATAATTATTATTTTATATTTATTAACATTGTATAGATATTATTTGTTTTTGGTGGGTTTATATTCAGTCCCCTTTCTCCTCTCCACTCCTCTCTTACCTCAAAATTCAACTAAATTATTATAAACCTAAATATACTGCCCACTTCTTTTTGTCTATTTCAGGTAAAAAAGTTTGTTGGCCTACTATTAGTGGGTTTTTATTCCCTTTTTAGTTATAATGTAAACTCTATCTATAAACGAATAATTTTATTTCATTAAAGAAAAAAAATTCTATGGTATAAATACTTATTTTTTCATTATTACACTCATTTTACAATATTCTCTATATAGACATTACATATTGTAAGCCTCCATCACATATGATGTTCTCAAATGTATTGAGTTTTATAATTTTCTTACTATTTTAAAAGTCATAGAGGTGTGTTCCTAATAAATAATATACTTTAAAAAATCAATATTTTATATTAACTATATAATCAAGAAGGCATATTATTGAAAAAACACTATGATAAATGCAAGAAGGAACTTTTTATTTGTAAAAAATACTATTTTATGTTATTTATATATTCTAAAATTCATGTTTTTGATAAAATTTTATTATCGATATAAGGATGTATATATATTCAGGAGATGTATATGTTATTGTCCCAATATATTTCCATTCATAACTATTATGTTTCTACTATCCAGGATTTTATATTCTTTATAAGCCTCTATTTTCCATGCATTCTAGAATCCCTAACACTTTCCAATAATTAATTTCAAACTTATCTAAAGTGTATATGTTTAGTCAAAAATAGAACCTTCATATTTTATATTTTTATAAATCATCAAAACTGTTCTTTACTCAAAATATTATTCATATATTGGTAAAACATTTTCATATTAGTGTTTTTCATCCTCATAGCCTATTAAATCCTTAACATTTTATTTAAATGGAAAAATAATTGATAATAATATTGAAAATACCATGATTTTTAACTTATAGGTAATGACATCATTTTTCATGAACTCTTCATTTCCCACTAGCCAAAATGAATTTTTTTCTTCTTGTTAATTTTTTGGTGGTTAGTAATCTTTGTTAACTTGGTTTCTCCTTCATGGGTGGATTTCTCAGAATTTGGGATGCTCCGACACTCCACATTATCTTGATAGTTATTGTGTTTCATTACAAGTAACACTTTTTTAGGGTAAACATGATTCAAACTTATTGAATGAAATCCTCATAAAGAAATAGGTTAAATGAAAAATTTTCAACAATAAATATGGAAATGTATTCATAAAAGAAGTCAAGGGGTATGTGTTAAAACCAATTTTCACTAAGTGTCATCAAACTAGGATAAAGCCTTACACATCTACACTCTCATTCAACATTGTTTGGTTTTCAAAATTGGGGCTAATAGTGGGTCTTGAAAAGTTATTGAATTCCATATTAAAAGTTAAGGGGAATCATTTTGGGAGTCAAGGAACATTATAGGGATTCCTAGCATCCCTTGTAGGTTTTTATGTTTAATATATATATATTATAAATATGTATCCTTAAATATATATTCTAATATTTTTTGAATATTTATGTATGTGAAAATTTATATTTTTATATATTTTTTTATACATGTAATATTATATATCTTCTGAATATAATATTTTATCCCTACAGTACTTTGTTATTTTAAACAAATATATTATTGTTTTTTTCAAATGTAATTTATTATTATTCTATTTTACTAGCTACCATGTCTCATGAAAATATAGGGTGAATACTAGATAATTGGGTTTTAATTCATTCACTTGAGGTGATTTACCACACAACAAAGTCATTCCTCTAATATTTTCAATGAAATATAATATTTAAACATAATTGAATAATTTTTACTAACCACCTTCATGAACTTCCTCTTCTATAAACTTATTAAAGTTCCTAAATCACTCATAATAACTTGTTAACCAATGTTATTTTGAAACACCACTATTGTATCACTAGGATATTCAACATATGATCTTATGTCCATAATAATTCTTTATTCCATACTAATGTGTCATTATTACCACAATAGTATTTTTCCTACTATTTTTTATCTTTTCAGCATTACTGCATTTATCTTAAATTAAAAAATACACCTTTTAAAATCCCTAAGTAGATCATCTACTACATATTATTATATTGAATAATCCTTTAATTTAAATCATAATATATTTCTCAAAACATGTGAAAAACTATCATGGCCAATCCTATAAAAGAACTCACTTACATAAATTAATAAATAAATAAGAAAACCAATGCCAAATTAATTCCTTATATTTATTGTATTACATGTATCCTCATTTAAAGTATAAATTTTATGTTATTATGGATCATGGTTTATTTTCTATTTGTACTAAATACAATATGATTTTTTTGAGAGTATCAAATGTGATTTTTATGAACTTAAAACCCATCATTTCAAGGTTAATTCATTTTATATTAATTTAATGGGTTAAGGTATTTTGTTACTCACTCATTTTGTTTTCTTCTCGACTCTAATTTTTTCTATTAAAAAAATATTAGTGACATTTATTGTTACATTAGAAGTTTTCAGAAATTGTAATATGGGTGTTATAATTTGTTTTTAAATGGTTGTTTCCAACAAACCAAAAATATGAAACACAAATTTCATCAACATTGTTATTCACTAGATGATTTTATTAAGATAGTGTACTAACCAATTTGAATTTTTAATATTAGATATCATTTTAACTTAACTACTATTTATTTTTAAATTATAGTTTAATTGTTCTTACCTAGTATTTATTGTGTAACACATTGAATGAAAAATTAATTGTGGTAAAAAATACATGTCGAAAGACTCTTTCTAATTTTTTATCGTAATTGTAGTTTTTTATGATATAGTAATTTTTTCTTCTGTTAGTGTTCTTATTTTATAATGGAATTTTTAAGTATAATATTTTATTATTTTATGATTCTCTTTTTCTATGTAAATTTATTTATTGGTGAAGTTCAATTCTATTTTTTTCTTTTCCCTTTTCAAAATACATTTATGTTTTAGTAGTTGATAATTTTATATATTTTTAATGGGTTTTAAACAATTTAATGTTAATTAATATAAAATAGTCCCACTATTTTATTTTATATTTATTTAGTGTAAGTTATGGGATTAATTTATTTCATTCACAAGAATAAGAATGAGGATCTACTTACATGAGTGGATATTATTATGTACTTTCAACTAATTGTGTCCAGAATCTGAGTAGTAATTCAATATGAAATTGTTGTTTCTTTCCATACAATGTGTTCTTCTGATTCATGATCTAGAATAACTAACTCAATTAATATATCAATTTTATCATTATATTAAATGGTATATAATCATTTATTTACTCAATCATTTACTTCTATATTAAAAATTCATTCAAATATATTCATTTCACTTAATATTTATATTTGTTTAGTAAATTCAAATCATTATAGTATAGTTAATAAGTTCACATTTTTTAACTATGTGATTATATTGTTTAAAAAACCACGAAGAATACATTTTCACAGATCATAACACACTAAAAGTAATACATTTAAATATGTATATAAGTGGAAGTGTATTCATAATGAATTCTAAATATAGTTTAAACTATGTGTAAATAAATTATGCATACAGTTTAAATAGTATGAACTTGATTTTTAAAAATTAGTGTATTATACATTAGGAAAATTAATTATGTGAATGAATTATAAAGTAGAATTATAGAAAGGAAATATACAATTGAAATTGTAAGTATATGAATTATTCATACACATTAAACTATTTTTCTTAAATTTTATGTGTGATATATTCATATATTGTATAAATATAAGCAATTATAATACGGTTAAGGTTTTAGTGAATTCATGTATCCCTACATCAATATTGTATAGTTACATAATAGATGAGACTTTTGTAAGATCACATTAAAAATATACATATAGATAATGATGATAAATATTCAATGTAAGTCATTTATTCGATAAAATGAAATAATGGAGTGAATAATTCCTATAGTGAACAAACATATATTGCTAAATTTTATTCACAAATTCACAGATTTATTATAGTGAAGAGTACTATAAATGTGATTTTATTTTTGATAATGAAGAGTACTCTACTTGTGGATTTATTAATCTATTGTGTAATCATCGATTGGGAAATAATTTTCTATGAATATTAGAAAAACAAATCATTTAATATATGAAAAAAAATTTAATTTTCACCTTATAGTGAGGTGGATAATGAAATTGTGAAATATGAGTACTTGATAGTCAACATAGATTTATAAAATTGAGAGTCATCTTCTTCTATTTATAATTTATAAATGTAAGAACTATTTTACTCATATTTACCCTTTACTAGTACATAGCATTTTATAAAATATATAGTTCAATAATTTATATGATGCAAAAATTTGATTAGTCTTTATGTAAGAGTAATATTTTAAAATTTTAGAACTCTCAATTGAGAAAATGTACTAACTGACTGAAAAGTGAATTTTTCGAATAAAAACTTATAGGAGGGGGAATATCCCTAGATAATAGTGTGATAACGTGGTTGGTATTGAGAGAATCACCATAAAAAATAATCTTAAAATATTTAGGTAAGGATCCCAAGTATGTGAATAAAACCACTCTCTCGCCTGGCCTTCCTTTTCTAGGTAAGGTGTCAACTGCATAGTTACCTTCTCTCTTAGTATGGTTGACACAAATAACCAGATAGATGTATTCCCTAGATCTCCTGATAACATGAGACATATTAGATGAATCATTTTCTATTCATTGAAGATTCCCAAAGAAAACTGTAGAGTGTAATTAAACACCCTCTATCTAGATATTAAAACACTTTTATTTCATAAGATGACTTTACATAGCTCTTGCCTCATCACTAATAAAATTACTTTTACCAAAAAAGGAACTCAAACCTAGGAGCACTAATCCCCTATTATCTCTTACTAAAAGTCCACCTCTCATCATGACATCAATATTGGATCCATACATATTTAACTTAAGCCCCATACTCAGGGGTTTCCATTTAACCCACTATCCCTGAGCACTCAATCTAGTTGCTCTCGAGTTTATATAGTGACATGGATTAATTATTTTTAAGAAATTAATATTTATTCTTCCCTTAATCAGAATCCCAACTCTGTTACTAATTCCTTGACTCTTACCTAATGAAAAATAACAGAGTTCTTTCTTCCTTTGGATATGTTCCTTGCTTCCCAAATAATCTAATAAACATCCATGAAAGACATGGATTCGACATTAACCTCATCACCTTGTTGAATATCTTTATAGAACGATGTTTTAATCACCCCCTATATGAATACTTCATTGGCATTAATATACATTACTTTTCTCAAGAGACCCCAGATCATGATCAGCCACTCGACCTAGAAGTAATGAATCGACGTCATTTCTTGTTGTGTCCTTATACAACACTGACCCCTCAAATCCACATACAATTCTTTCATCTAAACATGTTCATCCATAGATATTGTATAATTTCTAATTCTATATACCAAGATATTAATATTTCCAAGAAATTAAATACACAAATGTTTTGAATCACATTTGTAAATCCCACCTATGGATAATCTTCCTATAATCCAGACCACATAACATAATTGATACATAACCTAAAAATATGAATCCATCTCAATCATAAACTAGTGTAATAATCTCATAGGTATTTTTCTGGTCATTTTTCAGAATAGATTCCAGGACTTTTTGAAACATACTCACCTCCATGAAAGAAATATAGGGAACTAGATCACACAAAAAATTAAGCATATCACCTACCCAATCATTATTCAAAATTTTAAGGTCACCATGCCCCACAATCCACCTATCCATTCCATCTAGAACCTTCAAATTAATTATTAAACATCATAAGAGGCTTGATAAATATGATTAGACCTGTGAAATTTGAGTAATATCTATTGATATGTCATTATAAATTTATAAGATTGAGTAATATGAATATAATGGAAATATAGTATTATGTCAATGTAAAATTTATACAGAATTAAATTTAGAGATAATATTAATTAAATTTTATAATGAACACATTTGTACTATAATATATGAGGACACATTGAAAAAGAAGAGAACACTAGATTTTATAATTCATTGAATTTTAGAAAAAATATTCTTCTTTTTCAATAGTAGAGGAATACTCTATATATTCTCTTATTTTTCAATAAAAACATATTTATTTTTACAATTACTAAAAAATAATTCTCTATAGAAAGTTATCAATGTTGAAACCTACATCAGGCCCTAAATGTATCAGAATATGAACATATAAAAAGTTGGTTTAATCATTTCTGTAAATTATTTCTCAATTCCATTGGTATATATTTCCTAATGAATAATTGTATAGTTGGTTTCTTGGACAAATTTTTTTCATTGAAGTATCTTATTTAAAACTCATTTTTTATTTTTTACTTTAAAGATTCTGATATTTTTCTATTTTAACCAAAATTCAATCATTACAGTATATTATTTTAGTGCAGTCGGTTCATTGAAAGTTATATATCAAATTTTATTTATGTTTATTTATATTGCTTTAAACTATTTTTTTTATTCTAGCTATACATTTTTGCTCTCTCATTTATTAAACGAATTTTTCATTTTTGGACCATGTGTTTCTTTTTGAAAATAGTTTATATACCCCTATTGAAAATAAAATAAATTCAGATCTTTCATTTATATTATATTAAATTTAATATAGAACTTTTTGTATCACTTTATAGGTTTTTATGCACTATGATCATTCAAATTTTTCTCAATTTATAGTTGCGATATGATCATGTAATACTATTAAATATATACAATCATATTAGATTACATTTTTAAAATATATTTTTTTTATGTTCATATATCATACGTTGATACCTAATTTACATAACATGTTAATAAAAAATTCAATTTTTTATGATTAAGGATTTTAGTTTTAATTTTAGAATTTTAAAATGAACAATGACATTAAATTGTGCAATATATTGATGGATAAGAATTATGCATTTGAAACTATTATAACTTTATCTCCTTTAAGTCTTTGGATTATGTCTGCAATTTAACATACCATATTATTTGTAGTTGCATTTAGAACATGAACTCACTCAATAAAATTTTTATATAGGTGAAAATTTCAATAATGAATTTAGAAAAGATGATTTAAATTTACAGGATCATAGAAATAATTTAAATTAACATCAATTAATGATTAAATGAAAATTTTAATCTATCAAAAAAAAGTCAATTACGATGTTCAATTGTTTATTTGTGATTCAGTTCTTTTTATGTATCACATATTATTTTTTCTTATGTTTCTATTTCTTCCATTATTATATATGAAAAATGGTTTTAATAACTCAAAATTAAAAATACGTGTATGTGAATATTCAATTAAATGATTATGTAATGAAAATACCCCTACATAGATTTCCTCTAATCGTTTTTTTAATGTGTATATTTCAGAGAGTCAAAAATTGTTATTATAATTTCTATTCATAGTCAGATATTAATTATTATTATATCTGAGTTTTAATAATTAGTTATAATTAGACATTTACTAATATTATTTAGTTATTTTTTATTCTATGTATCATAGTTTCAATATTAAATGAAATATAATTTTATTAAATTTGTTTATATTTTAATAATTTGGTATTAAGATTTAGTTTTAATCAAAATGGTTCAGGATCCAGATGAACCTGTTCTTAGAAAATATTATTATAAAATATAGAAATTATCTTCATAAGAAATATTTTGATGATGCATTTGTAAAACACCACATGCATCTCCCGGAACAAGCTGTGAATAGATGTTTGATATCACAAATAACCACCTAGAACATACCTCTTTAATTTATCTCTTAGAGAGATAATAAATAACTTGGTTTGATTCCTTATAATCATGGGAGACATAAAGGTTGATTTGGTCAATGATCTAGAGACATTCAATCGATGAAAATAAAATTCTCCATGGAACAATTCTGGGTCACGAAATCAATATTCCCACATCCAGGTTTGAATCAGACACCAACCAAAGGAACCCCCATCCATGATGAACAAGAAATTTAATGTCTTCTTTCGTCACTCAAAATTAAATTTCAATGGAATATCTCTTCCCAATGAGATGATAGTATGATCCTTTAACGAATCCCCAAGGAGTGTGGATGACAGCACCAACACCCAAGGGTAAATAATTTGATTTGTGTAAATAATTTTATGGGAAAAAATATTTTCATCATGAGAAATATTTTAATTTTTTTGATCTATTATGTCATATTTAAATTTTATATTAAGATAACATTAGAAGAATTTATTAGTAAAATATATTTAATTTAAAAATAAATTTTTTGGTTTTTAAAATATATTAGTAAAGTATTGATAACTAAAACATCTATAATTGACAATTATTTTATTTTAATCATTGAAATATATATATATATATATATATTACTATAAAATTAAAATTGTAATATATTTATTAGTATAATTAATGTAATGAATATATTTAAAGTTAAAAATATGTTTAATGTATACTCATTAAATAAATATACTATTTGAAACGTTTTTTAGACTAAAGTGAATTTTTTTAATTAATCAATATATTTATTGTTGATTCATATCTTAAAAAAATTGATATATATTTTTTAGAAGCAACAAATTATTTTTTAAATAAAATAATATTATTTTATAGTGTTTTGTGGGAAAAGGGAACTTTGACAAAGGTATTCCATTTTTCCCTCAATGATGCAAGAAAGTGAGAAACATGATTTCATTATCTTCTTACGATGGAGAACTTTTTAGATGAAATCTCTTAGGTGAAGAATTTAGGATAAATCCCCAATAACAGTCTAGTATCATCGAATATTGTATTGGGTTTTTATTGATATGTTTGATAGAATGAGTAGGAAATAAAAAAAGATAATAAAAAAACAATGAACGATTCAGTGAGTTAAGGCTAGTTCAAAAAAATTAAAAAAAAATAATAAATATTGAAAGAATTGAATACATGATTTAACATTATTCAGATCCGTTTGGTTTTTACATGAATGTAATGAACACCGTTTTGAACAATCACATTTTATTATTCTCAAAAATAACTATACAATACAGGAAGCAACCCAAAAGCATAGATTCAAAAAAATAGTAGCTATAAAACATACAAGAACCATATATAATGAATCAGAAATGATCTTACATATCCAAGATAATCATACCATTATATAGGAAAAAATATTCAATTTTAGATGGATTTTGAGCTCCTGGTGATGAATATGAAAAAGTACACCAATGGTGCACTTGTCATGAGTCTCCATCAGGAATTGTCTAAGGTTTTATAACAACACCACTTCTCAATTAAGGATCATCAAAAAAATTATTATGGGATGAATCATGGATCTTTTCCAAAGAAGATAATGTTCTATACTTAGTTATCTGCACACTAGATTAGGTAGAAATAATTATGGAGTAGAATGGGAAAAATGGATTTCACATGGAGGATGAAGATGCATGGGGAAATTAATTCCCCTAAAAAACACACATGTGATCTCAACCACCCAACCAATTAGATGGTTTCATAGAGTTATAAAAAATAGAAAAGAAGCGAAAAAACCATTTAAAAGGGGTTGTTCTATGTAAAGTAAAATAATCCTGATGTGTAAAGTTATAAATTGAAGCCCTTGACCCATAAGGTTAAACATGAAAGGGTACCACCCATATAAGGGTAAGGCCTATGTTATATAAGGGTCATGGGATCCTCACATAAGAGTAAATCAAAAACCATGTAGAGGTAGTGAGGGCCTCGTGTAAGGGTAAACCATGCTATGCAAAGGTCAGGGATACACAAGTAAGAGTAAACACAAAACCACATACATGTTATATGAGACTCATTTATGGGTAATAAATTATGTTATAGAATAAAAAAGGGTATAATAATAAAATGATAATTAAAAAAATGATTTTTTCATTCATTAATAATGTATAAATAGTATAAATAAATGTAAAAACATTTCGTATCGAAATAAAATAATAAATATACATCATTTTCATATGACAATAGTGATGTTGCTCACCTATTTTTGTTGAATTGTATCCAATTTCACAATGTATATACAATGCATGAACATAGATAACATCATGACCTTAGTAAACTAGTTGTTTAGATATTCATCAAAGTATATCTTTCTAACACACACATATCATAATTCAATGACGTATCAAATGAAGTTTAACTTAATATCAATATTATTAGACCAACCTAGTAATAGTAAATTTTTTGTTTTAGATATGGTAGATTGATAAGAAGAGTAGACCATACTTATAGAACTATTCAGACTAAGTTCAGAATGAAAAATGTTGATCCAAATAGACTTTTTTGACATTTATAGTATAAAGACAATTCTTGAGCTTGAGAAAACTATCTATGTAATATTTAAAAGGTTTCCTATGTGGAATTATAGGATTAATCTAAAATATTCAAAGAAATATAACAACATATGCAATATCAAACCACATAAAAATCATGGAATAAAATTTTCTTCCTATTAGACTAGTATATTGTGTCTTATAAATAAAATCAAACTCAGATTCAGTAGTTTTACACTGAGATAGTGAGATCATAATATGTTGACTTATCAATAAATTAGCATATTTTATCTTTCAAACATGTATCTATTTAGAGGATAAATAATAGAATGATGAAGGTATAGGTATATAAAATACTTATATCTATTCCTTATTATTTCCATCCATAAAACATTCCAATAATTACCATGTTATTTCATATAAAAAAATTCTTTTAAATGAGACATAATATAAATGATAAAATTAATATCCTTGAAAATATTCAGCATGTCATCGATATTTAGAAACAAATAGAGAATAATAGATTTGTGAATTTTAAAATATATACATGAATAATGTTTACATATATTAAAATAACAACAAATCATGAATGTGTTGATCTTAAAATACCACTACCAAGTTGCCTACATTAGTCCATAAATGATTTATTTAGAACAAATAACATATTAGACTAAAAATTATTTGAATAAAAATTATTTAATTATATTTAAATGGCTCCATTTATATCACCATGAATGAATGCTATTTTATGTCAAGTTTATCATTTTATTCAATCATAATAAGAAGTAATAGAATAAAAAAAATGAATCATTAATTTTTAACTGTAAAAGAAAAATCATAGAATAATCAATTCCACCCCTTTAGAAGAAGTAGTTTTCTAAAATCCTAGCCTTAAAATTATTTTATTCTAAATGGTGTTATCTATTATTCCTTTTAATGATCAACTTATAACCAATTAATTTGTTATTTAGTGACTTAGAAATAATATTCCATATATTGTTATATTTGTAAATATATTATTTCATCAATAATTTAAGTAACCCAATGTTTTGATTATATACTCTTTATATCTTTATTATATGTTTGGGGGCCACAAATATAAGATACTAGGAAACATTTAACTCAAAATATTTCATTTAATATTTTTTAAACTGAGCTAGAGGCCTGATGAACCTACTATATCTGTCCCAAGTAAGATTGTATGAATGTTAACGCTATATCATCTCAACATCTATTTGAACAGGAGAATGAAGTACATTTTGTCATTGAGGGTTATATTCTAGTATATTAGGCTCAATTTGAGTCTCATAATGGGTTTTATTATTAGTTTATATAGCCTCATTTTGAGGCAGACAATCACTTTTATTTGTGACAGCTTCAGATTTAGGGACTATGGACTCAAAGAAAACTACATTTTGGCTTATAATTAACTTTTAGTAACCTATTTTATATTAAAAAATCTTCAATACCTTAACCCATTGAGGATATCCTATGAATATAAATTTAATATCTCTTGGTTTGAGTGCATTTCCTTTAATATGTGCATTGTCTATGTGGCCAAAAACTCACAAATGGTTATAATAAGGGGTTAGTTACACAAAAATACTAAAGTAGTTTTAAATCCATTTTCATAATAAGGACATAATTTAATAATGTTATTTCTTGAAAATTTATCTTCTAACCATATGAATTTGTGAGTACTTCATTATTCTAACATACTTCAAACTCTTTCAAGTATAGTTCAGTTCATATGTTCTGCCAAAAAATTTTGTTTAGGTGTTTCCTTAATAGTATGTTGTTTAATAAAAACATTTGACTCATGGAATTAGATGAAGTAAAATGAGAGATACTCTAATCCATTATCTATTTTTAATGATTTAGTATTTATACTTTTTTTCACAATAAGGGATTTCTGGGGTTCAATGGATTCAAAGACATTAGACTTATTTCGATGAACATATATTCAAAATCTTATAGATTAATAATCATTGAATTTTACAAAATTAAAGCATCCACTGTGATAAGTGGTCATAATAATCCCCAAATGTCAGAATGGTCTTATTATAAATGGTGAATAGTTTTAAAATAATTCATATTAATGTTGACACTCTTAGGATTTTCTAGAACATAATCTTCACAAAATGGAAGGTTTCATGGTGTGATACAAGTCAATAGCCCATGCTTTCTAATAAAATATAGACCATTAGAGCTTATTTGAACCAGCCTTAAATTCCAAAGCATAGTACAATATAAAATGGTGACATGTATACTACCTATAAGTCCATGGTGTGTCCATTAATTTAATATATGCATCCTATTTATATGAAATTATTTGATTATATTCCTAGAGATCATATAGATATTTAGACAGTCAACATCACATATAAATGTGTACACATTATGGTCAAATATTCCTAGGTAAATATAGTTCATATATAGGTTGGGGATCTAACTTACTTATAGTAATGTCGCTAAATAATGATCATTAAGATCTAAAATAATTGAGCATCTAACATGAACTCTACACCCCTTTTGGTTAACTATCATTACTTCTCCCTCAAATCATTCAAACATATCAAGGAAAGAATCATTAATATGGATCATGTGAAAGAAAAAACCTGAATCTATAACACATTCATTAGATATATTTTTATTAGTAACATTTTTCACATAAATAGTTTCATAATCGACAAAAACTATCAATTATTGATCAGTATATTCATCAAGGATACAATTTTTTTTCTTAGGCATGAATGAATCTAGAGTAATGTATCTAGGATTGCAAAAATTATAGAAATTAATCTTATTTATGTTAATTTTTTATTTATTATTATATTATTTATTGATCATTCAACTTACCTTATTATTTTCTTTCTTCTTATTATTAATCTCATGTATACCCCGGATAAAGAAATTATCCCTCAGACATCACTTTTGTTTTGGCATGAAATTCATTAAAAATATTAGAGGATTTAAATTATTATCATTATAATTTAACTTCTTCTAGTTTGAAAGTCTCTAACCCTATGGTGATGGAGACCACCATGACCCCTCTTCCCATGGAGGAGGGGGGTTTTCTACCTCCTAATAACGATTCTGGATCTGTGAAACCAAGTAATCTTGACCTCTTTTAGTCTTCGTCTGATGCGGTTTTCTTCTTTCCTGAAATCCAAGTTTCTCTGAAGGTCTCTAGCAACATATCAGGTCATCCTGTTGTTCCGGTTACAGTGAAAGAGTTCTCTGAAGCATCATCGTTACTCTCCATGGCTTTGATTGTGAGATTCTTGCGGTGGAAACCACTTGTGGAGGATCTTGACAGGGCCGTCAATGTAGAATGGGGTTTGAAGTGTCATGAGCTGGTAGGTATTCTGGGGATGCGGCAATTTATCATTATCTTTGCTGATGTAGAAGACTTTGGTAGGGCTTGGTCTAGAAATAAGAAATCATTCTATGGTTTTTCATTCCATCTTCTTCGGTGGTCTTTTGATGCTCATATGAATCGCGACTCACCCAATATGGCGATATGGATCCAACTGCCTGGTCTTCCCCTTCAGTTCCAGAACCATGGGTTGCTGAGATCAATTGGAAATTCCATTAGGTGGTTCATATGTAGTGATCAAAGGATGACATCGATGACGCATCTAATGACTGCGAGAATCCATATTGAAATGGATCATTCAATAATTCCATTGGAGATTGTCGGGACTGTTGTTGAAAATGAATGTAGGTATGCTCAGTCGATTGTTTATGAATCTTTGACTCCCTTCTATTCCTGTTGTCACAGAAAGGGACATGATGAATCTGGTTGTCGCAAGAAGGTTGGGGGTGTCTGACCTATTGAGCTCCCATATGTTGCAATTGTTGTCCCATTGACAGGTGGTGAGGCTGCCCTAGGTGATGGGCAAAGGGGTGACCAGAACCAAACAACAGGCTCCCCAATCAATGTTAATGCTGAGAATACATCAAATCTGGTGCGGGGGGTGTCTTCACGGGAGGTGATGAAAGGATCTCATATGGAATCCAACCCAACTGCTCATGCTGTACTAGAAGACCTGAGGCAGAAAACTGACACGCGAAGTACAGCTGTTTTGGGAGTATAGGGATGATTAGATGAGGCTGGGAGGAAGGAGTCATTGTTTTAAGATGGTTTTGTTAATCCATCAGCTGTTTCGGAGATACTTAATAAGGGAAATGGTCAGTCTGAATATCTGAGTCATGATGCTGCTAAGCCTTGGGGTCAGTGAGACCTGTGCAGATTCCACATGTCATATGTTCTTATGATAATATGGTTTTGGATTTTTGTTCAAGGAAGGATGGTGCAGAATCATAAGAAGCTAAGAAGAGGGATGAAGAAGCGGTCATTTTCCAATCTGGCAATGATGGATTGGTGACAATTGTCGGCATTGATGTCAACTTCACACCCCAAGAAGGTAAGATGCAATTAGAGGAGCTGCTTATCGGTATGAAGGAATATAGTAAAGCGGGTGTCTCAGTGTCCCCATCTAGGAACTAGGCCAAGAGAGGGCGATAGGGTCAAGGTTTAGTTATGGTTTTTCAGGACATCCAGGGGAAAGCCTCTCTACCCCTGAGCAATAGATTTGAAGGATTGTTTGAGGATGACTCATGTACTACTAACGTTATGCCACTTGACTCCAAGGGAGGGTATAGGAATGAATGTAATGGGGATGAACTTTTTCACTTGAAAAGTGGATATCCAACACAAGAGAATATAATTAGACAAAGGAGGAGGACTGTGATGGACTATTTATCCTTGCCTCCTCCTTTGGAGACTAGATCGGCCAGGAGGGAAAATGAAGAAAAGGAGACCTCGGAGGAAGTGAGTCCTTGGATAGCAGGGGCTCAGGGTGGGAAACCATTAGAGTTACTGCTTAGCAGTGAGGAGGAAGTTACTGATCAGTTGTTATTACTCAATGCTTTGGAGGAGGAGGTAGCTTTAATGATGGGGAGAGCCTTAAGAGAAATACTTAACAAGGAAAAATACGCTTGGATTGACCATCAAGATTTTAGCCTTGTTGGGGTCTTCAACAAGGGGAATATTAGCATCGAAGAGTGCATATAGTAATGGGATCAACTGGCCTTGGAATTTGAAAAGATCTTTTCAGAATCCCCAAACATTCAGTTTTCTTCTATATCTTGGAAATTATTTAGAGATACATTATCAGGTAAGATTAGATTAATTTTCAAATCTCCATGTTAATTGGGTTATGTATCGTATATAGGTTGGGGAGTATATCTTGTTAAATTGTTGGTTTATGTTTTCTGGTTTGGGGAGTCATGATCAGGTCATTAGGCACCTTGAGTTGTGTGTTCTTGAGTGGATTTGTTGAAGGCATGTCCCCAGAATGCTGCTTGGATCTGCTTTAGATTAGGTCAGACCACTGCATGTTCACCTTTTCTTGACATTTGGAATTTCTTGAATTGGAGGACGTGGCTTTTCCATTGGGACCAGGACTATGCTTGCATGGGATCTCCAAGTGTTCATGCATTGATGAAGGTTACAGCCACGTTGCATCTGCTGGGTGAGGCAGTCCTGGTAACTTTTTTGGGGTTTTTTGGTTGTAAGTTGAACTTCTTGTTTTCTCACTTTCACCGCAAAAGTGTTTTATTAATATAAAAAAAATTCAGTCAGACATATTGTAAAGGTGAAAATATATGTTTCTAATATAGAATACCAACAAGAGGGGCTATCATATATTGTTTTTTATTTTTAATCATATATTAGAACCACTCATTTAATAAACTACTTCTGTAAGAACATTATCACCTAGGAAGAAAATAATAATGTTATATTCCATTCAAATAGTGTAAATAGAGAATTATTTATATGTATATATAGTTTTTCAATAATATTAAAGAAATGTATAGATTTTCTAGATCCAAAAAATACATTAATAATTTTCCATTTTACCAGCAAGGGTCTCATCTTGATTCTCTAAAGGTTGAAGTCATAATAACCATTAAAACATTATATCTCATATTTATTAGATACCACATTATTTTTTTGTGAATCTAATACTAATTTTCAGGTTCAATATTAAAGATAGTCCACTAATAATATCCAATTATCACTGAATAGAATGTTTTTTCACATAATATGATTGATACAATGTGTTTGGAATTAAAATACAAGAAAAAAAAATAGATAATGATTCAGTGAGTGAAGAACATATCAAATTAAAAATCATAATAATTTAAATATTAAGTAATAATGGGAAGAATGATTTAACATCATTCATATAATTTGTGATCCAATGTACACAACAAGGAAAACACCCCACAGAAAAACATTTTATAATTATCAATAATATAATCAAATAGTATATGAAGAAAACTAGAATGCATAGATTAGAAAACATTATATAAATAAAACAAACAATAACTATATATAAGGAATAAGAAAGGATCATGCAACTACTGTACAGTCTTACCATTACCTAGGAAGCTTCTTTTATAGTAGGTGGATGACTATCTCTATACATTGAATCCAAAAAATCACACTAGAAGTGCACATTGTATGTGTATCCATTGAAAATCATCTGTGGAGGTTTCGTCACACCTATTATTCACAAAGATTCATTTATTAGATGAATATTATGGGACAAATCTTATATATTCCACAATGAAGATCATGCAAGGAACTAGGTTTTACCTCCACTGGATGATAGGAAGAGAACCATGGAGAGAAATTGGATGAATGAATTTCTCAAGGAACATAAGGCCGAAGGGGGTCATTTATATAACATCCAGCCTCTTTATCACATAATCTTTCATTACATTTTAAAAAACCGAGGATCTTTAAGGTTTAGTGTCTTGGAAACCAGGAACAAAATACATGAAAACAAAATAAAGAATTCTTCTTAAACACTTGAAAGGCTTCTTCTTATGTTCATCCTAGGTTCATTACTGCATCTCATAACCTAGGGACATACATCAAAAGAAAGGGTGAGCAGAAGGCCCAGTAAGGGAAACAAGAGGAACATTTTACATGTGAACTTGATATACTTCAATAAGGACATGAAAAGAACTTTAAGGCATGAGAAATAAATCATGATCCATTTCATAATAAAAATAACATTTTTCATAACTTGAATATGTGGCTACATAATTTAACATAGACAATCATGAACATATCACCAAGGTACATACCCAAGGTGTCATTTGAAAATTACCAAGGTTATTCATCAAGGTATCGTGAAAATTGTAATCTCTAGTGGTTACATCATTACCCAATGCATTAGAGCGCTATCAGGGCGCACCCTTAAATTTTCCTTTATTATCATGTGAGCCACATATATCATCATCAAACATTTCATAAATAACCCATATAGCATAAAATAAATGGGTTTCATTTCATAATCACAACTTTTTAAAAACTGCTTTAAAGACATGATCTTTACATCACTTTAAAACCCACAGAAAAGGAGGGTAGGTCTCATGTATGTAAATCCCAGAATTTAAAATAGAGCATTTTGGTATATATGTGAATACCCCTGTAGAAATAAGATCTTTGAGTATTCACTTTATAACATAAAATAATTTTTAGAAAAGAGAGAGAGGCACTTTGAGACGAAAATTCTGCAGCATAACGACTATGTTACAAGGTTTTAGAAAACATTTAGAAGAGAGGGGACATGGGTCAAACATTCATAAATGACCTATAAGATAGTAGGGAAAAAAATAATAAGGATATATGGACATGGTAATGAAGTTTGAAGGACATACCATTTGAAATGAAAAACATGGAAGGAAGACAAAAATAAGATTTCTCTTGTGAGAATTCAGCAGCCTAACGGCGTCACTTAAACTTCAACAAAATTGAATTGCCAAGGTCAAATAGGGTCTCTAATAATATGAACATAAGAGTCCAGTATTATAGATATAGAGATCATACCCCATCATAATATAAAGTAACTTGAAAGAATGGACATGAAAGTAGAACTTCAAAACGGGAAGGGTGAAGAACCACTTAAAAATTCGGAAGCTTAACGGCGTCACTTAAACTTCAACAAAATTGAATTGACAAGGTCAAATAGGGTCTCTCATCATGTGAACATAAGAGTCCATTATGATAGATGTAGAGATGATACCCCAACATAATATAAAGTAACTTGAAAGAATGGACATGAAAGTAGAACTTCAAAACGGGAAGGGTGAAGAACCACTTAAAAATTTGGCAGCCTAACGGCGTCACTTAAACTTCAACAAAATTGAATTGACAAGGTCAAATAGGGTCTCTCATCATGTGAACAGAAGATTCCATTATGATAGATGTAGAGATCATACCCCAATATAATATAAAGTAACTTGAAAGAATGGACATGAAAGTAGAACTTCAAAACGGGAAGGGTGAAGAACCACTTAAAAATTTGGCAGCCTAACGGCGCCACTTAAAACTTCAAAATACTGAATTGAAGAGATAAAATGGGGTCTCTCATCATATGATCATAAAAGACAAGTATGATAAATTTAGATATCATACCCCAACATAATAAAAAGGAACATGAAAGACTTGAATGAAAATAGAACTTGAAAATGAGGAAGGTGAAAGAATCCCTTAAAAATTCGGCAGCATAACGGCGCCACTTAAACATTCTTAAAACGAATTGATGAGAGCAAGGGGGTCTCTCATCATATGAACATGAAATGGGCAGTAGGATTAATATAGAATAACATCCTCCATCATAAGAATATGGAGCATAAAAGAAATGACATAAAAGAGATTACTTGAAAAGAAAGAGAGAGGTCGGATCCCTTACCTTAAAATGTAACTCTTAAACCTCAAAGGTTGGGACCTTGAGGTCTTGGGGGAACCTTGGGAGGGCTCCTTGGGAGGTAATGAGACTTTAACTTCGTTGGGGAAGAGTGGGGAGTCGAATTGATGAGAGTAGGGCTTGGTATTTATAGGGAAAGTGAGGGAACAAGGCATTAATGACCAAGGGACACCTCACATGTGCTTTTCTCAAACCTATGTGCTCTCCCTTGGCATTTATCATGGAGTTAGGCCACATGGGGCCCCCAAAACAGTAATTCATCACCCTTGGCCGGCCAACCCTTAAAAAAACTCATGACATCATCATGACACAGTTATGATGTCATTAAACATACTGAAACCCTAAAACTGTATTTTTACTATTCACTGAAAATTTAACTTTCTCAGAATAATCCCAAAATTTCACCTTAACCAAATATCAAAGATCTGATTTAAAAAATGAAATCCATTTTATAAAAATAATTTTCTAAATATTTTTAATTTAATTTTTAAATAAAAACACTATTCATCGAAAATTCATTTTTTTCAGAAAAATCCCCAAAAATTACCATAACATAATATCGATGCTCTGAGTTCAAAAATATAGCCCTTTTTATAAAAATAATTTTCTAATTATTTTTAATTAAAATTTTAATTAAAAAACACTATTCACTCGAAAAACCTAATACTTGAATAATAATTTATGAAACCGTTATTTAACCATTTTATTGAATCACATTACTTAATCAAGGTGCCTAGATTATTTTAAAACTTTCTTTAAGTGAGATTACTAATACATTTGGTTATATTACTAATCCTAATCATAAAATCACTATTCATAATTTACTATTCATCAAAAATCATGTTGATCTTATTAGACTCTAAATTTCGTACTGAACATAATTGTACAAGACCATTTTTTGAGAATCATTACACATTTTAAATTATTTAAGGTTTACACAAACATTTTTTTTAAAATATCCTTTTGAAAATTCATCAAAAATATGCATACTATTTTTATCCAGTCATTTGAAAATTCATAAACTTCATCATAAGAAGAAATCCCAATTTTTATTTAAAACAAGGATTACACAAGGCAATTACGGTCTCGTTACATAGCCCCTTATAATACCAGCATAGGACCTAAGAGTAAGGTGTGCTAGGGTGATAGAATCTTGGGGCGGCTCGGTCAACATTGCCTGAGTAGTAATTTCTATCAGTTTGAACTTCTCGCGAAGGAGATTCCGTTCTAGCTTCACATGATGAAGTTCGGCTTGGGTTTGGTCCAGTGCAAAGGCCAATGGTGCTACCTCCTTACCAAGCTCGGTTAGATGGGCTTCGATCGGTCCATGACTACTAGGTGAGGCCATCAAATCATCTTTCTATAATAATTAACCAAGGTTACTTATATTTAGAGACAATAATCAAAACATTTTGTTCACGGCAGTCATATTGACCGATGGTCATATAACACTCAAAAACCAATGGTATTATTTTAATTATAATCATGTTTATCAAATAAAACATTTTTGTTGAGTATAAAAATAAAATAAAATAACACATGAAATCAGGAAACAAGATTTATTCAAAAAATTCGGGCTGTTACAATCTTCCCCCCTTAAGAAATTGCGTCCTCACAATTTTTATTTTTTAAAAAAATTGGGTTTTGAAATTTCATTGAAAGCCCCACATCGGAAAAAGAGTCAGTAACACCATTACTTTAAAAGAAATAAAAGGAAGTACAAAGGCCACCCGAGTTTACTCATACTAGGATTCCATGCAGGAAACATGGACATGGAGGAGAAAACAAAGGGTAACGTTCTAAAGGAGAGTGATAGAAAACATGATAAGGAGGAATTTAACCACCAGAAAATCCCAAAATTATGATGTGTGTAAGCGGTCTTTGATTACCCAGTCGGAAACGTAAACCAACAACATTTTTGTTTTACGTTCCTTTTCATAACTTTGAGGAATTCATTTACAACATAGATAAAAAACATAAGGAAATATATCTACCTTCATGTAGAGTTTCATAATTTAATAAGTTTCTACCAAAACTAATCTTTTCTCCAAACGATGAGCATTCAAAACTACTTGTTCTCATCAAAACACAAGAATCATCTTCTAGAGAATCACGTAATCCACAAAATATCAACTATCTATTTCTTCTATCTTTAAACATTATCCCAAAATTAGAAAGGGTAAGGTAAAACAACTCTTCAAAAAGAATCCCATAGGAATGAAAACTACTTTTAAATCTTCAAAGTTCCATGGTAATACCCAAGGTTCATCATAGACCATTCCATAAATAACAGTCCTTAAAATTCCTCAAAGTAAACCAAACTAAGATTGAAACCCAAATACAAGAAGGACCTGATAACATAGTCTTCCAAAATAAACTTCATTGTTCATCCCCAAACAACATCAACCACTCCTAACATCTTATAACAAAAGTAGCTAACCTAAACATATTTTACCCAAGATAGGTTAATCATTCCCGTAAGTAACCTAAATTACTATAAGTCCACCTTAAATTCATTGATTCTTCAAAATATAAGTCAACCTTACTCCTCAATGAAAATACCGTAGTAATCTATCATATATGGTCCTCAAAATAGTGAACGTCTTCCAAAATAATAATCATCTTTTAATCCCCTAATCATCTCTGTCGTAATAATACGGCAATCGTAGAATTTCCTATCACATTGGTTGTTGGGACATGTTCTTCCATTTCCAGCCATTAACTAAGAAAAGAAGCTATAGTTAGGGGCTTAAATACTTAGCCAATAATCATGAAAAGAAACTTAAAGCATCTAAGGATAACATGTAGATGTAAAGTATACCCTAACTTGTGATCCCCTAGGTTCCCTTCTAGGTTATCCATGATCATATATTCTTATGTGAACCATTATTTTATTTTATCTTTGTTCCTTTAACAATGGTTCATACTAAACTTATGAATTTACCAAAGCATATCCCCCGGGAGTGTCGTAACCAAGAGTGCAGCAAGGCTCGTTGTCGTGTACCAGTTCCCGTTCGAGTCTAGCTCAAAGCGGTGTTTTCGAGTTTTACCCCTATGTACATCTGTGCCAGAGCCACCTCTACCTGCTCGTATCCAGACAGGGATGTATTTGCTTGGAAACCCCTTACTCAATACTCACCAAAATACCAGGAAGACTTCCTATATTTAAACTCTTCTATAGGGTTTTTCCTAAAGTTTTTATATCCTAATTTCCACAAATAACTAAACCATACTTTGATACCAACTATAACATCCAGCCTCTTTATCACATAATCTTTCATTACATTTTACAAAACCGAGGATCTTTAAGGTTTAGTGTCTTGGAAACCAGGAACAAAATACATGAAAACAACTTAAAGCATTCTTCTTAAACAATTGAAAGGCTTCTCCTTAAGTTCATCTTAGGTTCATTACTGCATCTCATAACCTGGGGACATACATCAAAAGAAAGGGTGAGCAGAAGGCCCAGTAAGGGAAACAAGAGGAACATTTTACATGTGAACTTGATATACTTCAATAAGGACATGAAAAGAACTTTAAGGCATGAGAAATAAATCATGATGCATTTCATAATAAAAATAACATTTTTCATAACTTGAAGATGTGGCTACATCATTTAACATAGACAATCATGAACATATCACCAAGGTCCATCCCCAAGGTGTCATTTGAAAATTACCAAGGTTATTCATCAAGGTATCGTGAAAATTGTAATCTCTAGTGGTTACATAATTACCCAATGCATTGGAGCGCTATCAGGGTGCACCCTTAAATTTGCCTTTATTATCATGTGATCCACATATATCATCATAAAAAATTTCATAAATAACCCATATAGCATAAAATAAATGGGTTTCATTTCATAATCACAACTTTTTAAAAACTGCTTTAAAGACATGATCTTTACATCACTTTAAAACCCACAGAAAAGGAGGGTAGGTCTCATGTATGTAAATCCCAGAATTTAAAATAGAACATTTTGGTATATATGTGAATACCCCTGTAGAAATAAGAGCTTTGAGTATTCACTTTATAACATAAAATAATTTTTAGAAAAGAGAGAGAGGCACTTTGAGACGAAAATTCTGCAGCATAACGGCTATATTACAAGGTTTTAGAAAACATTTAGAAGAGAGGGGACATGGGTCAAACATTCATAAATGACCCATAAGATAGTAGGGAAAAAAATAAGAAGGATATATGGACATGGTAATGAAGTTTGAAGGACATACCATTTGAAATGAAAAACATGGAAGGAAGACAAAAATAAGATTTCTCTTGTGAGAATTCAGCAGCCTAACAGCGTCACTTAAACTTCAACAAAATTGAATTTCCAAGGTCAAATAGGGTCTCTAATCATATGAACATAAGAGTCCAGTATGATAGATATAGAGATCATACCCCATCATAATAGAAAGTAACTTGAAATAATGGACATGAAAGTAGAACTTCAAAACGGGAAGGGTGAAGAACCACTTAAAAATTCGGCAGCTTAACGACGTCACTTAAACTTCAAAAAAATTGAATTGAAAAGGTCAAATAGGGTCTCTCATCATGTGAACATAAGATTCCATTATGATAGATGTAGATATCATACCCCAACATAATATAAATTAACTTGAAAGAATGGACATGAAAGTAGAACTTCAAAACGGGAAGGGTGAAGAACCACTTAAAAATTTGGCAGCCTAACGGCGTCACTTAAACTTCAACAAAATTGAATTGAACAGGTCAAATAGGTTCTCTCATCATGTGAACATAAGATTCCAGTATGATAGATGTATAGATCATACCCCAACATAATATAAAGTAACTTGAAAGAATGGACATGAAAGTAGAACTTCAAAACGGGAAGGGTGAAGAACCACTTAAAAATTTGGCAGCCTAACGGCGCCACTTAAAACTTCAAAATACTGAATTGAAGAGATAAAATGGGGTCTCTCGTCATATGATCATAAAAGACAAGTATGATAAATTTAGAGGTCATACCCCAACATAATAAAAAGGAACATGAAAGACTTGAATGAAAATAGAACTTGAAAATGAGGAAGGTGAAAGAATCCCTTAAAAATTCGGCAGCATAACGGCGCCACTTAAACATTCTTAAAACGAATTGATGAGAGCAAGGGGGTCTCTCATCATATGAACATGAAATGGGCAGTAGGATTAATATAAAAGAACATCCTCCATCATAAGAATATGGAGCATAAAAGAAATGACATAAAAGAGATTACTTGAAAAGAAAGAGAGAGGTCGGATCCCTTACCTTAAAATGTAACTCTTAAACCTCAAAGGTTGGGACCTTGAGGGCTTGGGGGCACCTTGGGAGGGCTCCTTGGGAGGTAATGAGACCATAACTTCATTGGGGAAGAGTGGGGAGTCGAATTGATGAGAGGAGGGCTTGGTATTTATAGGGAAAGTGAGGGAACAAGGCATTAATGACCAAGGGTCACCTCACATGTGCTTTTCTCAAACCCATGTGCTCTCCCTTGGCATTTATCATGGATTTAGGCCACATGGGGCCCCCAAAACAATAATTCATCACCCTTGGCCGGCCAACCCTTAAAGAAAACTCATGACATCATCATGACACAGGTATGATGTCATTAAACATACCGAAACCCTAAAACTGTATTTTTACTATTCACCGAAAATTCAACTTTCTCAGAATAATCCCAAAATTTCACCTTAACCAAATATCAAATCTCTGATTTCAAAAATTAAATCCATTTTATAAAAATAATTTTCTAAATATTTTTAATTTAATTTTTAAATAAAAACACTATTCATCGAAAATTCATTTTTTTCAGAAAAATCCCCAAAAATTACCATAACATAATATCGATGCTCTGAGTTCAAAAATAAAGTCCTTTTTATAAAAATAATTTTCTAATTATTTTTAATTAAATTTTTAATTAAAAAACACTATTCACCCGAAAAAACTAATACATGAATAATAATTTATGAAATCGTTATTTAACCATTTTATTGAATCACATTACTTAATCAAGGTGCCTAGATTGTTTTAAAACTTTCTTTAAGTGAGATTACTAATCCATTTGGTTATATTACTAATCCTAATCATAAAATCACTATTCATAATTTACTATTCATCAAAAATCATGTTGATCTTATTAGACTCTAAATTTCGTACTGAACATAATTGTAGAAGACCATTTTTTGAGAATCATTACACATTTTAAATTATTTAAGGTCTACACAAACATTTTTTTTAAAATATCCTTTTGAAAATTCATCAAAAATATGCATACTATTTTTATCCAGTCATTTGAAAATTCATAAACTTCATCATAAGAAGAAATCCAAATTTTTATTTAAAATAAGGATTACACAAGGCAATTACGGTCTCGTTACATAGCCTCTTATAATACCAGCATAGGACCTAAGAGTAAGGTGTGCTAGGGTGATAGAATCTTGGGGCGGCTCGGTCAACATTGCCCGAGTAGTAATTTCTATCAGTTTGAACTTCTCGCGAAGGCGATTCCGTTCTAGCTTCACATGATGAAGTTCGGCTTGGGTTTGGTCCAGAGCAAAGGCCAATGGTGCTACCTCCTTCCCAAGCTCGGTTAGATGGGCTTCGATCGGTCCATGACTACTAGGTGAGGCCATCAAATCTTCTTTCTATAATAATTAACCAAGGTTACTTATATTTAGATACAATAATCAAAACATTTTGTTCACGGCGGTCATATTGACCGATGGTCATATAACACTCAAAAACCAATGGTATTATTTTAATTATAATCATGTTTATCAAATAAAACATTTTTGTTGATTATAAAAATAAAATAAAATAACACATGAAATCAGGAAACAAGATTTATTCAAAAAATTCGGGCTGTTACAATTTATCAACTGAAAAATAAAAATTTAATCTTAACTACCTATCCAATCAAAGGGGTTTTAGATTAAATCCACACAAAAAATAAACTATGCAATGAAATATTAAAATGGGGTTGTGATGTGTAAAATTAAATAATTATTTTCTAAAAGGTATATAGAGAGGGCCCCAATATATAAGGGTAAACATGTAATGGTACCACTTTTGTAAGGGTGTATACTATATAAATGTAAACCATGAAATATATTTGGGTCATGAGAGCCTCATGTAATGGTAATCTAGAAAGAAAATAATTGTAGTGAGGGCATCATGTAAGGATAAACAATGAAATGTAATGGCTAGGGAGACCCACGTAAGGGAAAATAAGGAACCATGTAAAGGTCATGGGACCCTAACAAAAGAGAAAAATTATCTAATCAAGAATAAGAAAATTGTATAATAACAATAGAATAATTAATAAAAATCACTTTTTCATGCAGGGATAAAATTGAATAAATTTCAAAATTAAATGAACAAAATTTCATATATAAATTAAACAAAAAATATTTTCCTCCATAAATCAATTTTTATCTATAGTAGATCCAAAAACCAACCAATTTACTTTAGTAACATGTAACTACCTTGACTCCAGTAACCTAGATCTCGTGGATAATTTCTTATAAAAGAATAGATAAAAGTGTCTTAATATTGAATAATCAATTATTTTAGTAGTCTTGGAGATCTAGATACATACATTATACTAATTTTACATTGGGGGGAAATATAAAGTGTTGTAATGGAAGAATATCAGCATCCTTGAAATCAATCAAAGAATATATTTTCATTTCATGGGGAAAGGAAAAAAATATGGGTGAACCAAAATACTCAGTTTAGGTTACATACAGTTGAATCTATCTTTAGAAAATAAGGAATAATCTAAATTCTAAGGTAAATAACTAATAACACATTCCATTTTATCAATAACTTGTGAAAAAAATTAAATTAATAGATTATATCAGTGAAATAATGTCATGTATAATAATAATTGAGTACTCAATGATGTAAATGGTTAATATTAGACATTATGATCTGAGGAAACATGATATTTATACCTTTTATACATTTCTCCAAAATAGTTTAAAACTATGGGTAGGTATACAATAAACCCCCATTTAATTCAGCCAAATTATTTACCTCATTAAGATTTTTGATACATAAATGGGATATCTATAACAGGTCCCCACACATCACATTATGTCCAATTATTTTCTCATATATTGAATGACCAATTCAATTTATAAACAACATTATTTATAAATAAATATATTTATTGATTATAGACAAATATTTATCATGATTTTCAACAATCAACCAAAAAACATTCATAGTAAAAAACCATATGTAAAAATTGTATATGGTATAAGAAATAATATTATAGATGATACAAATATCATGTATATTTAAGAAAAATGTAATTTCTAATGATCAAAAGAAAGTAAATGTTTCAAGAGAAACTCAATGACCACAAAAATCAAAATATATAATATAAATATCATAAAATGGTTATAGTTTTAGGGAAGACTACTATCAGAAAATATATGTAAAACATTTCTTTTGAATTTCTAAAAATAATTTTGAAAAATTACCTCTTGGAAAAAATTATAAATATTCTTTTAAATCCTTCTTAAAAAATTCATGGATAACATAAAATTTCCATAATAATTTATCATAGTAAATAAAATTACTTTTTTAAAACATATTTTAAAAACATTTACATGGAAGGAAAATTTATATAATTAAAATAGAAACAAAAAATATTTTTCATTTAATTTTTTTTCATTATTCAAGTACCAAAGAGAGGAAAATTTTAGAGAAAGTATGAAAACTCTTTAAATATATTGTGGATAAAAATTATATAGTGTTCAAGAAGAATAGATTACCAGATTCCTTCAACGAAAATAATAGTTATCCCAAATATTAGGTTTGTAAAATAATATCTTGTTACTTTGGTAAAATTTAAATTAAATCCCCCTTAATGAATAAAAATGAATCAAAAAATTTATCATAATTAAAAATTATCTATTCATGTTATATACATAAATGGGGTATTACTTACACCACATAAAATTAAATACATGAAAAAGAAAAAATTTGTCCATATGTAGTGTAAATTGAGATAAAATCACTTTCATCATGGTTTCCATAACTTTATAATTATTTAACCTTGATTATAACAGTTTTAAAAAATTTATTAATTTATTAAAGAACCATATTAACATTTTCAATATCATATATGATCCTCTTATAATTTCTTATCGCTCGTTGGTTAATAATATTTCATTTTTTCCATTGTTTTGGTTGTCAACGACTTCATTTTCTCCTGAATATTTTTCCTAGATGTTCTAATTATTATGAATAGGATATTGTTACATAATATCCAAAATTATATTAATGTTTTAATTATCACATTTATTAATTACATATGTTTTTAAAATCATTATTAAAATTTGAACATTGAATATTAATCACACTGCTTCGTGGAGACGACAGTTCATGCGTACACATGGGTGATGTTGTCATTTCCTTAATATGTGAAAGGGTAAGTATGTAGAGGATATATTAAATTTTAAAATAAATACTATTTAATAATTATCATATATTTTCATTTGTTCCATCATTATTACTATCTATTTGATTCAGTGACGGAAAAAAAAATTTATCGGTTTATGAGGTGATAGTCTTCTGTATACATGACTGATGGTTTATCCCATTTAATAAAGAATTAAATTGATAAATATTATTAAATTGAAATAATAAATTCATATAATTTTAGTGGTAATAGTTTTATTATATTTTAATTCAAAAAAAAATAATTTAATTTGGAAAAAGAAAAAGTAAAAAATAAAGTGCTTAGTAAAGGCAATTAGATTCACTTAGAAGAACATCATTTGGATCTACTAATATGGACCATAGGGTTGGTCTTTTATGAAGGATGGTAAAAATATAAGGTGGATAAGTGTTTTAGGGATATATATTTTTAGTTTTTGGTTATTCTATATTGATTTAGAGTTGTGAAGAATTAAGAGGTAGAGGATCTCTTTTATAATTTAGTTGAGTGGAACACTTGTACGTTTTAAAAGATTTTCAATAATTTCATGTCTCTTTCATTGACATATGGATAAAAAATAGATCATATTAGAATGGGATAAGGATGTGGTAAAATAAGACTATCATATGTGGCTTCATCAGGTTTTTTGTTATGTTTGGCCCCAGATAATTTTTGTTAACCCCCCCCCCCCCCCCAACCCCCAAAAAATTTGTTTTAAGCATACCCATGGTAATTAATTATTTTATTTTTTTACTATTCATTATGAAAAAAAATATGTTGAACACATTATTTAATATTAATTATGATGATTATAAATATGGAATTCATTTTATAAAATTCAATTTACAGAAGTGTAAGAATTTTATTTAAAAATAAACCCACCAAATATATCAAAATATAATTTTTTGAGAAATGAATTATTCAAGAATAAGATGATATTACATTAACTATATGACTCATAATCATTATTTTATGAATTTGATTTCATATAGTTATATATATAATCTATATATTTATTTTTAATCATTCACCATCAAATATTATTTTAATTCATTGAATTGGGATACCATTAGTCATTAAAAACAATTATTAGAAACATAACCCTTTTTCCACCAAATAATCTTATCTATATCTTTGATAATTTATATTCAATATATGGATTAATATAAATATTATAACATATTATAAAAAATAAATATAGGGATAGGTAAATTTTTATTATTATTTAGAAAAGTTTATATCTAAGGGTAATTTTTAAAAATTCTTTCAAGGATTTTGTTGGCAATTTAAGTTGAAAATAGATATCCATACTATTAAATTAGAATTAATGTTCCATAAAAAGTTAAAATATTCATTTTATTAAAGTTTTATTAAAATATAATTTTCTCTTATTATAATCGAATATCATGTGTTATATTCTTCCCATCTACAAGAATTGGATCCTTTTAAATTATCATAGTTATTACATTTTAATCAAATGAGGCTCATTATTATTCATAACATCTTCTAATTCCCATATCAATTCCTCCATTTTATAAAATTTCCAAATTAGATTTAATTTTAAATTTATCCAATTTCTCAATATTTTCTCTCTAATTTCTTGAATATGATTGGTATTCATAGTAAAATATATTATGTTATAATTCTATTTCTTAAAAAGTGAGAAAAAGTGTCTGATCTGGCATGTACTTTCTTAATAATGATATATGGGACACATCATGTACATCGGAGAGTCTTGGTGGTATTGTAAATCAATAATATAAATATTAAATTATTTCTAATATTTCAAAGGGTATGATATACCTAGGGATCATTTTATTCATTCTTATTGATACTTTTGACACCCTTCCATGAATATAATTTCCTGAAAAGATGATCTGACACAAAAATACCAAATATTTAATATTATTATAAGTACTTTTCTTTTTTCTGCATTGAGATTTGTTAATATGATTCTAAATTTTCTTTAGGTTTTTCTTTGTATCCTCAATAAGTTCTAGTCATACAAGTCTCCTTTCTCTGACTCCATCTCAACTAGTTATAATATGACATATCATTCCATATACTACTTCATATATTTCGATTTTAATACTTCAATGGAAACTATTTCTACAGAAAATATTTTACATAGGTAAATAATGATCAAACATAACAAGAAAGTCATATGATCATGAAATAAAAATTTATTTCAATGTTTGAATAATAATTTTGGATATTCCATCCATTTGTGTATGGTAGGTGGTTCTCAAATGAAGCTTAGTGTCAAGATCCTTCTAAATACTTTTCCACAATTTAGTTATAAATTAAGGATCAAAATCTGAAATAGTGGAATACGTATACCTATAATGTCTTATAACATCATTAATATAGATTATCACAAGGAACTTATGAGGTAAATATTCTCTTATCAAAAGGAAACATGATTATTTATTCAGTTTATCAATAATAAACCATATCATATCATTCATTAAAGGATTATTCGGTAATATACTGAAATATTACATAGTAATGTCATCCCATTTTAAATTAATAATAGGTATAGGTTGGATTACTGTACCAGTATTTGGTCTCTCAGCATTCACCTATTTTAAAACCATTTATATTGAAATGTAATTTGGTATTTCCACTTTTATGCTATCTCACCAAAAATGTTCCCACAAATACCAATACATCTTGGTGCCACTAAGGACTATTTAGAATCCTAACCTATGAGCATTGTCCTAAACTTTTCCTTCCATATTAAGTATAAATGGAACACATGGTATCTTTCCAAATTTAAAAATTCCATACTTATATATAAAATATTCTAATTTCATATCATTTAAAATTTTAATTTTCTTTTGAAAATTCTCCTCATCAGATATTGAATGTTTTATATTTTAAAGTAATTTTTTTCTCAATCAGGTGAAAAATATTTGATTTTTGTCCATAAATAATAATTTTCATATCCATATTCACTAATTCCATGAATATATGGTCTATTTAAATCCTCATTTGGGTTAGGTATTCTTATATATTATGACCAATACATCTTTTACCTTATTTTCCTTCCTTGAGTGGTACTATATTAAGAAATCATAATTACTAAATAATTTGTACCATCTATTTTACATCATATTGATCAACTTATGTGAAATGATTTATTTTTCCCTTTGTGGTCTATGTATATCTCACATCTCTCAATATAGAGATAATTTATCCATATGTTAAAAGAACATATTATGGCTACCAACCCAAGATCAAGATTTTGATAGTTCTCTTCATGATTCATTTACTTCCTTGATTTATAGGTAATAATGTTATCGTTCTTTATAATGAAATATCCAATTTTTTTCTTCAACACATCACAATATATCACAAATCTATCATTTCTTGATGTCAGATTCAAAATAATAACTTTTAACAATATTCTCTTCAATTATACAAATCATTATTCACTTTCCTCTATCCATGTAAACATTACCTTTTTACATGTAATCTTGATAATGGGTTATATAATTGCTCTAAATTTTAAATAAATTTCCGATAATAACATATCAAACCAATTAAAATACATATGTTATTAATGTTATTTATTATATTCCATTCTTTGACTGACTTTTACTTTACAGGATTAATAGGGATTCAATCTATTGAGACAATAAGGCCAAGAAAAGAAACTTCGTAAATATTGAATTCAATCTTTATAAACTTATCATATAACAATTTTTTAATAAGTGTATAAATAATGATATACAAGTGATTCTCATAGAACTAATAGGTTTTATAGTACACCAATAAATTATCAATGAATACCATATTCCTTGAATACTCTATTAATCATATCAATAAAACAAATATGGTGCATTAGTCAATCTAAATAACATTAAGATAAAATCATAATGTCCATATCTTCTTCAAAATTTTGTCTTTGGAATATCTTCTTTATTTACTCAGAGGTGATGGTACCCAGAATAATGTTCAATATTTTTAAAATATTAGGATTCATGAAGTCAAGTGAATAAGTCATAAATGTAAGTCAGATTCTACTTTTTCATTATCAAAATATCATTGATTTCCATATAATTAGGGGAAAATCGTTGATTAATATTAAATATTGATTAAAATAATAGGGGATCCCAGAGGTGATACACTAGGGAGAATAAATCCATAAACACACAAATATTCTAGTTGTATCATCAATTACACTAATTCCAGAGGGTCCATTCTATAGGGACTCATTCATATATGTCTTTCATCCAGGAGTAAATCAATTTAATAATTAACATTATGCTATGGTGGGTTCCTAGTTAATTCCTAAGAAAATACATTGATTTATTTATGTATAATGGGTAAATAATCTATTCTAATATTAAATTTTACATCCGTAGGTAGTGTTTTCTCTTCATTCCCATGAATATCATTGAGAAGAGCTACCAGAGGTGCATCTAGACATGAATTAGATGATGAAGCCTCTACTCTAAAGGTGATGAATTCCATAACTTCATCAAGAATCCTAATTTACTTCTCTTGGTGATAAATTTATGAATTATATTTTGAATTTTAGTACATTCTAATGATTATATAAAATTAAACCATAGGTATAATAATAACAAAAAATTGGCACATTTATGTGTTATAATTGGAACTTTCTAAAACATACTTGAAGTAGTGATATTTCAACAATGAGTTTTTATTGATAATTCACATCCTAAGTTTCTAAGGAAACATATAATTTTCATGGAAAATATGTAAGATATAAGAGTATGAGGGTTTATAATCGAATAAAGAATTAGTTAAATTTGATTTTGTGATTTAAGTACTTACCATAATCTCTTTGGGAACTTCAACCTCATCTCTAGTTATTATATAATCATATCCTGCTCCCCTTGGCCTCTTATATGTCATATTACCTTGAACTTGGGACATTAGTTTGAATGATTCTTCATTCATTTATGGTTGAAGCACTGTAAAGTAGTGGTATCTTTCTTTCCCTTACTATCATGTGCTTGGTGATCTTTGTTGTTACAATTGTGACACACTCCCATGAATTTCATGCATTTTCTAAGATATATCCTTCCATAATTTGTGCAAGATAGAAATTATATGATTTTATTCTTCTTTGACACATTCCATTTTTCTTGGTATGTAGAAGACATCTTATTCACTTAATTCCCTTGGAATATATATGATCTAGAAAATCCCTTCTCTATTTCGATGGCACATAATACTATTTCATCATAGGATGAAAAGGTTTTAAAAACATATACCCTTTGATTACATGGATAAATACCTTCACAGAAATAGTAAATCTTATTTTATGTATTATATACATAATCAATAGAATACATATCTAGTCTTGTAGACATATCCTTATATTTTCAATACATTTCTCTTCTTTTTTCTCTATATTGATTAAATTTCAATTCATTCCAGCTCGTTGTACACAAAAGAAATATTTTACAAAGAATGGTTCTTTTAAATTTCTTTATTCCATATGTTATATTTATTCTTCCTCTCTATTATTATGGGTTTGTGACCACTATTTATTAATATAACTCATGAAAAAATACACTTCTAATATAATGTTTTCCCTTTCATAGAATCCTAAGGCTAGAAATATTTTTTTCAATGGAATTAAACCATTTATCATCTAACACTAGATTATTAGATCCATTAAATGATGGTGTCTTAGGTTACATGAAGAAATCCAAAAAAAAGTATAATCGCACTGTGGAATAATAGGTTTCTCTATTCGGGCAGGATTATTCATCAAAACCTGATTAATATTCTCAAATATGGTCATTATATACTCAATTACATTATAAAATATATTGGATTTCATTGGGGGATCTATATATTGGTTAGGAGTATTGATAACACTCTTTCCTTAAGGGACCATTTATAAAAAATTGAATATACTTGGGTAGATCATATCATTATGAATTTTAAATCACAATATATATTTTCAAATATAATGTAACCCACAACATAAATTGAAATTTTACCCATTGTTAATATCGAAATAAAAAAAATATTTTTTCAGGTATATCATTATATCATAAAAATATTTTCAAATATTTCAAAACGGTTTGCAAATAAATGGTGAATTATCCTAATCATATCCCATGAGATTGTCAAACAAGGTGTGTAGTAAAGGAACACGCATAGTGCACTACTATTTTGGCTGAGATATACTCAACCCAAACCTTTGTGGGTCATTACCCCTAGATAAATCTATAACAAAACCACACCCACATATATTATCCATAGAGGTGTATATTTCTAAGAAAACTACATAATATCTACCATAACAAAAAAATATTATATTATTCCTTTATTATTCAAATCCTCCCAATCTATTATACGGTTTTTTATGATATATGTTTTCTTAAATCTAGTTCCAAAGGTTTCAAGAAAACATTATATGATACCAACTATGACAACACTGACTAAGTAACACATATCCAAACGATAATTTATATATTGGCATAAATACAAGGGTTATAATCATGATTGATCAATTAGTTTTTTAGTCTTTTAGATTTATATACATACATGATACCCATTTTACATTGAGGAAAAATATTAATCAAATTAAGGGAAAACATTTGGCATAATTGAACTCAATAAAAGAGTTATTCTTCATATATCGGGGAAAGGAGAAAATTAGGGTGATATCACATACTTAGTAAGGGTTACATACAATGAAATATATCATGATTAAATAAGGAATAATCAATATATAATGGTAAATAATTGAAAAACACTTGTCATTTAAACAATACCTTTTGCATGAAATGCATCCATGGATAATATCAGTGGAATAGTATCATGGATCATAATAAATGAATTATAAATGAAATACATGCTTAATATTAGATGTAGGTATCTCATAAATTATGATATCCACACCTCCAAGACCACGTACTAAGACAAGTTAAAACTATGGGTAGTTATACACCATAACTCATTTAATGTGGCCAACTGATTTGTCTCATGAGTTCTATCGATGCATGAATATGAAATGTATATTCAAAATTCACCCTAAACTACATGTCAAATGAATTCCTAGTATATTTAGTGATCAATTATATTTATATTAAATATTTATTATCAATAAATATATATATTTAATTTAGAATTTGGATTTAATAATATTTTCTTTAGTTGATGAAAAAACATTCATTGTAAAACATTGTATATAATAATGGCTTATAGTTTAGACAATAATAATATACATGATACAAATAATATGGATATTTAAGAGATATGTAATCTCCAATTATCATAATAAAGTGATTGTTTCAAGAAAAAATTAAGAACAAAAAAATTGAAAATATCTGGTCATCAATTCAATAGAAATATAGGTTTTGTATTGAAATCAATCCATTTTGAAAAATAGATAAAGCAATGGGAAATATTAAAATAATTTTTCAATAAAAATTTTTCTTTATAAAAAAATAATTCATGTAGAATAATTTAAAAATCATTATATGGTTATGGAGGAAAATAAATTTTGTTCTCACCGTTAATGTTAAAAATATCCCTTTTACAGTGTTATAATGAATTTCAAAAATATAAATTTTAAAATACATTATAAATAGTAAATCAATAAATTTTATAAAAATAAAGGATAAAATTAAAATTTCATTAATAAATATTTTGATTAAAAAAATACTTTGTTAAAAAAAATGAAAAAATAGACATTGAAGAAAAATATATCTTATTAATAGAGAAATTAAATTGGTTTTTCTTTTGAACATTTTATTGGTTGATTCATGTACCAAAGAGTGAAAAAGTTAAAATAAAATATTTAAAATCCTTAAATATACATATAATAATAAAATATATATAGTTTAACATGGATAGGTTATAATTTTCGTTTAATTAGAAGAAGATCAATAAAAAACATAGTGACTATAAAATAAATTCTTACATATTTGGTTACTTTTAAATTGAAACCCCATGAAATAATAAAAATGAATTAAAAAATTAATCATCATGGATAATTATTTATTCGCATTAAACATATCATATGGGTATTATGTACACCAAATAAAAGTGAATAGGTTCATAATTAAAAATATTTTTCAATAGAGTAGAAATTGAAATGAAATCCATAACCTTACACTTCCCCTTAGTTGAACATAATTTAGCATCACATATACTATTTTTAAATATGTTATTAATTTATGAAATAACTGTATTAATATCTATAATTTCATATTTAATCCTTTTTTACCATTTTATTACCCTTTTCTTAATAATATTTCATTATTACCATTGTTTTAGGTGTTAACTACTTTGTTTTATCAAGCATGTTTTCCCAAGGAAGATCCAGCTCTTGTGTATAATATAGAGTTCCATAATTGGTATAATGATATTAAGTTATAAATACCATATTATTCATTAGATATATTTTTATAATCATTCATAAAATATTAACATAGATAATTTATCACATTGCTTGGTGGAGACATAAGGTCATACGTAGGCACGAGCGACATTATCATTGACTAAATGAGTAAAAGGGTAAGTAATTAGTTGAAATATTAAATTTATTGAATAAATATAATATCATAATAATCAAATATATTTATTGGTTACATAATTATGACTATCCATGTGATTTTCTCATATTAATCTAATTACATCGGTTCGTAAGGCCGTAGTCCACTGTACATACGAGTGATAATTTTGTTTTCCATTTGACTGAAAAGGATAAAGCTAAATATTATGAAATAAATATAATAAAATATTATTATATTTTATATTATATTTTTATTATATTATAAATTTTAAGAAATAATTTAATGTTGTTAAAGAAGAAGTAAAAAAAGAGCTTATTGAAGACAATTACCTTGGCTTAGAGGGGCCTCATTTGGATCTCTTATTAAGAACCCCAGGGTTGGTATTTTTGGAAGAAAATAACTAATATAAAGTGTATAATTATTTTCAAGAGGGGTTTTATAGGGTTATTTTGATCTATATTTATTTATTTGTGTGAGTAATTGTGGGGAGGTGTTGTCCTTTTATAGTTGAGTTGATTGTCATGCTTTTAATTTTTCAAAGGTTTTCCATAATATCATGTTACTTTCATGTAAATATGAATTCATAATTCCTCACATGTTAATGAGATATGTTTATGTTCAAAAGATAACTACCGAATGTGGTTTTAAAAAAAATTTGGTTATTTTGACTCTTATTTGTTTGGTTAACCCTTGATAAACTCTTTTCAACCTCAACCATTGTAATTATTTTTATACTCTTTTTAGTATTAATTATGACCAAAAATTATGTTGAATATATTAAATATTATTAGTTATGATGATTAAAAATATGGATTGAATTTTATAAAATTAAAATCACATCACTATTAGCATATAATTTAAAAATAATCATGAAAAACCATTAGAATAATGGGTTTTAAATAAATGCATTTTTCAAGGATGATATGATCTTAAATTAACTACATGAATAGTAATAATCATTATATGGATTTAAATTAAAATATTTAGATATATAATCATTATATATATTTTAAATCATTCAGTTTTTATGATTTTTTAAATTAATTAATGTGGAATGACATTATTCATTTAAAAAAATCTGAAAAAAATCCCGTTTTAGCTCCAAATGATATCATCATTATTTCAATAAATTTAATAGAAAATACATGGTTTATTCTATATATTATAATTTATTGTTATAAATAAAATTAATATTATTTAATTACTACATTTTTTTATTATTTATAAAATATTAATTCTAAGGGTAAATTTTAAATTTTCATTCTAGGATTGTTTAGGAAATGTATGTTTAAAATAAATATTCATCCTATAAAATTAGAATTTTTGTGACATGAAATATTAAAATTTAAATTTTAATATGTTTTTATTAAAAGATATTTTTTACTTAATATAATTTTATATCATGTATTATATACCGACCTTTTTTAAAATAAAACTTACATCGTATGATTCATTGATAATATTCTCATGTTAAACTTAGAATGTTTTTTTGTTACAATTTAAAATGATTTATTTATTTATTTATTTGATTTAATGAATAATATCCTATTGTTTGTTATTTCAACCGTTTTTATCAATTATTATGCTTATATTTTGTTTTATTATATTTTTTCTTGTTTTTTACCCTTACATAATGTTTGTGTTACCAATAAATTATTGTTTTTACCATTACATAAGGTTATTTTATCCTTAAATGGAGGGTTTTTCACCCTTACAAGGTTTTTATTTTATATGGATAACCCTTATGACAGTGGTTTCATACACTTAAGCATTGAGTTATCATGGTTACCTTTATGTTGGGATCATTTTACAATTCCATGATGTTTTCAATACCTTTACCTTGAAGAGGAATATAGAATACTACCCTTACATGAGTGATATGGTACATTTATGGAAGGACTGTATTACCCTTACATAGTAGGTTTCAACCCTTAAGTAGCATGTTTTGACCCACACATTGTTTTTGATATACCCTTATGAAAAGGGTAAAGACTTTTATATAGCTCGAAGGGTTTACCATTATGTGTGTAAGATTATATGAAATTTTGTTGAGTGGTGGTTGTTTATGGTAAGTTATAATTAATTCTTCCTGAACCTCGTCAACGAAAAAAATGTATTGATGTTATTGAAGGTTGTTCAAGGTATTTTATTGCTTCATTTTTACATACCTGAGGTACCAAATTTGTTGTTGTATAGATAAAATCTAAAACTCATAGTGGTTGAACCAAGAAACCAATCAAGAGAGGAAGTAGATAATATAGATATAGAGAACATGTTCATTTCTCTAATAGAAAAATCATTTGTGGGTGATTTTGTTAGTGTTTTTCTAATGCATATCTTTCTTTTTTTCAAGTATTTTGTATTAAGTCGGTCAAATTGGATCTTGAAGGAATTATGAAAGGTGAGATCGATCCCTAGTAATGGGCTATCAACCTTGTTTTTTCTTCCTATTGAAAAAACCCTTGATTTTTTGTTCCTATTTCTAGAGGTTCCGAATTATTCTTATATTTTTAGTTTTTCGAGGTTTTTTTCTTCTTAAAATTTCTATTCGAATTCTTCCATGTTTTTGTTTTATTAATAGAAGTAATTCAGGTTGTTTTCCTTCCATAGAGTAAGACCAAAGTGGTCTGAACCATGTAAATCAACTCTATTATTTTTCTTTTAGGTAATGTTTTTATTATTCGTATTGTTTCTTTTTCATGTTATTGTGACCATTAGTTGTTTCTTCTTTTTCTCTATATCTACTAAATATGGATGTATTTCTTTGTCTTGAATCATATTTAGATAAAATTCTATTTTGTGGTTTTTATGTGTTAAAATATCTCATACCATGGAGTTTTGTGTTTCATTATATACTTCCATAAGAAGTTTGGTATTAGAGAATTTTTTTTATTGAAACTAATATGTATTTCACTAGATTAGTGGTGGATAATTCAAGAAGAGAGAATGATTTCAATTTTTGGAGAGTGTAAATTCATGATATTTTTTTACATAATGGACTTGAAGATACAATATCCGGTTCTAAAATAAAATTACCATTTCATTTTCCACTAGGAAGACTAATGTTTCTTATAAATATATTAACCCAAATATTTTATAGAAATCAAATTCCTTGTTTTTATTGACCCCTTGTGTTATGGTTTTGTGAGAAATAGCCCACGACACTTCTTCGAGTGAAATCTAGTTGAATCGTTAGTAAATTTACAAGATTATATCCCTTTTAAGAAGGTTATAAAAGAAAACAAATCTTTATAATTTCAAAATGGTCCCAGACACCTTTGTTCTGAAAAAAATTGATAGCTTTTATAATATGGTGTTAGATTTAGTCAGTTTTGAGGCTGATATTAATGATGAGAATAAGATTTTCTATTGTTAAATTCCATAGATGAATCATTCATTCTAATTATAGATTTTATGATGTATGGTATTGATTCCATCAATTTAGATTAAGTGAATTCAATTTATTTGTCTTGGGATATTTAAATTTATGGTTTCAAGGTGATGGTAATGGGTCTAGGTATGGGCCCATGATTCTCAGTGTAAAGGTTCAACCAAAAGAAAAAAAACAAATAAATAATGGTTGATAGTTGATCTAATATGTCTATGTGTTATTAGTGTTGAATGACTAACCACATTAGGAGATACTTATATGAGGATACTTCTAGGGATAATATCTCCTAGAATAATGTGTTATAATCTAGTTTTGATCGTGTTAGTGTTCTCTATATCTATCTATAATCCATTATTACAGAGTAGGTGTATCTATAGGTTACCTTTATTTTTAAATCCTAGTATTATCTCTACGTTCAATTTTTAGGAGCCCTGGTTTGAAGATAGGTTTTCGGTATGGAGTGTTTTTTTGAGCTGTTTGAGATCAGGTGGAGGTATATCTCCTACTAAATTTTTGTGTTTTCGTGCAATGTGTTTTTTCTACATTTATTTATTTCATTAAATCTATTAAACTTTTGTGATTAATTATATTCTATATTTATATCTATCCATGTATTTATTTTGTTTTAGGAATTGGGTACTGATATAGTTTCTTTGGGTGTGACACAAAAAAATGAGAGTTGTCTAAGGCCTCTGATGGCATGTATTTAGCTGGTTTTAGATGTGTGATTATGTGAATCTCAAGTAAGTGAAGTTATTAGTTTTGGTTAATGTAGTTTATTATATTTATTTCTTTTTGGAGAATTTTTAAGATGTTATTTATAATATATTTGTTTTTACATGCAGATTTGGTATATGTTAGGTTTTTGGTTAGGGTGTGATAATCAAGTTTGAGCATAGGGTAATTTGTTATTGATGATTGTCTGAACCAACTGATAGGTTAGGGTAGTATAGTCATGTAATAACATCAACATTGTGTGCTTTATATTTTATTTTTTAATATATTAATTTTTAAAAAATTTCATGTTAATTGTTAAATATTAATTTTTTGACTTATTGATGAAATGAATAATCTCTTTTTTTTATTTTATTTCATCCTTGATTAATTTTTATTATTCTTAGAGTTTGTTTTACTGGATTTTGGATTGTTTTTTTACTATTAAAAATGTTTTGTTTTACCCTTATTTGATATGGTTTTACCCTTACATGATGTTATGTTACACATATGTAATGTGTATGTTACGATTATATATTTTGTATAAGGATAATACATAAATAAGTGGTTTTTTACCCCAATGTAATATTTGAATGTGTAGGGTTACCTTTATGTATGGGCTAGTGTACCTTAACATGAGGATTGATCTTTATTTACATGGAAGAGGAATACAGTATTCTATCGTGACATGATGATTGTGGTACCTTTATGTGAGGACCATGTTCATATTATGTAGCTTGTTCCGACCCTTACGTTGTGGGTGATGACCATTATATAGTTTCAGTATACCCTTTTTTAGTAGCCAAGTGATCCTTACATAGTGGGTGAAGGACAATCACTTAGCACACCAAGTCAACCTTTACATAGGGAGGATTATAAAGACCTTTATGTGGTGCCAACCATTCATGGTTTATTGCAACGACTCCTTTATAAATATACATTACCAAACAAATGTTTTGATGTTGGTGAAGGTTGTTCGATATATTTATTTCCTCTATTTTAGGTTCCCTATGTCCCTGGTTGTTCCAATATAGTGATAGAATCAATAACACAAAGAGACTATGCTGTGAGAGAATTCATGGGGAGGATATGATCTATAAATGGATAGAATATTCATGTAGTTGTCGGAAACACCATTCAAGGATTATTTCAGTAGTGTTGTTTATATGGAGAAATTTTTTTGTGCATGATCTAAGGTGGAATGTGGTTGTAACAATATTGAAGGAATTGTTATAGGTTATATCAAACCTACTAAGGGGGTCTCAATATTTTATTTCTTGCTATTGAAATTTCCCATGTTCTCAGCTCTTATTTGTTTCTTCTTGTGCACGTAGGTGTTAGATTATTCTTCTAGTATGATTATGTTCTTCTTTTGTTTCCTTATTCAAATTTCTATTTTTAATATTCCATTTGATTTCATAGCTTAATAAAAGGATTTCATGTTGTGTTCATTCTATAGAGAAGGAAAAATGTTTCCCAAACCACATAAATAACATGTGTTATATTCCTTTTTTGAATTTATTTATTATTCTCACAAAATATTTTCAATGCTATTGTGACTATTAGTTTTTTTTATTTTGATGTATTTATTATTTATGTGAATAATTTATTTTTATTGAATCCTTCTGTGTTTAAATTAAATTTTGTGGTTATATTTGGTGATAATTATTTATACCTTGGAGTTGTGTGGTTCAATAGATACTTCCCATAACACCTTTTATCCATGAGATATAAAAAATTACAAATGAGCCATCATATTCATTTCTTCTATAACGGTTGGGATATAGCTTACCTATACATCTTTATGATAGGCCTTACAAAGGGATCATTCATTATCATAAGTAATAATCCCAATTATGATCATATTTTTTCATGAACATTAATATCATTATTTATTTTAAAAAAACACATAGAAGGATGATTCCATATAGAAATGGTCCTATATTCATCGATAAAGGAGTAGTGCATGTTTTATAAATCTATAGTGAAATCCAACACCAATGTTTCTTGATCCAAACCACAAACTCTTGGGAGATATAGTTAAAAACATTTATTTATGCCTAAACCACGCCATCCAAGCATGGAACCAAAGGATTTAAACCTCATTTTTAGTAAGGGAAATGTGGAAAACCATTAAAACCTACTTCTTATTTTCAATCATTTCCCAAAATTGATAACTTTTTTCTTAATATAACTTTTATAAACATGAGGATTGAAGAAAACCAAAATTATCATGGAAATCTATTTTCTCAATTTCACTCATAGGAAAAAGGGAATTATATTATATGTGTCTTTAGTCCCATAGATCATTTCTTAGGATAATTTCTCTATAAACCTTCTAGAAAATGTTATATTTTATTTGTGAAACATTGTTATTAAAAGGGTGATTCTATAGAGTATGATCAGTGGGATTTTAAAAACTAATTGCATATCTACAACTAAAATATACCAAGTATCACCACAATTCCTACTTTCTCAAGCATAGTTTTAGCTGCTATAGAATTTGATATCAAATGGATATCCAAAATGGACCTCAAATAATTGTTTTTAAAAAATGTGACATGATTCATATGATCTCAACCACATAAATAGTCATTAATAAAATCGATGACTCTGTCATCTGTATACCTAGAGACTTGTGGTGATGTTGGTTTATGGTTTTTATTGTCTTCCAAACATGGATCAATAAAATTTTGAATGTTAACACCATAAAAGATCCTCTAATATGATCCATGATTCAGAATACACATGTAACCCCATACAATCCTCTAAAAAAAGTTGGGTCTTGGACATAGAAACTCCTCCAATATAAATTTTTACGCTATATATATATTTATGTATGTATATATATATATATACATATATATGTTTTAATGAATGTATGTGTTATTACAGAGGGAGTTTCATATGATGAAATCAAACACAAACAGACAATACAAATAAATAAATTCAAACATTTAATATTGTTCAGTGGTGTTCCTACATCCATCATAGAAAGGAGTCGATGTTGTTTATTTCCTCCCTGGATAACCATAAATTGATACACCGATGGTTAAAAAACTCAAATTACCTGAGATTTTTTTGATTTTAAAGGAGGAAAATAATCATCTTCATCAATGTTGGTTTGTGTAGTTAATCTACATAAAACATTTCCACCCACACCATTGAATCCATCTAATACGTTAGGTACCAACCAAATAAAACTCCTTCCACGACTATATTAACCCATAGACTATAGCCTAAAGGAATTATTACAAAAAATATCCACTACAAATGACTCGTATAAAATTATACCTTATTGTGTGTTGACCCCCTCAAATCTCCCCCTCATGACAAATTTGGTTTCGAATCTAGACTCATGGTATCCTTGAAGGATTCTATCTTCTCTTTCAGTAAAACCTTTATACCCCATTATTATTAGTGTGTATTTTCTCAATTTTCAACAATATTTTATCTAACACATTATGGATCATGTGATATTACACATCAATTTCTTTTTACCTAGACTCAAATTTAATGTCTTTGAAAAGTTGAATAGTTCTTTAACTATCATAGTAGAGAAAGTAATTAACCTGAATCTTCCCCCAATCACTATATAAACATCTTTATCAAAATAATCTTCTTATATCATTTTATTAATTTGATATATTTATCTTATAATGAATACATGGAAACACACTTTTAAAGTCATAATTTCCAATAGACTATTCCGCTTAAAAATGAAATGAGGAATATAGATTTATATTTACTTATGTCTACGTATCTTACCATATTTACATCCATATATCATCCTAAAATAGTTTTATCAATTATAAAACATAGACAATGAATTGTTATAACTTTTAGATACCTCAACATCTATTTGACCATTTTCTAGTGCACCTTTAATCGATCTACTTAGAATATTATCAAAATGATAATTCTGTGAGAAATGTATGGTTTGTTGTGAACCATTGCACACATGATACTTCCAACCACTGAATGATAAGGAAATTTTTTTATTTTATCCTTATCCTCTTCATTTTATAGACACTTTATTATGTTGAGAATGCACAAGTGGATTACTAACTATTTTTACCATGTTAATATTAAACCTTTCATTAACCTTATTCAAGTATCATTCCTAAGATAGTCAAATCATATGATTCCCCATGTCATTTGTAGTCATCATGCCAAGGATCTGTGTAAATACTCTTCAATCCCAAATTTCAGAATGCTTGTTCATGTAATTATTCAACCTATTAATCATGGCGAAATATCCACCAATAATCATCATATTATCAATCTAAAGTACTAAAATAATGAAATCACTAATAGAAAAATGTTTGATGAAAAAAACGTGTTCTAAAGTCATTCTCCAATACTCATTTTTATCTTTGAATGAGTCAAATGTCCTATATTATTTCTTTGGTTCTTATTTCAAACCATATAAACTTTTATTATGTAAACATACCATGTTTTATTTGACATTGACTTGAAATCCCTCAGTTTCTCAAATTATATCACTTGTTCAAGATCACAATGTATGAATGTTTTCTTTTCATCCAATTTATGAACCTACAGGTTGAGACTTTCCTCCAATCCAAGTACAAATATCATTAAAGAAATTTTTACCATAAGGTAAACAAATCATGGAATTCATTAACATTCTTCTCACTAAATCCCTTAATAACCATCTTTTATATGTAGTGTGGTTGCAATCTTCTATATTAACCATTCACTCTATACAACAACCTGTTCTGATGTTCCTTATTCACATATGGTAAATCTATAAAACAAATGGTTTGTTACTTGTATAAAGGTCACATATCCTCATGTATTGTCTTTTTTCATTCCATATACTTTAGGATTCAAATTGAATAATCATATCTAAATGGATATACTATATTAGTGAGAGCCACATACTCAAGTAGTGATAATATATTACTCTTTTTTCATTTTTTAGTGGATATCCTCAATTATAATTTGGGTGGGATATATTCTATAAAAATAAATGATATAGATATATCTAAGTATTGAGGTATATTATCTAATGATTCATCACTAGTGCCTAGAATATTTTCCCTAGTATCTAGAAATTATAGAAGTGGTTTTTATTCAACATTTACTAAAATTTCCTCAGACGGTGGATTTTCTCCAAATCATCAATCATTTTTTATTCATGAATTATCACATATATAATTATTATGACCCTCTTACTAATAGGATCCCAAAGTTGGTAGAAAAGTACTTCATGTTCATATCCTAAAACGATATGCTTTTTTCACTTCCTATAAAACTTTTCCCACTCATCTTTTAGATGTGTAAAAATATCCTATTAGTAAAAACTCTCAAGCGATTATATGAAACATATTAACCTATCCAAAAACATTATGGAATAATTTAGTTTAGTGTAACTAATAGAGAAATGTTGATAAAATCATGTGTAGTCCACATTGCATCCCCTAAAAGGTGTTTATAAAATTTTAATTTGAGATAATACACCTAACTATCTCTCTGATGGTTATATTAATCCTATCAGAAAAACCATTATATTGAGGTGTCTTTGGTACTATTTTTTTATCTTGATGCAAAAAATCCTATAGTATTCAAAAAATGCAGTATGTTACTCACCTATATAGTGTACATGAACACACATCAATAAACTGTTTGTTTCTCTTTCCACCTCTACCTGAAACTACTTGAAAACAACCATTACTTAATATTTATATTTAAAATAAAAATACGACACTTTAATATAGAGATCATCTATGAATGTCATAAAATAAATAGAACATCCCATCGATTTTTCTCCAATTCATTATTCAACAAACTATCCAAATTTTTCCCATTAATAAATAGAAATATATCATTCCTATATAAAAATTTTATTCCTCGTTATATCATTTAACAAATTAATTTGTTCCACAATTATGTTGGAACCACTATTCTAGAATATTGACTTCTCCTCCACAAAACCTTTCATTTTTAGATAAAGAGATGTATATTTCATAGCATTACAAATTATTATGTTACTATAAGTAATATTCCATTTCCAATCACCAAAGAAACTAATTTATTTATCATCATCACAAAATTAATTGGATATTGGATTAAGGTGAATATTAGGAACATGCCTCCCATAATTCAACTGTAACCTACATAAAATATTGACCTCCAAAAAATATTATCAACACTAAAAATTTTGGAAGATCCATCATTTCCAATATTCATATTTTAAAATTTTATTTATGTGTAAGATGATAAGTAATTTCATTTAATTGTGGCATGTTAGTAGGCACTTGAAATAATTATCCATGTCGAGCTGTTGTTTTTGGGGTGATATTATTTTACCGAAAAATAGAAATCACTTCATTTGCAACTATGACAACATTATTTTGGGTTTTACTTTCCTAATTCCTTTACACTTGTTTCAATTTTTGACACTTATTGATAAAATTCTTGAGATTTCTATAGTGGTGGAATGTCATGTCGTATATCGATCATGATTTTGATCATTTTAAATTTCATGAAATGGAAAATGGGGTTATTATCCACTGTGTTTTCCCTGTCATGTATACTTCCCATTTCCAGCAGTGATTAGAGCTTTTTATTTCATAATACATCCTTAATAATTCCTTCTATATTATTTATACAGTATTATTTCCTTCTCTATTTCAATAGTGATATTCCCATCAGGTGAAAATTGCTCACTAACATGACTCATGTGTCACAAAACTTTAGTAAGTAACTCAACATTAAGATTTCCTAAAACTCATCATCAACCATCATTTTCCTAGAATATAACTAAATATAAATACCTATAATTTCATTAATGTGATCTAACACATTGTTCTTTTCTTTATATATTATATTTACATGTTACAGTATCAGGTTTTTTGTCTCATGTGTGGTTCTCGTTGCATATATATTTTCCTATTTCTAATGAAAAGTATAATCATCATGTTTATTAGAAATATTTTTGGAATATTGTATTGTTAGTCTACTATTTGATTTGAGTATTACATTTTATATTGATAATTACCCACTCCACATCAACTAGAGAGGTACTCATAGAGATATTTTTTCTAGATTGATCACTTGTTAATGATTATATTTAATGCACTATTTTAGACTTAGTGGTCTCCACTATAAGCTTCAAAAAGTATTTAATATATAAAAGATCTTAAACTTTGAGTGTCTAGATTTAATAATTAAAATTGGTAAATTTAATCATGTCACTGGTATTTTCCTCCATTTATGAAGTCTGATCCTCAAAAATCATACTATATATATGTGTCAAAAATTATAAAAATATAGGGAATTAACTCTAGGATCATCGAAAACAAACTATGTTTGAATAATATATAGTCAAAAATAAATTATTTTTTAAGGTCATTTATTGTCAAGGATCGTTATTGATTCCATTGAAGAAGTCACTAGAAACTCACTACTGATGTGAATAATGTTTTATTCTCTACCTAGGGGGTATTGTATCACCCTAAAGTTGATAGTCTCTATCAGCTTTGTTCCCAATCAATTTTCAATTAAATTTTCATTATTGTAATCACCCCAATAATAACCACCCAAATCATGCATCATAATTTTGTTATGACCAATTTAAATTTTCTATTAAATAGAAAAAACCTATAATTCATTATCATTTTTTCTTTGGTGGATCCAATTCCACTTTGTTGGGCTGGTGAAAGTCAATAATGATGAAATCAAACACAAACATATAATAAAAATTTATTTCTATAAATAACACATTTAAGAGTTCTAGAAATTGGTGTTTTGAATATAGGAAAATCACCCACATGTGAATCGCCCTTAAAATCATGAGGTCTTAATAAGTGATTTTTTTAGTGAAAATAAAATATGACAATTATTTTTTAACAATTTTATGTTTGACCTATAACTATTTTCAGTGATATAACATCCCCTTTATCAAAATTTTGTGCCCCACACACACCTAGCCTACCTTTCTTGAGCCCAATACCATTATCAGTGCTTTCCAACACCTTCATCAAAGTTGTTCACACCTTCAACCTTACTAATGTTTAGAATTTACCCTTGATGTCTTCCCTAATTACATATCACCTTTACCACTGAACCATCTATATTTGAGTATTATTTTATGATATATTTATTTATTTATATATAAATATATAAATAATTCATTTATATATATATACTAATATATTTATTCATATAATCATATACATTAATATTAAAAATTTAAATACATTTAAAAATATTCATATACGTTGTATATATAGATATAAATTTTATATATATTTAAATATAAATTTATTTTTCTATATATTTACTTACATATTTATACATATTTACATATAATTATATATTTATTTATAGTTTTAAATAAGTTATTTATAAATATTTAATATAAATACATTAATATATAGTATATAATGATAATAAAATATTTATAAAAAATACTTGTATATTGGGTGTTTTTACATAATATTGAAACAGAAATTCACAAACATACACACATATATTTACACGCACATACTTACACATTCATTTATCATACGTACTCTCTGAAATAATTAAATATAAGTATTTATTTACATATATTATAACATAAAAATGAATATATATTTATTTATGTTTTTTATTCAAACAAGCTAGGGTCATTCCCCTTTTTGTTACTTAAAGAAAGGAAACCCCTTTATTAGTGAGTTGAGAGGGAAATATAACATGATCTGTAGGACTAGAGGCACATAGGCCTTAGAATATGAGTGACCTGAAGGCTTAGTGGCTTGAAGGCCGAATATATGGTAACCCCTTGCGTGTGAATCCAGCACCATGTCATTCCACTTGTCAAGTCCTTCACCCCATAGGGAAATTACACCTATAGTACCAATCATGAGTGATGAATTCACTCCCTCCTATACCAAAACTTCTGCATTATGGTATATTGATGCAAGATGAAAGGTATTCCCTCAATCCCACAATGGAGTGTGGGAGGAAGGTCATATAAAAGATTTAAATACACATATCCCTTTTTTTTAGCTTCACACCCAACAGTGCTTGAGTGTTACCTCCAAAAAATAACAAACAATTACTATGCATCATCAGAATAGTTTCACTATATAAGAAAAATAAGAATGGGTACCCTTCCATCTCAAAGTAGAGGAATAATGGCTAGATGATAGGTGTCATCATGCTCATTACTCTTTAAATCCCCTTAAAAACAATAAAAATATTATGAGGCATATACTGCTTATAAAATATCTTTGGAAGTTAATTGGTATTACCATATAACGAAATTACTTAGGAATGATGGCCTAAAGGCCCAAAATGTCTTGAAGTACCACAAGGCCCAACATCCCTATTTTTTTTGGTCATCTCAACAAACGATCCCACAATCTTCTAGATGATGACACCCCAGGAAAATAAGATCCAACCATGATCATTGAATCACTGCCCAGGATGTATAAATCCTCAATCCTCCGATGTTATAATTCTCTTAGCCACCCTAATAACATCAACCATTGAATTCATAGATCCCATGAAATATTTACAAGATGACCTTCTGAGGGGGTCCAAGAAGACAAAGATCTACCACAACACACGTAGGAATGATTATGTGGGTCATTAAGAAGGTGGATATGGGTAGAGGAGATATATTGAAATAAGTAGAACCATCAAAACATGGCTCTCAAAGAAGGCCATGAGATCATTCCATGCCATGGAATCTCCCAAAGGATACTCCTCACTGTTTCGTAGATCCTTGAAATGTGTTTTCTAGTTTTAAGAATCAATGTTTTTAGGAGGTTTCCATTGGATATATTCATGGAACTGGAAACATCCAGCAGTTCATTATCCAAAGAGGACCTTCTTTCCAAAGTTAGGTGTTCGTCATGTTTAAACATTACGATACTTAAGAACATGCATTGGTCGAGAGGATGGGAGGTTGGACTCATCACACCCTTTTGGGTGGAATTATTGTCTACCCTGGGACTCTCTTTGTAAATATAAGATATTTACATTAATCCTTGTTAATTTAAAAAGTATTTCATAAGTATCCCTTGCAATTCACAATCACTTATTAACACGTGTAAAATTTCAAATCATCGATATTCATTAATTTTTCATCATTAATGGAAATATCTGTATGTATTTGAGGTTTTCCATCAATGGTATCCTCAAATATACTTTTTAGAGATTATTTTACTCACCGTTTGTGATGATACTGGTTTTTAATCCACATAGTGGGGCACTCTGGAATTTATTTGTCACCTAGGGAGACGAAGGTTTCGTTTTGATTTTACGATCGCCTATAAGATAGGATAACTACATATCCTTGTGAAAGGAATCAGAACCCTCGTTTTTTGGTTCCACTGAATGGAACACATCATACCTTTTCAGGTCATGTGATAAGGACCTCTATGTGGAAGGTTCTTAGTTTAAACTTACTGCGGGAGTTATGCTGAAGGAGCCCAAGGAACTAGGAATGGATATGGGTTTCCATGTAAAATCAGACCCTATTGGGAATATGGCCTAAGGAGAACAGGGTTGATTTTAAGTGTTGGGTTTGAACATCAATGAGCCTTCCTACGTATCCCATTTGGATGGGAATGAAATCCCACATAGTTTGGTAAGTCTCATATGAGTGTATGGACTTTTTAGAGAGATGAGTTTGGACTTACTTCCTAAAAAGGATTCCTTGATGACTAGGGGGTTTAATTTGGTGCTTATTCCAGAGGAGGATGCCCGAATTAAGGGAATTAGGGTGGGATTATTGAGGAGGATGTACAATGAGCTCGGGCCCTGAGAAGGCTTCCTATGTATCCCAATTCTGATGGGAATCAGAGTTCTCGTAGTTCATTCAAATGAATATTTGTGCACATATTGTAACCATAAAGTATATCTAAGACCATATGAGTCATTATCCATGTGAGAAATAAGAGAATGTAGAAGATTCAATAATGACACTTCACACTTTTCCTCCTCCACTGATGGAAGAGGGTGAGGCGACGAACCTTCCCTCTATTCTATTTACATTGGACGAGGATCCAATGTAAGGAGGAATGGATGGTGAGGGTCTTATGCTAGGATGGATACACATGGTAACAATGCACAACGAGAGAGGGAAAGGGAAAAAAATTCAATGTGCACGTCCCCCTTTGGTCTTTAGCACCAAAGAAGAGAGGAGGAGCAATGATTCCACCTCATGCAAGAAAAGCTATGAGATTACACCAAGTTGGTTTCCTAAACATGATCTGGGTAGGGGAAGGGAGAATTCTCCTTTATTATATAAAAGTAAAAGTATTCATGAACTATACCTTCCCTACCGGAGACCTGAGGTTCCAGGTTCCCTCTTTGAGAAGGGAGAGGCCAGAACACAACCCCCCTCGAAATCGGGATCCTCCCGACACTATTTTTGGGAGAAAGGTCCGTGGGACTATAGATATAAAAACCCACAGACACTCCATGAATCCTAACCCCATTGTAAAAAAAATGTGGGAAAACTCAGACTATGGATATACAAACCCAAATAGAAGACATGCTAATGTACCTTTCCCAAAGGTTTGACAAGTCGGAATGTTTTGATGGAGGCATCAACATAGTCCCTTTCGAATAAGGGAACCAAAGAAGGGGATACCATTCCATGAATAGCTTTAAAAAGGGTACTTGAGTCGGTCGCATAGGTCCCCCGCGTATATATGCCGCGTAGGTACCTCATGTTGATGTACCGCATAGGTATACCACATAGGTATGGAATGTAGGTATGAATGATGACTGAAATGTTTCACATAGGTGGATCAAACCTATTTACAATTTGTAAAAAGACATTAAAAACATGATTATCCCATTAAACTATCTCTTCTATTGTGGTTTATAGAGCTACCTGAGACAATTTTAGGGATCTACGTAAAAGATCTTCACAATAAGAGATCCAAAGAGTCTCTTCAATTGTTTCAGTCCTTGAAATGGGGAGCCCAAGGGCTCTATTTATAGGCACAGATGAGGCCTGGTCAAAGAGATGTTTCTCACACAGGTCCTTCGTGCAGCTCCGCCGCATAGGTACTCCGCATAGGGGTGTAAAAATTCATTTTCCACATAGGTCTTCCACATAGGTCCTCCGCATAGGTCTTTCTCTTAGGTCCTCCAAGTAGATCCCTTTGTGAAATTTATCCATCTTCAAAGTGCCATTACTTTTGATCCATAAGTATTTTGGGATCCATGGCCAGTCAAATTGAAGGTCTTGAAGAGATCTACACTTCTTGAGATGGTAAATACACCATGTTTTCTCGGAAGAAACTCAGAAATTATATTTAATGTGTCAACAAATTTTCATCATTGATCATGAGAATACATTTCCTCCTCCTAGATGGGGAATCATTTCACTTATCCATCAGTATGGATTAGTATTTTTGCACATAGATATCATGCTTGCATCTTCTTCCTTCACGGTGAAAAAATATTTACTCATACATGACATTTGTTGTCTATTTGATAATCATATTTTCACACTATGGAAAAGTACATGAAAACACATTTCATGGTGTCTACAAAAGCACCCCTTATAATTTGATTCATTCATAACAAAAATAATCTTGTTCTAAGGTAAAATTAGGGATCTTTGACACATTCCAACATCATTTGGTTAGATTTGGAGCTATTTCATGTTTGGAAGGATGCTCAAATGTTTTCATAAGCCATGGGGTCTAGCGAGAATAGTTTGAATATTGCAAGGTTCATATGGATAACCCCACAAATTTCATATCTTTTAACTTTTTTATGGCTCAATATTACCAAAATCATACAAAAATGTATGTTTAGTGAGATGGGACTTGACTTTTGTACAGAGTGCCCTTCGCGGGTTCTCAATCTAATGAGCCCCAAGTATTTTGCTATTGGTAGTTTAGGGTCATGCATGTTGGACTATAAAGGTATAGTATTTAAGGTTGAATAGCTTTAACCATAAATTTTGAAATTAGATACCAAATGAATATATGTGGCTAAGAATTCCAATAATATTCTTTAAATATTTCCATGGGTAATCTTCTGCCATGATTTTTATGGTCACCAAATTTAAAACTCGTGTCAACATAAGGAGTGTCTTTTCCAAGAACAAAATTACCATTATTTTCCAATCCTATTATGGGGTCACTGTTATGTAGGGCCAATATTGGCATATTCTACATAGCCAAATAGTGGAATCTTTTGACTTACAGGCCTATTATGTAAGAAACTTATGCAAGGACACCTAAGGGAATTTACTACATAGTCAAATAAAAGAGCTCTTTGATTTTTAACATTTTATTATTGGTAGATATGGTAAAATAATATTAGGGTGACTCAAGACCATAGTGGGTCGTTTTTCCAAGGAAAGGAATTTTAAGAATGAAAAAGGACTATTTTAGACAGAAATATGTCATGAATAGGAAAACTATTTCTATACCAATTTGGTGTATGAGTAATGGTTGAAATTTATCATAAAGGGGGAATTTATGATATCATATTGTGCATTTTTAAGTCATGCAGTGAGGACATTGGAACTGTGCAATTTTAAGTCATGCAGTGAGGACATTATACTGTGCAGTTTTAAGTCATGCTGTAAGGAAATTATACTATGTAGTTTAAAGTTACGCATTGATACTATTGTACTATATAGTTTTAAGTCGTGCATTGAGGACGTTAGATGGATTTAATTTATGGTCTTTAGCTATGACCAAAGGTATGAGAAAACTCTCCCAATTTCATGATAATGTGTCTGGAAAAATACTATCATATTTAGGTATGGAAGGGAGAATTGTAAACTGTGATTTGGGAATTTCTGAAACTGAGGAATGATGTGGGAAAAGGGATAAAAGCATTAGAGGAAGTCTTTTCCCAGAATGAATTTACCATTATTGACAAACTCATTATGGGGGATGTCTTATGCAGGGCCAATTGGGAAATATGTTGCATATCCAAATAGTGGCATCTTTTTACTGACATGCCTATTATGTAGGCAACTTATGAAAGGCCACCTAAGTACATGTATTGTATACTCAAACAAAAGAGCTCTTATAATTTTAACATTCTATTACTAAAAGTCAAACAAAGTTTATGGAGATTTAGAAATTTTGAAGCACATAGTTTTATTTATAGAGAAAAGTACCTGAATATTGAAAGGGTATTTCCAACCAAGAGTGTCCAAATAATAAAAGGAATAAGACTTTTACGAAGGATTGACCCAAATGTAAGAGATATGGTGTCTGTAGTTTTAGTTCATACAACTAGGAATATAAATGGAAATAATATATAATATGTGGCCAAGTGATTTCAAGGTTATTTCATATTGTATTGAACACATCATGAGGGAAATGTATAAACTATGGTCTTGAAGACTTACAAATTCTGAGAAAGATAATGGGACAAGTATACTTGAATGACGGTTTTAAAATATAGATTCTTGTATATTGTCATCAAAGATTAAAGGGGACAAATATACTATAACCATGAATGAAGTTACCATTATTTTACAAATCCATTGTGGGGTTTGTATTATACAAGGCCAACTAGGGAATATGCTGCATAGCCAAATAGTGTCATCTTTTGACTGACAGGACTATTATGTAAGTGATTTATGAAAGGATGCCTAAGGGCACGTGCTGCATAGTCATGAAAAAGAGATCTCTTGTATTAGAAACTCTATCACAAAAAAACTGTAAGATATATTATGAAGATCTGAAATGTATTCAAAATTAAGAGTATGAAATATGGAAAAGTTTTATGTTTAATGCATATGAGAAATATTTTAACCAATATTGGCTATAAGTTTTACATCCTTTACATAGATCTGACTCATATGTAAAATGGATAATTTTTTGTTTCTTCTGAATTTAGATTATGATGTTTAGTTTAAAGTCATGCAATGAGGATATTTACACCCCCATAAAGAATTAAAACACCTTACATATATAAATACACACCTTATCCAATTCCTAATCTCACTTGAGCTATGCTTGGTGTGAGAAACACTGAGTAGTAAGGGTCTATTTTATAATACAAAGGTGACACGGATAAAGAATGGGGGTATCATATTTCTATACATTTTAATGTCATGTGGTAAGGATGATAGTGAACTTATATGAAAGGAAAAGACATATTATAACTAGGTTAAGGGAAAACACCCAAGTATCACTATATGTCTTGGTGGGGAAAGGATCGAGTCATGCATAATTCTTAAAACATTTTCTTTGTAGATTTGGTTCTTATACAAGAAATAAAGGGCTTTTGTATCGTGGTTGTGCACAATATTGGAGATCTAGGTGTCTCTAAGTATCTCAAAATAGATGAGAATCAATCCGTATGTAGTTCTATAAACAATAATTCCTCATGATAATCAAGTTTGATATGAAGAATTGTGGCTCTTGACACATTATGAGAGAATGGTAAATCTTAGGAAAAGAATGGTATAAAGACCAAAACATATATCTTAAAGAAACACTTTGTATAGGTCTAACTCATATACAGGAGGAGAAAAGAAAATAAGAATATTTTGTGATTGTGGTTGGGCCCAAAATTAGAGATTTAGGTGTCTCTACGTATATCATTGAAAATAAGAATCAAGCCATACATAGTTCTTGAAACATGATATCTATGCAGATCGGACATAGACAAAGGAAATAGAGGGACTCATGTACTAATAAGTCTTAGTGATGATGTTAATGATATTTTCTTATGTGAGCTTCTAACGTCAAATAGATATAATGTTATTTGTACAAATGATGTCATACAGTTTAACGTCATGCGACAAGGATGAAGATGCTATGCATTTTAACATCATGCAGTATGGATTCTTATGGTTGTTATGCAGTTTAATGTCTTAAAACTAGGACATGGGGGTTATGCAGTTTTAGGTCCCATAGTAAGGAAATTTCACTGTTCAGTTTAAATTCTTATTGTGAGGACTATGTTTTGAAAACTACACAAAGTATTTCTTCAAAAAACTCACATTGGTTGGAGTTGTGATAAACCCTCCATCCATTGAGATTAAGGCATAGGATCCATTTGAATAGACCTTATGTATGGAATAAGGTCCTTCTCAATTTGGATTAGGCTTTGGAGGTTATTTCCTGGTATCATTGGAGTCCTAAGGACCAATACCAATTATCCTTCAAGTAATGAACAAAGGTGAACATTCTTATTAAAAGGTCACACTATTCTATTCTGATAGACTTCTAGATGATGAAAAATATGCAATATTTTATCATATAATCTTTCCATCTCATCAAACCATTTCTGAGACCTCTCATTTGTAGAAAACTAACCACAGATTGCAACTCTATGTGAAGGAAATTTCATTTATATTGGAAAAACTTCTTCAGTTCCATACACCGATGAATAAGGAGTTGCTTGGGTAGCAGTACGGGTAGTTGTCTGATAAGCCCATAAAGCATTCAAAAGTTTATCAGGCCATGATTTCTTATCTTTATCTACCATCTTCTTGAGTATATTTGATAGGGTCTTATTGAATTCCTTTATTTTTCCATTGGCCACCGCCTGATCATGAGATGAATGGTTGGACTTGATATTATGTTCCAGATAAAACTTATTTACTTCAGAAGAACAAAAATTGGTTCCATTGTCCATCAAAATAGTATGAGGCATACCAAATCTGGTGTTGATATTAGTTTCAAAAAAACTAAAAATTATTTTGGCTCTGACTTCCTTGAGAGTTATTGTCTCATCCCATTTAGAGAAGAAGTCAATAGCCGTGAAAATATACTTGAACTACTTAGCAGTGGATAGAGGATAAGTCCCTATTAGATCCATTCCCCATGTGGAAAACTGATAGGAGTATTTATCTATACATAGAAACTCTGGGGGTTGATGAATGAAGTTGGCACGCACTTAGTAGGGATGAAATTTTTTAGTGAAATATGTACAATCATGCATCATTGAAGGCCAAAAGTATACAAGCCATCAGATCTGATCAGAGAGCCTGTGCTCAGATTGGTGGGAATCACAAGCTCCTGAATGTACTTCTTTCATGAATGTTGTGGTTTCATATCCATAAATACATATGAATATAATTCCATCAACTATTCTCTTGTAAAGAATCATTTGGTGGTCTGGACTACCATAAAGAGTAAAATTGGTCGCTCATCGCCAAATATGTTCCTTCTCAGCCTTATCTGGTGGAAGTACCCCATTTTGATGATATTTTATGATGAATGTTCTCTATCCCATGGTATGACCATATGGTTCAGAAATATGGAAAATTTCAATAATTTCTTCCATTCGGGTTTGAAAAAAAGGTGAGACCTAATGACGATGGGTTATGCTGCTAAATGTCTCATCCCGATATGGATCTGCCAAGGCTGTAGCTATGTTAGCCAGTGAATCTGCATGAGAATTTTTTGATCACGAGGCATAAGACAATTTCATTTCTAAAGGAAATTTATCCATTCACCCTCTGACATAATCACAAAATGGAATTAATTCTTCTTTTCTAATAGTATATACCCCATTGATTTGTTTGATTACCAATTTGAAATTTATTTTTATCTTTAAATGATACATTTGCACCTAAAGGGAAAATTCCAAACCTATGATAAGAGCTTGATATTCTGCTTCATTGTTGGTACCACCATCCTATAATAGGAATGAATAAGGCAATACTGCTTTTTCTGGATAAATAAGGACAATTCCTAATCCAAAATTTTTGAGTTTAGAGTTTTTCATTCTCTTTCCTATTGGACTTCTGGAAGCACCATCAAAATGCATTTCCCATATTTGGGAATTATCTTGAATAGAGAATACCTCTTCATCAAGAAATTCAGTATTAAAAAATGTATCTTTCACAGATGGATTCTCAGCAAAGAAATTAGCCAGATCTTGGCCTATTATTTCCTTTTGAGGCACAAACTGGATATCAAATTGTTGCAAAATAACAGCCCACCATGAAAAACGTCTTGTAATCATAGGATGACTGAGGATAAATTTTAGTGGATTATTACGAGATACCAATTAGACCTCATGATGTTTTAGGTAGTGACTCAATTTTTGAAATGAAAAAATTAATGCCATGAAACACTTTTCAATACTTGAATATCGAGTTTCCACATCAAGCATAGTTTGACTGAGATAGTATAGGTTGTTTCCATTCCCAACCTCATTATTTTGGGCAAGGAAGTCACCAAGTGATCGCTCTAAAGCTGTCACATAGAGAATAAGTGGTCTTCCTTAAACAGGTGGCATTAATACTTGTGGACTCAAGAGGTATTTCTTGAGTATATCAAAATATTCTTGTAAATCATCAGTCCATTGGTTGGTAACTCCCTTATTTCTTAATATGGTGAAGGGAAAACAATTGCCTGCCAAATTGGAGATGAAGCACCCAATATAGGCCAGGTGTCCTTGGAGTCCTCTAAATTCATTAAAATTACGAGGAGGTGACATACCAAGGTTTGATTTTTTTTCTCAAGATCAACTTCCATACCATGATGGCATACAACGAAGCCATGGAATTTTCCTGAGGTTACCTTAAAAGCACATTTCAAGGGGTTCATCTTCAAACAGTGTTGCTGATGTTTATTGAATATGGTTTTCAAATCAGTCAATTGATTAGAACAACTTCTGGATTTGACCAAAAAATTATCCACATAACATTCAATAAATATCCCTAAGAAGGGATTAAAGATATGTTTCATGGAACGTTTGTATGTTGCACATGCATTCTTTAAGCAAAAGATAATTAAATGATTGAAAAACACACCATTAGGGGCTCTAAAGGATATAGATTATTCATCTTTTAGGGCCATATGGATTTGATTATACCCAGATTATCCTTCCATGAAGGAAGGATCTTCGTAGCTAGCTTCTTCAATAATTAGAAGTTCTGCAATCGGGACTGGAAAATCATCTTTAGGAAAATGCCAGTAAAGATCTCTCAAATCAATGCAGAATCTAATTTTTCCATTCTTGATTTTCACTGGGACAATATTGGCCAGCCATTTGGGATACTGAACTTCCCTGACAATGTTAGGATTTATATTCTTATCAAATTCAGCTTCATTTTTATAGGTATGATTTGGGTGTGTTCTCTTTACTTCTTTCTTAAATCCACAATGTTCTTTTAGCTAACCCAAATGATGGGTGGCTTTATTAGGATTAAGACCTGGAATTTTTGTATAATTTCAAGAAAATATATATCGATGTTGCTTTAGAAAGGAAGTAAACACCTCTTATTCTTCAAATGTCATGGTTGCACTAATTAGAGTGGGTGTGGTTCTTCTTATGTACCCAGATTTATTTCTATGTGTTCATCCACGGTGGTAGAGACACCCTCTTCAAATGTTGGAGGAGCATCCCTGAGATCTTCCTCTTCATTTTCATTATGTATTACCTCTTCATTTTCCACTTTAATTTTATATGATGAGGAAAAACATCCAATGTTAGGGGAGAAATCAGTATTTGACCATCCAGAAGAAAAGGCCATCATATCTGACCATATTGATGATGATGGGTTTTCCTGTGGTAATAATAAGTGAGTGATGGATTGAGAATCAAAAGTTTTGCCTTCCTCAAGTATTTCTACAATCTCTTCTACTATGTTTGATGAATTAGAGGCTCATTTTATTTTAATGGATGAAATGAAAACATCTTAATTTAAGCTTTCATCATTGATTGGTGGTTCAAAAATTTTATCTATCTTGTCAGGATCAATTACCGTAATTGACATTATGGAAGTTACTGGATGATTTCATGCATTTGGGTTTAACTATTCAATTTGGTTGATATGTAACAAATAATTCATACTCAAATGCATAAATGGATTTCATGGGATCTTTTCTATTCCATTTGGAGCATTAACTCTAGTTATTTCTGTTGTCCTGGGCTTCGTTCATTTTGTGTGATAAAACTTTGCCTAAATTTTTTGAGATTCACAAGTTTTGAATGGGGATTTGTCACCATAAAATGTATTCATTTGACCTTTGAAATGGTAATTAAGACATTGGTGGTATGAAAAAGGTATGGTTACATGTTGATGCAGACAAGGCCTTCCAAGCAGAATATTAAAGGTTGTGTCCTGATGAACAACCATGATATATGAATTAGACACAGGGTCTCCAAAATGAGTTCGGAGTGTAATCTCGCATAGAGGTTCTTATTCATTCTTATCATAAGCATGCAAAATTAATTTAAATGGAGATAAGTCAGATTCAGTCAGGCCTAATCGACGAAGTGTACGAATAGAAACGAGGTTGACTCCGAATCCATTATCAATGAAGGCTCATCAGATATCTATATCATTTACTTTTCTAGAAAAATACAAGGTTCTGATATGCCCATGCACAACATCATCTTCATATTCATCTATAAAATATATGACTGCATGAAATTCTATAGGATCATTCTATATACGGTAAACCTCACAAGTAGAAACTTCGGTTTCAAACTCTTGAGGACTTGAAAAAGCCTCAATGAATGCATCTTGAAGATCTTTTGATAGGTTAAAAGCATCCAGAATTGAAAACATGGCTGGTACATGGGCCAATTGTTTCAAGAAATCATACTTTTGGTCTAATGTTATATGTTTCCCAATATGGAGATGTGATTTTGCAATTGGTTTGGAAGTTTATGCTTATGTTGTTGATGTACTCTGTGTCGGAGCAGAAGCTGGGAATACTACTGGCTTTGGTGAATTAGACTAACTAAGTCTATTCATCTGCTGAGAAGAAGATGGTGTAGCTTCTAATCAATCTTCCAAAATAATTGTGTCAGAACAGAACCTATCCTTCATGGAAGAGACTTCTTGTTCTTTTTGTGCCCACTGAAGGGATCTTACAAAAGTTTCTACTGCATATATGGTTCGAGCAGGGGTAGAGTTAAAATGGTGGTTTCTGGAATTCTCACATATTCTTATGTATCCTCCACCTTGGCCTCTTTCTCTTTTTCCCCAATTAGGTATAAGGAACTACGAATCATTATAATCAGAATCACCATTGGAATAAGGATCTGTGAAATGGATAACATTAATAGAACTAAAGATATATTATCCACCTGATGAATATTTTGCCTTATAGGTTACTTCTGATTGTGCCATTTGGAGGGGCAGTGCCCGTGCTTTTGAAACAAATGGCATAAAATCTACCATGGTCAAGAACAACTTTGGCCTTAACAAGAGCTCGTCTTCTTTTGACTTCTCTTTTTCTTTATGATCACTTCTCTTGTTTAAGGAATGTCCATTTGATGATGATTGTTTTGTTGTGGAAGGAGTGGTAGAAGACACAATTGGTTGTTTCAAATGTGTTTGTAAAATGACATGAGTCTGTTTGATCAGTTCCTGGATCATCTAATCATCATATTTTTGCATATTTTTACTTTTGACCTCTTTCTATTTACCCTCTTCCTCTGGATCGGTAGCAGTTACACATACTACTTAAGCTGATGAACTTTTCAATCTCACTAGTCCAGAGTCTACCATATTTTTTAAAAGGTATTTGAAAACAATGCACACTTTAATGGGGTGTACAAACATCTGATGAAATGGAAAACAATTCGAGAGTTCTCCATATCTATCTTTATTTGGATTCTTCAGCCTTTGAAACTGAACCAATTTGTTTTCTAAGGATGAGATGAAGTAACCAGGAACTTGTTCATTCTTGAAAGAATAAAATTTATTCGTTACTTCCTCAAACTACATCTTCCTTTGATATTTTTGATCATCTTGATGAGATGGTCATTGCTGCTAATACTCAGGAGGTGGATCCCTTTGGTATGATGAGGGTCTTGAAGTAGAAACAGGTATAGGTGCATGTTTGAGGGTGACTATAGAAGCTTCTTCCTTTCCTATTCTCCTTCATGGATATGATGGAATTACATGTGTTTTAGCCTTAGTTTCTATAATATATTCTTCAATCAGTTGATCGATTTAATTAAGGTCTCAAAACCCACCTATTTATTTCACAAGGATCAATGGTGTGTGTAATTCATCATGCAAACTTTCCACACAGATTGGCAGCAATCATTCTAGAGGGAGTTCTAGACTAAAGGAATATGTTAAACCTTTCCATCATGCATTGAAATTTGAAACTCTTTCATTCTCCCTTTTTTTACAATTGCTAATATCAAAAACTTTTGTCTTTGGTAGCGTTGAGCTAAATTGGAGAATGAATTTCTGACGGAGATCTTCCCATCTAGTAATTGATCGAGATTGCAAACTTGTATACCAGACAAAATCTGGTCCTTGTAATGACTACACAAAACACCTAAGATTAATTGCTTCTTATTGTTTAGAAGTTCCCATCATGGTATCACAATGAGAAACAAAATGTTTTCACTGTTGTTCTGGATCTCTCAAACATTAAAGACTCGGAATGTGTTATTCACAAAATTTGGTGGGGGGGATTGCATCCACCCATTCAGGGTAAGCTCTTTTTTTCGGCAGGACTAGTGCACGTTGTTCCTCCATTGCTTCCAATCGAACCGTTAATGCCTTAAGTGTGTTCATAAGCATTTGTGGAACATCCGAATGAGCTGGAACCATTGTAAGTATATCAACTAGAGCTTGATCTACTGCAACGACCGGTAAAACCACTAATAGTGGGGCTGATATCTGCCTTGGATAAACTACAGAAACATGCCTATCATGATGTATATAGTCTTTCCTTGATTGTGTACCCAATTGAGGGAATTTATTATCTATATCTGTAGTTAATACAAATCTTCTTTGTTGAGGAGCTCCTACAGGATTTTGAAGTTGAGGACTTTCATGGGGAGTATGTCTAGTATAAATGTTGTTTCGAAGTAACTCTTTATTGACACTTTTAAACTCCTTCATTTCCTCTTCTTACTGTGCAAATCTCTCTTTAAGTGAAAGATATTGAACTTCTCTAGTGGAAATGTGAGATGCAATCTGACTTTTTCCATTCTCCTTGTTAGATTCCTTTAAGAGAGGGTGGAGTTGGTTATTTGAATTCATAACTAGATTCTAGTTAAGCTTATGATTTCAGGTACGCACACCTTCTTCATTTGCCTCGGTGTATACCGTATTATATAGAAGAACTTCATCTTCAGATTCCCCTGAATGGGAATTATTTTCTAGAGGATCTTCTACAATGTTGTAAATAATATTCACTGACACATAATGAATTGATGGAGTTCTGTCAATGTTTCTGCTAGATAGCCTCCCTTTGTGTCTTCCATGAGACTTTGTTCTCTTATATGAAAAATTCACTCGAACTGTTTGGCAGATGATAACCCAAAAAGAATCATTGGATAGTCCAGCTATACTCTTACCTTATGGATTCTTCCCTGATCAGGAAAAAACTGACTTCTGTTGATGATGGGATTGTAGATGTGAAAAATCCTCATCCCTATAGGTTGGGTCTGTTCCAATTCTTGTTCATCAAATATTAAAAAATTTATTAATAAATTTGAAGGTTGAATTAAATGAGCCCATATCCTGGAATGTTGGGGTGATTATTGAAATACTATGGATTAAATTTGTGCAATTTCAATTCTAATTTTCCAGATTTTAGTTCGGACATTAATTTGTTGTATCATCTTAAAATCACTTAAATCACCTGTTTCAGAAGATCGTTGTGATATTTCAGACATTCGAATCCTCATATGCCTAAGATCCTCTAAATAGGATTCCTGTTCAAAATATTTAGATGCTTGATGTAAAACATGATCAACAACTTCTTTTATTTAGTCCTAATTCTGATGAGAACTAGTTGAGGCCTATTCTTGAGTGTACATTTGATTACATACAAAACATATTGATTGTGGCAGAGTGTGGGAAATAACATTGCATGAGACCACTTTTGGTAGACTTTGATTATTTTGGAGTGCAGGAAAATGAAACGCTCCATATGCACCCCATCCTCTGATACGAATACTTGATCGGGAATCGAAAATTAACTGGCAGACTCTTTAGAGCATTGAGACATGGGCGCTGAAGGATTCTCTCCTATTTTCAACCTTTGGATGTTGGGAAAGTAAGTAAGATTCCATGTAAATTTGGTTTTGTTATCCTTCTAACACCTTTATATGATTTAGATATTCATCATATGGTAATACTTTGGTTTTCAAATGATGACTATTTTTCCATAAGTTGAGGCAAATTTCATGAATGAAATCATCTGTCATCAATTCTAGAATGTTATACTAAGAATTTTACAAAGGAAAGAACATGAATGGTATTTCTCCATTAGCTAATTCTTTCCTCATGTTTAACACATCTTCATCATCTTTTACTAGAGATTTCTCCAATTGATCTATCTAGAGTGGATGCTCTATATTAGGAGACAAATGACATAATGGAGGTTTAGAGAGTGATTGTTCACTTAATATGTCTTCTAGTTGAGAAAGTGTTTCACCCATAAATAACAAGGAATCAGACATTAATGGATTTGTATTTTCAAGTGCCTCAAGAAAGGAGGGATTTCTCATCTCTACATTTTCAATTATGGTATTGTCATGACAATGTGAAATAAAACTATGGAGAGGACCTTCATAGAAAATGCCATTCTGGGGAGGATCCCCACGATGGATTACAGTAAGGGATAAATATTCTTTCTCCTTGGTCTTCTGGCCACACTGATGGTTTTTATGGCTCTCATCTAGAGATAAGAACTATGGATTGACTGAATTTTCATGAAGCAAGCCTCCATAATGAAGTGTCTTATGAGGAAATTTAGAATTGTAACTACAACTCCCATAATTTGGTAATGAGAGGATATGATCTTGAGTAGCAATAGATAAAGGTTTGAGGCCTTCAAGAACTCCACCATTAAGAGGACCCACGTCACAGATTAGCTTCTAATTTGTCAACAATGTTTGGAGAGACATTTTCTTGGATGCTATTCTATACTTAGTTGGTTACAATTTCTTGGAAAAGTGATTATTATGGGAAAGTGTACGTGCCTGACCTGGAGTGGCTACTTGAACGGACCGATTACCACTAATTGGAAAGGGTGTATGTTCCCAATCGTGTTGTCCTTATGAAATGGGGGAGTATTCCCCATGACCCTCCTGGACTAAATCAGAGGTGTGTATATGCTCCAGGATAGCATGTCAATGTTTCATCCCATGTGTGGTGATAGATTTATGTGTATATTCCTCTGATACTGCTGAAGTAGTTAAAATACCCCGGAATGTTTCCATAATATGGTAAAGGATTTGAGTCTGCCCTTTCACCATTGATAGAATATGTTTGTTGACATTAGCGGATGGAATGGGAAAATACATCCATTCAGTATTGGGAGTAGGTGTATGTTCCTACTCATGTCCTCCTCCTATCAATGGGTATTGGCAGTACTCATGCATGGGGGCAGAGAGTTGGGTCTGCCGAAAATTTATCATCGGGGCTTTCCGACTGACTTCTCTAGGTTCTACCAAATGAGACTGTTGGTAGGCTTGATGAAAATTGGCATGTGAATGATCCTTCTAGCTATTTACTATCATGTATGGTTGAAAAAGTTCCTTCAATACTAGCAGACGAGGTTGCTAACTAAATTAATGATTGTAGACAGGTGTATGTTCTTGTTTACCAGTTGACACAACATTAGATTGATGAACTTCTTTAAATGCAGTCAGACGAGCATGTTGACTAGATGATAACTTGTAAATAGGTGTATGTGCCTATTCACAGTACTCCACAAGGATTATCTGGTGGTATTTTTGGGTTGTTGTCAGATGAGTCTGCTGAATAACAAAATTAGGACGGATGGGGGTATGTGCTCATTCATTTTTTTTCATCAAGTTAAATTGATGGACTTATCTAGAGGAGGTAGAGGTGATAACCTGCTATCTGTTAACTAGACGTTCTCCTTAGATGTTCTTCTTGCATGCCTGAGTCTGAGATACCTAGGCTAAATGTCAAGAGGCAGCAACCCCATCATATTGTGGGTTCACTGCCACACGATTCTAGTGGCGAATGCTAGTGGGAATCCTCATGAAGGACTCATGCATTCTTGAATTGAGGCCTTGAGTGACCTCTTGATCCGCCTCCCTATATTATGGGAGGTATTGATTATTGTGTTATCAAGATAATGACCCAAAACAGTTGGAGACAGTGGTTGGAACCATTTTCTTATTGATCATTGGTTGTTGTTGGCTAGATGATCGAGGATTGTTGTTGACCTGGAGGGCCTGTCGAGCATCCTCCAAAGTCAGTATTGTACTATGCTGGTGTTATTTCATTATCATCACATTAGAGATCCATCGTTGAAGATGATGGGTTGGTGATAACATTCTTCCCGTATATGGAGATCCATCTTGAGTAAGGGTCGCGAAGTTCACAGATGTTTTCTTGGGGAAAGCCATTCTTTGGATTGAAGGTAGTTCTATGGAAAACTCAATACAACAACAAGCTCTATTAAAACAACATATTTTTTGTATGGATACAAGAATGATTAATTTTTTTGTGTGTCCTTCTTTATCAATTGATAGGGGCTTAACAAGTGGGTAACTTTTTTAACATTGTTAAGTATTCACGTCGGGTTCACCATTTTTGTTTTGTAGTACCTTGAAACATGTGTTCTAGTTTTAAGAATCATTATTTCCAGGTGGTTTCCATTGGATATATTCATGGAATTGGAAACTTCCAATAGTTCTTTATCCAAAGAAGACCTACTTTCCAAAGGAAGGCATTTTTTATGTTTGAACTTTATGATACTTAAGAACGTGCATTAGTCGAGAGGATGGGCGGTCGGACTCATCACACCGTTTAGGGGGGATTATTATATAATCTTGGACTCTCTCTATAAATTTAAGATATTTTTATGAATTCTTATTAATTTACCAAGTATTTCATAAGTATCCCACAGAATTCGCAATCACTTATTAACCTGTGTAAAATTTAGAATCATCAGTATGCATTCAAGGTTCTTTATTAATGAAAATATCCATATGTATTTGAAGTTTTCAATTAATGTTATACTCTAATATATTGTTTATAGATTCTTTTACTCATTGTTTTTTATGGTACTGGTTTTTAAGCCACTCAGCGGGGCACTCTAGATTTTTATTTTCACCTAGGGTGGTGAAGGATTGGATTTGATTTTGGGATTGTGCCTATAAGATATGCTCCCTACATATCCTTGTGAAAGGAATCAGAACCCTCGTAGTTTAGTGCCACTAAATGGGACATGTAACACCCGAGACTTTTATGTTATATAAATCATCAAAGGAATCTTTTTCTACACAACACTTGCTTGGCTTTCTTTACATGAAATCGCGACCTTCCTCGATAGCTTGCGTCGTACGCAATACCGAGTTTCACTAAACAACGATATGCTGTTAAAATATTATTAAAACTAGTCGTTATGAATAGTAATAACCAGTTTTTGAAATTTTATAAATTTTATTTTTCAAAATGGACTTCATTTTTGGATTCGGAATATCGAAATTATCCTAGGGTGAAATTTTGGTATTTTTCTGAAAACTTTCAATTTTTGATGAATAGTGAAACCACTAAGTGGTAGTTAAAAAAACTGAATTTTTTCATAAAGCTTAATTTTACCGCTTCTGTGAGTGGAATTTCAAAAATCCGAGAGACACGGTTGATGTCAGTAAGTAAAATGTGGTTCAATGAGATGAAAATAATTTTTTGGTGAATAGTAACTTTTCACTTTTTTTACCACGGTAAAAAGTAAATAGGGTAATTAAAGGTAAAGATGATATTATTATTACCCTAAAACATGTCCTAATTCAAGTGGATAAGTGTAATTCGACCAAAAACAAACTTAGGAATAAAATATGACCATTTAGGCCCACATGGATTAGATTAGGACATTTATTATTAATTTATTAAAAGAAGGGTTAAAATAGTTAAAATCAAAGTTTAATAAGTGAATAATTTTTAATATGGGGTTATACATATGATATATTCGACTATAAATATTCATTATAAAGATAAAATGATTTCATACATAATGGTATTTTATTTGTAATTTTTAGACATTAAATAATTTAATTTATTTATGACACATTGATGATGCAATAATTATCTTATTAATGAAATATTGACATAATTGATGTTATAAACACCAAAATAAATTTAATTTGAGACTTTTTATGAATCCCACTAATTTTATAGGTTAATATGACATGTTAGTATTGATTTAATTAACTTGGTTAGAACTAAAAATTCTGTTATGATTTTCACAAAAATCAATTACTAAATAGTTTTAAAATTGACATAAAATAGTTTTTAAAGCAAATATTATATTGGTAATTGTTATTTTATTCCTAAAAATCTAAGGTTCGGCCAAATGACTTAGATAAGGTTATATATATTAATAATAAACAACTTGGGGTTCATTTGGCTGCTTATAGTAAGTTTATTAACCTTATAGTATAAGAACACAAGAAGACATGGTAAAAGTAAAATTATTTAACTTAATGTTAAATCTAAACGATAAGGTTAAAATAGGAAACTAAAATTGTCTAAATTCTATTGGATGAGAGGATTTACACCCATCCCCACCTTAGCTTCGAAATATATCAATATGGATCTATTTAAAACCGAACTTGAATTTATAATAAAATAATAGTTTTAGTTATTCCAAAGGTGCCCCTCTCCTCCCTTATAAAAGGACACCTCCTCCCCCTCTTCCTCACACCACTTGGAGCCTTCAAGCTCGACCAACCCCTGCCACTTTCTCCTCTCCACTTCCCTAGAGACATCCTAGAGGTTCTGGTCTTCTTCAAAGACCAATTTTACTGCACTAAAAGAAGGTCTCAAAGAAGCACTTCAAAGAAGAGGAGGTTTGGACACTTACAAAGCAAGTCGGACCTAAGGTAAGGGAAATATCACAATCTCATTTTTATCCGAGATTGTTTATACTTTGGTATTTACTGGGGTGTATTTTATCATCCACATCCATGTTTCCTCAATATGTAATATTATTTCCTTTCACCTACAATTGTTTAAATCCAATTTTACCCTTCGGGGAGTTTTTAGTAAAGGATATGAAAGGAATCTTTTGTCGTTTTTCGTACGAGGTACTTTTTGACTTTTTCGAAAAAAGTACGAAGACTATTTTTTAACTTATACGGCATGAATGGATTTTTATACCTTTATTTCCAAGAATCTTCCTTTACAAGTTTTCAAGTTTATTTTTAATCAACTTCTTTTAGTTTATAATTGTACGACATGTTAAGAAAGGAAAAGTGTTTTTGAAGCAGAAAGGATATTTTCCACAAGAATGGAGTTCAAGTGTTTTATCAAAATTATTTTCCATCTAAGATAATAATGGGTTATGTTTTTATCCCTATTGATTTGATTATGTTGTGATGGAACTATATTTGTATGAATTCCTTTATCTTATATGAATTGTTTTATGATGTCACGATTCCCATTTTTATTACATGGGTTAAAAATGATGTATGATTTATGATTTTGTGGCACACATAAGAATGGTATAATTATTAGATGGGTGGGACCTATATCTACCTCCAATTCATTGGGTAAAGATTTTATATCTCATGAGATAAACATGGCTGGAACGGTAGGTTATACCGGTTCAGTGAAACAGGACTGAAACGAGGGTGACTCGGTTCAGAAAGGGACTTTGTCCACTAAGATAGTCTTGGAAATGAGTCTTGACTAACAAGAAATGATTCTCTATGATTATGTGTGTATGTAACAAAGTTTCATGTTTTAAGTTATGATTATTGTGATTACATTTCACTGCCATGATTTATCCCATGTTATGAAATTATGATCTCTTTTGCAGGATAATATTTCCAAAAGTTATGTGCTTGTGTATACGATGTGATTGATATTTCTTTTGTTTACCCTTACTGAGAATTTGAGCTCACCCTTTTGTATGTTTTCTTTCCCCAGGTCAGGAAGAAGGTTATTAAGTAGGATATGCCAAAAAGGGACTCTAGATATGATGAAATAAGTGGGAGGAAAAGTTGATGCTTTATGAACCAGTTGTTTATGTTTCCCAGTTTCTAAAGACATTATACCTATACGGTCCTTTCTTGGTTTTGTTATATGTTGTAATAATTATGCTTCAATTTTGAAGTATTAAAAATGTATGTAAAGTATGGGTCGTTATAGTTGGTATCAAAGGAAAGGTATAGTCAACCTTTGGAAACTAGGATGTGAAAGCCTTAGTAAGAACCATAAGGATAAGTATATGCATAGAACACAATCTTAGTGTTTTAGAAATGGCCATGAATAACCTAGGATAAGACCTTAAGTGTTAAATTTTATTCTTCATTATGTGGTTTTCCTATTATAATTAGTGTTGCTCACACTATTCTTCTTGGTTTTAGTCAATGGATGGAACCCGAAGGAACCGTGTTAATGCGGAATACGACGGGAAATGCAATGATTGTCCACATGAGAAACCAAACGTTATGGGAGATGGAATGAAAAATCTTGTAGTCATGCTCACACAACTTTCTCAAGCTATGAATCATGCAGGACTTCCAAACGAGCAAAGGAAGGAGCAACATTCTGTTGAATCCTTCATGAGGCAGCATCCACCTTCTTTCAGTGGGTCTAATGATCCATTAGTTGCTGAACAATGGATTAGTACTACTGAAAAGATATTTTCAGTTCATCAATGTTCTGAACATGATAAAGTCATCCTAGCAGTGTATCGTTTGGAAGGAGATGCTGATCAATGGTGGAATCTTATTAAGAATACGAGGCAAAGGGTTGAAATTGAGTCCATGGAATGGGACGAGTTCAAGAAATTATTTTTCAATAAGTACTTCCCTAGTATTATCTGAACAAAGATGGAGAAAGAGTTTCTTGAACTAAAGCAAAAGGATGATGAATCTGTTGGTACCTATGAAGCAAATTTTACAAGACTTGCAAGGTACACTTCTGGTATTATTATCCAACCTGAGAGTAAGATCGATCGATTCTTTAGTGGCTTAAAACCAAGTCTTCGAAGGGCATTATCCATAAGGGACTTCAATAGCTACGAGGAAATCGTTTGATGTGCTCTCAAATTTGAGATGGAGATTGGAGTAACCCATCAGTCATATGGGTTTGATAAGAAGAGGAAAATGGAATTCAAAGGAAAATCTAAAGAGCACACTGAAAAGAAGATGAGATTTCCATTATGATCAAAGTGTGGAAAGAAACATGGAGGGAGTTGTCTTAAAGGGACAAGTAAATGTTTCAAATGTGGAAAGGAAGGTCATCGGGCATTTGAATGCCGCGATGATGGGAAGAAGATGTCTAATGATGCAAACAAAGGAAAGGATACACAGAATGAACCTACTACACTTCAATGTTTCAAGTGCAAGGAGAAGGGGCATTATGCCAATAAATTCCCTAATCCAACGGTTGATGATGATGGTCGACATCAACAAACTCTTAAGGCTAAAGACAAAGGAAAGTCACATGCAATTTCTATCAGCGATGTGGAGTACGATAATGATGTGGTGAAAGGTACACTTACCATCCACTCTAAAGTAGCAAATGTTTTATTTGATTCTGGATCCACCCACTCTTTTATTTCTGAAGATTTTTCTAAGGGTATCACTGTATTACCTCAACAATTAGATGTTGAGTTAGCTGTGACAACACCTAATGGCACAACAGTCGCATCAAAAGTTTATAATTCTTCTCCGATCGAAGTTTGTGAGAAAGTGCTTCCTGAAAATCTTGTGATCCTTCCTATAGTTGAATTTTGATGTGATTCTTCACATGGATTGGCTTTATTTATATAGAGCTCATATCAATTGCCAAATATGGGAAGTCACATTTCATATTCCAGATCAATCTATGATCATCTATCAATGCAAGGATGAACATAACCTTCCAGTGGAAAGTTCTTCTATCTTATGGGTCTTGATTCCACTAAATGAAGGTTATTTATCTCAAATGGTTGGTGAGAAACTCACGATTAAGAATATTCCCATTGTACGGGAGTTTGATGATGTCTTTCCGGAGGAATTATGGGGACTTCCACCAAATCGTGAAGTTGAGTTCTCAATAGAACTCATACCGGGTGCTTTGCCTATTTCAAAGACACCTTATAGAATGGCCCCAATTGAGTTGCAGGAATTGAAGAAGCAACTTCAGGAGAATCATGATAAAGGATTCATATGCCCTAGTGAGTCACCTTGGTCAGAACCTATTCTATTTGTTAGGAAGAAAGATGGATCAATGAGACTCTGCATTGATTATCGAGAACTTAACAAGATCACTATCAAGAACAAATATCCTCTCCCGCGCATTGATGACCTATTTAACCAAATACGCGGAGCTCAATACTTTTCCAAGATTGATCTTCATTCAGGGTATCATCAATTAAGGGTCAAAAGGGAGGATATACCAAAGACGGCTTTCCGTACAAGGTATGGACACTATGAATTTATAGTGATGCCATTTGGTCTTACTAATGCCCCTGCTATCTTCATGGATCTGATGAATAGAGTCTTTAGAGACTATCTTGATCAATTTGTGGTAGTTTTTATAGACGATATTCTAGTCTATTCAAAGAGAAAGGAAGAACATGAAGACCACTTGAGAATTATATTGAAGACCCTGAGAAAGGATAAGATTTATGCCAAATTTACCAAGTGTGAATTTTGTCTTCAAAAAGTTGCATTTTTGGGTCACATAATCTCAAAAGAGGGGATATCTGTGGATCCAGCAAAAACAGAGGTTATCGAAAGATAGTCGAGAACAACAACAGTAACTGAGATCCGAAGTTTTCTTGGTTTGGCCGGATATTATCGATGTTTTGTGAAAGATTTTTCACGATTATCTAATCCACTCACCAAGTTGACTCGGAAAGGTGTTAAGTTTGTTTGGACGGAAGAATGTGAAGAGAATTTCAAGGAGTTGAAAAGAAGGTTATCCAGTTCACTTGTGCTCACACTTCCTTGTAGTGGAGAGAGATTTGTGATCTACAGTGATGCGTCCAAGAAGGGATTAGGGTGTGTTCTTATGCAAAATGACATGGTGATATCTTATGCCTCATAACAGTTGAAAATCCATGATCAAAATTACGCAACACATGATTTGGAGTTAGTTGTGGTAATATTTGCATTAAATATTTGGAGGCATTACCTTTATGGTGAAAGGTGTGATATTTATACTGATCATAAAAGTTTAAAGTATATTTTCACACAAAAGGAGCTGAATATGCGTCAAAGAAGATGGTTGGAGCTAATTAAGGATTATGACTGCTCAATCCATTACCACCCTGGGAGAGCAAACAAGGTGGCAGATGCATTAAGTAGACAAGACCATGCTAGTTTATCCATGATGAGGATCACAAAAGATCCAATATTTATGGATTTAAAAAGGATGGATCTTGGAATTATAATGGAAGGGGAAAAATCTTATCTTTCTCAAATGAATGTTCAACCATCTATACATGTGATGATTAAAGAGGAACAGAAAGAAGATGTCGAGTTACAAAAGAAGGTGAGAAATTTTCCTGAATTCAACCTTGATTGTGATGGGATAATAAAGTTCAAGAATCGGGTTTGTGTTCCTCCCATCCTCGAATTAAAGAAGGAGCTACTGGATGAGGCTCATAGTTCTTCATTCTCTATTTATTCTGGAAGCACGAAGATGTATAGGGACCTGAAAGAGTACTTCTGGTGGGATGGCATGAAAAGAGATGTTGCTGAATATGTCTCTCGATTCTTGGTTTGTCAACAAGTTAAAGCTGAGAGACAGAAGTCTAAGGGGATCTTACAACAATTACCCATACCCGAATGGAAATGGGAAAACATTACTATGTACTTTGTCACAGGACTTACTAAAACATCCAAAGGCAATAATTCTATCTGGGTCATAGTTGATCGTCTTACAAAGTCTTCACACTTCATTGCTATTAGAGATGATTTATCTCTGGATCAGCTTGCCAGGATATATGTAAAGGAAGTGGTAAGATTGCATGGAGTACCACTTTCTATTATATCTGATCAGGATCTGAGATTTACCTCGATGTTCTGGTGAAGTCTTCAGCATATATGGATATAGAGTTGAGTTTCAGTACTACTTATCATCCTCAGACAGACGGTCAGTCTGAAAGAACAATTCAAACCCTAGAAGATATGTTGAGAGCTTGCTCTATGGATTTCAAAGGAGGTTGGGATCAACACCTACCTTTGGTGTAATTTTCTTATAATAATAGATTTCAATCCAGTATTCAGATGGCTCCTTATGAAGCTCTCTATGGAAATAAATGCAGGACTCCAACTTGCTGGGATGAAGTTGGGGAAAGAAAGCTATTAGGACCTGATCTCGTTGATGAAATGGCAGAAAAGGTCAGATCTATTCAACAACACATAAGAGCAGCTCAGAGCGGACAGAAATGTTATGCCGACAGCCGAAGAAAAGACCTAGAGTTTGATGTGGGCGATAAAGTGTTCTTACGGATATCTCCCTGGAAGAGAGTTAGGAGATTTGGAAAGAAGGGGAAGTTAAGCCCTAGATATATCGGTCCTTTCGAAATACTGGATCATGTAGGGAAGGTAGCTTACTGATTGGTGCTTCCACCGAATCTCTCTCAAGTTCACGATGTGTTCCATGTATCTCTCCTGAGAAAGTACATACATAATCCTTCACATGTACTCAGCTCAGAAGTTGTACCGCTGGAGCAAGATCTTTTTTATGAAGAACAACTGAAAGAGATTCTAGATCGTAGCGAAAAAGTCCTACGAAACAAGACCACTCGATTGGTGAAAATTTAATGGAGGAACCACCAATTAGAAGAAGCTACATGGGAACTTGAGGATATGATGAGGGAGAGGTATCCTCATCTGTTTGTTACAAAGTGACGAATTTCGAGGGCGAAATTCATTTTAAGGGGGGGTAGAATGTAACACCCGAGACTTTTATGTTATATAAATCATCAAAGGAATATTTTTCTACACAACACTTGCTTGTCTTGTTTTACACGAAATTGCGACCTTCCTCGATAGCTTGCGTCGTACGCAATACCGAGTATCACTAAACAACGATATGCTATTAAAATATTATTAAAACTAGCCGTTATGAATAGTAATAACCAATTTTTGAAATTTTATAAATTTTATTTTTCAAAAATTACTTCATTTTTGGATTCGGAATATCGAAATTAGCCTAGGGTGAAATTTTGGTATTTTGCTGAAAACTTTCAATTTTTGATGAATAGTGAAACCACTAAGTGGTAGTTAAAAAAACTGAATTTTTTCATAAAACTTAATTTTACCACTTTTGTGAGTGGAATTTCAAAATTCTGAGAGAGACGGTTGATTTCATTAAGTAAAATGTGGTTCAATGAGATGAAAATAATTTTTTGGTGAATAGTAACTTTTTACTTTTTTTACCACGGTAAAAAGTAAATAGGGTAATTAAGGGTAAAGATGATATTATTATTACTGTAACACATGTCCTAATTCTATTGGATAAGTGTAATTCGACCAAAAACAAACTTAGGAATAAAATATGACCATTTAGGCCCACTTGGATTAGATTAGGACATTTATTATTAATTTATTTAAAGAAGGGTTAAAATAGTTAAAATCAAAGTTTAATAAGTAAATAATTTTTAATATGGGGTTATACATAAGATAAATTCGACTATAAATATTAATTAGAAATTTAAAAAGATTTCCTACATAAGGGTATTTTATTTGTAATTTTTAGACATTAAATAATTTAATTTATTTATGACACAATGATGATGCAGTAATTATCTAATTAATGAAATATTGACATAATTGATGTTATAAACACCAAAATAAATGTAATTTGAGACTTTTTATAAATTCCACTAATTTTCTAGGTTAATATGACATGTTAGTATTGATTTAATTAACTTGGTTCGAACTAATAATTCTGTTATGATTTTCACAAAAATCAATTACTAAATAGTGTCAAAATTGACATAAAATAGTTTTTAAAACAAATATTATATTGGTAATTGTTATTTTATTCCTAAAAATCTAAGGTTCGGCCAAATGACTTAGATAAGGTTATATATATTAATAATAAACAACTTGGGGTTCTTTTGGCTACTTATAGTAAGTTTATTAACCTTATATTATAAGAACACAAGAAGACATGGTAAAAGTAAAATTATTTAACTTAATGTCAAATCTAAACGATATGGTTAAAATAGGAACCTAAACTTGTATAAATTATATTGGATGAGAGGATTTCGACCCATCCCCACCTTAGATTCGAAATATATCAATTTTGAGCTATTTAAAACCAAACTTGACTTTATAATAAAATAATAGTTTTAGTTATTCCAAAGGTGCCCCTCTCCTCCCTTATAAAAGGACACCTCCTCCCCCTCTTCCTCACTCCACTTGGAGCCTTCAATCTCGGCCAACCCCTTCCACTTTCTCCTCTCCACTTCCCTAGAGACATCCTAGAGGTTTTGTTCTTCTTCAAAGACCAATTTTAGTGCCCTAAAAGAAGGTCTCAAAGAAGCACTTCAAAGAAGAGGAGGTTCGGACACTTACAAAGCAAGTCGGACCTAATGTAAGGGAAATATCACAATCTCATTTTTATCCAAGATTGTTTATAATTTGATATTTACTGGGGTGTATTTTATCATCCACATCCATGTTTCCTCAATAATTAATATTATTTCCATTCACCTACAATTTTTTAAATCCAATTTTACCCTTCGGTGAGTTTTTAGTAAAGGATATGAAAGGAATCTTTTGTCGTTTTTCGTACGAGGTACTTTTTGACTTTTTCAAAAAAAGTATGAAGAATTGTTTTTAACTTATACGGCATGAATGGATTTTTAAAACATTATTTTCAAGAATCTTCCTTTACAAGTTTTCAAGTTTATTTTTAATCAACTTCTTTTAGTTTATAATTGTACGACATGTTAAGAAAGGAAAAGAGTTTTTGAAGCAGAAAGGATATTTTCCTCAAGAATGGAGTTCAAGTGTTTTATCAAAATAATTTTCCATCTAAGATAATAAAGGGTTATGTTTTTATCCCTATTGATTTGATTATGTTGTGATGGAACTATATTTTTATGAATTCCTTTATCTTATAGGAATTGTTTTATGATGTCACGATTCCCATTTTTATTACATGGGTTATGAAATGATGTATGATTTATGATTTTGTGGCACACATAAGAATGGTATCATTATTAGATGGGTGGGAACTAAATCTCCCTCCAATGCATTGGGTAAAGATTTTATATCTCATGAGATAGACATGGCTGGAATGGTAGGTTATACCGGTTCAGTGAAACAGGACTGAAACGAGGGTGACTCGGTTCAGAAAGGGACTTTGTCCACTTAGATAGTCTTGGAAATGAGTCTTGACTAACAAGAAATGATTCTCTATGATTATGTGTGTATGCTACAAGGTTTCATGTTTTAGGTTATAATTATTGTGATTATATTTCACTGCCATGATTTATCTCATGTTATGAAATTATGATCTCTTTTGCAGGATAAGATTTCCAAAAGTTATGTGCTTGTGTATACAATGTGATTGATATTTCTTTTGTTTACCCTTACTGAGAATTTGATCTCACCCTTTTGAATGTTTTCTTTCCCCAGGTTAGGAAGAAGGTCATTAAGTAGGATATGCCAAAAAGTGACTCTAGATATGATGAAATAAGTGGGAGGCAAAGTTGATGCTTTATGAACCAGTTGTTTATGTTTCCCAGTGTCTAAAGACACTATACCTATACGGTCCTTTCATGGTTTTGTTATATGTTGTAATAAGTATTCTTCAATTTTTAAGTATTAACAATGTATGTAAAGTATGGGTCGTTATAGAACACGTAATTCCTTTTATGGTCATGTGATAAGGACCTATAAGTGGAAGGTTCTTAGTTGAGAAACATAGTGTGGGACTTATACTAAAGGATCCCGATGAACATTTAAAGGATATGGGTTTCCATGTAAAATCAGACCCTATTAGAAATATGGAAGGGTTGATTTGAAGTGTTGGGTTTGAACCTCAAGGGGGCTTCCTATGTATCCTATATGGATGGGAATCAAATCCCACGTAGTTCGATATGTCTCGTAGGAGATAATGGTCCTTTGAGAGATATGTGTTTGGACTTACTTTCTAAAAATGATGCCTTGATGAATTTTGAGATTTAATTTGGGGCTTATTCATGAGGAGGATTCCAGAATTAAGGGAATTAGGGTTGGATTTCTGATGAGGATGTCCAATGAGATAGGGACCTGAGAAGGCATCCTACGTATCTTAATTATGATGGGAATTCGAGTTCTCGTAGTCCATTCTAATGATTGTTTGTGCACATATTGAAACCATCACATATCTCTAATCCCACGTGAGTCGTTCTCAGTGTGACAAACAATAGAATGTGAAATATTCAACAATGACGCTTCACACATTTCCTTCTCCAATGATGGAATAGGGCGATGTGACGAGCCTTACCTCTGTTCTATTTACATTGGACAAGGATATAATATAAGGAGGAAGGGAAGAAGGTGAGGGGATTATGATAGGATGGATTCCCATGCTAACAAAGCGCAGAAGGAGATGGAATGGGTAACAAAAGTCCATGTTCCCATCCCCCTTTGGTCTTTCGCAACGAAGAAGGGAGGAGGGGAAATGATGCCACATCCTTCCAGAAAAGCTAGGGGCTTATGACAAGTTGGTTGCCCCAAAATAGATCCTGGTAGGGGAAGGTAGACTTATCCTTTATTATTTAAAAGGAAAAGTAGGCATGAACAGAACCTTACCTACCTGAGACCTGAGGTTTTGGGTCACCTCTTTGAGAAGGGAGAGTCTAGGACCCAACCCTCCTCTAAACTGGGAACTTCCCAACACTGTTTCTGGGAGAAAGGTCCATGTGACTGTAGATATACAAACCCACATACACTCCATGAATCCTAACCCCATTGTGAATCAAATGTGTGAAACTTCTGACTGTGGATATACTAACCCAAATAAAAGACACGCTAATGTGCCTTCCCCGAAGGATTGACAAGTTAGGAGGTTTTGGTGGAGTCTTCAACTTAGTCCCTTTCAGATAAGGGAACTATGTAAGGAGATACCCTGACATGAATAGATTTAAAAGGGGTAATTGAGTTCGTCATGTAGGTCCCTCCAGTAAGTATGTCACATAGGTACCCCACGTTGATATACCGCGTAGGTATACCACACAGGTATGAATGATGATGAAAAAATATGTTTTACATTAGAGGATCAAACCTATGTAAAATTTGTAAAAAGAAATTCAAAACATTTTTATCCCATTTAATTGTCTATTCTCTTGTGGTTTAGAGAGCTACCTGAGACAATTTTAGGGATCTATGTGAAAGATCAATGTAATGGGACCTTCATGGAGTCTCTTCAATTTACTCAGTTTGTGAAATGGGGAGCCCATGGGATCTATTTATAGGCACAGATGGGGCCTGGTCGAAGAGATGTTGCTTTCACAGGTCCTTCGTGTGGCTCTGTCATACAGGTACTCTACGTAGGGGTGTAGAAATTCATTTGTCGTGTAGGTCCTCGAGTAGGTCTTCTGAATAGGTCCTCTGCGTAGTTACCTTTGTGAAATTTATCCATCTTCCAAGTGCATTAACTTTTGATCAGTAAGTCTGTTTCGGCTCCATGATGAGTCAAATCAAAGGTATTGAAGAGATCTACACTTCTTGATATGGTAAATACAACATGTTTTCTCCGAAGAAACTCAGAAATTATATTTATTGTGTCTATGTCTTTTCATCATAAATCTTGGGAATCCACTCCCTAGTCTTGGATGGGGAATAATTCCACTTATCCATCATTATGGAGTAGTATTTTGGCATATATAAATCATACCTGCATCTTCTTCTTTCATGGTAAAAACATATTTACTCATACTTGAAATTTGTTGTCTATTTGAGAATCAGATCTTCACTCTATAGAAAAGTGCAAGAAGACACATTTCATGGTGTATACACTCACCAAATATCTCTTTCATGGGGAAAACATATACATAAATCAAGATGCGGAACCATGATTTTTGGCCACCAATGTCATGCAAGGAACAACTAGGCAGAGCTCCACCAAGAGTAGAGATCTCTCAGGACCCCCCATATATATTTCATTATTAATTCATACATATTTTTATATAAACATTACATGAATGGATATATATATATATATTAATGTATTTTATGGTATATAAAATGGATAATTTTTTATTTCAAATAAAATTAATAATAAATATTTATCTTCATATAAATTTTTTTAAATATTATAATATGTTTTTTTATAAATTGGTTTATTTTATGTAAATATACAAAAATATGTTAATATATAATTATAAATAACATTAAAATATAAATAAATGAAATATTTAAACACAACAATATCCATATGACTATGAAATATGAATAAATTGTGTTTATAATAAAATAACTATATGAAAACCTCCCAAAACGATGTTGACATTCCATGAAATGTTCAAAAATTTAGGTATCCAAATAAAGAGATTTGTTCTAGAGGCACTCTCTACCTTTTTTCCCCCAAAAAATAACTAAATGGTGTCCCCTTGAGTCACCACATTGTATATTTTATCTCAACACAGAATTTGATATGTGGTAGAGAAAAGTTAGACACCTAGATCAAAAGTTATGGTTTTTCAATGTTCAACTCATGTTTTTAACTTATCATGGATCCTTCCTTAATTTATTGATTTTTTATGTCACCCAATTGTTATTAAATGACTTTTAGTCAATAATAATTATAAAATTATCAATTAATATTTGTTTTAAATTATTTTATAAGCTATTGTTCTCTAAATATAATATATATTAAATGTAAATGAATATTTATTCTTATATAAATCATATTTCAAAAATATTTTATTTTTATTTATATAAATATATTCATATATTAATATATTATATTTAATTATATATAATTTTTTATGAAATATATTGTTTATCATTAATATTTTAGAATCAATAAAGGTCTCTCTTTATCAGTGTTTAAAATAAGAACTAACAAAGGTTCCCATTTTCAGTGCTAAAAATAGAGTTGACAAAGTTTCACTTTTATTAGCGATTTTAGCTAGTGATATTAATGTTTTGCAGTAAATTTTAAACACTTTATAGAAACGATAAAAGAAATAAATAATTTAATGTGGTTTGATAGTGTTCCTACATCCATGGGAGAAAGGGGGCACAGTAATTTAGTTACTCTATGGAAAAACATCGGATGATGCACATAGTCTTACAAACATCCAATTACATGAGAATTATTCTAATTTTAAAAGACAAAAATCCATCTTCATAAAAGGAGGTTTGGGTGGTTCAACTACCCAAATTATTTCCTCCCCTAATGTTGGTTGAATCTATCACACTTTCTACAGACCATAGAAAATACTTTCAATAGCTATTATGGATGATAAAATTCTACCAAGAGGTATTTATTGAAAAAAACCTCTATAAAAAAATCCTATAAGAGTATCCAAAATTGGGTGTGTCCCCCACAGTTTGTGTGTGTGTGTTTTTTTTATTTGTATATATTTTTATAACTAAAATTTTATGATTATGTATTGTACATTAAAAATAGTTTAGTGAAATAATATTAATTAACCATATGTTAGTAAATTTATTTTTAAAAATATGTTTAATTTACATGTTAAACAATAGTTATTTTTGTTAGTTGTTATTTTTCATTTCTATTGTTTTCTTAAAAATGTCATTTTTATATAGCTTATCATGGTAGATTTATTTGAGTTGTTTTTTCATATATTAAAATTAATTAATAAAAATATTTTATTATATTTAATAATTATATCCTTTGGTCATTTTTTATAAAAATAAAAATAAATTAGTATACATTTATAATAAAACTTTATGACCTTTTTTAGTGCATTTTAGCATCTATAAATGATTTCCTTTATCCATACCATTTTATCACTCATTATTTGTACCATTATCAGTGTTTCTTTTTACTGAATATTTATCAATCTAATGTTGTTTTCATTCAGAATAAAAAATCAAGATACCTTTATGAGTGATTTTTAACCATTATAAAAGATTTGGTTTATCAATGCTTTTTTAGCACTAATAAAGGATACCCTGTATAAAATAAATATCTAGAAATATTAAACAATAATAGAATAAAAATATACTATATATTTTATTTTCCAAATTTATATAATAAAATATCATTAAAATAATATTACGTAATAGTTTTTTTTAATAATACATTAAAATACATTAGGAAATTTTTTGTAAATATACATATACAAATGTATTTAAATATGTATAATGTTTATATATTAATGAATTTATTTATGTGTACATATAAATATATATATATATATATTGTAGGTCTTATGTCCTGAATTTAGGTTAATGAGGTCCTAAATGTTCATGGTGCGATAAAAGAAAAAAATGACAAAAATGGGGGGTTAGTGATAAATATAAATATATATATATATATATATATATATATATTAACATTTTTGGAAAAAATATATATGAAAATTGTTTTTCACCAAAAACACACACTCACACATAAGTATATAAATACACACACAATGGTGATAAATATATATATATATACATGTATATATATAAAAAAACATATACATATACACACATAAATACACACATATATAAATGAAAAAAAATATATAAATAAAATCATACATAAATACAAACACATATATAAATACATATATAAAATGTATTTATACATACAAATATATGGGACCACATATAGAAAAACAGACACCTATAAATTCAAAATTATATATTAATATATATGTATACACACAAACACATTTTGAAAAACAAATATTGTAATATATATAAATATATCTTATTTATTGGAAAGAAAAACTCATTCCAGTGAAAAAAAATTTTATCCAAATAGTGTTGTGAAAAAGTTCAAAAGTTATCGGAGTCCAAATGAATGATAATTTTAAGGTAATTTCTTTTTAAGGTGTGGTTTCCAAGGCCTATAGTAGTAAAAATCTAGAAGTGTCCCTTGTGCCATAATTTAGAGGGATGGGTTTTGAATATTATTTAAAATATTTTTGAAATATGTTATGAGTTCTAGAAATATTTACTAAAAAGGGAATAATTTATTTGTCATAAAAAAATAGATGATAGAGGAACATTTTATCGATGTAAAGAATCGATGATAATATATAGTTACATTTATCAAAAAACATACTATCATTTTTTTAGTGTGTATAAATAATTTTTTAGAACTTTTATATTCCATATATATATATTAATGACTAAAGATAAAAAACCACCAATGAGATACTTTTTTTAACACAGACACAAATGCATTTATTACCATGAGAGAGTGGAAGTAATGGTAATTGATGTTGGTGGTGGAATTATGAAAATACCTAGGACACATGATAATCAACATTGTTATTAGTGTCTTTTTGTAAAAGAATATTGAATGGATTGATTCAACACTACAAGAAATGTATGAAAATGATGATCTAGAAATTAGATGCCTCCTTAAGTGTTGTCAAATATTTATAGCTGTCAAAGGTGATCACCCTACTGTTAAAGAAATTATTTCTCATTCTTTACTCCCAGCCATAATCCCTAATATGTTGTGAAATTGGAATAAATTTTGGTTTTTAATTAAATTATATTCATGTTAATATGATTTTAATTCAACATTTTAATTTATATCTTTTAATTTTTCTAGATTTATACCTTATTTTTGGATACTTTTCCTTTTCTCCTCTTACTTGACCTATCATACCTAGACTACATCTCTTTTCCTAAATCGAATCCTATAAATGAAATATTTTTTATCTTATGTTATCCATTTATTATGTTTATCATTTGGTGGATACACACCATGGAGTGTTTTATTAGACCTTTCATTTGAACATTTTCTTACTAGAAATTCTAGTTTTACAACATAACTTGATCAAGTAGTTTTTGATGACCACATATGAATTCATCTATGGATTATAAGCTATATTAATTTCCCATATATATTTTTATACCAATATTAAAATTATTTTTTATATTCTTACAAAATATTTTACTTGTATTTACCTTTGTGGTATCAATTCCCCTGTGAGCTTCATCATATTTTTATGTGAGATGATTTTAAGTCTCCCCAATATAGAACAATCAAGTGAAACATCTACTGGAGCTATCTTACGGTTTAAATGAGAGAAAATTGGGGAGGAGGAGATCGTTTTTACATTATTACATGACTATATATAGTTTGAGATGATTTCCAAATTCCCACTGTTTATAACACATGTGTAAACAGATTTCAATGAGGTCGATAGTTTTTTATATAAACACAGAGTTAAATATATTTATAAAATACCATGAAAAATATAAGGAACTCCATTATGATGACTATTGTTCTTTTAAATAACCCTATACACTAGTAATAGTGAGGCTAAGATTTGGTAATAGGGCCTAGATCCATCATTTTTTTCCTTTGTAAATTTATAAAATATGGTGTACAGTTATTCTTTTTTCACCTTGTCCATGTGTGTTTCATTGTCCCAATTTGTTTATGTCTCTCCTATTTCATGTAACTGAATTTTTCTCTATGTGAACTCATGTAATGATCACCACACAAGTAGAAAAATTAGTGGAATAATTTCAATCAACAGGATTTCATTTTACATATTTATTTTACTTCTTTTTTATAATTGAAATTGTTGAGTTTTAACTTCCATTTAATTTTTATTATATTTATTTCAATGTATTTCATTGGATTTAGTTCACATAGTTTTGTGTTGATTTGATACTAACAAAGTTGTTTTGTTTTCTTTTTTTTTGAACATCTTCTTGAATATTTTTTCTTGTTTCTCAGTTTGGGACTTATGTTTATTGTAAGAAATACTTTTTGTTTTTCTCATTTTTATAATTATATATTACTTATTTTGACCTTCCTTACCAGTTTAGATTAGTTATATAAAATCACTACTACCAATCAGGTGATATTTAGTGCTAAACAAAAAACACTGAAAAGGTCACAATGAATAATTTGATTTATATATTCATATTTATATATTTTAAAATAATATTTATATGAAAAAAAAGTATATATATGTAATTATAATATTTAAATATGATTTATATTACTTTTAATAAAAATCTAATCTTAATTTCCTAATTTTGTATAACAAAAATTAGGAAATTTATGATAATTTATTAAAATGATTAATATAATATTTAATTACATTAATTACAAAATGTGTATATCATTAATATAAATATGATATTTGAATATTTTATTAAAAAAATTATATAAAAAATGAATATATTTATTTAAATATGGGATTCATAATTTAATTTATATACTTATATTCATATAAATAATTTTAAATGTATGTACATGTATCTTTATATGTATGCATGTGTGTATATATATATATGTATGTGCACACATATGTATGTGTTGTATGTGTGTGCATGTGTTGTATTGTGTGTGTGTGTTTATGTGAACATGTATTGTATGTATGTGTGTGTATTTGTATATGTGTTTAGATGTGTGTGAAAATATATGTGTATGTGTATACATATATATATATGTGAACGCGTATATGTATGTATATATGACTATGTATGTTAATGTATGTGTATGTGTAGGTATATGTATGTGTATGTGTATGTGTATGTGTATGTATATTTATGTTTACATATGTATGTGTATGTGCATGTGTATGTGTATGTGTGTATGTGTATGTGTGTATGTGTATGTGAAAGTGTATGTATGTGTTTATGTACGTGTATGTGTATTTGTATGTCTATGTCTATGTATATGTCTATGTCAATGTCAATGTATATGCCTATGTCTATGTGTATGTGTATGTGTATGTTTATATGTTTATGTGTATGTGTATGTGTTTGTACATGTATTCATATTTGTATATATGTGTTTATGTGTACGTACATGTGTATGTGTATGGATATGCGTATATCTTTATGTAGTATATATATATATGTGTGTGTGTGTGTGTGTGTGTCTTTGTGTGTGTGTGTGTGTGTATTTAGATGTGTGTGTATGTGAATACACATGTGTGTAACTGTATGTACGTGTATGTGAATGTATATACAAGTACATGCATGTGTTTGTATGTGTACATATGCATGTGTATTCATTTTTAATATAAATTCATTTAAATTTTTTAATATATTCTATTTTGATATATATTTATACGTTTTAAATATTTATACATTTAAATAAATAATACCATTTTTAATCATTATTAAAAATTATTATGTTTAATAATTAATTATATCTTCTATATACAATCAATACAGTGCATACATCAATAACTAGTAATAATATTAATATTTATTTATCCATTTTTATGAATTTTTTACGTGTTTTCAATTCATGTAATTAATGTAATGAAATAACTTTTTTTATATATTTTTTAAAAATTTTAATTTTATTTATCCATTTTAAATGTTATTTCATTAAATATAATTTTTTTTCATTTTTAAATTTATTAATTTTCATCATTTTTGGAATATATTCATTTTTATAAAATTTATAAATATTTATTATCTAGGTTTCAATATTTTCTATATGTTTGTAATTTATCATTTTTTTGCTTATGTAGCTAATAATGTTATTATATTAAATTATTTTTCAATATATAAAAATTAAATTTTATTTAATTAATTTGTCATATTTATTTCTTAATTAATCAAATCATGTAATCATATTTATTTTAATTTATTCATTTGAATATATGTGTGTATTTATATTAATTTAAATAATTTAATAATTCATATTTTTGTACAATTGATATAATTCATTTTAACTATTTGTTTATTTATATAATTAATTGTTAGGTACACTAGGCTAGATACCCTCAGAGGGGGGTGAATCAGGGTATGACAGATTAAAACAACTGCACCGTTTGATTTTGCTTTGTTGTTAGACAAAACTCTCTTCTCTCTCTTTCTCGGCTTAGAGTATGAATAAACATTAAAACATGCACAGGACACATCAACTTTTACTTGGCTCACCCTCACTGGGCTACGTCCAAGAAGCATACATCGGCAGTGTGCCGATGTACCAATTCCACTATAAGTGCACTACTGTTTACAATTTCGAAGCGGACTCAATGTCCCTACTGGTTTACAACCACTCACAATTTGAGAACTCACACTACAGGAAAAATAGCTTTTTGCGTCGAGCTTTTTGCAACAGGAATTAATCACGTCACAAATATTCTGTCCTAGAGGTTATTTGCAACGAGAGATTCTACTCGTCGCAAATACTTGCTTATTTGGGATGGGATTTGGGATCCCGTTGCAAAAGGTTTGACACGGTTTGCGCAGCAAACCGCGAGAAGGTTATTTGCGACGGGGGGTATTCCCCCTTCGCAAATAGTGTGTCAGTCCGTGGGTATTTGCGACGGGTCCTGTCGCAAATACCCAGGCGGCGGTAAATAGGTTTTTTCAATAGGTTGTTCTCCCATCACAAATAGAGTGTCGACAGGTACCTTTTGCGACGGGTCCTATCACAAATACTCTTTTAACCGCTGACCGTAATTAATGCGGGCGAAGGTTTTTGCAATGGGTTCCTTCGCAAAAAATAATATTTGCGACGGGTAACCCATCACAAATTGTCCCGTCGCAACTAATCTAACCTATATATACCCCCATCTGTTTTTTCAAATCCACCTCTCATTTTTTATTTTCTCTCTCTCTCTCTCTTTAATGTCAATTTTCATAGAGAAAATTTGAGTGAGTTAGTTTTTTTTCACAAAAAAGGTGTGAAGCCTTCTACATCAATAGGAGACCAAGTTTAAAGATATTTATATTATCTTTAATTTAGTATTTATTTCATTTTTTTTATGTTAATTATAATTATTTTTTATTATTGTTATTAAATTAGATTTAAATTGTTTTGTTATGAGTATTTATTTGTAATAATAAATTGAAATTATTTGTACTAATTTTTAATAATTAGTACTAAATAGTAACAATTAGTAATCAATAGTAATAATAAGTAATAAATAGGAATAATTAGCAATAAATAGGAATAAATAGAAATAAATAGGAATAATTAGCGAAAATAGTAATAATTAGCAACAAATAGGAATAATTTGCAATAAATGGGAATAATTGGTAATAAATAGGAATAATTAGTAATAAATAGGAATTATTAGAAATAAATATGAACAATTAGTAATAAATAGGAATAATTAGTAATAAATAGTAATAATTTAAAATTAAAAGGAATAATTAAGAATAAATAGGATAAGTTGGCAATAAATTGTAATAAATAGTAATAAATATCAATAAATATCAATAATTAGGAATAAATAGTAATAAATAGTAATAAATAGTAATAATTATAAATAAATAGTAATAAATAGGAATAATTAGTAATAAATATGTATAATTAGTAATAAATAAAAATAATTATTAATAAATAGGAATAATTAGTAATAAATAGGAATAATTAGTAATAAATAGGAATATTTAATTATAATTAGGAATAATTAGGAATAAATAGCAATAATTCGCAATAAATAGCAATAATTAGTAATAAATAGCAATAATTAGAAATAAATAGCAACAATTAGATATAAATAACAATAATTAGTAATAATTAGCAATAATTAGTAATAAATAGCAATAATTAGTAATAAATGGAAATAATTAGTAATAAATTGGAATAAATAGCAATAAATAGCAATAATTAGAAATAAATAGAAATAAATAGAAATAATTACTAATAAAGGGTAATAAATAGTAATAATTATAAATAAATAGTAATAAATAGGAATAAATAGAAATAATTAGTAATAAATAGAAATAATTAGTAATAAATTGGAATAATTAGTAAGAAATAGGAATAATTAGTAATAAATAGAAATAATTAGTAATATATAATAATAATTAGTAATAAATAGGAATAATTAGGAAAACTTAGTAATAAATAGGAATAATTGGGAATAATTATGAATAATTAGTATTAAAGAGCAATAATTAGTAATAAATAGTAATAATTAGGAATAATTAGTAATATATATCAATAATTAGTAATAAATGACTATAATTAGTAATAAATAGCAATAATTAGTAATAATTAGCAATAATTAGAAATAAGTAGCAATAATTAGTAATAAATAGGAATAATTCATAATAAATGGGAATAAATAGTAATAATTCACAATAAATTGTAATAATTAGCAATAAATAAGAATAATTAGCAATAAATAAGAATAATAGGCAAAAATTAGGAATAATTAGCAACAATTAGTAATAAATAGGAATAATTAGTTATAAATAGAAATAAATAGAAATAATTAGAAATAATTAGCAATGAATAAGAATAATTTGCACTAAATAGGAGTAAGTAGCAATAAATAGGAATAAATAACTATAATTAAAAATAAATACAAATAATTAGAAATAAATAGTAATAATAAGAAATAAATAGGAATAGTTAGAAATAAATAGTAATAATTAGAAATAAATAGAAATAAATAGTAATAATTAGGAATAAATTATAATAAACAGGAATAATTAGTAATAAATAAGAATAATTAGTAATATATTGGAATAATTAGTAATAATTAGTAATAAATATGAATAATTAGTAATAAATAGTAATAATTAGCAATAAATAGTAATAATTAGCAACAAATAGTAATACTTAGCAATAAATAGTAATAATTAGCAATAAATAGTAATAATTAGAACTAAATAGTAATATTTAGTAATGAATATAAATAATTACTAATAAATAGGAATAATTAGGAATAATTAGTAATAATTGTGAATAATTAGATATAATTAAAAATAAGTAGTAATAAATAGCAATAATTAGTAATAAATAGAAATAATTAAAAATATTTAAGAATAATTAGTAATAAATAGTAATAATTAGTAATAAATAGAAATAATTAGTAATAAATAGCAATAAATACGAATAAATATGAATAAATAGGAATAAATATGAATAAATGCGAATAATTAGTAATAATTATCAATAATTATCAGTAATTATGAATAATTATGAATAATTAGTAATAAATAGGAATAAATAGCTATAGATAGGAATAAATTTCAATAATTGGTAATAAAGAGGAATAAATAGGAATAAATAGGAATAATTATGAATAAATAGGAATAATTAGGAATAATTAGAAATAATTAGTAATAATTAGGAATAATTAGGAATAATTAGGAATAATTAGGAATAATTAGGAATAATTAGTAAGAATTATGAATAATTAGGAATAATATTAATTGTAATAAACTATAATAACTTGTAATAACTTATCACAATTTTTAGGGGATTGATGGAACTCCTTTTGCTCGATGACACTTATTCTTTCAACTTTCACTGGCTGAAAACATTATGAAATGTATGCTTCTACATATGCATATCCAATCTCGTGTGCATGAGTTTGAATATGCATTAGTAGGACCACATTTTTCTTAATGTTTTCAGGTGGTGATAGTTGCAAGAAGATGATTCATTGATAAAAAGGGGGCTCTTTTCTCTGACAGCTCATTTACTTTCATCTTTCTCAAACTGAAATCATAATGAAGAATCTGCTCGGAGGTACACTTATAAATTCTCGTATGCATAAGAAGGAATATGCGTACCTCTGAGTAGATTTTTCGTTATGATTTAAGTGAGAGAGATTTTCAAGTAAATGAGTTGTCGGACAAAAGAGTTGTCGTCAATCCACTAGAAATTGTGTCGCCGAAAATTAATGGTAATATTAAGAAGTAGTTGTAATTATTTATCTTCATTTTTCAGATAGTGTTTTTATAATTTCAATTTATTCAAAAAATAGTGAGGATTTTATATTTTGTAGAAAAATATGGAACAAGGAAATTGACATCAGTCATTATTAGATGATCGTGCTTAGATAAATTAGCCCAGAAATCCAAATGGTTCTAGTTTAAATCTTATATATATTGAGGGTGTTTAATCTTTCTTATCATTTGCATCATCAAAACCAAAATATGTTTCAGATGGCACGATTTAGTGTCCTTTTAAAAAATGTGCTCTGAGAACCTTTGACACATTTGACAAGGTTGGGGGGACATCTATTACGATTTGGTTTTCAACTAGATTATGTTATTTGGTATCAACACGGTGAATGCAGTTCCAGAGAAGATACTAATAACTTTATTCCGGATGCATCACAGTTTCAAAATTTAGTACATGATGTTGCAGGTCCATCTGTTCAACAAATTAAAACTCAAGACGACATTGATTTATCTCCTAAGATGGCACCATCTAAATTTTATGATTTATTGAGGTCTACTGAGGATGAATTATATCCTAGTTGCAAGATATGAAAATTAGTTTTGATTGTAATATTTAAAGATATTAAATCAGATAATGAAATGTCATGAAACTGTTTTGATCAGATATTTTCATTGGATAAAACACTGTTACCTGAAAAAATGTGTTTCCAACAAATTACTATGAGAGAAAGAGTTTGGTTCATAATATGGCCTTAGTTATCGAAAGATTCATGCATGTAAAAATGATTGCATCTTATATTCTGGTGAAAATGTGCCATTGGATAGTTGTCTCAAATGTGGACAATCGATGTTTAAAGAATCCCAAATAGGGAAGTCTGGATCAATTCCTATAAAACAGTTGATATATTTTCTCCTTACACCCAGGCTATAACTTTTATTTTTGTCTTAGAACACAATGTCAATGATGTCATGGCACAAAAAGAAAATTTCAACCAATAAAAGCTTGAATCATTCCTCTGATGGTGATTCATGGAAAAATTTTGACCTCCTACATTTTTTGTTTTCTTTAGAAGTCCAAAACGTGTGATTGGATCTTTATACTAACGGTTTCTGTCCATTTGGTTCTTATGGTAGTCAGTATTCATGTTGGCCAGTCTTTATAACTCCGTACAATTTACCTCCATGGATATTGATGATGGAGCCCTATATATTTTTTACCATATTAATCCCAAGACATCTAAAAATGAATATTGATGTTTATTTGAATCCATTGATTGGTGAGTTAAATGCATTGTGGAGTAATGTTGTTAGTATATATGATGTTGATGAAAAAAAAGTTCATAGTAAAAGCTAAATTGATGTGGATGATTAGTGACTTTCTAGAATATGGCATGTTATTTGGCTATAGTACACATGGTCCGAAATCATGTCCTTACTGTATGAAAGAAAAAAAATCCTTTATGCTCGTTAATGAAAAAAAACCTTTCTATTTTGACTATCATCACACATTTCTTCCAACCGATCATCATTTTCGAAGGAAAAAATCTCATTTTAGAAAAGGCACAATTGAAAGGGATGAACCTCCAAAAATAATCTTAGGTACAGAGTTAAAATCAGTTGTATTTTAATTACCTCCCATCACATTTGGGCTAACAGTAAACCAAAAGAAAATTCATGGATTTGGAAAAGAACATAATTGGATAAAACATAGCATTTATTGGGATCTTCCATATTGGTCTGATTTTTTGGCCCGCCACATGTTTGACGTTATGAATATTGAGAAGAACTGTTTTGATAATTTATTTCATACAGTTTTGGACACACCAGGTAAGACCAAAGATACTATAAAAGCACGATTAGATCTTGCCCAAATTTGCTGGTGACTTGAACTTGATCTATTTGAAAATGTCAAATCACAGAGTTTAATGAAGCCAAAATCATCTTATAAACTATTTAAATAGAGTCTCTTATTATTTTTTTAGTGTATTTTAGGTTTGAGACTTCCCAATGGATATGCATCCAATTTGGGCATATGTGTTAAGAATGGTCATATTACCGGATTAAAAAATCGTGATTTTCATGTTATAATGGAATGAATTATGCCAATTGGATTTAGAGGTTTGTTGAATTCAATGATTTGGGATTCCATAACAAACATATCATATTTATTTCGAGACATTTGTGCAGCAATAACAGACTACGATGTGATAAGAGGAATAAGATGTTGCTGTAATTATATGTAAACTGGAAAAAATATTTCTGCCACATTTATTTGACTCAATGGAACATCTAATATTAAATTTTCCAAATGAATCTAAATTTGGAGGTCTAGTATAGTTTCTATGGATATATCCAATCAAGAGGTGCATTAAGAAATTGAAAAAAAAATTACGCAATAATTAATTAGTTGAAGGCTCAATTGCTGAAGCTTAATTGCAAGAGGAAAATTCTATTTTCTGCTCTCACTATTTTGAAACTGAATGTACCTCAAAATACAACCTCATGGGACAGAATGAGGGAAATGTTAATGAAGAAATGTACAATCAATTATCATTTTTTAATTATCCAAATCATGGATTTGATGGAGTTTGAGAAAGATGGATTTCAGATGATGAACATCAAAGAGCTCATACATATGTTCTACTCAACTATGAAGAAATGACATCATTTATACTATGATTGCTTCTATCACTTATCCTATAATTTATGTTACATTATGTAAAGTTATTTTATTTATAGTTGATATTATAATCATATCAAGAAACAACTTCCAAAAATTACAGCAGTTTCTCTTGAAGAACGCAGACAAAAAAAAATTCTTAATGGTTTCAAAAACTAGTATCATAAATTATTGACGGTTTAATATCAATTCAGTTTACTATTTATTATATTGATAATTGTTTTACCAATTTTCATGAGTCTCAACGTGATGATAAAATTGATAAGATATTGTTTATATTGAGTAACCCACCATCCCAAATGGTTAAATCTTATCATGCATATGTGGTGAATGGTTTTCGATTTCATACAAGTGCATATGAGGAATCAAAAACAACAATGAATAGTGGAGTTTGTTTAAGAGGATCGCATCATAGAGAAACTGATGTTAACTTTTATGGAATTCTGGATGAAATTATTGAGTTGTGTTGTCTAGGATAAAATTACATAACGCAGTTTAAATGTCAGTGGTTGGATAGTGAGAGATGCTTGCGTGTTAATCCGACTCATGGAATTGTTGATATTAAATATAAAAGTCTTCTTTTAGAGAATGAACCATTTTTACTGGATCAAAAGTAACATCAAATTTATTACGCAAAGTACTATGCTACTTAAAGAGACCTCAATGATTGGTGGAACATAATAAAAATGAAATCTCGTGAAAATCATTTTACTCAAACTGAATGTGGTTCTGCTGAAGTTGAAGGAATTAAAATTTTTCAAGAGACTACTAAATATCGTTCTTTTTCATGAAGAGATGCGAATATCGATAATGAAACCTCACAATTAAGTGTCAATGGTGATGAAGATGTTAATAATGTTACAAATGAATTTTAAATGACAAGAGATGATGAAACTGAAACTCATATGGTTATTGATGATGCTGAGGATGAATATGAATACATTGACATCGTCAGATATGAAGATGATAATGAAGGTGAACATTAACACAATTATATATTAATTGTTTGATTATTTATTCTTTTTTCATAGTTTTGAACACGTATCAGTTGGACAGGGGAGCGCTATATTGCGCAATGAAGATGATAATGAAGGTGAACATTAACATAATTATATACTAATTGTTTGATTATTTATTCTTTTTTCATAGTTTTGAACATGTAGCAGTTGGACAGGGGAGCGCTATATTGCGCAATTATTTTTCTCAGCCATGGATCAGATGGGAACAGATTTCGGTTGATGTGCATCTCGACATGGTCAATCATTGGATAGTACATAAATAAATAATATCTATTTTGAAATTTATTTTATTAATAAATTGATATTATAAATTATTTATAGGGTTTATGGTATCCCATCGATGATATCATGTGTGATGTTATCCATGTGGCATGGTAGGCGTATATGTGTGACAGTTTCCATCTGTTTTTGCACAATTTTAGAAGGACAACCATTAAGAAAGTAGGAGTGGTATATTTTGATGAGTCGTGTAGAGCCCACCGAACAGAGTAAATTTCATCTCACGTTTGGGATAGATTATGTTTACACTGGTTGAGTGGTGGATTTCAGAGGAGGTCTTCGGTGGATCGGCCGAACCGGGGGAGACAGGAGGTGACGCATCAAACTGGTAGCCGTACATTCAGTACGCATAGAGGGAATCTGGTAAGTATCTTTTTTAAATACTTTATATAAAATTAAATATAAACAATTTTTTTATTTTTATAGGAAGTTGAGCATCCCGATATTATAGAGTATGATGTTTATCGGAGGATGTATAGTGATCCAGCCACTGGAGAGATTATAGGTGATCGCCAACATCAGATTGTGGTTAGTATTTTTTTTTAGTTTTACAATTAACTACATATAATATTTTTCCAATTTTAATTTCAAATTGGAATTGAAGGTGTCATTTGAGGTTGCGACCTCTCAGACACAGGCTGGGAGTTAGGATGAGGCAACTGATCAAACCAGTGCCCACCATTTCGATGAGGCAGCATGGATGCAGGTGACTCATTATGGCTTTGAGAAGGGCCGAGTAGTTGGTATCGGCTCTCATGGGACTCCGGGTACTTATTCTAGTACTATTGCGATATCGGAGTCCATCTAGAGATGATCTCGTGGAGAGGCATCATCTTCTACCTCACAGTATCAGGAGCAGTTACGAACTCTGGCTGAGCTTATAGAGAGTTTGCAGAAGTAGCATGAAGAGATGTGTTAGCACCAGCAGCAATAACAACATCACAAGGAGGAGATGCGTCGATGGTAGTAGCAGCAGTAGCAGCAACATCATGAGCAGATGGAGTACATGCGCCCTCTGACTCGTAGTTTAGGGATGAAGTTTTCTCCACCATCTCCAACAGCTCCTCCACCTCCTCCATAAGACGACCCCCCCTCAGTGATTTTTTTATGTTAAAAAATTTGAATTTTAGATTTTTTGTAATATGAACAATTTTCAGTTTTTGTCTTTTATATTGGTGTGAATATTGCATAATTTAATTTTTTTTATTTTTAATATTTTATTATTTATTATTACTACTATATTTTTTAATGTTTTTTTATCTTATTAATAATAATAAAAAATATTATTTTTTTATATTTTTTGTGAATATTTATAAATTTAAATTTATATATTTTTTTAATAATATTAATATTATTTTTTCATAAATTATAATTTTATTAAATATATTTTTTTAGTATTATATTTTTTATTGTTCTTTTATTTTAAAAATATTAATAATAATAATATTTTATGAATTTTTTATATTTTTATTGAGAATATTTTGAATTTTAATATATATTTTTTATTTTTTTATTATTTTAATAAAATTAATATTATTTTTTAAATAATTATAATTTAAATAAATATATTTTTTATTTTGTCTATTATTTGCAATGAGATCTTTTGTGATGGGATCCCATTGTAAATAGTTTAAAAATATATTATTAAATAGTATTTGTGACAGCCCCTTGGTACCGTCGCAAATACTATTTGCGACTGGCCCGTTGCAAAAATTATATTTATATATAATGTATATAATTGGAGAGTTATTTGTGACATGGAACTTACCTGTCACAAAAAATATTTTTTGCGATGGGCCCATCGCAAAAAATGTTTTTTGCGACGCTTTTTTCCATAACAGGCTATTTGCGACGGGACCCTATCGCTAAATCTTATTTGCGATGGGATCCCATTACAAAGACCACAAATTCCAGTAGTGTCACTACTCTATCAATTGAAGTGAGCTTACTGCTTCCTCAGAAGATCCACTCATAGTTTATAGACCTATAGGTCTCTTCATTGACACTAATGAATGCATCCTCCACTGTATGTAGACGCTCTATTGAAGTCCAAATTTCATCCACTGATGAATACCCCTTTTCCCCTAATCACTGGGCACCAACCTTTGGAAAGTAACTTCACAAAGCACCCTACATTGCGAAGCTCCCAATTTCATGAATCACAAAAAAACATACATGAAGTTCCTACCTTTTCGTGAAGCTCACACTTTCACAAAGTTCAGGCCGTCACAGAGATCAAGTCATCACAGAGATAATTCCATCGTGAAGCTCACTAAGACAACGTGGAGCACGCAACTTTCACGGAGCTGGATTAGGTGTTGTGATGCTCCTTCCTTTCGCGAAGCACGCTACCTTCGTGAACCACCTTCGCAAGCCGAGAGAAAAATATATTCTTCAAAAACTCTCTACTTCTTTTAAGGGGGTTGATGCCTATTTATATGTGATTCCACTGACCGTCGGACCTTTCGCGTGATTTCAACACCACGTCATCACAAATCGCGAATCTACGAAATTCCTACTAAAAGACTCTCAATATCGCAATGCACCACGAAAATTTTCTGATCGCTGAGCTCATCATAATTGTGGAGCGTTTTGTCAATTACTTCATGCCTTTGCCGCGATGCTCCACTCACAATGTACATTGTCACCGCAATTCTCTTCAACGCTTCCGTTCGCAAAGCTTGTCGTAATTACAAATAATCATCATCATCATTTTTCATGTCTTCACGAAATCCAATCCATGAATCCCATCTTTGCGAAATTGATGTCTTTTCCATATTTTGATGAGATATTCATGGATATCCACTCTTTCCGATGCCTTCCAAACTCCAAATTTTGGACCCCAAAAATTTGGAAAACACTGGATAACGGTGCCACCTTGTATCTGTTCCTTTGTACAACCTCTATATGTTTTGATCCTTTGTCATTGTTCTCTTTCAAAATGGATTGTCAACAATATCTCTGGGACACAATAATTTACCATGGAAACCTGTATTGTCAACAAACACAAATAACCCAAAAATTATACAATGTTACCTTGAGGGATATTTGTCCAAAAATCTCCCCCTTTGAGTTTGTTGATAATTGTTTTCATAACAATTCTCTAGACTTTGATACCTCTATGAAGCTCCTTCCATCATCACCCAGCCATTGCCTCTTGCGATTCACATAGCGACCAAATATTCACTCACCACATACTCTAATACCACATGAGCAATGCTCGTTGTGAGAAACAAGAGTAAATGAAAAGATCATTAATGAATAACTTTATTTCTTCCACAAAATTTTGACACCCAACTGATTCAAATTTTCAAACTGTTTCCAATTGTCGATACCATCCTGATACTAATTGGTGATAGCTGTAAAACTTATGACACCATTCGAGCACCACTCTTCTACTTTTATCACGATCCTTAGTTGTTTTGATATCTACTCTTTGATGGATCACTTATATCATCATAATATTTAAAAACTCTCCCCCTATTTTATTTCTCTCCCACTATCTTGCTACTCCACCTGTCACCTTCTCCTTCTGTCTTTGACTAAGCCATTTTCTCCCTTCATTAGCCACAATTTCTCCCCCTTGAAGAAGTCACTATTTATCCCCCTTTGTCAACAAACCCAATGGTCACTCCTCTGTGGTCTAAGACATTGGAAAGAAAACATATGAGAAACATAGATAAAAACACACCATACCTCTAGGAGAGGGCTTGGGGGTTCCACATCTATACTAGTTCAAGTGTGGGGAGTCTACTGAACTCCCAAAACCAGTTGATGCCTCTCAAAAGATTTCTTGGGTAAGGCCTTTGTCAGAATGTCTGTAACCTATAGTTCTGTAGGCACATACTCCAACTTCACAATTCCTTGCTAAACCTTATCCTTGATAAAATGATACTTTATATCAATGTTCTTGGTCCTTGAGTGATGGACATGATTTTTTCTGAGATTTATAGCACTTGAGTTATTGCAATAGATTCTGATCAGAGATGTAACTTCAACTCCCATATCATCAAGCTATTGTTTCATCCATAATAACTATGTGCATTCATGAGTGGCCGCAATAGACTCAGATTTTGCGGTGCTTAATGAAATTCAATATTTATTCTTGCTTAGCCAAGCAATAAATAGTCCACCATGATAGAAAGAACCTCCTGACATTGATTTTCTATCATCTGTTGAACCGGCCCAATCTGCATCAGTATATCCCAATAACTCTGATTGAGATTTGTCACTATATATCAAGCAGAAATACATTGTGCCCTTGATTTACAGAATTATTATTTTTACTGCAAGCATGTGGCTTTCCTTTCGATTACTTTGATATCGCACTGCTTGGAATGTGGAGAAATTTTTTTTAGGTCTCATCACTATCAGGTACATTAAACTACAAATAATCTTCCTGTATTATGTGATATTAAATGCCTTGCCATTATCATCTTTTGATAATTTCATCTGGGTTGCAACTGGAGTCTTCATCTCCTTGGAATTTTCCATTCCAAATCTTCTCATAAACTCCTTGGCATATTTTTATTGAGAAATGAATGTTTCGTTGCCTCCTTGTGTCACCTGTAAACCAAGGAAAAAGGTCTACTCACCAATCATAGTCATTTTGAACTCATGTTTCATGAATTCAGAAATCTATTTTCATTATGCTTCATCTGATCCTCTAAATATTATGTCGCCAACATAAACTAGCACCATTATCCTTTGATTACTGTTGTTGATATATAGATTGTAATCAACTCCACCATGCTAGAAACCAAGCTTCTTCAAATATTGATCAAGTCTTGAGTTACATTCTTTCGGTGCTTTTTTCAGCCCATATAATGCCTTCTTCAGCTGACAAACCTTGTTCTCATCCTCATGTAGGATAAAACCATCTGTTTGTTCGATATACGTTTCTTCCTCCAGAATCCCATTCAAGAATGAAGATTTGACTTCCATCTAGAACACATTGGATTTCTGTTGCACTAAAATTTCTAGAAATTATCTGAATGTCTCTATCCTTGCAACCGGTGCAAATTTCCCATCGACATCAATTACCTCTATTTGGGAGTATCCTCTGCACACTAGTCATTATTTGTATCGAATCACTATTCCATCTTCATTCAATTTTTTGCGAAAGATGCATTTTGTCATGATGAAATTCTTGTCAACTGGCCTCGAATCAATCTCCCTGGTATAATTCTTCTCAATCTGATGAAGCTCTTCATTTATAGCCTGAACCCATTTTTCATCTTCAGCTACATCAGAAAAGCATTTAATCTTTACCTGAGATAAGAAAGATGTCTGTGGTAGTGATTTCATTCTTCTTTTCTGAACTGGAGCCGGTTGATCAACAATGATATTTTTCCTATCAATTTCAGATCTACTCCTTGGATTTGGTAAAGATATGAATTTTCCTTCTTCTTCATTCTCATCATTAGTATCTTCTTCATAATCAGTATCAACCACTTTTTGTCCTCTTGCATTACTTCCCTCCTCATCACTTTCATTATGAAATTATTTACTGTGATGTTGAATGCTCTCATCATCTTCTACAACAGTAAAGTCATTGCTCTAAACTACTTTTCCCATCCTTTTATTAAAGAATTTATATGCTTTTATTTTTCCTGAGTAGCCCATAAATATTCCCTCATATCTGTGTGACTCAAATTTCCTGTGTTTTTTTGTTGATTATAAAGCACTTACTCCCAAATATTCAAAAGTAATTCACCATTGGCTTCTTCCGGTACCACATCTTATACAGAGCTTTTCCTTCCTTCAGACATAAGAGAGCTCTATTAGAAATGTAGACAGATGTTAATACCACTTCCTTCCAAAATTTCTCTAGTAGGTCTTTTTCTATGAGCATTGTTCTAGCCATATTTTTGATGATCCGATTTCTCCTTTAAACCACTCCATTCTGTTGGGGATTTCTCACTGAGGAAACATGATGCGTTATCCCATATATCTCAAGATAGTCTTCCACTTGAATATTTGTGAATTCCATACCATTATCAGTACGAAGCATCAGAATTTTTTGTCGAAGCATCCTTTTGCAATCCCTTCAATACTGTTTTAAGCAGCTGAACACATCTGACTTATGGGAAATAAAAAATATCCATTCCATTCTACTAAAGTCATCAATGTGAAGAACATATTACCTCTTTCCATCAATTACTCTTGGTGTGATAGGTCCAAAAACATCATCATGCACCAATTCGAGCACTCTTGTTGACTTCTTCTCCTTTTCCTTATACGTATTTATGATGAGCATCCCTTTTTGGCATGCATCGCACGTGTGAGTATGATCACGTGATAGCTTGGGGAGGTCTCTTTCTACATCACACATTACCAGATATTCTAGGGATGGTTGACAAAGATGACCGAGTCGTTTATGCCACAAAATGTTTTCTTCTTCTCTGGATTGAAATCACATATCTTCTTCTCCACCTACCAGGTAGATATTTCACTTTGTTCTTTTTCCCTATATAAATACTACCCCATATCCTCCTTTGATGATACACATCTTCTTAGTAAACCCTATATAATTCCCTAACTCACATAGTTGACTAACACAAAGAAAATTGTGACTGAGGCCTTCTACAACTAAGATATCAGCACGTCTTAGCTCTTTGCCCCCAAACATGGCCTTTCATGAGCCAATAATATTCAGGCCTTCATCGTTTCCAAACATGAAAACTCTTTCTTTGTCATATTTTACACCTATAACAAGATCTTTATTAACTATCATGTGAGATGTGCAACTGCTATCAAGGATCCATACAACATAGTGATCTGATGATTTAAGGGAAATTTCTGCCACCATTACCTTATCATCATTTTTCTTCTTGGTCCATATTTTTTTCCTTCACACTCAGCATGGATTGAGTCTTCTGATCTTTCTCAGAGTATGATGCACCAGCTTTACCATGCAAAGCTGAAAATCTATTTTGAATTTTCAACTAACCCGTTGGTTCATTGATCTGCTACTTGTGAATATTTTGATTCTCATTTGGCACATTACTCTATATAGTGGAAGTACAATACCTAGCCATGTGCCCAAATCCTCGGCACCAAAAATAGTGTCCTTAGAAATATGTTCTAGAGAACTGTTCTCTATTTAGATGCCACATATGTTCTTGTTCCCTTCAGTATATCATGGATATGGAACACACATACTGTGAATGTCTCATCTTTCCACAACAATAACACCTGATATAAGGAGCATTCCTTTTTTTCACTTCTACGCTGCTAGTTTCCCCTTGGGATCTCTAAATATTCTGATTCTACTTTTCCCCCAAATCAACCTTCAATATCAGAATTGGTGTTTTCGATCTGATGTCAATTTTCACATCTTTTTGTTTTCGATCAAGCCCCCATCAGTCTTATAATCTGAACATAATTTATACTTTATTTCAATTGAACCAATATTCTCCACTTTTAGTTTCTCATATTTTTGAGTGATCTGCTTTCTTGATGTTCCAGCAAGAGTCAAGAGTTTTTCTTGATCCTTAACATGTTTTCACTAACCGAAAACTTCTTCTTCACGTTCTTCAATACACTTGATTTGATCTTTCCTTGTGTTATTCAAGCTATCAATATCCCTTTTCTATTCTTCAGTCTTTATTTTATACTCAGTAACTGATACAAAGTACTCTGGTGTTTATGACTTGATCTTCTCAATTTCTTCCATCATCTCAGACTTCTCTTCTTCAGGCTACTGCATATAGTGTTTGGCGTCATGAACAACTTTGTTGGATCTCTTTGTTTTATCTCTCCAAACTTTTATCTCCCCCATAGTAGCCTCTAACTCAACTAACATATCAACTCTTCCCTCAACTTATTCATCTTTTTCATCAGCTTCGGTTTCATTATTCTTCTGAGAACCATCGACAACTACCACCATAGAATTTTCTCCATGATCTTTGCAGTTCTCTATCTCTTCACCCTCCTCAACCTCAGACTCATCTGAACTATCATATTCCTTTGAAGGAAGGTTCTTATTCTTAATGAAATTTCTCTTGAACTGTTTCTTGCCTTTCCTATAGGTTATAGACTTCTTTTTGTGAATTTTGATTTCATTGACATAATCATCCTCTTGGTAATATTTGGGGCACCTTTCCAAACGATGTCCAACTTTTCCGCATCGAAAACAAACAAGTGGAAGCTTCCCTTTAAACATTCCTTTTCCTCTTTGATGTTTTGAGGAGAGGAATGACATCACCTCCTCTGTCTCCTCTTCTTCCTGAAAATCTTAAATGGTGAGGTTCTTCATGGCCTTGAATGCCACTTCTTTAGATTTCCTTTTTTCCGCAACATCATTTTCATAATTTCTCATTTCATATGTAATAAGGGTGTTGTGCAAGTTATCCATCTTCAGCTCTTTTGGGTCTTTTTCTTCCATAACTGAAATGTTCGGATTAAAACGAGGTGGAAGTTTCCTCAAGAAGTGCTTTAAAATTTATATGTCTTCAATAACATCTCCTAGACCTCACATGTCTTCCACTACAACATTTACCCTATCAAAAAATACATCAACATACTCATTCGGTTTCATTCTTAGATCTTCATACTTGTTCCACAACACTTTCAACATTGCCTCTCTGACCATTGTATCTCCTTCATATATATCCAATAGCTTTTTCCACTTGGCATGTGTTGTTTTTCATGACATCACCTTCATATAAATAGAATTGGATAGGGCTCCCCCAGAATCACTAATTTCCTTGGCATCAGTATCAAATTCTCTATGCTCAGCTTCAGATAAATCACCACTATTGATATCGATTGTTATGCCATGAATTTCTATTGTGAACACATCCATTCCCAAGGATAGAAAATAGTATTGAATCCAATTAATCCATAGATGAAAATTGTTCTCATTGATGATCGGAATTCCTTTTCAATTAGTGACCTCCATTTGAGAGAGAAACACAGATATCAACCTTTTTCTCTGATACCAATTGTTAGGTCCACAAGGCAAGATACACTGAGAGGGGGTGAATCAGGGTATGAAATATTAAAAAAACTACCATGTTTGATCTTTTGTTTTTTCAGTTGGAAAAAACTCTCTTCTCTCTTCTTCCTATTACAGAGTATGAAGAAACCCTAAATCGTGCACAATACACAACAATTTTTACTTAGTTCACCCTCACAAGGCTATGTTCAAGTAGAATACATCAGCAGTGTGACAATGTACCGATTCCACTATAAACGCACTACTGTTTACAAGTTCGAAGCGGACTCACTATCCCTCCTAGTTTACAACCAATCACAATTTTAGAACTCACTGATCTCTCAACTGAAGTGCTCTTTCTACTTCCTCAGAAGATCCACTCACAGTTTATAGACCTGTAGGTCTCTTCATTACCACTAATGAAGGAATCCTCCACTAAAATTATATTCTCTATTGAAGTCCAAATTTCATCCACTAATTAATACCCCTTTTCCCCTGACCACTGGGAACCATACTTTGAAAAGTACCTTCTCAAAGCACCTTACTTCGTGAGGCTCCCAATTTAGCGAAGCACAAACAAGAATTCGCGAAGTTATAGACTAATAAAATCCACTTTGAGCGATACCAAGCACACCATGTGTCGGATTGAGTTGCGTCTAATTGATACATTACAAAAATAACTATGGATCATTATCCTGATGTATCAAAATAATCTGATTTTTTTCTATATTTTGAGTATGTCACTTATCATTTTTACAAAAATGACCATTATAAATAAAAATACACTCTTGGATTCATTCTAATAACACCATGTATCATATTGAGTTTTGGATGATTCATATACATCACAAATGACATATGGATAATTGTTTTAAAGTATCAAAAAATTGAATATGTATGCTCATTTTTTAGTATATAATGTGTGTTTTTACCTAAAATGTAAATTATAACCTAAAAACATACAGTTCAAGTCATATCGAGAACACAGTACATCAGATTGAGGTGTGGTTGATTGAACCATCTCCTTATTCCCATTATTTAAGTTGTATCCAAAATGTCCAATCTCTCATGAGAATGACCATCTTCGAACTGACCTCCCCAACTCCAGAAAAATAATCCACCTCTATAATAAAACAATTCATATGTTAATAATAAAATAAAGAAATAAACTAACAATAAATATGAAACAATGTATAAATAAAATGAAAATTTTGAAATGAAACCGTGAAATTTGAGTCATATCGAGTACACCATGTACCATATTGAGATATGGTTGATTCCGATGTGACTTTTTATCCAATAATGAATTTAAAATTTTAGGATATCTAATAATATTTCTATTTGATAACCCGGAATGTTGAATGTGTTGGAGAATTAAAAAAATTAATCACTATGTGTTCATCATCCTTATTTAGTGCATGATCATAGTACACTAGTGAATCATCCTTGTTCATATAGATATTTCATTATGATATCTATGAAAATTAACATAATAAGTGCCAGATAAAAATTACAAGGAAGTTAACAGAAACAGTAGATAAAATTATGATAAAATAAACTAAATAAGTATTAGGAAGTCACATCTTCATGATATATATGTACATTCTGATAACATGAATGTTTTCTAGTTGTTTCTAATAAATCAACTTCTATATTTAAATATAATACTTTTAATAGTCTTAGTTTTACTAGAATAATATTAATACAAAAATTATTAATTTATAATTTAAATTAAATTGTAATTATATTTGAAAATACCCCTTTGAAGATTCAAGTCTTTTTATGGTATGTGATATATTTTATAAACTTACAAAAGTAATAACCAAAATATTTTCCATTAGTTTCTTTTGGAAACTAAATAATCAATGCAAAAAATAAGTAATCTATTTTTATTTATGTTTTGATAGTGAACTATTTTTATATATACACTAATACTTATCCACTTATAGAATTCGGTAAGCTCCTTGTACACATAGATTTTCCTTATGCCATGATTTTGAAAATATATAAAAATGGCTTTATTATTACAGAATTATTACTAAAACATAATATAAAATATATAATTTTTTCATTATTTATAAAATGTTACATGTTGTGCATTAAAAATTTAAAAATAAAATCATGTGTGGTCAGATTTTTTTGTATCCATTCAATGAATCCCAAAAATAAATCATCGGACAATCTAAATTGAGTATAATGAGTGCCCAGCACTACCTAAAAAATAAAAAGTAATAAGTATTGAATGGAATGAAACTATATTTTAAATTATTAAATTGTAGATTATTACCACCTCATTATTGGTAATAAGAATGGTATATCGTCCATAAGTTTCCCTCCAAACACTACACCCAGTTTTTCTACAATTTCATCAATTTGATATAATTCCTTTAAGGATGTTTGTGTAGAAGTGATGTGAGGAATAATGATCCCATATTTATGTTCATTGGGTTTTCAATTAAAATAGTATCGATATAGAAAGTTACTAAAAATATGAATTGTATTAAGTCATAATTGACATAGTAGACTGCTATTTGAAAAAAATACCATCAAAACACACCTCTTGTATACATTGAAAACTGAGACCTCTAATCATTCATACATGATAATTTCATCAACATTATCAAGATTAATTTATTTTATAGTTGTCTCTTTGTACATATGTTCTTCAAAATAAACAATGAAATTACTACCACTTTATAACCTTTTATCTACATGAACCAACAATGTTAGTAAATGTGGAAGTTGAAAGGGTGGGGTAAAGGTTATTTGTTAAGATATTTCTAATTTCGTAGTTGATCTTTTAGAATTTTTTGATTAGACCATTTATTTCACACCTTACGTTTTTTATTCTATAATAACTAGTCATCAGTTTATACATTTTTCCATTGTTTGTTAAAGGTTTTCCATTAAAAATAAATTGAAAATTAATACCTCCTTATCGAAATGTTTTTTTAAAAGATCTAACTACCATGATACTAATTTTATTATAACTTTCTCAACCATATGAATATCTTCATCATCAATTCGAATAGGTAGCTCGACAGTTGGTGTAATATTCGAGAATTTTCTTAAGGTGTATTTTTGTTTATGATTTAGTATAAGTCCCATATTTTTTATAAATATATGTTATCTAAGTTCATCTGATGACTTGAGGGTGTTCTGGTGGATAGGGACACAAAAAAAGAGGAAAAAGGAGTTTCTGGGCATGTTGCACAGTTTTCACACGGTTAGTTCAAATTGTGTAGATCATCATAGGAAACCGTGCAAGGGGTGATTTTGGGATAGTGTCTCTCATATGGTTTATGCATGGTTTGGAAAACCATGTGGGTGAACCATGCAGAGGGTTGATTTTGGGAAAGTGGCTCACACATTTTTTTCACATGGTTTGGAAAATAGTGCAGGTAAATCATGAAACCTAGTAATGTTGAGAAATTTACAACATTTCCACTCTGAGATTTTAAAGCGTCACTGAATATTTTACTCATTATCCTCCCCTAAACCTTACTGATAAACAAAATCACACAAGATCTTCCATGGATGATTCTACTCCGATCCTAGGCCTTTTTTAGCATCGTCGGTTGTAGATCAATACTTCAGGTAAGTATAATCTCCTCCTTGCTTCCCTTTCTTGGTTAGGGTTTCTATCTTTCTATCCACTCCATTAAAATATCTAAAACCCTTCTTTAATAGGAAAATAAAATTTAAATCATTAATAGGTGGTCGAATCCAGATCTAAGGCCATGTTTGGGAGTGAGTTTTCCAACGGATTTGTGGTAGGTTTCCAATAAGTTATATCCCCTAGTTTAATTGTAGATTTGTTGCATGTTCAATCATGTTTTTTCGGTGCCTCTTGGTTTTATTTTGACACATTCAGTGAGGTTTTTCATTTGGGTGTATAAATGTTATATATGAACCCTCATGGTCTATAAGAGATGCATCGAGGATTATTTGACCAATTTAAGGTCATCCATGGGGTGTGATGGTACTTTATAGACCTAGAATTAGTTAAGTAAGTTCAAGGTTGTTGTGTGATCATGTATGTTCCCTTTTTGAGTATGTTCATATTCATAATGGAATCCCAAATGTTATATTGGTTAATTTTGGTTGGGGTATGAGGCTTATAAAATATGTTTTATATGCCTATGTGAGTTTGTGAAAGTGAAATGGTGAATATTCAAAAAAAATTATGCTATGTGAAATATGAAATTGGTTAAAGGGGGTTTCATAAGGGGTTTTATGAATTTGTATAATGGTTTTATATAAGGGAGTTATTGAATTTTATTAGTGATCTAGGCTTGGGAGTGGTAATTTCGCTAAATAGGCTAAGTGATGTGAATGGAAATGGTTTAATGGGTTATGACACAAGATTATTTACCATGTTGATTATTATGGAATATGATTTTTATATGTATAGGTTGTGTTTGGTTGTGGTACAGTTTTCTATGGTGAATGGATGGATGAGCAAGTGCGTGTGGATTGAGGTGTGGGATAAAGGACTAAGGATCTTCATAGAATTCGAGTTGGACTGATGCTCTAACTCCACCCACAATGCACGGGTTAGGGAAGGGGATAGAGGTATATTCCCCTTATAGTTTTTTCCACTTGGACTGAGGCTTCTAGGTGAGAATATTGTGGTGTTGTTATATGTTATCCCTAGTGAGTTAGAGAATTATTTATTCCCTTGTGAAAAATGATAAATTCCATTAACCTTATATAAATTATTTGAATTCCCTACATATGAACTTCTTTATTCATGATAAACAAGTAATGAACAAGACATAATGAATTAGAATCGTAATTAGTATAGCTGGGTAGAGAAAGCTAACAAGTGGCCCTTGAATTTTCTTACCATTTCATGATAATTATTTAAACTTGAATTCCCTATCTGTTTGACTAGATATTTCTAGACACCATTGGTTTAGGCCTACTGAGTTGTACTCACACCCTGATATGGTCATTGTAGGGTACCCAAGCAGATTTAATGCTTGTATTTTATGGAAATGGAAAGGGACCTATGATAGAGAGTTGAGTTGGAAATGGGACATATGTGGATGAGGTTCCAAACATGGAGTCAATACTGTTTCAGGGATTCTGTTGTTTTCATTTATTTTGGGTTTTGTTAACTTGGCATTATGGCATGGCATGAAATATTTACTATTTCTTGTGGATTGTACCCAGTTTGGTAGGTGTTTGGTTATGTGTTTTATTGGAAGTTTCCTATTGTTTCTGCAATTTATATTGTGATATTCTATGGATTACTATATTAAAGAGGGTATAGTCTCCCCATGTGACCTATTAGTCCCTCGATGCTAGTCAGAAACCTTTGGCATATAGGGAGGTGCACATGAGGATATTTGATGACTCAGGCTAGGGACATTACAAAGTGGTATTATGGGAGGTATTTTTCTATAAATTTCTATTTAGGAATGGTAGAAAAGAGGTTAGGAATGTGTCGATCCTTGGTAATGAGTTCGTTCCTGTTAAAATAGTGGGTTCCCTAAACCCAACAATTCAGTGCTAGTGATTACCATATCATGTATACAGTTATCTATACATGATGTCATCTTACCATTATAGTGTAGAATGTTTTGTATCCACTATTGAAATGGTAATGTCCAAAGATTAATTGTCATATCAAAATGTTATTGTAGTTCCCAAGCTATAATGAGAACCTTGAGATACCATCAAACTAATCATAAATATATGTTCTATAGTCTAGATACATCTTAATGAGTAGACACAGTAGATGTTTGACAAGTAGGTGTTGGGGTATCATAAGTATTGAGACTTCTTCCCATAAAGTTCACACTTGGTGATCTCCATTATTGAGATCATGAGGAATGACCCACCAATAAAAACTCCACATGTTTTGGGTGTCATTGGATGTTCCTGTCTATGATCATGTGTAATGGTATCCTGATTTGAGATCATTACCAATGTATGTCATTTGATTGCGTACTTTGATGCAAGACGAAAACCATTTAAATGAATTCGTCGATAGGTAGTTTGTGTTGGGTGCATCATTAGTGGAATGGCATTGGTTGAATGGTCAAGAAAGTATTTGTCGCTTCCAGGTTATGGAAGTAAAATATATCACATGCCATTTTGATATGGATGGAAGTACCTTTATAATACCATGGCCATGTCAGTCCAAGGTAAATCCATACAGTGACATCAATAAACAATAAAGCAAGAAAAGGGTGACGACATGAGAGTGTGTCCTACTTTATGAGATATTATATACAAAGCGATTATATTACAGAGTGCGTGTTCGTAGGTTGGTTTTTATTATTGGGGAAATCCTTATCTTTTCTGGGGCCCTGATGGGTTTCTAGATCCCGCTCTTGGTCTATGAATAATATTCACTGCTATCGAGATAAGGGTATAGAGGGTCACACACAATATCGTATTCAAAAATATGCCATATTCAGTTGAATAGAATTTTTGGACATGGTGGGCCCCACCACTGGGGTTTGAGATTTGTCCATGGTTAAATGATCACCAATTTAATAAATAAATTCATAGTATTCGAGTTTATAATTATTAGTATTGAATTTATTTATTAAATGTATTTATTAGTTTTACGTAAATACATAAAAAAAATTAATCGACGAATATTAAATTATTCAAGGTTCAATTAAAATTTATGGGAGTGATGAGTTGAGTTAATGACTCAATTATTATCGCGTAATATATTTTAATATATTACAAGTGAGTGATAATAATATTTATGACTCGGTTTAGTAGTCACAAAATGTCATTGATAGTGCGTTAAGTATCCAGGGCTGGTGAGGTTGTACCACTTATTTTAATTAAGCGCTATAAATAGAAGAGGAGGGGCTATTGATAAATACTATTCATGGGGATTCTCTCTCCTCTTCTCTCTCCCATGATCTAGAGGGAGATTATCTGGATCCAAGGGTCTTGGATTGAGCTCCCTCTCAGACATCGCTAGTGAAGTGATGCGATGATCATTCGAGCTTCAAAGGCATCATCACAATTCTGTGCTAGCACCCGGATCATGACGAAAAACGCTCTTGTGGATTCCTTGAAGCATGTGTGGATGATCTAGTGGAATTAAACTTATGATTATTTGAGCATAAATCACCAATGACGAGAAGACATCATGCATGGCTTCAAATTTAAATCGGGTATTTTTACGGTTTATGTTTTTTCTTAAAACCCTTCACGCGAGATCCTTAGATTTTATTGGGTTTCTCTCCACCGACGTCGACAACTTTACGTCGATCATCAGTGGAAAAATTTTAAATCCCACCTGTTTTGGGATTCTTCTTTTCGATCTATTCTAACATGTTGGTATCAGAGGGAAGTGTGTCATTTTTAATCCAAAATAAATAAATTTTAAATAAAATATGAAGATGTCATTGTTATGGTCTGAACACTGTAGACCGTGTTTGAATCTGATATCGGATGACCCATCTGCAGTCATCCAAAGTTTAAAATCAGAATTAAACCAGTTTTTTTTTATCACCGGGTGGACATTTGATTATCGGATTAGTATTTTCCAGTGAACCTTAATAATTATTATTGTTTTAATAATTTTGTTATAAATATAATATTTTGATTATAATAATAATTTTATTATTATAATATTATATTATAATAATATTTTTTATTATAATGTTTTAAATTTTCCAGTCTAAATATAGACTAAGAAAAAAAATTAAAGGGAGGGGAGACTTGCTTTGTAGGTCTTCATTTTTATAAAAAAAAATTAAAAAAATATTTTTTTTTTGAAGAATGGACAGACCAACCAGGTCGTAAAAAACGAAACAGGGTAGGGCCGATCAGCCCCCCTATTCACCGTGCAGTAACCCCAGCCACCGCCTCTTCTGCCCCGTGTCACTACTGCAAACTAGGTCAGAACCTTGCGTCCTAATCCCCCTGTTCACCATGTCGCGGCCCAAAGAGGGCCACCTCCTTCCCCCTCCCCGCGGAAGCAGTGCGCCAGAAGCCACCCTGCCTCCTCCTTCTAAACCAGGCACCGCCACCAGCTGGCGCATGACAGGCCACCTCCGCCTCACCTGGTCTCTCCCCCTCATGTAGCAGAAGGCCACCCCCCCCCCCCCCTCGAGCCTTCTGCCTTCTACCCGAAGAAGCAAGCGGTGGCTCTAGGCGACCGCCTCCCTCACCTCGACCCTGCTACACCTGAACCGCCTTGCTGCAGCAGCAACTCTTAACTACACCAAGTCAGCACCATCCGAATGCTCGATCCTTCCTACACACAGTGGTGCACAGTGGAGGATTTTTTTTTACGTTTTAAAAAAAATATATTTTCCAGAAAACACTTCTGGCAATTTTTTTTTAAAATTGCACCTCAAAGGCGGCATCCCGGATGCCGCCTATGCATTTCGGGGGCAAGGCGGCATCCACGATGCCGCCTTTGCGCTGCGGGTGAAAGGCGGCATCCGCGATGCCGCCTTTCTGCTAAAAAAATATTTTTTTTGAAAATTTTTTTTTTATTTTTTGTTTTGTTTTGTTATATATATATATATATATATAAACAAAACAAAAAAATTTGGAAGCATTTCTCTGCTATTAAAGATCCAGCGCTACAGCCAATATAGCAGTCTGGATTCTGACAGAAACTCTTACCCAGGCCTCCCTTTTATAAGATGGTTTGCCCTAAAAATCATTCTGCATTTTCGATGTGGGATTCAGGTTCTACCTTTACTGTGCAGTACATTCTGCATTTCCGATGTGGGATTCTGTTTCAAGTACGTAACTTCAAAATACAATAAAATATAAACTATAAGGCCAATATAAATGAAATTTTAAACATTTATTAAACATATAATAATTAGTTGAAAAAAAAAATAATTTCCTCAAAAATGTTGATGAAAAATAATCTATAACCTTTCAAAACCGCCTACTCGAAACTTAAAAATGTTTCAAATTTGTGAATTTGAAGGACTGTAAAATATAAACTATAAACCAAATATAATTGAAACTTTAAACATTGATTAAACATATAATAAATAGTTGAAAAGAAAAGAAATTTCTAAAAAAATGTTGATGAAAAGTAATTTATAAGCCTTCAAAACCGCATACTTGAAACTTAAAATTTTTCAAGTGTGTGAATTGGAAAGACCATAAAACATAACATAGAAGACCAATATAAATGAAACGTTAAAAATTGATTAAAGATATAAGAAATAGTTGAAAACAAAAGCAATTTCCAAAAAAATGTTGATGAAAAATAATTTATAAGCTTTCAAAACCACCTACTTGAAACTTAAAAATGTTTTAAGTACGTGACTTTGAAAGATTATAATTATATTACTAATTAACTGATTAATTATTATATAATTAATAGTTATATTTATAATTAACTAATTAATTATTATATAAGTAATAATTAATGAGTAATAATTAATAATTAATAATTTAATGAATAGTTATAATTAATATTTATATTACTAATTAACTAATTAATAATTACTAATTACTTATTAATAATTATTAATTACTAATTACTAATTATAATGAATAATTATAATAAATATTTATATTACTAACGAACTAATTAATAATTAATAATTACTAATTACTAATTAATTAGTTATAATTATTAATTGTACTTCTAATTAACTAAATATTTATTATATATGTAATAATTATATTACTAATTAATTATTATATAATTAATGATAATATTACTAATTAACTAATTAATTATGACATATTTAATTATTAATAATTAGTAATTAATAATTAAAAATTATAATGAATAAATGTAATTAAAAATTATATTACTAATTTACTAATTAATTGTTATATAATTAATAATTATATAACTAATGAACTAACTAACTATTATATAATTAATTATTAATAATTAATAATTAATAATTATAAGGACTAATTGTAATTAATATTTATATTACTAATTAACTAATTAATAATTAATAATTACTAATTACTAATTAATAATTAATAATTAATAATTATAATGAATAAATGTAATTAAAAATTATATTACTATTTTAGTAATTTATTATTATATAATTAAAAAGAATATTACAAATTAACTAACTAATTTTTATATAATTATTTATTATTAATTACTAATTAATAATTATAATGAATAATTATAATTAAAAATCATATTACAAATTTACTAATTAATTATTATAATGAATAATTTTAATTAAAAATCATATTACAAATTTACTAATTAGTTATTATATAATTAATAATATTATTATTAATTAACTAATTAATTTTTACATAATTATCTATTAATAATTACTAATTAATAATTATAATTACTTGTTATAATTAATTATCTTATTTATAATTAACTAATTTATTATTATATAATTAATTATGATATTACTAATTAAATAATAATTTAATATATAGTAAATAATTATATAATTAATCATTATATTACTAATTAAGTATTATATAAATAATAAATAATAATTAATAGTTATAATGAATAATTATAATGAATTAATATATTACTAATTAACTACTTATTTATTATATAATAATTTTTAATAATTACTAATGAATAATTATAATGAATAATTATATTAATAATTAACTATTATATAATTAATTATTAATAATATTAATTTAACAGTTAAATAAATTATTATATGTTTAATCCATGTTTTAACTTTAAATTATATCGGTCTTATAGTTTATATTTTAGTCTATAAAAACCGCATACTTTAATCATTTTAAGTTTCAAGTAGGTGGTTTTGAAAGCTTATAAATTATTTTTCATGAACATTTTTTACGAAATTCTTTCTATTTTCGACTATTTGTTATATGTTTAATCTGTGGTTTTTGTTTCATTTATATCGGTCTTATAGTTTGTATTTTATAGGCTTTCAAAGTCACGTGCTTGAAACATTTTTAAGTTTCTTGTTGGTTGTTTTGAAAGCTTATAAATTATATTTCATCAATATTTTTTATGAAACTCTTTTTATTTTAAAATATTTGTTTTATTTTTAATTCATGTATTAAGATTCATTTATATTGGTCATATAATTTATATTTTATAAGCTTTGAAAATCACGTACTTGAAACTTATTATGTTTAAAGTAAGTGGGTTTGAAAGCTTATAAATTATTTTTTATCATCATTTTTTATGAATTTTTTTTGTTTTCAACTATTTTTTATATGTTTAATCCATGTTTTAAGTTTCATTTATATTAGCCTTATAGTTTATATTTTATAGTCTTTCAAAGTCACGTACTTGAAACAGAATCCCACATCGGAAATGCAGAATGTTCTGTGCAGGAAATGGAGAACCAGAATCCCACATCGGAAATGCAGAATGATTTCCAGGGTAAGATCTCTTATAAAAAGGAGCCATGGGTGAGAGCTTCTGTCAGAATCCAGATTGCCGTAATGGCAGTAATGCTGGATTTTAAATAGCGGATAAATTCTGCTGAAAATTTTATTTTATTTTATTTTTGTTTTGTTTTGTTTATATATATATATATAAACAAAGCAAAACAAAATAAAAATAAAAATTAATTCTAGAAAAAATATTTTTTTTCTGTTTTAGGGGAAAGGAGGCATCTAGGATGCCGCCTTTCACCCGAGCCCAAAGGCGGCATCAAGGATGTCGCCTCTGTGGCGTATTTTCGAAATTTATTTTAACCTAGCCTATTTTTAAAAAATATTTTTTTAAAAAAAATTATTTAAAAAAACCCCATAGTGGCGCACAGTAGGGCCTCCTCGCAAACATGTAGTTGTCTGGCACACCAGGCACCAGGCGCCTCCTATGTCCCGACAGCAAGTAGCGCACCACTATGAGACCACCCAACCAATCCCAGCCACCTGCAACCCACAATGGCCCTCACTGCAGCTGCATTTCCACCCGTGCTGGCTCCGGCCTCCTACCAGTCTCCTCTTATCTTCTGCTCCAGGTCACCCACAATAGTCTGCAGCGTCCATCAGTATGGCGGTCCAAGCCAATGGGCAAGCTTTGGGCTATACTTCACCTCCGCCGACTGACCCACTAAGTGGCATTGCAGGCGCCCCTCGGGCGATGTAATCCCTTGCCACTCCATACAAACTAGACCAGTAGCGAAACGGGTATTAGTGGTTCCTCCCATCCTGGAACAGGATTGGGTGGGCATGTTGGACCCAAAACACCTCTACATGGGGTCGGTTCCCCCTGAAATGGGCCTGCATAGTTTTGTCCTGAAGTGCACTGGCCCTGCGCGAATGTTAATGGGCCCAAGTGAATTAATTTAATCAAAAATTAATTAAAATAATTAATTTACTTATAGTTGATAATTAAATTAATTAAATATTCATTTTTTGTTATTAATATTTATATGCGGTGTAATTAATTTAATGTGGAGATTACTAAAATTAATTAATAAATTTATTTTTCAGTTTTTTAGAGCTAAATTAATTAAACGAGACCTAACGACGAGATTTTTTGAATTAAAATTAGAGTGAATTTTTTTTTCAATAAATAATTCCCTCAGAATTTATTTTAATGAAAGTTTAATTTTATTCTGAATTTATTTAATATATGTGAGTTTAATGCGTATATGACTGATCGTGAGTTGGAGACCGACCAATGCATGTCTAGTGCTTCATTGTTTATTTAATTATTTAATTAATTATTGAATGTAGTTTTGTAATAATTATTTTAATTAAATAGAAGGTGATTTGTGTATCATCTCAAGGGTTATTATATGTATAAGGGCATGCACACCCATTTTCTAAGTTGTATATTTTATACCATAAGATCCCCCCGTCTGTGTGTGAGTACTATTTTATAATGGCAAGACAAGGCTTGATGCACTTCGCGCCAAGTGACGGTAATGCACTAGACAGCAGTTGGATGCATTGGATGAGCAGACAGTGTTATTCAAGTTACAATCCACGCGACTAAAGGTACTTACCCCTAGGGTTTTAGGTTTATCTGTTATTCACTCAACAGATCAGCCAATAGTACTGGCTCATGATTAGGTGTTCATTTTGTTTTGTATGGTTTATTATTTTTGTGCATGTGTAATTTATTTCACGATCAAATGGTATAATAATAAATAAGAATGCAAGATAAAATGAACATGTGATGCAATGAAATTTCTATTTCTTGCACGATCAGTTGTGAGTGTGATCACATAGTATGTACATATAAAAATATAAAATGATTTCATTCTTCACATTAAAAACAATAAAAAACACAAAAATATATATTAAGTTATAACTACCTTCCGTCATTCATGTTTGGACAAAACCAGCTGTTTGAGGTGTCAGTCATGCCATAGCTGAGGGTGACTCTAACTACCAGGGAGTCCTTATAAGAATTATGGGTTGACTTAACTAAAATTTCAGAAAAGAAATAGGTATAGTTAGATTTTTGTAATTTTAGAGGCAAGCATTGAGTAAATCATGTTCTGATTTTAAGAAGCTGTGACTTCACTCAACAGATCAAGGAACTGAAAGTTAAGCATTTGACCAGCCAAAAGCCCACCAAGAACCCTCCAAGTAGTTGTGTAGCCATAGCTTGTAGACTTTGAGGGGTGGATCGGGGATCCACTCCAGTAGAATACTCTAATGACAGAGTATTCTAGATCAAGCCCAGAAGGTTCCTAGAATCTAATAAAATAGAGGGAGACATTAAATGATTTAAGTAATTAATCAAAAATGTCTCCACTGGAAATTCAGATATAAGGCACTAATATTCTAAAATTCATTTTTTTTAGAAAAAATAGCAAGTTATACCACAAGATTAAAACTTCGATATTATAATGGAAAAAGTAAATGTTGGCACAGACACGAGTATCCCTGAATAGTACAGGCACATGATCATAGTACTATGATATAGAAAACTAATGGTGTTAGTGTCCCCACCACTGTTAAACTACATCAAGAAGTGAGTGGGAAAATTGCTTAGAGGAGACTAATGTACAAATCATATGATAGTTATATCATTATGCTTTCATCAACATTCTGTGCTAGCTTCAGTCGCTACACCAAGACATGGATGACAAAACATGACGTCTCATCTCCGAGATGTTTTTAGGGAGAAGGTGAAGCAATGATATGAATAAGGCGAAGTTTACACTGGCATGTGTAAATTGGAAGATTGACAATGATCTTTTAATGGATCCCTTTCTCATATCATTTCACCTTTTACTCATGTTTCGTTTTATGTAATAAAATGAACAAGTAATGAGTAAATGCTCCCTTACCAATTAAGGTAAGCTTCACTAGGTGAATAAGAATAAAAGATAGTTAAGTTTTAATTCTTATGGAGAATAAATTGAAAGACAACGTGAAAAGTTCAAAGGAATTTAATAACAATGGTTCATTTACAACGTCCTTCAATTATTGAGGTATTAACAAACGTTATTTGAAATTCAACTTATAAAATAATACAATGGATGTTTAAAATCAATAAACTGACTTAAATAAGTAGGTTGTCACTTCTACATCAGGCATATTCATCAATGTAATGTTTCCTTTTACTACATGGGTTTTTAATATTATAGGTTTTGACATATGTGTATTTAAATACAATTACCATATAAGTATAGAAACATTACTAAAAGTCAGATATATTCCCCAAGTTTATTTGAAAGGGTGATTCATAAGACAATGGTGAGAAGTACATGACTTCTTTAATTTCCAAGTGATACATTCGTGTTGAACTATTATTGAGTATAACCATAAACATTAATCTCATTTTTCCTTGGACACATGGATACATTCTTTCAAGTTCTGGAATGAATGATGTTTTTGGTAAAAACAATCACTAGTTTAGTAATACATGAATCATAGGCAATTAGTGATGAATATAAATGTAGGACTTATACCTAGTTGTGAAAGGAAAATTCATTGTCAACTAATACTAAAAGTGGATTTCATGAATATACAAAGTATGGTATTTAAGATCATCACAACTAAATACTTTTGGTATTATTGATGTCTTTTGTTTGGACAAAGGAGACATTAGAAATAAAGGTATGTCACAAAGATTTTGGAAGTCGTTCAACAAGTAAGAATGCACTATTCCAAATATAATCTAGAGGTATATATACTTCATAAAATTCCTTTAAGTATTTAAGGAATAATAAAGTGAAGTATATGCCTGGTCCAGAGATATGAGTTGCTTCAGGTTGGGATACCGAAGAATATCTCGACCCATCATTCATCAATCATGAAAATGTAGCATGGAGAAATTCCTAAATGAAATTACCTTATCGACATCAAAACATTGATTTTAATGAGGATTATTGAAGATGAAGTCTTATATATCAACATTGAACAACAAAATGTAGCATGGATTAATTCCTAAATGAACATTTTATACATCAAAGTATTGATGTAAGTATTATTAATGTTACAACTAGCAGAAAATTCCATTATATTTTATGAAATGCTTTGAAAATAATGGCTATATCCCACAACCTTATGACAACTATAATGAAAAATGGATATCATATGAGTCATATTATGATATAAATACATTATGTAATAAGGAAATGTGTTGGGATGCAAATAGTTTGTTCGAGAATAAACAAAATTGTGTCAAGACAAACATATTGTGCATTTAGTGTAATAATCCTAACAGTTTTTTTAGATGTTACATAAACCCCTATGATAGAAGATTGGGTTGTCAAGAAAAAACTACACTTCTATATAAGTATCCACATCTCTATTATGGATAGTGGGAGCTATATTAAATTGTGTTTATTCAATGCTCAAGATGCCAAAATTACTGGCATATGAACTAGTTCCAAAAGCTCATGTGAAAAAAAGTATGATCCATAGACACATCCTGCGTAGGAAGGATAAAAATATTGTGATGGTTTTTATTCACCACGATCGGTGATCTATTACTCAATATGAATAATATTTCTCACAAGTAATAAGTTTATGGTAATTAGCTAAAATTGACAAGACCAAATAAAATTCAATTAATGGATTCCATGTATCAAAGTGCAAATGGTATTGTTATTTTGAATACTTCTGTGGGTATTTAGGTGAGTTGATACATGGATGGTACACGTGTAGTACCAATAAAGAATTATTGGTTTGAACAAGTCGTTATGATTAAATCTGTTAGAATTTTACTTATCATATATAATATCTATGACCAAATTATTCAGCATTGGATTTCCTGACCACCAATCATGGATGGTGTCTATACGATGCAACCATAAAGGGATGGTCACGTCACAAAATGCTAATAATGGTTTCAAGTTACTAAAATCTAGTATTGGATTAAAGTAAGAAACATGATCCTAGAATATACATTGGAAAAAAAAAATCCATGTGTCTATGAGGGGTTAGTGGGAGCACCAATGTTTTCCAACAATAATATTTTTGGCAACATATGGAAAACAAACATTGGTCTTACAGTTAGTTAAGAACAAGATAAAATTTATCCCCCAATGATGGAATTAATGTAGTAACTTATTTTCTAGGGAACATGATCTACTAAGGTAGATCTATAGGTTTCTTGGTGCTAGTTAATTGTATATATAGTGAAATTGTATTGAAAAATACAAGTAAGAAAAATTCAAGAGATGAATTTTTGCCCATGTCACAGGGCATAATCTCTCCATGTTGACCTGTCTGTGACATGGGAAGAGATAAACGTGGAGATTTGAAATCTATACGTCAGAGTGATGAATCAATTATGCATGCTAAGATATATACAAGAATAGATACTGCCAAGGTGTATTGAGAATATATCAGTTATATCCAGGATCACTGTAAGGGATGCAATCAAAACTATCTAATTGTATGTTGGAAGTACATAAGATATATACCTGGTAAGTTGAGAAGGAAGGACACTAGTTTTTGGGGATACAAAATAGACTTCCAAAGATAAATGTGATCTAATATTTCAATTAAGCTAAAAAGTGATGATCGAGAGAATCTCATAAAAGACAGTGGTAGCCATACCTACAAAGACCGAGTACGTTGCAGCTTCTAAGGGAGTAAAGAAGAAAATAAATGCAATGATTTGTTCCAGTGCTTGGAATCATAGTTGATGATAAAATTATTATCATAATGTAAAATATGATATTCTTAATAGAAAATATTCCAAGTAACAACAGTGGACAAAAGGGATATACTTGGGATACTATATCTTGAGAAGTTTTGCTCACGGAGATGAGGTCTCTATTAAAGAATTGACATGAGACAGAACCGTGGATGGCCCAGTTACTAAATCCATTAATCAGCAGAGACATGATGTTCATTATGTGAGTAGCTAATGGGTTTGGTTATCAAGTTGGATTTAGTGTAAGTGGGAGTGTTAAAATAGTGGGTTCCCTAGACCCAACTATTCAGTTATTTTGATTACCATATCATGTATACAGTTAGCTATACAGGTTGTCATCTTAACATTGTAGTGCATAATTTTCTACGTGCACTATTGAAATGGTAATGTCCAATGATTAATTTTCATGTTGAACATTTATAGCAGTTCCCAATCTATAATGATAACCTTGAGATATAATCACACTAATCCTAAATATATGTTCAATGGTCTAGATACAACTTACTGATTGGACACAGTAGATGTTTGACTAGAAGGTGCTGGGGGATCATAATCATTGAGACTTCTTCTCATGAAGTTCTCTCTTTGTGATATCCAGTAGTGAGATCATGAGGACTGACCAACCAATAGGAACTCTACATGTTTGGGGTGTCATTGGACATTCCTATCTATCATCATGTGTAATGGTATCTGGACTTGAAATCATTACCAATGTATATCATTTGATTGCATGCTTTGATTCCAGATGAAAACGATGGCAATGAAGTCATGGAGATGTAGTTTGTGTTGGGTGCATTATTAGCGGCATAACATTGGTTTATTGGTCATGAAAGGATTTGTCACTTCTAGTTTATGGAAGTAATATATATATCAACCCATGTTGATATGGATGGTAGTACCTTTATAATTCCATGGCCATGGCAGCCAAGGGTAAATCCATCCAGTTACATCAAAGAACAATAAATCAAGAAAAGGGAGATGACATTAGAGTGCGTCCTTCTTTATGAGATATTATAGACAAAGATATTATATTACACAATGTGTGTTCGTAGGTTGGTTATCACTGTTGTGGAAATCCTTATCTTTTCAGGGGCCATGATGGGTTGCTAGATCCCACTCTTTGTCTTTGAATACTATTCACTACAATCGATATAAGGGCCTAGAGGGGCACACACAATATCATATTCAAGAATCTTCCCTATTCATTTGAATAGATGTTTTGGACATGGTGGGCCCCACCATGTGGGTTCAAGATTTGTCCAAGTTAAACGAGCACCAATGCAATAAATAAGTTCATATTGTTCGAGTTTAGAATAATAATTATTGAATGTATTTAATAAATGTATTCATGAGTTTTAAGTGAATAGATGAAAAAATATAAATTGGAAAATATTAAATTATTCAAGGTTCAATTAAAATTTATCGGAGCGACGAGTCGAGTTAATGACTCAATTATTATCGCATAATATATTTTAATATATTACAAGTGAGTGATAATAATATTTATGACTCAGTTTAGAAGTCATAAATTTTCATTGATAGTGTGTTAAGTATCAGGGGCCGGCGAGGCTATACTGGGTATTTTAAATAAGCACTATAAATAGAAGAGGAGGTGATTTTTTCAAAGACTATTCATAGGGCTTCTCTCTCCCCTTATATATCCCATGATCTAGAGAGACATGCTTTGGATCCAAGGACCTTAGATTGAGCTCTCTCACAGGCATCACTAGCAAAGAAATGTGGTGATCGTTGGAGCATTGAAGGTGTTGTCACAATTCCGCACTAGCACCCGGATCACAATGAACGTCACTCCCACAAATTCCTTTAAGTGTGTGAGGATGATCTAGAGGAATTCGACTTCGAATTCTTTGAGCAGTGATCCCCAAGGAATAGCAGACGTTGTGAGCGGATTAGGATTTAAATCGGGTATTTTTATGGTTTATGTTGGTGCTTAAAACCCTTCACGTGAGATCCTCAGATTTGATCGGGCTGCTCTTCACCGACTTTGACAAGTTTACTTTGATCATCAACGGAAAATTTTTAAAAACCACCTATTTGGGGCTTCATCTTTACACCTGGTTCCAACAGTTCTAGGGAGTATCTAACCCAATTATGGGGGAAACCCAATTCTCTAGGGTGGGAATTGTTGTTCTTTTTTTGTGTTGTTACATTTTATGATATTTCATTATTGGTTGATGCACATGTGGTGGGATGTAAAAGTTTTATGATAGTTTTCTTGGGGACAAAATTGCATGAGGTTGCACATTCATGAATCATTAAAAAAACCAATGTATATAAGTTACATACATCATTATAGTCACACACACAAGGGATGAGTTTGTGGGACACAGTAGATAGATTCATTTGATTTCATGAAAATTATGAAAATCAGGTCTAATAAAATGAAACAAATGAGAAAATGGAAAGTAAAAAATGTTAAAAAATAATTATGGAATTATTCTTGATAAAGGGTGGTATATGAAATTAATGTTATGGGATTAAGTTATGATGTGTGAATAGTTTCAAAATGGTGTTGAATGTAAGGCTCATAGTCATGTGAGTTAGTTTCCTTGTGTTAGCTATGACCTTGGTACGGATGGTTGATGGTAGTGTGCCGAGTATGATCAGACCTTTTTGGGTAGTGTATATGAAATTTTTTGTTGGTGACTAATTAAGATCCTTAATTTATATTTTTAAAATGTTTATGGTTTGTATTATAAATATCTTGTTTGGAATTGCAGAGAAATGCCTCCTTGAAGATGTGTGTCGGTTGGGCGACTTGAGGATATTGCTGAGAATTCTCCACCAGTAGTGGAGCAAGAGAATCTAATGGTTCAAGATAATAGGAAAGATTAGTTATATGAGAAACATTCTTATTCTATAAAGATGATGGAATGATACCTAGGGTGGGTTTTTCCAAGTATGTTCAAACTGACCTGGGAGTTTCAGTTGAAGCACCCTCCAAACTTTACCAAAGAGGGTGAGCTAGATGCATTAGTGTTTTATATAGAGTCTATCCAAACAATTTGTGATCATATAGAGAATCCTATTGAGAATAAAGTCAAGTTTGAAAACTACATGTTAAGAGGTTGGGACAAGCGTTGGGGGGATATTAGGGTTCCTAGGGAGCAGGCTCAAGGAATGGCATGGAATGATTTTCAGGAAAAGATTCTAGAACATTACTACATAGAAACCTTAAGGTCATAGAAGGCTATAGAGTTTATGTGTTTGAATTAGGGGTTGCGTCAGTGATGGATTATTTTAGTCATTTAAATTACTTGCACTAATTTATCCTGATGATTACTAGAGATTATAAGAGTATGGAAAAATGCTTCCAAGATGGGCTTAGGTGTGAGATTAGGTCTGAGGTTGGTATCTTCTATCTGAAGAGGTTTGCAGAGGTTGTGGACCAAACCCTTATCTCAAAAGGGTGCCTGAAGGGAGATTCGGGAGGTGGAATTATGGTGCTAATTGTTCAGACATGTGGTACAACCTCTTAAGGAATGAAGCATTGTTTTGGAAGTTTGAAATAGGGTGAGAGTGCACCAAATAGTCAAAAGAGAGAGTCAGCTTCTCAAGGTGGTGATCATGTGTTATGATACTAGTGTGGAAAGTCAGAACACATGTGGGGACACTGTCCCTACCAACTAATTTTTTGTTTATCCTATGGATGTTTGGGGCATGTACAAAGGTTCTGAAAGAACCCTTGGTAGTCGGGTATGAATGGGAGTTAGAGGAAAATGTCATGTGCATGCAGGGGATCAATCACCCCATATCAGGAAGGTAGTTGGAGCTCCACTTTCCATATCGATAGGGGTGGTGAATATGGAATTCTGAGACAATACCATCGTTACCACCAAGTCAGTGTAGTGTAGGGTGATCAGAATGGATCCCAGGGTAGTGGGAAATTCCATCTTCACGCAGTTCATTGTACACATAGTGGTGATGAGGATGGACCTTCTACTATTCGAGGTATGATTCCTATAGATTCCACACTTGCAAATTCTCTATTTGACATAAGTTGAACACACTCTATTATATATGAATAGTTCAATGTTTTTTGGGGCCTAGAGGTGGAAATAGTGTGTGGGGTTATGTCAATGGATTTGATGTCTGGGGTGCAAGATGAGGATATCAGATAGTGTAGATGTTCTGCCATAGAGGTTGGTGGTTATCATTTTCTGTGGAACATGTTTATCCTTGAGATGTCAGGTTTTGACCTGATCATGGGTATGGACAGATAGATCTATATTAGGCCTATATCGATTATTACTATCATAGATAAACATTTAAATCTCCTGATAGATACACTTATGTCTTTCGGGGTGAGTGGGATGTACAAGCAGGCCACACTTGGACAATTTTTTAGTAGTTGTGAGAACACAATTCCCAAGTGTCATGCCTTATTCATGATTATGGATAGCTGGTGAAACATGTATTTACTCTTGTGGTGGATCATTTTTAGTATGTGTTTACTAATGATATGTCAAGACTATTGCCCGATAGAGATGTGGAGTCCACAATCAAGTTGTTTCTAGGGGAAGAACCTGTATCTATTCCAACACAGTTAATGGTGTTTGGAGAAATCAAGGAGATTACGGCTCAGCTAGACAATTTTGTTCAAAAGTGATTCATTAAACCTAGTACATCACCATGGGTATCACTGGTGCTATCTGCTGAGAAGGATGACGGGTCGTTGTGGTTATGTGTCAATTATAGGAAGTTGAATTAGATGATGTTTAAGAACCAACACCCACTTCCCAGAATTGATGACCTTTTTGATAAACTTAGGGGTGCCTCATTGTTATATTTTCTTGATTAATGATCAAGATACCATCAACTTCACATGAGACCTTATAACATACCGCTGAAAACGTTCCGGAGCAGGTACAATATGTATGAATTTTTGGTGATGGTATTTGGGTTGACCGATTCCCTATCTATGTTTATGGAATTAATGAATTAGATATTTCACCCCAATCTGTATCAGTTTGTGGTTATCTTTGTTTATGAAATCTTGGTGAAGTCATGAAATCACGATGATAATGTCAAAAATCATAATATCATCTTGAGTACACTAAGAGAGAATATGATTTATTCTAATCTATCAAAATTTCAATTATGGATTGATAAAGTGCATTTATTGGGGGACATACTTTTTGATTCTGGTGTGTTAGTTGATCTAGAGAAGGTATAGGCTATACTGTCTTAGGAGAAGCCAAAAATGTTTTTTGATGTTCAGAGTTTTCTGGGTTTGGATTGTTATTAATGGGGGTTCATTCGGAATTTGATTTTTTTTGGAAGAACCACTCTCAAAATTAACAAAGAAGGGTGTTATGTTTAAGTGGTTAGAATAATGTGAATCTTGTTTAAAATATTTGAAAATGTTTTTGACTACCACACTAACTCTGAGCCTACCTTAACCTGGTAAGAATTACACTTTGTTCTGTGTTGTGTTTGTTGTTGGAATCTGGATAATATTGATGGAGGGTGATCAGGTTGTAGCTTATGGGTCAATATAGTTGAGGCCTCATGAATTAAATTACCCTACCCATGATCTCAATCTATCTTGTGTGGTTTATGCCTTGAAGTATTATAGGCATTTCTTGTTTTGAGAATAATTCATGGTATTTTCTGATCATAAATGTTTTAAATAAATCTTCTCTCATTGGGATTTGAATATTTGATAGTGAAGGTTGGTCAAGTACCTTCAATCCTTCAATTTTGAGCTGGTTTACACACTAAAGATATGGAACAGTGTTGTGGATTCTATGAGCCAGAAGACCCCAAATCTGGTAGTTTCAATATATAGCTCAGAGTTGAAAATAATGGCTTTGTTTGTTGAGATGCACCTAGAGGGACATTATGGGCATAGAAAAAGGAATATTGCATATATAGTGATTGATTATTCACATTTGAGTCGGGTAAAGGAAGCTCATCTATATGATATGGAGTGTTTGGCCATGAAGGAAAGTCTTAAAGGTGGAGAATCATCTTATAGTTGAGATATTGGTGCTCATGGTTTCTCTATGTTTATGGTTGTAGTGTATTCCTGACAGGTCTACGAGAAGATTTGATGTCTGAGTTCCATTCCTCAGTGTGGTAAGTATATATTTATTTGACTTAAATTTATCTTGATCTCTGTAGGTAGTATTGGTGATTGAGAATAAAGAAAGAAATTGTGGGTTTTGTGGTGTGATGCCTTCCATGTGAAAAGGTTAAGGTTGAGCATCAACATATAGGTGGGTTGTTATTGTCATTTCTCATACCAAAGTGTAAGTGGAATAACATAATGATGGATTTTGTAGTGGTTCATCTGAGGACACATCGAAAGATTGATTCAATATGGGTGGTTATAGATCAGATGACTAAAGTGGTTCATTTCATATTGATCCAAGAAACATATACTGTTGACCATTTTGGTGAGTTATATGTTTGAGAGATATTATTTCTACATTGTGTGCCAAGAACCATAGTTTTGGATCATGATCAATGTTTCACATCACAGTTTTGCAAGGGGATATAGAAGGCACTTAGAACCAAAGAGTTGTTTTAGTAAAACTCATCAACTGAAGATAGATGGGTATTCACATCATACAATTCATGTATTAGGGTACATTTTTGAGATCATGTGTTCTAGATTTTGGTGGATCATGGGAAAATAACTTTCCACTATTGAGTTTGCCTACAACAATAGCTTTCAGTCTACAATTTAGATGACACCTTTTGAGGCACTCTCTAGGATTCCATGTAGATCCCTATTATGTCGGTTAGAAGTAGTGGAGTCTGAGCTTTTAGGACAGAGTCTTGCATAAGAGATGTTATAGACAGTTTTGTTGATTTAGAATCAGATGGAAATCGCACAGAGTTGGACAAAGTCATATGAAAATCGGCGTAATAGTTCTCTTGAGTTCATGGTATGATATAGTGTGTTTATTTGTGTGTCACAATGGTTGGGTCACCATAAAATCTATAATCATGGAAATTTGGCACCCAGGTGTATGGGGTCATTTGATATTGGGGAGAGGATTGAACTGATGACATACTGATTGGCTCATTCATGATGGTATAGTGGGATGCACGATGTTTTTCGTCTTTCACCACTCTAATAGTATCAAACTGATCCATTCCATGTGATAAACATTGATGTTGTTGAGCATTATCCAGATGCATCCTTTGAGGAGCATCTGGTTGGTACTGTAGATCATGGGGAAAGGTTGTGCCTTTGGTTGGTGTTATATGAAATCATAGAAATGTTCAGGAATAAAAATGAGAGAATGAATCATATATAAGAGCCCAATGGCTTGATATCTTTTCTTCGAAAACCCAATGATGCTCAAGAAGAGAATCTTGAGTATGATTCATCCTAAGGTGTGAAGGATGTAAGGTCCACGATTATTTTAAGGTATTTTTTTGTTTATGATTCAGGTTAAGTACCTTATTTTGGTTTTAAAAGTGTTCCCCTAGTTCATGAGAAAACTCAGGGGTGTTCTGGGGGTTCATGAAAGAATAAAAGGAGGGAAAATGATTTTCTAGGCATGTCGCACAGTTTTAGCACGGTTAGTTCAAACCATGCAAATCATCCTTAGAAATCGTGCAAGGGGGTGATTTTGGGACAGTGGATCTCACATGTTTTTAACATTGTATGGATAATTGTTCTGGTAAACCATGATAATGGGTGATTTTGGGATAGTGGCCCATGCACAGTTTGCACACGGTTTGGAAAAACGTGCGGGTAAACTATACAACATAGTAAAGTTGAGAAATTTAAAAAATTGACACTCTGGGATTTTAAAGCGAAACTTGGTATTTTCCTCCTTTCTCCTCCCCTAATCCCTAATGGAAAACAAGGTCTCCCGTGATAATCCATGGATGAGTATTCTTATATCCAAGGCTGTTTGGAGCACCATCTGTTGTAGATCGAAGCTCCAAGTAAGTCTAATCTCCCTTGCTTCCTTTTCTCCATTAGGGTTTGTTTCTTACTATCATCTCCATTTGAATCTCTAAAATCCATTTTTTTGGAAAATATAGTTTAAATATTTAATAGGTGGATGATCTAGATCTAATTCAACATTTGGGAGGGAATTTTTCAATAAATTTCATGTAGGTTCCCTACATGTTATATATCATAGTTTCGTTTTTTATTTATGCATGTCTGATCTTGTTTTTTTATTGCCTCTTTTTGTGATTTTAGAACCTTTGGTGTGTTTTGGAAATTTGGGTGTCTAGACGATAAATATAGACCCTTATGGTCCCCAAGGGATTCATCAAGGATGATTTGACCCATTTAAGGACACCCATGGGCTATGTCGATACCTTTTGGACCTATAATTAGCTAAATATTTTCTAGGTTGTTGTGTGATCATGTAGAGCCATTGTTGAGTATTTTGATGTTCTTTATGGAATCCCAAATAAGGTATCAGTTAATTTTTGTTAGGGTACGAGGATTATAAAATATTTTTGATATGACTAAGCAAGTTAGTGCAAGTGTAACAGTCAATATGTTAAATTTTTAATGGTGTGTGAAATGGGAAATATGTTGAAGGGGATTTCATAAGGGGGTTTATAAATATGTATAATAGGTTGATATAAGGGAATTATTGAATATTCTTAGTGAGATAGAATTTAGAATTGGAATCGGTCTAAATGAGCTATGTGATGTAAATGGAAATTTGCTAATGGGTTATGGAACAAGATGATTTACCATGTTTATTTTTATGGATAATTATTGTTATATGTATTGGTTGTGTTTAGCTATGGTCTGGTTATGTGTGGTGAATGGATGGATAAGCATGTGAACAAGGCTTGAGGTTTGGGATAAATGACTAAGGATCCTACCACATGTTGATTTTTCCTGATTCTCTAACTCCACCCACAGTACAAGGGTTAGGGAAGGGGATGGATCTCTATTCTCCTGAAGGTTTCATTCCACCCAAATAGTGGTTTCGAGGTGAGGATATTGTGATATTGTGATATGTTATCCCTAGTGAGTTAGGGACTTAATTATTCTCTTATTAAAAATGATAAATTCCATAAACCATGCTTCAATGATGTGAATGCCTATCCTATGGACTTAGTGATTTATGATGAACTAGTATTAAAAGAGACTTAGTGAATTGGAAACTTTGTTAGTACAGCTGAGTAGAAATTTTTAACTAGTGGCCCCAAAATTGTCTTTCTTTTTCTTGTTATTTATTTATAATTTCATGCACTATCTGTTATACTTGATATTTGTTGACAAAATTAGTAGTGGCCTTCTGAGTTTTACTCACACCCTACTCTAGCCGCCATTGGGTACCCAAACAGATTTCATGCTTGTAGGTCAGGATAAGGGTAAGGGACCTATGCTAGAGGGTTGAGTTGGATAGGGGACAAGCATGGATGAGGTTCCACACATGCAGTCAAGACCATTTTTGGGATTCCACTATTTTTCTTTATTATGGGTTTTTTCACTTGTCATTGTGGCATAACATGACATTTTTACTATTTCTAGGGGATTTTACCCAGTTTAGGAGAAGTTTGGCTATGCATGTTATTGGTTGTTTCCTATTGTTTCCAATATTTATATTGTGATTTGTTTTGGATTACTCTGTTAAAGAGTGCATAGTCTCCCCATGTGACCTATTAGACCCTCCCTACTAGTCGGAAACCTCTGGAATATAGGGAGGCACACTTGAGGTCATGTGATGACTGGGATCGGGCACTGATTTAGTGGCAACTAGGTCGTGGATATTACACTCAACTCATGATCTTCATTAATTCCCACCCTCCAATAACATCTTAGAATTTTTCGGTTGTGTAGAATATCATTAGTGATATTAAACATGGTATCCCTTAAAGAAAGGATATGGGTGGTTGTTGATGGAAATAAATAAAAATCATTTTCACCATGTAGAATATCAGTGCCTAAAATGTATCACAGTTTTCTTAATTCACATATCATAGAATCAATTATTTTAATATTTATTACCTCATCTAAGATAACTATTTGAGTTTAATGAATTTCCAAAAAAAATATTGGGGGTGGTGGGGGATCTTCACAGAGTGGTTGTTCATGAGTTTTTTTATTATATTTGCTTCATTATCATAACATTTCATGGAAACTCTAACTTCCAATTAAAATTTTCTTCTATAGAAACATATAATGCATGAAACTCTTCCATTTTTTTATTTACCCACAGTTCATTTATTTCCTAAAAATATTTTGAGGGTGTCACCCCAAAACCTATACCTCTGACATAGCTAAGTCCATTTTAGACCCTTCAAGTCCACTAATAGTTGTTTCTCATCTGGTACAGCTAAGGACGATTCTAGTTCCTAAGTTAGATATAGATATAGGAAAATAATTAATCATTATTAGGTAATATTTATTTAAATAATTTTTTTATTATGTCATACTTTCATATGATTCCTATAATTCATGTTTATTTTCATCTATTAGTATCCCATCTATATTTACATGTGCCTCCTTCTATTGCACATGATGTAGGATGGAAGTGGATTGTGATTTGGATTCATCAATTTTCATATAAGCATTGGAATGTAATTATTTTTTTGTTTCATGTCATGAAAAAGTATTATGATATATTTAAAATAATTATAAATTTTGTTCAAGTGAAGCATAACCCAGCCTTTCATTATAGTTGGAATACGTTGGTTTTACTATCCATTGCTTATTTTCAGCACTGAGTTGTTGGTTCATAAATTAACAATTATTAATAAGAGTGATTAATATGCATATTATTAAACAATTTATTTCCATTAAAAATATACCTATAAATATGTCTCCTTAAGATAGCTAGTAAAAACATCCCACACTTCTTGACTTTTCCAGTATGAATATGTAACAACCCAGGTACATATAAAATAATTTATTTTTATTCTGGAATTAAATTATTAAATTCATTATAAATGTATAATTAAATAATTTGTACTCATAGAAATTAATGAATTTATAAAAATATAATAATAACCTAACCAATGAAAGTACACATAGATTTTATGTATTTTATAAGTGAAAATAAGATATATTTATATAATGGAACAAGGAAATAAATGTTTTTAAAATGATAAATTAAGTATTTGTATTTTTGAAAAACAAGAATGTTTATTTAAAATTTTATTATTAATATAAAGATTTAAAAGAAAATTTATTTTCATAAAATATAATCATAAATTAATATTTTTTTTCTTATGATTATATGACAAACATATAAGACCTTAATTAATTTTTCAAAGTGTTGTAAAATCAATTCTAATTTTAAAAGTTGAATTCTTTAAATAAATGATTATTATAAATAATAATTAAATTTATCATATATAGAAACTAATATTCATAGAATGGATTCCATTTTTTTAATTCTAAATTTCAAAAAATGATTTCGGTGAATTTTTGTGATTTTTCTAATGAAGTTGAATTTTCATGATTAGTAAAATACAGAAATTTATGGTATAAGATAAGTAAATGAATTATTGAGTCATGGGAGAGGTATGGATTAGGTAATATAATAATATAAAAATCCACATCCTTATTTAAAATTTTTATTTGTGACAATCAAAACTACTCAATGTCTTGAGAAATACTAATAAAATAATGAATAAAATAATTAAAAAACAACCCTCTCTTCCACTCTAAATACCACCTCTTCTACTCACACCTAAAATGCTTGCAGATTTTTTAATTTATTCCCAATACTCTTATAGAATTTCTACCCCAGGTCTAGGATACATTGGTCTCAAAAAAATACCAAATCCAATTTCCCTAAGGAGGTTCTCAAAAATAAGAATTCAGGAGGTAAAATCTTATTCCTTTTTTCTTTTATTTTCTTTTCAATTTCATTTATCTAATTATTGTCTCCACAAATAACACCATCCCAGTGAAATGATAACTCCAATATCATAAATATTGTATAATTTTATTGTTTTAATTTAATTTCCATCATCAAAACTCTCCTCTTCTCTTCTAATTCTAGAAAATGGACACATCATCTCTGACATATTGATTCACCGCATTCATGGATGATGAGTTTTCATTTTTCTTTACCACCTTCAAACAATGATATAAAACAGTTACTATAATTAAATAAGATTTTATTATAAATATTATATGTTATATAATGTTCTAGAACAAATATATAAACATGATATTATATAAAATGATATAAGTTCATGGTGGTCGTAAAACCTGCCAAAAAAATAAATCATTTTCATTAATTTTTTATTTAAGGAATCATACTCGTATAAAAAATGTTATATGGTATCATTTAAATTTATGGAAACATATTAATTACATTTTATTCCACTTATGTAGTTTTTCATCCATTCAACAAGAAAATATATATTCAACCAACTGTGGAAATCATGAAATAAATGCACCTAAACAATGCAAATAACAAAATAGTATTAATAAATGGGTGGATAGTTTTATAAAAAGAACATATAAGGGTTTAAATATATGAATATAGGTCTATAATATATTAATAAAACTATTTAAACCAATATACTAGATTTTTTAACACGTTTGAGGTCAGATGAACACAAGGTAATGGGTTTTTCTTTTAAAATCTTTTTTAATGCCTTTTTTAATGAAATTAAAAAATATATTTTTTTACTTATACAGAATGAGATAATTATAACTATTTAATGAATCATTTTTGTTTTAAAGTCTTATTTACATGATAAAATTAATATTTTAATTGAATTTATTTCCTGTATATGTGCACAATATTCCTTTGAATTTGGTGATTTTTTTCAAGGAATGTTTTTATGACGCATGTGTTCTGGTTTTATAATTACGTTTTGGTTCTTGGGAATTGTTTGTGATTATCAGTTGGAAGGATATCTCCCACTTATTAATTGGGTATTTTTAGATTTTATGTTGATTTTAATGGTTATTCTATGTGTAAATTTTATTGTTACACCATAAGGTAGCTGTGAGGCTTGCATCACAAGGTAGTCATAAGGGTTACATTATAAGGTTAATGTAATGGTTATAAATCATATGGTAGAGATGATGGATTCAATCACAAGTAAGTAATTACCCAAGTTATCTAAATGGATTATTTTTTTTTTCTATTCTTCATGGAAATATTATGTTTTCAAAAATTATATGACACTTTAATTGTGAGAAGAATATATTTGTGAAAATGATTTCATATGTTTATAAGTATTCATGGATTAATGATTTGTTTCTTTATTTTTATGTCCCTTATTGATATTTTTTTGCTCATCTAAATATTATAAAAAGTTTTTATTAGGGTTTAATTATTGGTAAGAGAAAATAATAAGCCATGATGAATTTTATGAAGTTTTTTCATGAAATAAATTTAGGTTTTTTTAAATATTGTATTATAGAAAAAATGGATACAATTTTAGTAGAATCCAATTTTCATTATTGTGGTTTATCATCAATGAATTATTAAATAATTATAAAAAACTCTAGACTAAAAATATCATCTGGAATGTATGAATGTTAATTTTAGATGAATTCAAAAGATTATGTACAGTTTAAGGTCGGGTTCTTATAGTTGGTATCAAAGCATAGTTTATATAATTTTAGGGGATGGGATGATGTTAATATAATACCATAAATAATTTTTACCTTATGTTTAAGTTTAAATGATATATAATTTTAATATTAACATGTTGTTTTATCGAAGATATGTCAATTTAGAATGGTTTTACATAGATGAAATATGGAAGGTAAAGTAGAAAAGCACCAAGAAGATGATATATTTCTTAATATGCAACCAAGAATGGTGGGAATTGGAACCATGAAATTTTTTACAGCAAAAGATCCATTGAAATGGGCCATAAATTGAAGTGGAATCCATTAAAGAGAACATATAGAGAAACCATAAAGGATCATGATGATAGTTGAACATTTTATAAGGAAACACCATCTTGATTTTAGTGTATATTTTGACCGAGTGGTGACTGAAGGGTGGATAAAATCTATTGAAAATATATTATATGTCATGATTATTCAGATAATGAAAAGGTTAGTCTTTCTGTTTATCATTTTGAAGGTGAAGCAGACTAGTGGTATTCAATTGTCAATAATATCAAGTAAATAAAAGAGCTCAATGACTTAGAATTCAATGAATTGAGGAATATTTTCCTTGGAAAATATTTTCCTAAGGTGTTTCACCATAGGATGGAAAATAAATTACATGAATTGAAACAAAATATGGATTATTTAGCGGATGTGTATGAAGAAAACTTCCCTTGATGTAAAAGCTGTGCTCCAAATATTATTTGGGGTCATGATAGTAAAATCAATTGTTCTTACTCAGGATTAAATCCATGATATTTAAGGAATTTTGCATCATTTCAATTCAAAAGTTATGATAAAAATGTTGGATTTGATGAGAGGGTTGAAATAATGTTTTCTAATGATCATGTGTTCTTGGATAACATGTAGTAGAAGCAGTCTAAATGGAAATAAATGGGTAATAGTCAATTATATAAATCTAAAGGTAAGAAAATTTAGTTTCTAGTTTGTGGTAAATGTGGTAAAAATCACCATGGGTAAGGCCTTAAAAATACAAAATGTTTTTTTTATGTGGTAATTTTATAAATATCTCTAGATATTTAAAATAAAAATATATTAGTGTCCTTTCAATTATTTTTGATAAGAAATTTATAATGTGTTTCAAATGTTCTGAGATGGGGCATTATGAAAATACCTTCCTAAAGAAAGATTTGAATGAGAGGAATCTTCCAGACTATAAGAATAAAGGTGTTGTGAAATCCTTGGAGAAAACATTAATAGATGTTGGTCTTTTCAATAATTTGGTATCAGGTACTTTTTTTAATCATATTTTCTTAACGTTTTGTTTGATATGGGGTCTCTGAATTCCTATATTTCAAAATAATTTTCTAGTAAATTGTAAATATCAACTAATGAAATGAACCCAAAACACATGGTAAAAAATGCTATGTAGAAATATTAAATCAAAGAAAGTAATTATAAGAATCTTTTTATTGTTGTATGTGAATCAAAAATCACCTAAAAACCATGGTTATAGATTGTCATTCTGTTTAGCATGCTATGATTGATTATAAGGATAAACAAAAATTTTTTATAAAGCATTTCATTTTGTATACCAGAATGAACTCATACCATTGAAACATATCAAGAAGATGTGAAAGTATTGAAATATGGAAATGAAATTTATCTACCACAGATTTTTTAAAACAATGAAACTGTTCAGTTTAATGAATTGTCGATGATAAAAAAAATATCTCAATTTTTTTCCTGATGAGTTTCCCAGTGTTATACCTGACCGGGAAGTTAAATTTACAATTTAATAACTTCATGATGCTAATCCAATTTCAAACCCCCATTACCAAATGGATCATTTTGAAGTCCTTGAATTGAAAACGTAGTTACTAGAGTTTCTTTCCAATGGGTTCGTTCTTCCTATCACTTTACTATGGGGTGATCCTGTTTTTATCATTAAAAAGTATGATAGTTCCATGTGAATTTTCATTGATTATAGATATTTGAATAAAATTAATATTATGAATAAGTATACATTACCTCATATTGGTGACATGGATGATAAGATCTAGGGAGCATAGTATTTCTTCAATATTGACTTGAGATGCAGGTACTATCAGTTGAAGGTGAAGGAGGATGAAATTCCAAAAATAGCATTCTGTACTAGATATAGACATTATGGGTTTATTGTTATTACCTATGGTTTTTCAAATGTTCCTTCTCTATTTATGGATCTTATGAATATAATATTCCTTGGATATTTGGATGAATTTTTTGTTGTTTTTATTGATGATATTTTTTTTTTCAAAAAATCATGAAGATCATGACAAACATATATATGGATTGTCCCAAAAATTATCAAGTTAAATAATATATATAGAAATTTATCAAATTTAATTTCTGGTCACAAAATATATCTTTCCTTGGTCACATTATTAATAATGATTTCATAATATTTGATCCCTCCAAAAAGACCTAAAAATTTTACTAAAATTCATAGTTTTTATGAATTAGTAGGCTATTATCGAAGGTTTGATAAAACCCTTTCACGGTATCTAGTCCTCTAACTAAGATAATATGAAAAGTGGTTAAATTTATTTTTATATAATAATGTGATGTTTGTTTTTAGAAACATAAAAGGCGAATGGTTAATGATCCAGTTTCAACCTTACCCTTTAGAAACCATGACTTTTTCATCTACAGTGATGCTTCATTGAAGGGATGTGGTTGTGTTCTAATAAAATATGATCATGTAATTTCTTATTCTTCAATAAAACTAAAACCTTATGAGTTTTATTATCCCAAACAAGATTTCAAATTAGGAGATGTGGTATTAACATTAAAAAACTGGATGAATCATGTATATAGATCAAAATGTGAAATATATAATAACTATAAAAATATTTAAGTTTATATTTACTCAAAAGATATTAAACATGAGGGAAAGAAGATGGCTGGAATAAATAAATTATTATTATTGCACAATCAATTATCATCCTAGAAAATTAAACAAAGTTGCAGAATCCTTGATTTGAAAACATCTTGCTAAATTAACCATGTCATGTTTGTAACATGGCAACTTAGTTATTTATTAGATGACTTTTTTCTAAGAAGATATTGGTGTAGGAAATTCCTCATTTTTTAAGTGTTAGTGTAGTCATATCCCTCAGTTAGCATTAATCAAGCATAGAGGGAAGACAGTGAGTTATAGAAATAAGAATAATTTTTTATGAATGATAAGATACATAAATTTAATACTGATAATGAGAATGTATTGATATTTGGAAAGAGATTATGTGGTCCTTGTGATTCCTAGATAAAGAAAGAATTTTTATGTGAAGCTCATAGTTCACCATTTTCAGTTCATCCTTGCATCACTAAGTTGTATAGTGTCCTTCGAGAGTATTATTAGTTAGATTAAATAGAAGGAGATATTATAAATTTTACCATGAAATGTTAGACATGTAAAAAGGATAATTATATGTGAAAAAACCATGATGATGCTTCATCCCTTTCCATTAGTAGATTGGAAATTTGAAATTATCTCCATGGATTTAGTAGTGAGACTACAAAATAATTCTCAAGTTAACAATGGGATTTGGGTTATTTTGGATTGAATGACTAAATCTATAAATTTCATTCCAATGTGAGATACTCTTCCTCTAGATGGAATTTCTAAACTATACCTCAAAGATATTGTTTAGTTATATGGATTTAATCTCTGCATTTTATATGATCATGATACCAGGTTCACTTCTATCATTTGGAAAGTCCTTCAGATGTACTTGGGAACTGAATTAAATTTCATCACTTATTTTCATCCCCAATCTTATGGATAGTCAAACCGAACAATTAAGACATTGAAGGATATGATTTTAGCTTGTTTAATGGATTACTAGGGAATTTGGGATCAACATCCTTATTTAGTTTAGTTTTATTATAATAATAATTTTTAATCTAGTATACAGATGGAACCATATAAGGAATTATATAGAAATAGGAGTCGAACTCCATAATTTTGGGATGATGTTGGGGTAATGAAGTTGATGGGACTAGAATTTTTAGAGGATGTGGCTGATGATGTGAACACAATCCAACAACATATGGGGACATCATAGAGTAAAGAGAAAGGTTAATTATATAATAGGGGGAAAGACCTTACTTTTGATATGTCCATAGTTCATTTGACCTTTAGAAATCCCGGAGAAAGTTGGACCAGTTTCCTTCCTAGTAGCCTAGCATTTAATTTTATCTCAGGTACACAATGTTTTTCATGTTTCAATGTTATTAAAGTATGTGTCAGATTAATCTAATGTTTTGAGACCAGAAGTAGTTTATATGGAAGAGAACATTTCTTATGAAATTAAACCTATTCAGATTCTTGATCGTAGAGATCAACTATTGAAAAACAAGATAATTTACCTGGCAAAAGATTTGTGAAGAAACCACATTATTGAAGAAGCAACATGGGTATCTGAAAATGCTATGAGGGAAATGTATCCTCACTTTTTTAATGAGTGAATGATAATTTCAAGGACAAAATTTCTAGAGGGTGGAGGGGAATATAACAACCCAGATACTTATAAAATAATTTGTTTCCATTCTAGAAATAAATATTTAAATTCATTATTAATGTATAATAGAATAAGTGGTATTTAGAGGAATTAATAAATTTATAAAAAGAGAATAGTAACCCCACATATTACTGTATAAATAAAATTTATGTATCTTATAAGTAAAAATATTTTATATTTATTTTATCGAATAAGTAAATAAAATTTTAAAATATCATAAATTAATTATAGGTATTTTTCTGAAAGAGAAATGTTTATTAAAAATTATATAATCAATATGATGAGTTAAAAAAAGTATTTTAATTAAAATTGTATAATAAATTAATATTTTTTTTTTTATGATTAAAATATAATTTTATGATACCTTATTTAATTTTTGATGTTTTACAAAGTCATTTATAATTTCAAAATTTAGTATTTTTTGAGTAAATGATTATTTTCATTAAAAATAAAATTTCTCATATTTAGAATATAATTTTCATAAAATGGATTATATTTTTTTAATCTACATGTTTAAAAATGGTTGGTGTTAATTTTTAGGATTTTTCTAAAATGTTTGAATTTTCTGAATAATGAAAAATAGTAATTTATGATATAAGCTAAATACATGAATTTTTGAGTCATGGAGGATGTAAGGTAGATGTAAGCCCATGATCTTCAAATATCCTTACAATTTAACTTATTTTATTTGTGGGAATCAAAAATATTCAAAGTATTCATCCAAAATAATAAACTTATGAATAAAATAAACGAAAAACAACCCTCTCCTCCACTATAAATACCACCCCTCACCACCTGTTCTCCTCGTACATCAACACCACATTCATTTTTTAATTTCTTCCCAATACTCTTCCCAAAACTATACCCCAATTCCATGAGACTTTTTTCTCATCAAAATACCAAATACAACTTCTCAAAAGATATTATCAAGGAAAAGAATTCAAGAGGTAAAATCCTCTTCTTTTTTTGTTTTTTTTTCAATTTATTTTCAGTTATTTTCTATTATTATTCTTTCCGCACCCCACTCATCCAAGTGACATGATAACTATTGTATCTGACATATATTATAATGTTATTGTGTTAATTTATTATCCTTCATCAAACCTCTCCTCTCTTATTCTTATTCTAGAAAAGGAAAACATTGGTTGTCATGTGTTGCTTCACCGCCTTCGTGGATGATGACTTTTCATTTTCCTTTTCCACATTTAATGATGGTTACAAAACCATTATTATTGTTTAATAAGATTTTATTATATATATTATAAGTTATATAATGTTCTGTAATGTATATATAAACATGATATATGTTCTTTATGGTTGTAAAATCTTCTAAAACAAATTAAATCATTTTAATTAATGTTTTATCTAATTAATCAACATAATATCTAAAAAATAATTTGGTATAATTTAAAATTATTTAAACATATTAATGTAATTTAATTTAACTTCTTGAGTTTCTCTTCCATTTGACATAAAAATCCATAATGAACAAACCATGGAACCCATGAAATAAATTCAACTAAAAAAATATAAATAAAAAAATATTATTAATAAAATAGTGGATAGTTGTTATAAAAATATCATATAAGGTATTATAGATATTAATATATTTATTTAATTTATTAATATCACTCTTTAAAAAAATATACATGTGGTTTGAACATGTTTAATGTAAGATGAACCCGATGTAATGGATTTTTCTTCAATAATCCTCTTAAATGCCTTTTTTTACGAAATTTTTAAAAAAGTAAATAAACAGCATGAACTAATTTTCCCAATTTCATGAAACCTTGTAGTTTTGAATCTGTATTTAAGGTATTACATGATTATTTTCAATGAAATTTTTTCCTCTTTATGTGCGTAGTATTCCTATAAATTAAACAGTTTTTCTCAAGAAATTATTTTATAATGAATGTGTGAAGGTTTTATAATTATGTTATGGTTATTGGGCATTTTCTATGATGATGGTTGGGACCTATATCTCCTTACAATGAATTGGTTATGTTTATTTTAAAATATTACCATATTTTATATTCTGATCATAACATCGATGGTAATAGAATAAGGTAACCATGATGCTTGCATTATAAGGTAACCATGAGGGTCACATTATAAGGTAGCCATGAGGGTTACAAATCATGTGGTAGCAAAAAGGGTTAAAATATTAAGTAAGTAATGTCTAAACTTACATAAATGGTTTATTTATTTTTTCTATGTTTTATGGAAATCATATGATATCACAAAGTAATTATATCATACTTTAAGTGTGAGAAGTATATATTTCTGAGAATGATTTCATATGTTCATAAGTATTCATGGACTAACTGTTTCATTCCTTATTTTTATGTCCCATAATGATATTTTTGTGCTTATCCCATGTTTTTAAAATGTGTTTTATAGGGATTAAGGATGGGTACGATAAATAAAGAAAGAAAGATGAATTTTTTAATGATGATTCATTAAAATAATAATTGTTTTATTACAAACATTGTATTATGGAGGAAATAAATACTTTTTTAGTGGTATCCACTTTGTATGATTATTGGTAGTAATGTATGAATTATTACCTAATTATCTAAAGCTCTGAACTGAAAATATCTTTAGGAATTTGTGAAATTTGAATTATAGTTAAATTAACTAGATTATGTACTGTTTAGTGTCAGGTCCTTATTGCATATATCTATAGTGGGTGTGAGTTAAAATTTTCCTTCTACATCTTTGGGAAGAGGCTTGATAAGAATTGGGAGAATGCCCCTAACTTATTTTCAAAAAATCTTTAATACAAAGAGTATTCAAGATTCATCTACTATGAATGTACTCTTAAAGGGATAATGAAAATAAGTTTATGATTTATTAATATTTTTTAGTAAAATAAAGAAATTATAGCATAATGTTACCCTAATATCTTCTCAAATCAGTCTTGTTATTATGTTGTGAATCTATTTCAATCATCATAATCAATCCCATGGTGATCCTAATGAAATTAATAAACATGACTATGTTGGGTTTAACATCCTGGCCACATGCATTCCATCCAATATAGAATTTTATTTCTTTGTTTATCACCTTAATAGTTTTTTCTAACATCATAAAATTGAGACAATTATATTTGTTGGAAATCTGTTGTTAAATGTATTCCATTTCCTTAGGTTCAAAATAATAAATATTTTGTTACACTGAATTGGTAGCATTGGAAGGTATACAAGGTTGTTGTTCCTCTTCATTAAGAGCACCAGCAGGTTAGGAAACCTATTTTTCCTCATGATTGGGATTATCTACATGTGAATAAATAATTATCTATACATGTGGTTGATAAATTAATTAGATTATGTAAATTTAGAAGTTAACCGATAATAATATGACGTAAAAAAATTTATCTTACCAAAACATTATAGAAATGTGATTTTAGACCCTTTAACTTTAAATTAGTCATTGACATGATATTCTTTATATTCGATGAAATCCCCTTTGAAACCATTATAAGAAATGGTGTGAACAATGGGTTGAAACACATGATCCTAAAAATTTATTATAAATGGAATGTTCATGTGACAATGATATGGGGAGAATATAGAAGAAACATGACACATACAATTCCACAATAATGCAATGGATCAAAAACGATCTTTGTCCTTTATACCTGACCCCCCTCCCCTGAGAACCATCCTTAGTTGGGTGCCTTCCTCTCTTCCACTACTTAGGGGCCTCCCATGTTTCATTATGATCATCCATATACAATGAGAACTCCTCATTGTGAGATTTATTTCCTCCAGTGTCAGCTTCAATCAAGACATCATCTTGATTTTCACAATCCTATAAACCAGTAATGTTACTTTACTTGCTAGTATTAACACATAATAATTGTCCAACAATGGAGCCTTTGATATTTAAAAATTCATCACAGAAATAATCCTTTTTATTATACCTAATAATAATGTCATCCAAACTATGTTTTGGTTCATTCAAATGAGAGGTTCCTCCTCAAAACTCCAAATGTTCAGTATCACAAGTAGATTTTCCATTATCAATCTTTGAACTGAGTTTAGTACCCCATAATATTAGAATTAAATGATGTGATCCATCTCAGATACATGACAATCATGATGATCCAATGAGACCTAGTCATTCTGAATTTCATTGGAAGACACCCGATGCTCAAATGCCTTAGGGTTCTCTGTATCCTGAGCTATGTCCCTGAAGAAATTTTCAACAAAGGCATACTTCATGGGAGACTCCATTCCCACACCATGATATTTCCCAGGGACATGCTGTGAGGAATTACCCAGCTTCATCAAATGGATTTTCATAACATTCTGACAATCAGATAAAACATGCACCACCATCCCATATAAATTTCAAAAGGATGGGATAGAATCATATTCAATATCAACCTCAATGCTCTTACTATTGGACAACAATGTTGCCCAATCAGGTGGACTGTTCAACATATCCAAATCCACTAAGACCCTAGAAAAATAGCCAAATTTTCCTTCCATGAAATTATCATCCATGTTTAGAGCCTCACCAATGCAATAGACAAAATCATTCAAAATTAAGGGTTGTTAAATCACCCATTTAAGTCCAAAGATTCTAACACTAATTTGCACATTGGTTTTGCTTCTATGAGTAGGGGTAGAAATTAAACTCCCAAGAAGAAATTAAAAAATCATCTTGGTTCAAGGAGAAGAAACCAACACCCTAGGACTTCAATCAATCACAAACAGTTGAAAAAATAAGAAGGAAATAACCCCTAATAATGGGGACTATTCACCAATTTGAAATTCCCCATATTTGAGAAATCTTATATTTCAACTCCACTATGTTCACTGGTATATCCCCTAGATAAAATTAAATTCCCAATAAGTGAAAAGTTGCACACATCTATTCTCTCTATGATTTCCTTGAGATCACCAATAATAGTGATTCTCCCACCATCAGATATGGAAATACTAGGTTCATGAGTGGCATGAACATCAGATTATGTGCCTTTGGATAGTGCATCTACAAATGATATGCCTTTGCGAACATGTACATATTTATTTGGACCATCCAAATCCCGCATATAAGGAATTGAATCCATTGAATGATTTGATAATGTCTTTTATAGGAGAAATGTGTTGTTAGTATAACATCATACCCTCCAAAAATATAAAAAACATGAAATTTCGAGAAATTCTATAAACATTTAATTTAACACATGTAATAAAAATATTCCACCCATGGTCTCTACAAAAAACATGTTATATAAATTTCAATAACATTTATATAATTACATATACAATTGTCAAAAAGTCATTTAAAGACAAAAATGTTTCACATTTTGATGCTCGTGATCCCCTCTCAAAAATGTATTCCCATGGTATCAGTTTTTGAAAAAATCATCTCTACTCGAGAAAAAGTTTCAACCTATATAAAACAATAAATATTTTGTTAGTAATACTATAAATAAATTAATTGAACATTAATATGAAAGAATAAATTAATAAAATGTCAATATTTAATAAAAACACATTTGGAGTTATACTGGTCAAACTGTGAATCCTATTGAGGTGGGGTTGATTCCTACACATCAAAAAATGTGTTCTAGAACGTTTTCCAAAAATATCAAATCGATATGAATAACGTTTCTCAGATTTTGAGTATGCCACTTGTTGTTTTATTAAAATTGATTCAAATTTTAAATAATTACACATTTGGAGTTATACCGGACACACTATGTGTTATATTGAGGTGAGGCTGATTCCTACACATCACAAATGAAATATTGATCATTTTCATAGAGTATCAATACAATCCAAATATTTTTTCTTGGTTTTTATTATGATGGTTTTATTTTTATTTATTAAAATGTCCTTTAAAACTAGAAACATGCATTATGAGTCATACAGGTCGCATGATGTGTCGGTTTGATGTGAGACTAATTTATATGATACATAAATTACTTCTGAATCACTATCATTAATTATCAATACAATCAGAGTGTGTTTTCTTAGTTTTCAATTTGTGACACATTTCAAAATTGTCATTTTTATCCTAATAACAGACAATTTTAGTCATGCATGTCACACCATTCATCAGATTGAGTTGGGGTTGATTCTTGAATGAAAAAAATGACTCTTGGATCATTTTAATAATGTATCAAAAGAGTCCAATTGTGTTTTCTTTGTTTTAAGTATGTCACATGTTGTTTTTACTTAAATTAATGTCAATTTAAAAAAAACAAAAACTTTGAGTGATACTTGACACACAGTGCAACAAATTTCGTAGATGAAAATTCCTACAAGTAAATAATGACTTATAGATCATTTTCTTAAAATATCAAAACAATATGTATGTGTTTGGTTAATTTTTAGTATGTCATTTTTTTCTTAAATTAAACTTAATTTTAAATAAACAGAGACACATTTAGTTATAATGGACACACACTACATTTTTTTGAGGTGAGGCTGATTTATACATGTCACAAATGACTTTTAGATCGTTTTCCTAAAGTATCACAACAATATGAATGTGTTTGCTTGACTTTCAGTATGATAGTTGTGTTTTATTAATAAATTTCATTTACAATTGGAAACATTCATTATTAGTCATATCGATTACATCATGCATTGGTTTTATGTGAGAATAATTTATACACATCAAAAATAACATATGATTTATTGTAAAAAATTATCAAGACAATAAGAGTGTGTTTACATTGTTTTCATTGAGTGACACGTTTTGAACTGATGTCAATTTTAAACTAATAACATACACTTTTACTCATACCATTCACACAGTGTGTCGTATTAAGGTGTGGATGATTCCTATAAGTCACAAATGATTCATGTATTTTTTCCTTAATGTATCGAAACAATACAAATCCATTTTCTCAGTTATCTGTATGATAAATGTTCTTTTTTACTTAAATTAATGTCAATTTTAAATTATAAGACACATTTATAGTTTTATTGCCACACCATGCATCTTGTTGAGGTGGGGTGGATTCTTACATGTCAAAAAATGTCTCATGGATCATTTTACTAAAATATCAAAACAATCTAAATCTGTTTTATTGGTTTTAAGTATGTCACTTTTTATTTTTTACTTATATTGATGTCAAATTTATATTAAAAGAGACACTTTGAGTGATACCATTGACACCATGTGTTGTATGGATGTGAAACTGATTCCTACACATAAAAAAATGACATATAGATCATTTTACTAAAATATAAAAACAACTTGAATGGGTTTTTTAGTTTTTAAAATGTGAGTTTTTGTGTTTACTAAAATTAATTTCATTTTAAAAAAAGAGACCCATTAGGTGATATCGGCCACACCATGCATTGTATCGAGGTGAGACTAATTCTTACACATCCGAAATGACATATAGATAATTTTCCTAATATATAAAAATAATATGAATTAATTTTATCAGTATTTAGTATTCCACTAGTTTGTTTCTTCTAAAATATCATTTTATACTTGAAACACACATTATGAGTCATATCAGTCTCATTTTACATCACATTAATGTCATACTACTTCATGCATGTCAAAAATGACTTCTGAATCATTTTCCTAAATTATCAAGACCATTAGATCCTTCTTTCTTGGTTTTCAGTGAGTGACATGTTGGAAATAAATGTCAATTTTAAACTCATAACAGACACTTTTATTCGTACTCGTCATGCCAAGGGTCGGATTGAGATGTTGTTGATTTCTAAAGGTCAAAAATGACTCAACAATCAATTTACTAAAGTATAAAAACAATATGAATGCTTATTATTATATTTAAGTATTTCACTTGTTCTTTTTACTTAAAATAAAGTCAATTTTAAATAAAAATACACACATAGAGTCATACCAGTCACACCGTGTGTCATATTGAGGTTTGGTTGACTCTTACACATCACAAATGACACATGGATAATTTTCAAAAAATATCAAATCAATTTGAATGTGTTTGGTTGGTCTTAAGAATTTCAATTGTTGTTTTTTCTTAAATCGATGTCAATTTTAAATAGAAAGAGACCCTTTGAGTGATATCAGCCACAGCATGCATCGTATTGAGGCATGGTTGGTTCCTACACATCAAAAATGAATTATAGATCATTTTACTAGAGTATTAAAACAATTATAATATTTTTTATTATTTTCAATTAGTCACATGTGTTTTTTACTAAAATTTCATTTCAACCTCAAAAACACCAATTACGAGTCATACCCATCGCATCATGTGTCAGTTTGACATGTGACTGCATCATACACCGCACAAATGACTTATGAATTTTTTTCATAAATTATCATGAAAATAAAAGTGTGTTTTCTTAAGATTCATTAAGTGGCGCGTTTTGAACTATAATTTCACTTTTAAACTAATAACAGATACTTTAAGTCATATAGGTCACACTGTGCATTTCTGGGTTTTCATCCAATAAAGAGTTTACTCTTCCACCTGAAAGGAATGTATTCTATCTTCTCTATCCTGATGTGGATAGTTGTGAGTAAAATATGACTTCCCAAAATATCTGTATAAAAATTAAATAAGTATTATATTCAAATGATAAGGAAATTAACTTACTTACAGTAGATAAATTGACAAAAAAATTAATTAATTATATAAAAATACACACTTTGAGTCATACCAGCCACATCGTGTGTTACCATGCCTTCCATTTTCATTATTTTTTGAAATGGAAACACTACATTATCGACATTTCCCAATTTATATTAAGTTCCCTCCACATCCTTTAATGTAATTTGATAAATTCCAACAATGTAGGGGTGACATGGTTTTGAGGGAGAATATGTCTTTGGAATACATTGTTTTCAAGAGTAGCCAAAAATTTATTTAAGATTATGTTAATATTGTATAGAGAAGATAATATTATGATGAAAAACATAGTATATTAAAAAAACATTACCTTCTTATTGAATTCTGAGTTGCATCTTCGAAGTCCAATATCTCACAAGCATGATCCATTTCGAAAAAAATACCCAGACTCAAACAATGGAATCCACCTATATAAGAAAACAATTCTTATGTGAGTAATACTAAAAAAATAAAAAAACATAAATATGAAATCCTCCACTACTTCTATGGAGGAAACATCTTCATGCTATTTTTTTACATTATTCCATCAGGTATGTTGCTCATTCGTTTTTTATAACACCCATATCATCTTGTGAATATGAGTCTTTTCGATAGTCATAGTAGTACTAGAAAATATATATAATCATTTGATTAATAAATATTCTAAATAAAAATTTAATTATCTTTGAAAATACCTCTATAGGCGTGCTAGTTTTTTCATGTTATATGATCTCTCTCATAAATTACAAACATAATAACAACAATATTTTCTATAGGTTTATTTTGGAAACTGCAAAAACATTGAACAGAATAAGTAATTTATTTTTATATTTGTTTCAATAGTAAAATACTTTTATATACACCCTGATACTTGTCCATGCATAGAAATATTCATCTTTTTTTATCCTTATCCCCATACCTCATTCCTTGTTTTTCATGATTTTGATGTGCATCCCCATCATAACAGAATCCTCATTAAAAGAAAATATAATTATATAACATGATTTATAGATTTAAAACATTGTTTGCAGTTTATTAAAAATTGTAAAAATTATATCATTTGTGGATGGTTTGTTGGATATCCATATATTGAATCTAAGAAATAAATATTTTGAGTATCTAAATTTACTGCAATGAGAATCCAGAGGTGCCTAGAAACAAAAAAAGGAATAAGTAGTGAAAGAAATAAAAATTTATTTGATATGATTAAATTTTATAGTTTTTCATCCACATTATTTGTATTAAATAGATTCTTTCATATGATGTTTTTATTTCAAATGATTTAATCAGACCTACCATTTTTGTATCCTTTTTATTAATATCTTTTTTGGGTTTTTCTATAGAGGTGATGTGAGGACTAATGAGTCCAAAAAACAATCATGGGAAAATACAATCAATTATTTTTCACATATAATCCTACCAAAAATATAAAATGTATTTATTCATAATTAAAACAATATATCAGCTTTTGTAAAATAATATCATGAAAACATACCCCATGTATACATTTAAAACTGAACCACCTAGCCAATCATAGTTGAGGATTTCACTAACACTCTCAACACTAATGAAGACTTGATATTTCTATCCAAATATATTTTCTTCAAAATCAAATTTGTCATTACGACCATATTTTATCTTTTTATCCACATGAACCTTAAATTCTAGTAAATTAATATATTGAATGGGTGGGTTAATGGTGATTTCGGTAGATCTTTTTGATCGTTTGGTCGATCCTTTAGATGGTTTTAAGTTAGTATTTTGTTTCATACCTTTCACTTTGTCAATTTTTAATAACATTTATCATTTAATACCTTTTTCATTAATTGTTAAATTATTAGCATGAAAAATAAATTATAAATGAATACCTCTATGTCGATATGTTTTTTACAAGATGTGAATGCCATATGATGAATTCTCCAATAGCATTTTCGACCATAAGAATATATTCCCCATTAAATGGAATAGGTTTCTTAGTACTTGGATCATGGGTACACTAATCAAAACTTTCACATAACCTTTTGGAGGGGGTTTATTGTGTAGATTTTTATTTTGGATAATGATCACAGTGGTCCTCACAACAAGGCATTGGGTGGGTGTTGATAGATATAAATTATAGTCATTATCTCCCTATAGGATATCATTTCGAGAAAGGTATTAGTGTTTATATGATTCAAATTTCACAAAAACATTTATTAGAACATTTATTACCTAATTTAAGACATCTCTTTTAGGGGAATTGATCACCTCATAGTTGGTGCAGGTGGGGTGGGATCTCTACATGGTGGTTGTTCTTTAATTGCTTCTTCTCCTTTCCTGCCCCCATAAAAGTTTCCATATTCTCTTTCTACCATTAGAATTGTACATAAAGGGTATCTATTCTTTCTCTCATATATCTTATTAATTCACTTTGATCCTACTCTTTTTTCTCAAAATATGTTCTGATAGTAACCCCAAATCCTGCACCTCAGACGTGACCATACTATTCAAATCGCTTCAAGGCCACTAATTATATGCGTTCATCTCATACAAGTGTCATTAATTACTATGAGAATATAGGATATAAAATATATAAAAATAAGTTATTTTTTATATATATTAACTATTTAAATCAGAAAAATTATTATGTAATATATACACATGTTTCCCACACATTTTTTCTGTTTTCAACTATTAGTATCCCAACCTTATTTACACGTGCCTCCATCCATAACACATGTTGTGGGATGAAAGTGGATTTGGATTTGGAATATGGAAATAAATATAGGAACATAATTATGATTTTGTTTAATTTCACATTAAATTATTACGGTAGAATAAAAATATGCACCATTTTTTCAAGTGAACCATACCCAACCCATGATTTACGGTACAAGTATACTATTTTTGTTGATCGTTCCTTATTTCAAGATCTCGGTTGTTGTTTCATAAATAAAAAACAATCAATAAATGTTATGAATACAGATATCATCAAAAATTGTATTATTATCCATAATTTACCTGAAAAGACACATCAATATGATGACCAGTAAACACATCCCACACTTAATGTGTCATTAGGTGTGCATAGAAAGGTAGTGGGTGAAGGTTTATTTTTCCATAAGTATCTTTAATATGATGTATTTTATGAATTATGTGAAATCCTATGTGAATACTTCCACAAATAATTAAAACATATTTCTTGGGGGGTCATCTACAATAAATTCTCTCTATAATGGATGATGAAGAGTAAGTCAATGGTTCATTGTTTTATATTTTTAGTCAAATAAAGAAATGATATCATAATGTTACCATAATCTCTTCCCACATTATTTACATAAGTCTAGGAAACAATTGCTTCCATGAATCTATATGAATCATCAAGCGTTGTCAAGTGACAATTCCAATGTCACTACTAAACATGGCCTTGTTGGGTTTAACATGATGGCCCTACACATTCCATCTGACCTCATATTTGATTCCTTTAACTTTTTCCTTAAGGATTTTATCTAACACCATAAAACTTCAACACTATTCTTTTTTCTATGTCATTCTTCCATCATCACGTACTATTTCCTTAGAATCAAAATCCTCAATATGTTCCTCTTGAGCAGTAGCATCGGCATGTAAAGAAGGTCATTTTACCTTTTCACTAAGAGTAGGAGCAAATTGAGAAACCTGTTGTTCCTCATGAAGGATAACACCAACACATGAAGATGGTCGTTCCTCTTCACTTTATGAAACCGTAGCTTGATAGACCTATTATGCCTTGGTATTATGACCACTAGAACATGCATAAGGTTGTTGTTCCTCTTCACTATGGGCATTAGCATTTTGGTAGACTTGTTGTTCCTTAGGATTGGGAGCACCAGTATGTGCTGAATTCATTATCTGCAGAAGTGGTTTAAAATTTAATTTAGGGTACATAAATACAGAAAAAAATAATAACATGAGGTAACATGATGTATATTACAAAAAATATAACCTGATTATTGAAAACTCTTTTTTCAGGATTGAAGGGATTTGAGCCCTTTATCGACAATACCAATCCGTTCATTTTTTTATAAAAGTTATTATTTTGAAAAATGACCAAATAAAAATTCATTATATAAAAAGAGAGCTTAAATAATTCTAAAATAAGGGATCATATTAAAATACTTCACAAGAAGTGGGAGAAAATCGTCACGGGGATCCTTCAACCAAGTTATATCCTAATCTACTCCTTTATTAACAAGCCCATACGCAACGATATTCACTTCATTATTAGTATGAGTGATAATATAGTCTATTTCATTGAGTTAACAGAGACAATCCATCCATCATGTAGTAATTGACCAAGCTAGGTGAATCAAACCATTCCAGATCGCTTAAACAATGCTAGTCGAATCACTTTCAATCCATATGTTGGTCCAACCCTAGTGCTTGGCGAAAGAAATAGCATGAATCAAACCCATCATTTCATCTTCCATAAATTATTCAATACCAAAACTTCCAAATATCTAGCTGAGGATCTGACTAGGATGATTCTTGAAGATTGTGCCAAATCCTGTGGGGCCCAGATTGCCTTTATAAGCATCATCCAAATTAATTTTAATCCAACCAGGGAGTGGCGGTCGATAGAAATCATCATGTGTGATTCACGGTTTGAAAAAAATGCCATCAACCTGCAATCACTGCAGAATCTTGAAGTCTTTTATAGTGTTTTTGTAGTACCCCATCTAAATCAGAGCATCTTCGTGAATAGAAATGAGGATCCTCATCTGACCGATATTAATGTTGGGTGAGAAATTATTTTAAAGAATTGCATTTCTATCATAAAAGATCACATAATGAAGCTAAAGAACTACAGCATGAAATAAATTCTTGATTTTTTCATAGTTATCCATATCTACACAATGTTTTTTCTAAGCATTGACAGAGCCAATAATCATTCACTTACAATCAATGATGCAAAAAATAGTGTTCCAAAGAGTAGTGGTAGTGATGAAAGAAATAATTAAATGGTTGGAATCTTCTATATTTTGATTACAGAGATGAAATTTTTAGCAAATTTGGATCCCAAAAGATTTTAGACAAGTATTAGTGGGAACTATATTGTACGATATAGGCCAAATAAGAGAATATATTGAAATATTTATGCATGGCATATCAAAGTTTCTGAATCACCATGATTTATTACAAAAGTTATGAAAATGGTGGTTATAAATAAAATTTAAATCCAACATACCATTGTGTGAAGGATCCAAGATAAGAAAATCATTCATCATAGAAAAATGAAAGTTTTAAATGTTATGAATGACATTCTCAGTGAGACTATCAATATGAGAATTAATAACATCCATAACAGTATAATTAATAATTTTAGAAGTTTTTTCAGTTGGGATCATTGAAATTAGAGAAGCACCAATCTAGTTGTCTAACCATATGTTCATGGAGGAGATCTGAGAAACCATCCATCTAGAGTTGGTCATAATATTGGAAATCACTTTTTTAATGGATGGTTATATGGTTGAGTTCAAGAAGTTCATGCTTCCTTTCATCAACTTATCAAGAAACCTAATTTGTAAAAATCAATAGAAGGATATTCATTCTGCTCAGAAGTAAACTTATTGTTGTGTTTAGCCGCATCACACAAAGGACCAAGTGCTAAGATATTAACCTACTAAGAGTCACTACCCAAACTCTAAAAAGGAAAATAAGTCTATCTAGAAACATTTCTAACCATCTTACCATCAGTGCATTCATTATTAACCTATTGATAGTCACTAAACGGACTGGAAGAAGTAAAAGAAATATGTCTTGAAGCATTTTCAACCTTCTCACCATCAGTGCATTCAGGGGAGATAGTGACTGTATCAACCATAAAGTTGGAGTCTTCATTATCTGATTCGGAAAAATTAGAAGTTGTAGGAAACAATTTATGGACAGAGGTCTTACATACCTCAATCTCTACCGAGACAGGTTCCTGTTGAGATTGTATATCATCCATTAAAAGAGCCTCTAATTATTTAAGGTGATTAAGTTTGTTGTTATTATTTTCCTCCTCCTCTAAAAGTTCATCCTAGGATTTTTATGAAGTATTCTTTAAGGGAATCAACTTATTTTTTTATCCTCAACCGTATCACATTATTTTTCTTAGCGGTTTTGGGGATATCATAAATGGGGTCCTTTCCTTTTTTATTATTTTTCACTTCTTTCCATTCATTATCCATTGGTTGTTCCAATTGTTTTCTAACCACCTTACTGTTTTATATAGTATGCCCGATTATTTTACAAATGTCACAAAAAGGGGGTTTTATCTCATACATGATCCTAACTTCAGATATGTAATCATTTTCATTGAAACTTATTGTATTTTAGATTTTTGATTCAATTTTAACTTCCACCCTAACCCTCAAAAATAGTCCCAATTCAATATTAAGGGTTCTCTGATCTATCTTAAGTGGAAATACAATACAAGAGAGAATTCTATTTAAGAATTTAGGTTGCAAAAAATACCAATGGATACCATTCAATCTAACCCATATTTGAGATATGGTATTTTTAAGGGTATAGGGGTTAAAATAATAGTCCCAATCGGAAACCCTGAGAGATCCAGGTTTGAGCTGAATATTACCAGTTATCCATACTCGATCAAGGTCTTCCTTTGATTTAAATAGAACATGAATGTATCCTCTACCAAATAGCACTATTTTCTAGTATGAGATACCCAAAAAATGAGAAATTTTAGGCTTTAAATCAACTCAGGTCCTAGGACGATCACCTTTCATGTATGAGATGCGAACCATGATGGAAAATTTTCACATTTGTGCTTGCTGTTGGAGCGCATTTGGGTTAGATTCTACATAGAAACAACCATTTTCAAGCTTCTTGAAAAGTGGAAGTTTTGTCACATTTTCTTTATATAGATATGTACCTTTAAGGGTATCCATAAATGAAACTCCGTTAGATCTACCCACAATATAATGATTTAGAGTCCCTCCACTAAGGATTTATGTTTCTTGCATAGAAGGTTCATCACTTGGAAAGGAATATTCCAACTCTTGGTCGAAAGCTGTCATTAGGCAATATAATAGGATTAGATTCTAGAAGATACCATGATTGAAGTGATGATTAGGGTTAGTTGTTTATGAGTTTGAGGCGGTGCCCGAGGAGCCTCTCTCCAACCTCGTCTCAAATACCTTCATTATAGTCTCCTCATACATAAAATATTATTCCGGAATTAGGACCATTGTGAAATGATTGTGACGTCCAATGAAGCAGTCATCCACAGTTAAATTTTCATCTGTCCCTTCATGGGTTTTGGTTGTTAATAGAATAATTGAACACTTTATATTTGTAGGATCCTAAACATAAAATATTTGGAATACTTCTGATGCCATTTTAAAAGGGTCATGTTTGTATCAATCCTTACTGAAATAAAATTTCACGAATCCCAATTCATCTATTTTAATAGAACTCATATTATTAACTGACTTTCATTGGGAAATTATCAGTTGTAATGTTTTATAATCCAACTCCAATATTTTTTTCATAATGCCAAAGTATTAAATATTCATGAAAATTGGATTTATGTCCTTAGTACTAGAAAGATGCATCGCTTCAGTCATAAGTGTAACTCTGCTATTTTGAATCATACTGTCTTCATCATGATCATTTTAATAGAACATAAAACCATTAATTACATAAGCATTGTAAGATAATAAAGACACACTTTTCCACCATTTATACATCGATGTAATTCTGAAATTGAATCCGTATTTTCATCCAACTCCTTAAAAAATGGTTCTAAAACCATCCTATAAGGTTTTTATTATGTGTATTTGATATCCATATTTCATCCATTGATGGATTCAAATGAATAATAATTTCTTTGTGGGTTTCAATGTATGGGAAAACCTATAGACTATTATAAAAAACTTAAAGGAGTGCTTGCTATTGATCTGTAATATTTATTGTTAAAACCTCTATTCTAGATATTTCTTCACCCGCAAGCCACACAATGTGATGAGATTTTTGACGACCAATGATTTCCACATCAAACAGGTATTTGGTACATAATTCAATAAATTCTTTAACAATATATCTCAATAAAAAACAAGACTATGGTTGGACTCGGCTTTTTTACATTTCCTCTTAAAATATTTATATACCATTCAATGGGGTACATCCATCTATAGTGTATAGAACCATGTAGTCAAATTTATCTCACCAAGTAAACCATCAAATGAACCATCATTTCAGAAAATGTTGGTATTAAGAACATTTCTGATTAACATAATATAATTTCAATTTCCCTTTCCATAGTCACTAATTTATTCAGATCTATGACATTATTGCGTATAGGTTTGAAGAAAAAATAGAGATTGGTTAATGTATGATTGAAATTTTTGGGAAATATAAAATGTAAAGCTATAGGAATTATATCTTTCATCAAAACATGGAATTCATGTGATTTCAAAACCTTTAACCTTAAATTGGTCATTGATATGATGTTCTTGATATTCGATAAATATCCCTCTCAAACCATTACATCATTCGAGAAGTTGAAAAACCAATATATCTTCTTCTTAGAAAGAGTATAAGAATATGGAGGAGTAAAAGTTCATTTTATACGCTTCACTGGCACCAATTCTTCTCGTATTCCCATGTCAACCATGTAAAACATAGCCTTTATTTTGTAGTTTGTTTTACTACGTGCATTTAGAAATGTACCGATGACACTATCACATACATTATTTTCAACATGAATAACATCAAGAAAATTTCTGATGTATAAACAATTCTAGTATGGTAATTCAAAAACAAACTGATCTCTTTTTACAACTGGGTTTCATATGGACATTTGAAAATAGTTTACCAAAATCAATGCTCGTATCATTTAAATTCTCAAATATTTGATCACCTTTTAGTAGATATGGTGTTGTACATTATTCCAAACTTCCATCAAATGACGTCATCCAATATCAATACTTATGCCATCAGGGTATACATTTGTGATGCCCATGAAACATGGTTTTTGATTAATGCATCAACCTAATTGACTGTGTACCTTATTTTAGACTGGGCACCCATCAGTTCCTTTAATTCTATATCCTAAAAATTTTCAAAATGTAGAAAATTCATTTATAGTCTTGTACCATATGTCTCTCAAGATAAAATCTGCATTTATGTGATCATAATACAACGGAACACCTGAATACCATAATAATTTCATATCATCAAACAATGAAGCCAAATAAACATAAATATCATTAGTTGGTTGTTTTGGTCTTGATATAGGAATAGATAATGAGATTTATTTTCATTCCACACATAACAACAGATGAAGGTTATAATTTACCATCATAGTAATCCATGTACATTGAGTGTTATTTTGAAAACCAAAATGATTCACTCCATCTGTAGATAATGTAAGAAGAAGGTTTCACGTCTCATATCCAAATTTAGGGAAATAATAATCAATTATATTCTACTAATGAGAGTCTATTAGGTGACGTAGTTTCCCATATCTATTTTTTTATATGCATGCCATGTAAATTCCCTATAGCTCCTCACTTACATATATGCGCCTAGATCTCAGAATGATTGGAGAGTACCATAAATATCTCATGGGAATGCATTAATTTTTAATTTATTAAGATGCATAACACATTGTGAATTATATATGTGATTTATGGTCATTTTGAAATAGTATATAGTCATTCAGACAAGAGTGTATTATTTCTTAGATCATACCCATCGAGCGTTTCATTCATTTGGCATCATATGATCAACACAAGAGCTCGTTGTCTTATGAGATTGTATCATTAAAGAGATAAAATAGTTCCTTAAAACTTTATTCACTCCATCCATTGCCTAATTTCAAATTATGCATCCTCAGTACAACTGATAATGCTATAAATTTAGTTTAACCAGTATATAATGGCATCTTTGAACAACTAATTAACTGCTCAAACAATTTTGGGAAATCAAAAATTTCATCTTCAACTCCCCTTTTCATTTCCTCGATACAATCTTTATCATCATTCAGATCTGTAATAATTTCCTCCATACAGTCTTCTTCAGTGTTCACACTTATAATCATATTATATTATCCATGAAACGTAGTGTTATCCCAGCCACTAGATATATTCTATTTCCCCCATGTTTATTACAACATTTATAACTTCGATCTATTTTGTTATTGATCTTATATTCTTCCAACTCCTCTGGACTAACTTGTGTTGAATAACAATAGCATAAACACAGAAAAAGGTTTTGATAAGGTTTGAATACATGATATTTTACAAACATGGTAAACTCGTTCATTCCATCTATATACACATTTGTCAGATGATTGGTATCCATCAACCGTTTATTCATATCCATCCTATTTGATTCCGTAATATTAATATTTAACAAAATAAATACACAAAAAGTGTCTTTATAATAAAGGGAACTCACCATTTTAATTATAGTTATTATTTCATTTTTTTGCCTAGGAATCATCCCTTTTGAAGATGACACAAAATTACTTTGAAAACTACTTGTAAAATCATAGTTAAAATCCCACTAAATGAACCATCAAATTAAAACAATATTCTTTAAAATAACACACCCTTTTTTTAAATGAAACCAGCATTAAATATTCTTTCAAAATATTCACATCCCTTTATAAAATTAATTGGGTGTGTTGAAAAACAATTGGCATGAAACCTCAGTCCATCCCAAATTTTTGAATCATTTTAAAGCTATTTAAAACCCAAAAAGGGTACGTTGAACACATAAATTTTTTTATAAAATATTTCAAAACACTAGAATCATTTTAGAAGTGCCACTCATTCATTTTTTCAAAGACATTAATCCTGAGAGATGCACTTTATAAAGAATACATGTATAAAAAATAACCAACATTTTATAAAATAAAATGCTATAAAAGGTTTATCATGTCTCTCATGAATAAATAGTATGAATCCTATATTTTACCCCCATAATACTACTGAGCAGTGAATAAGTGATAGATAATGACATAAATGTAACTTGGACATTATACTTTTAAACATAAATTCACATCTCTTCAAAGGGGGAAACCATATTCCACTTAATGATTGAATCATGTACTACCTAAGCTTGATCTGTCCAATATGTTACATTAGAAAAATATTCCCCTTCTAGAGGGTATACATTAGGTCAAATTTAAAGGACTATATGTTATCAAAACATCTCCACTAAAAATGGTTATTTTTACGTTGTGATTAAATATATTTCAAACAATTTTTCAGTGTATTTCAAAAATATCTCACTCTAAAGATAATACCAATAAAACATCATGGAATGAACCCCTATTCCAAAATCTAGGAAATGATTTGGGAAGTTTCACTAATGTGTCCTTAACTGTCTGTACCCATAAGAGACCACATGACCATCATGGAATGGAACTATTCAAATCCTAACTCCTGATACATCACAATATAAGACACACACATTACCCAGATAATTTATGGTTATGATTTGTGTTTTAATCAATCTCTCATTAAGATCATTGAAGTATCTCTCATGAACATCTAATAAAATTAACCATACCACATTCTTAGATAAGGCCTTTTTAGTGCTTCCCATCATGAAGAATCCTGATTGACCCTCCAGTAATTATCAGAAATTACCAAAATTATTTGGATCTCAAATACATTCTTTGGACTCTTTAAATAAACTCTAACATCAAACATCTCAGGTTATAAAAATATGTTGTCCACTAATTTCATTTTTTCCCATGAAGTGTACATTATCAAAACAAAACATACAATATGATATCAAAGCATATAGTTTATTATCCCTATATTTTCTCAAAATGATCTCTATATATCAAGCATGTTCATACCTCAACTGGGAAAACATGATGATATGTTTGAAAAATATCACTAAAAAATTATCTAAATAAGGATGGATGACCAAATTAATCTCATCCATGAACACTACAATTGTATTTTTCAAATTGAATGACATCACTATATACCCATAGAATACATACATAAATGTAAATATAGTATGTAGTATATAAAAATAGATCTCCATAAAATAAATAAAAATTGATATAAAATCATTATTAGAGAATACATTAGTACCTTTAAGTTGATCAAATAGTCCATCAGTATGTATTTGTTGGTATAAGTTTATTTCAATCAATAAGAATAACCACTAATATTCTGCACATATTTTCAATTATCCATTTGAATTTTTATGGAAAAAATTAAGGCACCCCAAGAAGTCATATTCATTAATATTAACCCCTTCACCTCAAAGTAGTTCAATTGTTACTTCTTCTCTCATTGATATATAGGATCCATCTTATATGGTAGAAATAGATATATTCTCCACACCTGGTAAGAACACAATAATAAACTAAACTGATCCCTCAGGTGGTAACCTAGAAAAGTCCTTATCAAATAAATCTAGGAAATTTTTGATGATATTAGGAAATACAGACTGATGTTTCCCTCTATCATCTGAAATTACTCTAGAAAAAGGGGATACGATTCTATCCATCTATAGAAATATTGGTCTTACATAACTAGTTTTCATATTCAGATCTTTAATATAGACATAATCATATCCCTCGAAAAATATAATTCCACCCATCGATGAAAATGATTGATATAGTAGATAAATCACTACATGGGGGGTTTTAATTTTAGTTATAAACTAAACTCACAGTTTTCATGTCACCCAAATGTAGTACTTATCAGTTATTATAATTTTTGAATAATAATAATATATCAATAAAAAATTTATTTATGTTCTTCATTTTCAATGGAATGAAAAGTCGATCAAATGAGATGCACTATCTGATAGAAATAATAACATTTTATAAATAAATATACAATGAAAGGAAAATTTAATAAGTCAACAACTAGATTCCTCATGTTTCTAAAAATATATTTGTTAACAATCTAATTTCAATAAACTGAACATTTATCTTTTACCCAACCTAAATGGATGATCTTTAGAGTTCATCCTTGGTATCCTAGATCTACACCCAAAACAACCTTAATTATATACATATTTCAAGGTATGATGTTTAATCCGGAATATTCATTGATTATTATCTCATTGGTGGAAATAGGCATCTAATACACTATGAACCACTTTAATATTATGATCAGCGACAACTCTATATAATAAATTCATCAAACATGATGATTTAGACAATACCTATTCTATCCCTGGAAGATCATAAATATCCCTAATATGAAAAAAAAGAAAAGTTACAGATATGGAACTAATCATGGAAAATTGTACAATGATAAAATATAAGGAAAATACTAAGTTAATTACAGGAATATTCATAGTGGTAGCACCTGAGATGCTGGTTTTGTGGATGAGGTGGGTTTTAGATGAGAAAGGATTTGCATTAGAAGTGGGGTTCGACAGTAAAGGTGGGGTATGTGGAGGTGTTGGTTTCATAGAAAAGGAAGGGTTTAAGGTGAATGTGGGGTTCAGTGTGTGGTGTAGGTGAGGTTCACATCATATAGGGTTCAGCAGTGGAGGTGATGTTACTGGTGGGGGAGGGCTTTGCAGTGGTGGAGGTGGTCTTCATAGTAGCGGAGGATGGATTTGCAGTAGCGGAGGAGGAGGATTAGTCGGGTATAGGGTTCGGCTTCTGCAAGAGCATGAGGCGTGGAGGAGAAAAAGGAGGCTATTAGGGTTAATTTATAAAATCAGTTAATCCTTTTATCAACACTAGCTAAAAAATACTGATAAAGGTTTGTTTTGTCAACGCTAAAATAGATATTAATGATAAAACATTCCTTTATCATCATTCAAAAAGCACTAATAAAACTATAATGATAATAAGTTATTAATGTATATATATTTATTTATAATTATATGTATATTAAATAAATAAATATATATATATTTATTATAATAACTATAATGAAGGGTTTCAAATTATTTCAAGGAAAATTGGTTCTCCACATGAATAACCTAATGTTGCTAAATAGAAAATTGATCAGGCAATTAACACTAAGGTCAACAGTTTTAATGTTCTTGCTTCTCTTAATGATGATGTAATTCATGGGTCTATGGATGTTCCTACTGGGGAAAAGGGTGATCATGATGTGACTATGCATCAGTAGACTTGAAGAAGGGGTAGGCACCCAAAGGGTCATGGTAGTAGACATGGGCGAGAGGATGTTACTCAAGGGAATCAATAAGGTGGTTCTTCTAGATCGTAAAGGTTCATGTCAGAGAAGTTGGTGATTAAGGAGAGGTAAATTGTGCTTTTCAGGCCGAATATCACACAATCAATTTTTGAACCTGCTAATTCCAAAGACTCTGAGCATGACTCAGATCATGATTATGGAGATGTTTGATGTGTTTTTAATTATGTTTGGGGGATTGCCCTTATTTTCTTTCATTTTCCACCTCATGTACTTGTAATTGTTTCTTCAATTTTAATAAATGGTCAAGAGCCTTGGATTCTGGCTAGACCCACATTGATATATTTATAATTATATATAATTAATATATTTATTATTATTTTATAATTATTTAAATATATTTAAATTTGTTTAGATTTGTAATTGTAACTATTTGTATATATTTAATATAATTTTATAAATTTATAATGACTATAAATTTATATATATATATATATATATATATATATATATTTATAGTTATAACTGTAAATTTATTTATTTATTTATTTATTTACATAATTATAAAAATTATAAAAAAATATTTATTACATTTATAATTTTATAAATATATAAATTTTATATATTTATTATAAATTAATAATAATTTAAATGTATCTTTATTATTTAGAAATTTAATTATATATATTTTTATTTATTTATAAACTTTTGTATCTATTTATAAATATATTTTCTTAATTATATATATTTATAACATTATATGAATAAATAATATATTTATTATAATTTTATAATTTTTTACATATATATATATTTATTTATTTATAATTATAACTATAAATCAATATTTATTTATTAATCATTATATATATAATAAATATATATATTTATAATTATAAATTTATGATAAATATATTTATTATATTTATAATTATATATCATTAATATATATTATTATATTTTTATAATTATTTAGATATGACTACATTTATTTAGAAAAAACCATTGAAAAGTCTAATTAGTGATTAAACACTTGAAACATTAAATAAGGATACATTCTTTAAAGAAAGTAAGAAAATAATATATATTTATAAATATATTTATTTGATTATATATATTTACAACTTTATAAGTATTATAAATATATTTATTATTAATTTATAATTATACATATTAATTTATTTTTTATTTATAATTATAAATATTTTTATAAATATTTGTATATAATTATAAATATATATTGATATATACCTAGTAAACTATAGATCATAAGAACTGAGTCATCACGTATATATGGACAACATGAATAGTAATGAGCGTGTAATGTGTAAATGAACATTCATGATGAATACATAACATATGAACGTCAATGATATTCACACATCAATATATTTATTTCCCAAATTCATTGGAATTATATATTAATTTAAATATATCGTTATTTATTTATAAATATAAATATATATATTTATATATATTTAAAATGTAAATATAATAATTAAAAATATAAAATTAAAAATATAAAATCATAAATACCGTAAATATAATAAATATATTTGTTCTTTAATTCAATTTTTTATAATCTAAAACTATTTAAATATATATTTATTCAATTATAATCTTATAAATACATTTTTAAACATTATATATATATTTGAATTATTTAAAAATATATATTAATTATAAACATGCATTTTTTGTTTAATATATACAACTAAAAATTATTTATTAATATAAATTAATAATATTTTATATTAAAAAAATTTATCAACACTAATAATAGCACTGATAAATCTACCCTTTATTATCACTAAAAAACATCTGATAAAGGCCCCCCTTTTATCAGCACTTTCTGGTTAGCACTAATAAAATCTGATGCATCGCTTTCCCATATTTGTGGTAGTGTTCTTCTAAATAGTGTAACCAGCTAGGGAAAGAAAATTCTATTTTCACCCTTCAATAGTGCCAACTCTTCCTATATTCCCATGGTAATCATGTCAAACCTAGCCTTAATTTCATACTTTGTTTTTCTGGGCTCATTTAGTTACATACCAATGACACTATGATATAATTTTTTTCTACAAGCTTATCATAAATAAAATGACAGGCATACACACAATTACCGTATAGTAATTTTAAACAAATTGATCTATTTTTCAATCAATTTTCATATGGTTTTTCAAAGAAGGTTTACCAAAATCATTTTCCATAACTTTCACTTTCAAAAATAGCTGATCACCTATCAGTGAAGACAGTGTTGAACATTCTTATGAACTCCCATCAAATAATTTCATCCAGGATCAGTAATAATAATATCAGGTAAGAAATATGAGATGTCTTAGGAATATGTTCTTTGATTAATTTTTTAACCTAATTGAATATATACTTCATTAAAAAATGGTACACAATATAGTTATAACAACCATTCTCTTTTTATTACTCACTAAAACGTGATTTATTACATAAAATTTCACATAAAACAACTTCGAGAATCAAAAGGTCTAGTGTCATGGGAAATTAGGAACATTACATAACAACTTAAAACATAAAATAAAATATCTTTGTTGAAAACATCGTTTACATGACCAAATCATTCCTTTATACTTAACATTGCATGGGATAATCAGAGGATATATATAAAAAATGGTGAGGTATAAATCCCAGTAAGGGTGTAAACAAGGAATATCATGAAGAATACAATACATTTTAGGGAATAGGAATATCAATAGAACATAAGAGAAAAATGAACATAAATTCATGATATATCATGATTATCATAACATGGAAATGTGGTAATATCATACAACATGATATTAGCATGGGCCAAGGCTCATTGCACATGGATTAGCATTAGTAAACTTTCATTAAACATAAATTAGTATGAGTAAACCCTCCTTGAAAATGAATTATCATGAGTAAACCATAATTTCACATGGTGTAACATGATATTAAACATTACCCAATGCATTGGTGCACTATCAGGGTGCACCCTTCATAAAAATTTCATCTCATGCATAAGTGTGCAACATGGATCATATAACAAGGAAACATTAAACATCATAAGTTATTCCTAGATTATGGAATGTGGTATACATATATGTAAGTACCATTCAATATGTATATTTTCATAAAGTTTAATACCATTGATAGAGATATGGGTATGGTACTCACTACACAATGATTTTGGCTTGGAAAAGCGTGGTGTAAATTCGGCAGTATAACATCGTCATATGAAAATTCATATGTTTGGATGATGAGAGGGAAAGGGATCTATCATCATTTTTACATCAAATAAAAAGTAAGGCTATCATGGAACATAATATCCCCACATACAAAATGGAATTTATGTTCATAATATTTGAGAAATACTTGAATGGGAATTAGAAGAGAGATGTCCCTTACGGAATTTCAGCATGGTAACAGGTTTACACAGAAGGCATTAATGAGTGAGAAAGGTGTTTCTGATCAATAAGACCTAAGGAGGAAAGTATGGGAGAGTTGAAAAATTATACCCCAACATTTTTAATTGAAACTAAAAAATGTATAACAACAAAAACAAACTTGGGGAAAAATGGGAAATAAAGGAATCCCTTATGGAATTTTGGTATAGTAACGGGTGTGATTAAAGGATGATAGGGGGATTGATAAGAGTGAAAGGAATATATCATCATATAAACATAAAATGGTAATTATGGGGGTCATATAACATCATAAAACATCCTATAAATCAATAAATATAATGTAAAAAAGTAGCTTGATTGTAAATGAGAGCAGTGAAATCCCTTATGAAAATTTGGAATGGTAACGATTACATATAAATGTTCATAAGAGAAATAAATGAGAATGAAAGTTGCCTTAATCATTTATAAATAAAATAGGATGAAATTAGGATATTTAATATAATATCCCAACATAGGACTAAATTATATTAAAATACATAACATGAAAATAATTCTTTATAAAAGACGAGGGTGGAAGATCCATTAATAGGATGTGTGATCCCGAAGTCTTTACGAGACGATTGAGATAGTCTTCTTGGGAGTTTGGGGAACCTTGGGAGGATTCTATAGAGATTATGAAAGATTAGTAATGTGCTCTATGTATTTTTAGTAAAGATAAGTGGGATCTTTGGTGGTTTTATATAGGGAATAATAGGGGAATTCATTAATATTTCAAAAACATAGGTTTTGGAATCAATATAATTAAATATTCAAAACCAAAAACCATCCGATGGTTTTTTCCCACACCTTTAGAAAATGCGTATTGGAAATAATATTTTATAATTTCAATGGCTAAACATATTAAAATATTAGGCTTTCATATTTGGAGGTGAGCCACACTATCAAGGAAATCATTTTAAAATGTTAAATTAATTATAAGACTTGGAGGGTCCACTAAGGCATTATAAAATTAATCAAACAAATATAAAATCAAATTATTTTAATGGTAATGCATATATTGTTTGAATATTCCATTTATAGTATTATATTACATCACTATTGGGTCATTATGATGTCATAAAACCCATTATATATTTATATGGTATTTAATCATTACCCAAAAAATAGAATGTCTCAAAAAATTATGAAAAATTCACCATTAGATAATTTTGACATCCCGAATCCAAAAATATTATTCATTTTATCTAAATAATTTCCTAAATATGTGAATTTTCACTTTTAAAATGAAAATTGATATTTTTTGAAAATTCACAGTTTTGGAAAAAAAATAGTTTTCAAAACATAATAAAAATCACAATTGTATTCATTAAAATAATATAATCATTTATATTTAATAAAAATTACTTTGGAAATTATATTTTTATTAAAATATTATTTAATTAAATAAATCCATTAATTCATCAAAATAGGTTTCATAATTGAATTTAAATATTAACTAAAAATATTTTTTGTGCTTTAAATCCATTTTCAAAGTACCTGTCATGACCCACCTTCACCAAGATGAGATAAGAGACATCAAGTTTCCAGAACCTTCCTTTTTCAAGTTTAAGGAGAGATAATGACCCCCAAGACCCGCCTTCAATAGGATTCGGAGTGGCGAATAACACCAAGGGTATTGAATCACACATAAGATGGAGGGAATTAATATTTTTATTTAATAGGATCGGGAGATAAGATAGTAAATCCCAATAACACCAAAAGTGGAAGTATAAGTAAAGCCAAAAAAACCATTCTCATATGCATGTTCCAAAAGTAAATGATACAAAAGTAAAAAAACCCCAAAAATAAGTACCAAAATAAAGAAAAATAGTAACTGCAACTGTCCCAACGTCTGAACTAATACGACCCTACACGATCCCTGAAGTCCTCCCGAAAACCTAAAAATAGTTTTATATATGTAGGGTGAGCATACAAGTATACTCAGTAGGGAAAACCAAAAGCTCTTGTACACCAGTGGAGAGGAATTCTAATGCCCCGTGAGAAAAGAGATAACTGAAACACCTATCAAGGAAAACTACCCACCCAATCCTCACCAAGGCATGCTCCCCAAATAACGCAAGTCAATAAATATAATAGTAATAGCGCATCGATGTTTGGGTACCCCGTGCCACTTCCTCACTGGTTATTGAATATATCATACTCATTGAACCTCTCCCACCATTCTCACCGCAGTCCCATTGCCAAATCCCCACCGCACACACCTGGGACACAACCACACATCCCGCCCGCAAACACCTGGGCCACAAAAACCACACGTAACCACGCCCGCAAGCACCTGGGCCAGAACAACTACTTCCACACCCTAATTCACCTGGGCCTCATCTTGAAGACACTTGGGAAACAACCTACCCGCACACACCTGGGTAACCACCACAACTACCCTGTCTGAAGAATCTTGGGCAATAATGGACCTCAAGCCATCACAGAAGATAAGGGTTTATTAGTGCACAAGGAAATACCACCAATGACCATGATTTTATGTGAGAATAAGACCATACATTTCACAATATATAGCAATTATAAAAGAGTACAACAGAATTGTAAAATGCACCCCATTATTCTTTAACAGTATGTTTATTATCTTTGTTATGGTTTGGTTTGATCCATTCCCACAGAAACAGTAGCGTACCCACCCTGCATGATACAAAGTAAGGAGAGACGAAGGAAAATCTCTACATGGTTGATCAAGGATCGAAGTTCTTCTCCACGCGCCAAGAACTGGGGATGCGTGACTTGTAGGGGAGGAATGTCGGGGACTCCAAGGGTGATCAGAAAGGCTCCAGCATAGGCGCACCACCTTCCTCGAAAATGATAACTCCAAAAGCACAAAGGGGAATAGGAGACTAGCCAAGAGGAAGAAGAAAGAATTTCTAGCATGATATAAAGATGAGATCCTGTTGTTACGGGATATGGAATTCTGAACAACTATAAAGTCAAGTTATAGTTTCACCATGTGGTTGGGTGGTTATGAATGATGGAATTAATAGTCATTTAACAATTCTCCTTGGAGTGTTGGTCATAATGGCTATGCATTAAACATTTTTTAACCATAATGAGACACATAATAGGGGCAGATCTATAAGTTATGAGGAAGGGTGTGACTATTTCCATCTGGAATTTGGGATGATCACATTGATTTAAGATTCAAACATTCGAAACGGTTTCTAATGGGTTTGTTCATAGAACCGGAAACATCCAATGATTCCATATCTATTAGAACCTACTTCCCAAAGGTAGGTGCTCATTAGTTGTGGACTGATGAGGCTTAGGAATTTTCATTGGTCGAGAGGATGGGAGGTCGGACTCATCACACCTTTTTGAGGGGAACTATTGTCTACTATAGGACTCTCTTTATAGATTTAAGTTATGTTCGTGAATCCTTATTACATTACCATGTATAAAATGAGTTTTCCTTTAGATCTGACAATCAATGATTGATATGTAAAAAATTTAGAGAATCTTTTATATATATTCGAGGTTCTTCATCGATAGAGAATCATCTGTATTTGATTAGAGATTCTTAGCCGATGGTATCCTTTAATAAATGAAAGTCTCTTGGTCATTATGATGACCATACTGGTTTTAAATCCACTCAGTGGGGCACTTGAAGTTTATTGTCATTCAGAAGGACATTGATTATTTTAGAGTTGGGATCGTACATGTAGATGGGCTACCTACGTATCCTTTGTTTTGGAAAAGGAATCAGAACCCACATAGTTCGAGTAAGGGAGTATGATGTTTATGCATTATTGATGGCTCAAAGAATGATTTCATGATTACTTTTACACTCTAATCTCACGTGAGTCATGCTCGGTGTGAGAAACAAGAGGTATTGGTGAAACAAGACAATTGTGCCATGAAAGATGTAATGATGTGGGGCTTATGTGTGTATGACTGCCCAAATCTATGAGGATTAAGATTTAATTCAAGGAATAAATCCATGAACAGGGTCCATAAAGGTATATGTGCTTCATGGAGATTTGGATACTCTAATCTTGGGTCTTACTCCTAATGAAGATACCCATGTTAGGAGTGGACTTATGATTGGGATTTACTCCTGAGAAAGAACCCCAAATCAAAAGTAAATTAGGACTGGTTATGAGAAATTAAAATTGGGGCTTACTCCTAAAAAGGAGGCCCAGGTTAAAGGGATTTGAAAATTAAAGGGACTTGGGGATTACTCTTGAGGAGGATGTCCATATTTGAGACTGGGGATTACTCCTAAAAAGTAATCCCAAGTTAAGAGGATTATGGTTGGGACTAACTCCTGAAAAGGATGCCCATATTTGGGAATTTTAAAACTGGGGATTACTCCTAAGGAGGATGCCCAAATTAGGGGACTTGGGGCTTACTCCTGAAAAGGATGCCCATGTTAAGGGGTTCTCTCATCTTAAAGGATGAGGTTGAATGAATGAAATATCAATATTTAGTGACCTAAATATGTGTAAATCGCTAGGTTTTGAGTGATGTTCCATGGAGTTTCATTCAGATAAGGAAGTAAAATCAAGAATTCATGCCATAAATGGCTTTGAAGAGTGTCTTGAAGACTAAATATTGAATAGGAGAGGTGGAATGGCATAAGAGGGGTGAAATGGGTAGGAAAGGAACCCAAAAAGATAGGGGTGCGCAAGTCCTGGCAGGCGCGCAGGTACTACGTTGGCGCGCAAGTCCCTGGTCGTGCAGGTATACCTTCACGACACATTGGTACTTGCGCGATTTTCAGCCCTTAGGGTAATACTTGGGCGAGACTTGGCTCAAACCCTGGTATTATCCCTAGAGGCTTTCCAGAAGATGGCGCGCATGTTCTGGTGAAGAAGTAGGGCGGTGCACAAGTGTCTCCATTTCCCTTAAGGGTAAAACAACTTAGGCGTGAAAATGTTAGTGAATTATAACACTTATACCTTACTCCTCTTGTTTAGACCTTCCATTGTAGGTAAAGAATTACCTTATAAGTTTTTGGAAGACCTGGAAAAGAGACTTGGGCGTTCAGAGCTCTGTATGTGAATTCTGGAAAAATTCTTCTTCAAATGGGGGGCCCACAGGGTCTATTTATAGGCTAGAGAAGACCCCTGGTGGTTATCACTTACGGTGCGCAAGTCACTTGCGTGACCATTAGACGGCGTGCAAGTACTTGTGCGATAGTAAGGGAACTTGTGCGATGCATGTGCATTTGAAGCCTTGTTCATGCCTTTGTCGATTTTTGATGTTTTCTTCAAAGGCTGAATCAATTTGTGATAAGTCATTTCCCTTTCCATTCTTTTAGAAAATGTGATGGAAAAGAGCATAAAAAAAAGTCCACTCTTAGAGTTGGATCGGGAAGAATAAAAATGTGACTCTGAGGAAAAGAAGAAAACCAAAGGGAAAGAGGCGCGCAGGTGTTCATCGCGCAGTTGCGAGTCGCGTAGGGCTGGAGCACGCTAGATGGAGCACGATGGCTGTAGGTGCGTAGGTGGGCCACCTTGCCTATAAATATGCGATCATTTATCACGCATAGCACCTAATTTCCATATTTTCGAGCTTTCACCGTGCAGGTCACCTTCACCGTGCAAGTTGCTCGTTTTCCGCTGTTTTTTCGATGTCACACTTCTTTCAAGGTATTTGGACTTGCGCGGTTTATACTTGCGTGCCAAAAACTTGCGCGACACATTAACACTTACGCAGCACATCTATACTTTCGAGCCTTAATTCCTTTCCCATTTTTGGTGAATTCCTTCACAAATTTTATGAAAAATAAACCCATTTATGAGTTAGTTAAAATATTTTTTTTCTGCAGAATCAATGGATCTCAGGAGAATCGTAATAGCTGATGAACTAGAAAGAAAACGTCTTTATGAAATGATTAATATCATTGTCCATGATTATTATACCATCAAAAATATCACTCTTCTAGATTTGGCTAAGTATCTGAAGAAATATCATCACGACTTCCCCCAAATCATTTATTTTCCTTTGTATGGCTATGGTCGTTTGCGAGAAGTTACTATTACAGAAGCAAGAAACTATCTCCCATTTTCGTGGTTTCAGAATTATAATAACTTTTCTTCAGCAAATATCTCATTTGGAGGAGTATTTATAAGTGCTGGAATAGTGGAGAAGGCCCACATGATGCATCATAGCCCTTATACGCCAGATCTGAAACCTCATAATCCTGAGTTGCAACCACATTGCCATCCTTCAATCTTCTGAAATGCTCAGATGGATCAATCCAAAAGCTAGAAGAAAAGTTAGGACTTCCATCCTGGGGGAGGTGTGAAGCCAACTTGTATGTGGACATACTGGGCACGACAAACCTATGCAGAGTTTTTCAAGGATCTGAAAGGAGTTGCGATATAAGAAGCTGTTTGGGTTGGGCAAACATATGTTTACAAACATGATAACTTTGTGCCGGAGATACTCAGCCACTAGATCCCAGAAAGTAATTCGTTCCATATGACTCATGGAGAATTAGGCATCAGTCTGTGGGATGTCCACAAGATCTCAGGGGCTCCAATTTTGGTCGACATGTATGATGAATTCATTCCAACCAAGGTGACTTGGAATGATTCAGAGAAGACTCCTGCTTTAGCTCGGGAATTATTTAAAATCTTCCAAAGTCTCAAGAGTTCAGAGAGCTCATTAACTCATTCTAGAAAAGATATTAAACCAGAGGATTGGATGAATATATTTATTATTGAGAAGAAAGATAAGGAGTCAAAGGAGGATCCGAAGGATAAAGGATCAAAGAAAAGGAAATCCAAGGATAAGAGGCCCAAACGTCCTACCACCTACCCAAAACCTGAGAAGAGGGGTTCTCCTGGCACATTATGGCCATCTCTAGAAGCATGAGAGTTTGACAAATGGAGATATGAGGTGAATCAAAGGATCTCGAAGAAGACTCGTCTGCTGGGCTTCTTGGATTTATGGCTCATCGTTTATCTCTTTCCAGTCAGGGATTCGAAGGGAGGCGTCAGGCCAGGGAAATTCGTCATTGCGGAAAAGTTGGATGTGGGAAAAATGGTTGGGTTGGATACCCCAATTTTAGCAAAGATTCATAGGAGTTTACTTCATATCTTCATGGGTAAATATCCTTTAAGAATAGTGGGACCATTCTATGTTTTATGGGGATGGATTTGCACTCACTTCAAGACTTACAAACTACAAAATGGATTACTAATTTCTGGAACTTCTTTCAGGCTGTCAGTACAAGAATTATCTGGAGTTTCTCCATTAGATATTAATGCATATGACAGGAAAGTGAGGCTGAGCATGTTTAAGGAATTCAACTTCTTTCCCTATGGAAATTCGCAAACTGGGCAGTTTTTTGATGATAGAATAGCCCATTTGGATTTTAGGGCATACATGCTAGCTGGTAGAGATGGTGTGATAGTTTCCAGGATTGACGGAGAAATTATATGCGATGCCTATACACCATATAAATTTGCAAATCAATTCAAGTGTCGGCAATAGATTGATGTATCTCCCCCAGTACATGTCAGGTTAGAGCAACATTCGATGGTTGCTCGGCAACTGTGGTTGCTGACGTCAAGGGAGAAGACTGGGGTTGTATTTGATCTACCAGATGAAAAATCATCACATAACCTAACTACATGGTATGCCAAGAACTGGATAGCATCATACCCTAAAGGGGTGCTGAATCACCCAGTTTATCTGGTGGAGAAAAGGAAGAGGATTGTAGAGAAAGAAACCCTTCCTCATTAAGGTGATGCTTCCCCACCTGAAGATGATTCGCCAGATTCCTCCTCTAGGACTGATTCACCAGATTCCCATGATGGGGATGATGAGGCACAACAAGTGGAAAAGCAGCCTTGTGCCTGATATAATCCTCCGGTTAGAATCAAGAGACCTACTCCATAAACTCCTGGTGAGTTACTTCATTGTGGTAATTTAATCACTACTACTTTATAAATAAATAAGTCTTATTTTCTTATTATCTATCTATAGTTGCAGGAGATGGGAAGAAACTGAAATAAAATATTGTAGGACCTTCCTCGCAGCCTTCATATCTACGACCAGAGGCTGTCCAGACATGGCGGAATTTATACTGTGGTACTGAGACCGCCTGGATGGATTTGTGTGAGGGCCTACAACTTCCTGGAATAGAGAATATTTTGAATTCTATAGATATCCAATATGAGGATAACCCCAATGAAGTGTGGGATTACATCAGAGAGCTGTAAATGCTCATATATGCCACTGATGAGTCCGTTCCTGTCACCAGGCGGGTGAAGGAATTGATTGATCGTGGCGCCGCTAAGGGGACTGATGAGGAATGGCACGATTACGTGGCTCCTAAAGATGTAAGTTTTCTTTCCTTATTTTCTTTGCAAAATGATTTCAATAGAAGATTTGTTACTTAAGGGAGTTATTTTCTTCATCTTGCAGCTTGAAAATAAAGGAACTACTAAGGTTCCTTCGCCACAGTATAGCCCTGGTGGTACTGCCTTCAGGGCTGCTGCTGATTCTCCTCGTGAACCGGGCGAGATATCTCCAGGACAGTAGGCCATGAATGAGGTATTGGAAATGGCCTTCCATTTTCCAATTCAAGTGCCAATAAGGGAGACTTCCAAAACTCCCAAAAATCCAAAAGGACAAAGGTGATGAATGAGGAAGTCCACTGCTAAATGCTTTATTAGTAATAGTACATCCTTCGGATAATCATGAATTTTAATCCATGAAAAAGATTGCTCACTTTCCTTGGGATTGTAGGGGATTCTTAAATTCCCCCCTCTGAGGGAAAGGATTGATCCTCCTTTAAAGACCATAGAGGTTGTTGTGGAACAAACGAAAATTCAGGCTGACTTGGCTACTTCTGAAAAAGAGCCAACATCTATTCCCAGTACTACTCCTCCTGCTATTACAAGTATAGAAGAACCTGCACCAGAATAATTGGCAGAAGCAACAACTGAATCTTCCATCCTTCCTGAAGAAGTTGTCCAGGGTCAGGGGCCGCAGAATGAAGGTCTCCAAGAGAACACAACAAATTCTCCCACTGGTGAGACTAACGAGGATTCTAAAATATCATTGGATAAAATGATGAACCGTGTAATGTCTTTAGAAGAATTTTATGATCATGATAAATTATCATGTGATTTAGAAGACCTTGGGCATGGGTTTTATCCTTCATCCAATAAATTTTCTTATAATTTACACTACTAATCATGACTGAAAATAATATGCAGTTCTATCCATAGAAGCTGTTGAACTTCCAATGCCTGAAGAGGGTGTGGACATTGATGTCAACCCTACTATTGAAGAAACATTAGCTCAATTGGATTTAAACCCAGGAAACCCTCATGAGACCCATCTTGAATATCCTGTTGAAACTGGGAAATATGGGGAGGAGTCTTCTCAATATGATGATCTACTGTTAGGTAATGATTGTACTGAGTTTTCAAGATAGACAACCAACTTTCATTATTATATGAAACTAAAAATACTTTTAATTTATCAAAAAGGTCTATCAACTTCAATTTCTAGAACTGGAGGAGAAGTCTCAACATCCGCCCAAACTGTAGTAGAAGGTTAAGCAACTAGGGTCAGGGTGAAGGAGCAGAACAAGGCACTTCCTTAAATGCATTAATCCCAGATTACATGCCCCCAGTGATGATGATGTTGAATCAGACCCAGAGGTGCTTAGGGAGCTCAGATTTTCACGACACAAGGCATGGAACAACATATGGAAAATCATATTTGAGGTGCCTTTAGAAGATATATCATCGAAGATCCCTCAATTGTCATCCCAATTTTTCATGCTAGGACTTGGCGGTTTTGGATACCAAGAGATCCATATCGTGGTGAAACAAGTCATCTTCATGAGGGAGAAGGAGAAAAAGTGTCGCGAAGATATGACCAGGGTGAAACTGTCAGTCAACATTGGTGAATTTGAGGTTGCGGTATCCCGAACTGAGGCTGACTATGCTGTCAAGATGAAGGAGATGAATCATAAGATTAAAGAAAAAGTTGTCCAGAAGATTCACCTTCAGCAAAAGTTATATGCTGTTACTGGGGAACTTGACCAACTCAATAATTCACTGGAGGGAGTTCAAACAAATCGTATGAAGACCATTGAAGATGCCGATAAAGCACTACATCAAGCTGAAAAGAGTGAAGTTGGTCGGGTGCATGAGCTTCAAGTGGCTGTTGATGAAGCTCGGGATGTTGTACATCAAGTGAAGACTTATGTTGACAGCCTCCTGTAATTTCTTGGAAAAGAGAAGAGACTCCAATCTGTGGATGTCATTCTAATTCTTGTGCATCAAATGGAAAGAATGATTTCATCTTCAATCACATGTGCATGTATTTTCCTTTTCTCCCTGCTTTAATTTTACCTAAGCCAATGGGCCGAGTAAGCATAGTTTGATTTTTACTAGGATTAATATAAATAACCCTACAAACTTTGAATCTTTTAATTGATCAATATTACTTAAATCATACAGAATGTATGTTTAGTGAGGTGGAACTTGACTTTTATTCAGAGTTACTTTGTCTTTTGTGGGAAGTTTAAAGTCATGCACGTCGGACATAAAAAGCCTAATTTTTAAGGTCGAAATAGCTTTGACTGAATGAATTATAATTGACTCAATTCTTTGAAAATTCATCTGAAAACATATTACCATACTCAAATATGATGGAAAATATGTAAACTATGACTTAAGAATATTTGAATCTGAGGAATGATATGAAAAAGAGATAAAAGGCATTAGAAGATGTAATTCCCAAGAATGAAGTTACCATTATTTAAAAAATCCGTTAGGGGGTTTAATTATGCAGGGCCACCTAAGGGAATTGGATGCATAGTCAAATAAATAGCATCTTTTGGATGACAGGTCCGTTATGTAGACTACTTATGAAAGGCCACTTAAGGGCACGTGCTGCATAGTCAGGCAAAAGAACTCCCAGAAATTTAATTTCCTAGTGCTAAAAATCCAGTGAACGTTTATAGAGATTCAAATTTTCCAAATTATAGAGTTTTCTGTATATAAAGAGGTACTTGAATATGGAAAATATATTTCCAAACAAGATTATCGAAGAACTGGATGGATATCACTCCTACGAAGGTCTGACCCAAACACAGGGAAGGAGAATATAAACCATAGACTTGAATACTTTCAGATCATGAAAAAGGATATGGGACAAATATGTTAAGGATGGCTATTTTTTGCGGATCCCTACATATTATCAAGAAAAATAAAGACAAAAGATTTTTTCCTCATAAGAATGAAGTTACCACTATTTAACAAACCCGTCAGGGGGTTTAATTATGCAGGACCACCTAAGGGCATTGGTTGCATAGTCAAATAATAGCATCATTTGGATGATAGGTCCATTATGTAGACTATTTATGCAAGGACGCCTAAGGGCACATACTGAATGGTCAGGCAAAATAATTCTCATAATTTCAAGCCTTTTTTGATTAGAAGTTAAGAAAAGGGTTTTGAAGATCTGAAAATATTTAAGGTTAGGATTATGACACATAAAGATGGGTATTGTCCAATGTATGCAGAGATACACAAATCAATGCTAACCATAATCATGTTGTGGCTGGGTCTTGAATGGAAATGTTGGACTTCACTACGTATCCCATAAGGATGGGAATCAAGCCATACATAGTTCTTGAACTATAGTTTAACGTCGTGTGGGACAAAAGGATTGAAGATCTTAGTTTAGGGTCATAGACCTTGGACCATTATAAGAAATACACAGTGTGTGTTTTCATGGGGACTTTTTAGCCAGGGGACTGAAAGAGGAATTTGGGGTTAGGCCCAAAAGACATGGGGATGGATTCGAGGGACACTTGAACATTTCTACATATCCCATAAGGATGGGAGTCAAGCCCACGTGGTTCTAGAACTACCCTCTGTACAAATTAGGTTTGTACATGTGAAGGGTGAAAGGGGAATTTAGTGCAATGATGGTTTATCCCAAGATAAAGAATTTAGGTATTTCCATGCATGCACGTAGTCTTTTAAATTAATCATGATTGAAAATCAATGTAAATAATGATTATTTATCAGGTGAGGGTATCAAAGAATATTGTAGTTTATTGTCATACTGGACAAAAGTTTTGTATAGTTCAACGTCGTATAGAAATAAAAAAAAGTGAACCAATGTAAATATATTGATTCTAGGGGCGGTTTCACGAATCATAATCGTATGAGATGGAGGTGAACCGATGTGAAGAGATTGGTTTTGGGCTTGAACCTTGGGAGGTTTCCTACATACCCAGCCTGGAAGGCAAGGATCAAAGTCTGTGTAGTTCAATTAAAGAATGAATTAGTGATCAAGTTGTTCTTGAGGACAATGATCTAAAAAAATAGTGTTGGGACTTACACATGGTTAGTAGGCCATAGATAGAGTTATGGTTGAAGTTTGATTTAGGATCACGTGATTCATACTCAGTGTGAGAAACAAGAGGTAGAAACAACCCTAACGATGGATGGTTTAATGTCATGTAGGACATATAAAGGGACTATGCAGTTTAATGTCTTGCAGGTAAGACTATTGGTGTTGCACAATTTAATGTCATGTAGCAGGGACAAATTATAGTTTAATGTCATGTAGGACATATTAAAGGAATTTTTGTATAGTTTAGCGTCATGTAGTTAGGATGATGGGGACAATACAATTTAATGTCATGTTGGACAAAAAGAGGACTGTGCAGTTTAATGTCATGCAGTGAGGACAAAAGATTACACCATTTAACGTCATGTTGGATGTATTAGGGACTTTTTCATAGTTTAACGTCATGTTGGATGAAAAAGGGATGATACAGTTTAGTGTCATGTTGGACATAAGTGCCAATAGTATAAGGTCGTATGCAAGGACTGTTGGTTATGCAGTTTAATGTCTTGCTGAACATAAGGGACTTCTATATAGTTTAACGTCATATAGCAAGGACGATAAAGGTGGACACAATTTAACGTCATGTAGGATGAAAGAAATGCAAATAGTTTAAAGTCATATGCATGGATTGTGGATGATGCAGTTTAACGTCTTGCTGGACGTAAGGGACTTGAAAATAGTTTAGGGTCAAATGCTGGACCATTGATGTATTTTGTGTTTATAAAAAATATTTCTTCAGAAGTATAGCATTGGTTAGAGTAGTGATGAGTTCTCCATCCATTGAGATTAAAGAATAAGCTCCATTGGAAAAGACCTTATGTATTGAATATGGTCCTTCCCATTTTGGCTCAAGCTTGGGAGGTTTCTTTCCTGGTATCATTGGAGTTCTGAGAACCAATACCAATTATCCCTGAATGAATGAATGAAGATGAGCATTTTTTGTTGAAAGCTCATACTATTTGATTCTGATAGACTTCCAAGTGGTGCAAAGTGCACAATAGTTTCTCATCTAACCATTCCAATTCATTCAATCACTTTTTATATTTTTCATCTGTAGATGACTGATCATAAATAGCTACTCTAAGAGAGGGTAGTTGAACTTCAATGGTCAAGATGGCTTCCGTTCTATATACCAATGAATATGGAGTTGACCGCGTTGCAGTGCGGGTGGTAGTCCGATAATCCAATAAAGCATGAAAGAGTTTATCAGGCCATAATTTCTTATCTTTATCCACCATCTTTTGTAGTATATTTTAAAGAGTCTTATTGAAGGCTTCTATCTCTCCATTGGCTGCTACATGATACCGAGATGAATTATTGGATTTGATGTTGTATTCTTGATACAACTTCTTTACCTCAGATGAACAAAAGTTGGTGCCATTGTTCATCAATATGGTATGAGGGACACCAAATCTGGTAATGATGTTAGACTTGATGAAGCTAACATTGATTTTAGAACTAACTTCCTTGAGAGGTACTACATCTTCCCATTTGAAAAAAAATCAGTAGCAGTAATAATATACTTAAACTGCTTGGCCATATCTGGAGGGTAAGGTCTCACCACATCCATTCCCCATGTAGAAAATGGCCATGAGTATTTAGCTGTATGAAGCAACTCTGGAGGTTGATGAATGAAGTTGGAATGTACTTGGAATGAATGACACTTCTTTGTGAAATCAACACAATCTTGTATAATTGAAGGCCAAAAGTATCCGAGCTTTCGAATCTGATCAGATAGTCTATGTCCAGACTGGTAGGCACCACAGACTCCTGCATGAACTTCTTTCATGACAACCATTGTCTCTTCACCATCAATGCATCTAAAGAGAACTCTATAAAAACCACGTTTGTAGAGAATTTTCTCTAGGTGATCCGGGATATCATAAAGAGTAAAATTGACCACACGTCGCTAGATTTGTTCTTTCTCAGCTCTATCAGGTGGAAGTGTTTCATTTCGAAGGTATTCCATGATAGGTGACATCCATCCTGTTGTATGAACATACGGTTCCGGAATGTGACTAATTTCATTAATTTCCTCTATTCTGATTCGAACATAAGGTGAAATTGCACTACAGTGGGAGATATTGATAGTTGTCTCATCCCAATTTTGATCTGCCAGAGCTGTGTCTATATTAGCCGGTGCATCAGCTTGAGCATTTCGTGATTGCGGGAAAAAATAAAATGTCAGTTCTGAAGGGAATTCAGTCATTAACTCTCTTACATAATCATACAAAGGGATTAGTTCTTCTTTTCTGATGTCATAATCTGCATTGACTTGTTTGATTACCAGGTCTGAATCACCTTTCACCTTTAAGTGATTCACTTGTTCTTGAAGTGCCAATTCAAAGCCTGCGATAAGAGCTTGGTATTCTGCTTCATTATTGGTACCACCTTCCCACAATAATAAGGAATAAGGTTACACTACCTTTTCTGGATAAATGATCACAATTCCTAAGCCAACTTTTTTGAATTTAGGATTTTCCATTTTCCTCCCTGTTGGACTTCTGGAAGCACCATCAAAATACATTTCCCATGCCTGAGGACATTCTTGAATAGAGAAGACTTCCTCATAAGGGAGTTCAATATCTGAAGATGTGTCTTCCATTGAAGGGTGTTCATCCAGAAAATCAGCGAGAGATTGGCCCTTTATTGCCTTTTGAGACACATACTGAATGTAGAATTGCTGCAAAATAACTTCCCACCTTGCCAGAAGTCCTGTAAGCATTGGACGACTAAGGATAAATTTGAGCGGGTTATTGCAAGATACCAATTGGACCTCGTGATGTTGCATGTAGTGTCTCAACTTCTGAACTGCAAAGAATAATTCCAGGAAGCACTTCTCAATACTTTAATACCGGGTTTCTACTTCAAGTATAGTCCGACTGAGGTAGTATAGGTTGTTTTCATTCCCATAATCATTCTTTTGAGCCAGAAAGGCACCTAATGATCACTCTAAATCTGTCACGTAGAGGATAAGTGGCCTTCCTTAAACAGGTGGCATGAGTACTGGTGGAATCAAGAGGTATTTCTTGAGAATATCGAATGCTTCTTGACATTCTTCAGTCCACTGGTAAGTGACTCCCTTCTTCATCAATTTGGTGAAGGGTAAACCTTTGCCTTCCAAATTGGCAATGAAACGCTGAATATAGGCTAAGTTTCTTTGAAGTCCTCTTAATTCATTCAAATTTCATGTAGGGGAGATACCAAGGATTGAATTTGTCTTCTCAGGATTGACTTCAATGCCACGATGGCAAACAACAAAGCCGAGACATTTTCCTGAGGTTACCCCAAAAGCACATTTTAAGGGGTTCATCTTCAAATTATGCCATTGAAGCTTGCGGAATATGACTTCCAAATCAGCCAAGTGATTAGAATTTTGTTTGGATTTGACCACCAAATCTTCCACATAGAATTCAAAAAACTTCTCTAAAAAGGGTTTGAAGATACGATGCATGGCATGCTGATATGTTGCACCTGCATTCTTTAAGCCAAAGGGAATTACCCGGTAGCAAAACACACCCTGAGGGGTTCTGAAGGAAGTGGATTCTTCATCTTCTGGGGCCATTTAGATTTGATTATATCTGGAATATCCATCCATGAAGTAAAGTGATTCATAGCCAGCTGTTGCATCAATTTAAAGTTCTGTAATCGGAACTGGGAAATCATCCTTAGGAAAATGCCGATTAAGATCTTAGAAATCGATGAAAACTCTAATTTGTCTGTTCTTATTCTTTAAAGGGACAATATTAGACAACCACTTGGGATATTGAACTTCTCTGACGAATTTAGATTTTATAAGCTTATCCACTTCAGCTTCAATTTTGGAGGCATAAGTTGGGTGTGTTCTTCTCACGGCTTGATTAAATCCTCGATGTTCTTCTGGTAAACCCAAATGATGAGTAGTAACATCATGATCAATCCCGGGAATCTCTATATAGTTCCAAGAAAATATGTCTCTATTTTTCTTTAAAAAGGAATTATACATCTCTTGTTCTTCAAGAGTCATGGCCGCACTAATTAAAGTGGGGCGTGGATATTCTTTTGTACCCAGATTTATTTCTCTGAGTTCACCCACGGTGGTAGAGATACCCTCTTCAAATGCTAGAGGAGCATATCTGAGATATTCTTATTCTTCTTCAACATGTGTCATTTCTTCTGTTTCTACTTGCATAGTAGATGATAAAGCATAATTTCCATGATTATAAGAGATGTTAAAATGTTAACATCTTGAAGAAGAAGCTTCCATTTCTGAATCAATTGATGATGAAGGGTCTTCCTTGGGAAATAAAGATGAGATGATGGATTAATAATTGACATAATTGTTCACCTCCGATGTTTCTATAAATTATTCTGACCTGATTAGCAAAGTATAGACTTGTTGGATTTCAACAGATGAAATGAAGACGTCACCATTTGGGCTTTCATCACTGCTTGCTGGGTTACCAATTTCTCCCATGTTGTCTGGCTCGATTGCCGTAATTGACATTATTGATCTTTCCATAAAAGTATTTTTATTTGGGTCTATCTTGTCAATTTGAATGATAGGAAACACATAATCTGTACTCATATGTGTAAATGGATTTACTGGAATATTTTCCAAACCATATGGATCATTAACTTTGGTAATCTCCCTGGTTGTGGATTTATCCTTTTCCATCATGTGATAGAATTCAGTCTCAATGTATTGAGAACCACATGTATTGAACGGGGCCTTATCACCATACAATGTCCCAACTTGACCATCAAAACAGTACTTGAGACATTGATGGTATGGTGAATGGATGACTGCATGTTGATGTAGGCAGGGTCTTCCAAACAAGATGTTGAAGGCTGTGTCTTGATCAACAACCATGAAATATGAATTGGATACAAGATATCCAAACTGAGTTTTGAGTGTAACTTCGCCCAGTGGTTCTTGTTCATTTTTATCATATCCTTGTAACATCATGGTAGAAGGAGATAAATCAGATTCCGTGAGGCCCAATCAACAAAGTGTACAAATGGGAATGAGGTTGACTCCTGAACCATTGTTAATGAAATCTCTTCGGACATCTATTCCATTGACCTTGCCAGATAAGTAAAAAGGTCTAATATGTCCATGCATGACATCATCTTCATCTTCATCAGTAAAAGATATTACTGCATGGCATTCTGCAGGATTATTCTCTATGTGATAGACTTCACCTATAGCAATTTCAGCTTCAAACTATGGAGGACTTGACAAAGCCTCGATGAGTGCCTCCCGGAGATCTTTTGACAAATTCAAATCATCCATAATTGATAACATGGCCGGTACTTGGGCCATGTGTTTCAATACATCATACTTTTGATCCAAAGGTCTATGTTTCCCAATAGGAACATGTGGTTTAACAGGTGCCTTGGAAGTTCATGCTTCTTGTATCGGGATAGGAGTTGGTAATATTCATGGATTTGGAAGATTTGACTGATTAGATCCATTTACTCACTGAGATTAAGAAGATATATCCTTCAATCAGTCTTCCAGAATAACTGTTCCAGGACGGAATTTGCTATTGGTGGAAGAACTTTCTTGTTTTTGTTGAGCTTGCTGAAGGTCTCTGCCATGAGTTTCTTCTTCATACACAGTTCTAGAATGGGTAGAATTGGAATTGTGGCTTCTGAAAGAACCACGTCTTCCTCTATATTCTGAGCCTATGGAACTTCCTCTGATTCCTCTATTTGATATAGGGAATCCAGGCTCATCGAAATCGAAACTGCGATTGGCATATGGATCTGTTAATTGAATCAAATTAACAGAACCGAAGATCAACTCTTCATCTGATGAAGACTCTTCCATATTAACCTGTTTAGGCTATGCCATTTGGTGGGGCGGTGCTCATGGCTTTGAAGTAGATGGTATGAAATCTTAAAGAGTCAAAGACAACTTAGGCTTTGACACATACTCATCTTCTTCTGACTGTTCCTCTTTCTTGGAACTGTGCCATTTCTTTGAGGATTTTCCCTCTAATGAAGAGGGTTTTTCTACGGCACTCATGGCAGAAGTCACAATTGGTTTCTTCAACTGTGTTTGAAAAATAGCTTGAGTTCGGTTGATCATCTTTCTGACCATCCAATCATCATATTTTTGTGCATTTTTTCTTTTGACTTCTTGGCATTTGCCTTCCTCCTCTAGAACTATAGCATTAACACATGCTACCTGAGCTGAAGAACCTTTCAGTTTGACTTGTCCCAAATTGACCATTTTTTGCAGGAGGACCTTGAAAACAAAACACTCTTGAATGGGATGCCCCAAAATTTAATGAAACGGGCAATAGTTGGGATGATTTTCATCTCCTTCCTTGTTTAACCTCTTGGGCCTTGGCAATTGAACCAAATTATTTTCCAGAGCCGAAATGAAATAACCAAGAAATGGTTCATTTTGGAAAGAGTAAACATTGCTTTTTCAAATCCTCAAATTGTTTTCGTATTTTATCTCTTTGATCATCTTGACGAAACGACCTCTGTTGTTGACGCTCAGGAGGTGGATCCCTTCGGGAAGATTAAGGTTTTGAAGTAGAATCAGGTACAGGTGCTTGCTTAAGCATAACTGTAGCAGTCTCTGATTTACCCATTCTCCTTCCTGGAGCTGATGGAATTACATGAGATTTAGCCTTAGTCTGTATAAGAGAATCTTCAATCTGTTGAGCGATTGAAGTGAGCTCTCGAAACCCTCCTGTGTATTTCACAGGGATCAATGGTGTGCATAATTCGTCACGCAGATTTTCTATACAGATTGGCAATAGTTCCTCTTGAGGGAGTGCTAAGCTCATGGAATATGTTAATCCCTTCAAGCAAGCAATGAAATCTGAGACCCTTTCATTCTCCCTTTTCTTACAGTTTGTAAGATAAAAAACTGTTGTCTTTGGCAACGTTGAGCTGAATTGGAGAAGGAATATTTGGCGAAGATCCTCTCATCCGGTAATTGACCGGGATTGCTAACTTGTATACCAGACAAAAGCTGGTCCTTGCAAGGTTCGGATGAAGCATCTGAGTTTCAATGCTTCTTGCTGCTCTAGAGTTCCCATCATAGGATCGCAACAAGACACGTAATGCATCAAATGCTATTCAGGATCTCCTGATCCATTGAAAATAGGGAATACAGGGTTCCCAAAACTTGATGGGGGTGAGATTGAATCTACCCATTCAGGGTAAGCTCTCATTTCTGGTTGAACCTGTGCACGCTTCCCTTCCATAGTCTCTAACTGAGCTGTTAATAACTCAATGGTAGTTGTTAACTTTTGAGAAACATCCGGTTGAACTTGTACTTGTGAAGGTGCAATGACTAGAGTTTGTACAGGTATGTCAGCTGGTACTGCAACTAATGGCAGCACTTCCAATTGTAGTTTTACTTGACCCATAGGATTAAACCTGTGAGGGTGTACTGATAAAGGAGAATATTCTTGATCCATCTTAGTAGCTACAATAAACTCCCTTGGTTGACTGACTCCAGCATGCTTAGGAGGAAGACTACCGTTAAGTAGTTATCTGTCCAACCTCCTCAATTCCTTTATTTCTTCCTCTTGTTGCGCAAATAATTTCTCTAGTGAGAGTGATTGACCTTCTCTAGAGGAAAGATATATAACCTGATTCATTCCCCTCCCTTTTTTTGGATCTTTTTCGGAGAGGGGGAAGTGGGTTACTTTAAGTATTACCTAGTTTCTGAGTAATCCTTTTATTTCTTGTATGCACACTTTCTTCATTTGTGTTTGTGCGTACATATTCTTGAGCAGGAACCTCTTCATCTGAACCCCCTGAGTGAGCCTCATCTGGTGGATCAGCAACAACGGCATTGATGACATTGATTGATGCATAACGCATCACATCCCTTCTATCAGCATTTCTGTGATATTTTCTTCTTTAATGTCTTTGATGAGACATTTCCTTTTGTTGATTTGATCCCTCAAGAACTTCTTGATGAACTGTAATTTGGAGGGAATCTCCTAATAATTTAGCTCTTTGTTCCTCCTATGGCTTCTTCCCCAATCGATAGAAGACCGACTTTCACTGAGGAGGGGATTGATGATTTGAAAAGGTCCCCAGTCCGGTGGACTGGGGATGTTCCTGCTACCTTTTCTCAACTCCTTGAATCCCATTTTTTGATTATGAGGGTTGGGTTAAAAGAGTCCCCAGTCTGGCAAGCTGGGGTGGCTCTTGACATGCTATGTTTGAGACTTTCTTAAAAGATCTCCTGATCTTGCAGACCTTAGTCCTGAAATTAGATGGATGCATCAACCTGCATCCACTTTTATGACCCGATTTAAAAGACCTTTGGTTTATTTCTGACACTTCTATCACTTGTTGATGTGCTTGCTCCATATGAGAGGCCTGTTCAATATTCTTGTTTTCTTGATGCAGGAGTAACTCAATAACTTGTTCTCTGTATTATTGATTTTGAGAAGAACTAGTTGAAACCTGTTCTTGGGGAAGCCATTAATTACAAACAAAGCCAGTTGATTGTGGCCAGCCACAGGCAATAACATTGCACGAGACCATTTTCAGCGGGCTTTGCTAACTGGAGAACACAGTGAAAGGTAGTGCTCCATGAACACCCCATCCTCTGACATGAATACCAGATGGGGCATTGGAAATTAACTGGCACAATATTCTTAGTGCAACAATGCATGAACGATAAAGGTCTCTCTCTTGCTTTTCAGCCTTCGGATATCGAGAGACTGATAGAGATGCCAAGTCAATTTGACGTTGTAACCCTTCTATTATCTTAACATGATTTTCATATTCATTGTAAGGTAATACATTCTTTTTTAACTGACAAAGAGTTTTCCATATGTTGAGATGAATATCATGAATTCCATCATCCGTTAACATCTCTGGAATGTCATACTGAGAGTTATCCAGAGGCCAAAACATGATTGGGACTTCACCTTTTTTCAAGTTGTTTTCTCATGTTCAGCATTTCCTCTTTATCATTCAAAGAAGATTCTTCTACCTGATTTGACCAGATTTGGTGCTTCCTTGTTTCTCCATCGGATTCGACAGGATTGGTAGAGAAATCACTGATTAAAATAGAAGATGCATGACTTAGGGGTGGTTCGGAGAATGACCTACACCCTAGGATATCTTCCTATTGAGAAAGTATTTCACCTGCTAGCAATGAAGCATCAGACATGACTGGTTTCGCATTTGCAAGTGCCTCAAGATAAGAGGGATTTCTCGGCACTACATTGTCCACTAGAGCATTTTCTGGGAAATGTGCATCACTACTACAGAGAGGAATTTCTTAGCGAAATTCATCATCATGGGGAGGACCACCATGTTGGGTTACAGAAAAAGATGAGATCTCTTACTCCTTGGTCTTCTGACCACACAGAGGGTTCCTGTGGCTCTCATCTGAATATGAAACTTCGAGATCGGCCGAATCATCATGAATCAAGCCTTCATGAGGAATTTTTTGTTGAAGACCTTAATAATTAATGTTCCCACTATTGGGAAATGAGGGAGTAGAATTTTGAATTCCAAATGATAACTGTCTGAGGGCTTCAAGAACTCCAGCATCGAGCAAGGCCTTGTTACAGATTGGATCTTGATCTCTTGACTGTGTTGGGAGGGTCTTCTTCTTAGATGCCTTCTTACTCGCCTTGGAAACCACTTGTTGATGAAAGTGGCTGCTATGAGTAGGTGTATGTGCCTGATCAGGAGAGATGGCCAGGTTAGGCTGACGATCTCTACTCAAATTAGGTGTATGTACCTAACTTGGTTGTCCATATGATATGGGGGAGTATGCCCCAAAACCCTCTTGGACTAAAACAGATGTGTGTGTCTGTTCCAAAGTGAACTGTTGATGTGTCACTCCACTGGTAGGGATAGATTTATGTGTCTTTTCCTGAGATGTTGCTGAAGTTGTTATAATATCTTGCCAAGCATCCAGAATATGAGTAGGGATTTGCTTCTGTTCTTTCACCATTGATAGAATATGCTTTGTTACTTCAGCTGCTGGAATGGGGATATACATCTTTTCCATGCTTGGAATAGGTGTATGTGCCTGCTCCAATCCTCCTTTTCCTGTCAGTGAATCTTGATAGTACTCAAGTGTGGGGGCAGAAAGTTGAGTCTGCCTCCTGTTTGTCACCGGATCATTCCGACTGACTTCTCCATGTGCTACCAAGTGAGACTATTGGTAGGCTTGATCAATACTAGTAGGTGTTTGTGCCTGCTGATTGCACTTCGCCGAACGTGGTTGGCGAGCTCCATCATATCTAGTCAGATGAGCCTGCTGACTAGTTGATGATGTATAAACAGGTATATGTTCCTGCCTATAGTACTCCGCTGGAATTTCTTGGTGGGATTGGTGTGATGCTTCTAGACGAGTCTGCTGGATAACGAAATTAAAACAGACAGGTGTATGTGCCCGCTCATTGTTTACCACCAGGTTAGGTTGGAGGACTTCTCTAGAGATGGCAGAGATGAGAATCTGCTCACTGTTAACCATATTTCTCCTCTGGTGATTCTTCTTGCCTGATCGGGATCGAGGAACCTGATCCGAATGCTTTGAGTCAGTACCCTCATCATGTTGAGGGCGTACTTCCGCACAAGTTTGGTGGCGATTATTGATAGGAGCCCTTGGGAAGAACTCATGTCTCATTGAATTAAGGCCCTGAGGGACCTGCTCATTCACCTCCCCAGAATATGGGAGCGAATGGTGATTGCGTTCCCGGGATAACGACCCGAAATGGTTGGAGATGGTGGTTAGCACCACCTGCTTCTTGATTACTAGTCATCGCTGTCCGGATGACCAGGGTGAATTATTCACTTGGAGGGCTCGTCGAGCAGCCTCCAGAGTTGGAATAATACCGTTTTGATGGTACTTCTTAACCAGCGCATTTGATACCCAGCGTTGAAGACGCTGAGTAGGTGATGTCATCCTCAGAGCGGGCGACGATCCTGTAGGAGTAGCAGTAGTGGCATTCGCAGCAGCGGTATTCACAGGTGTGAACTTGAGAGCAGTCATTTCTTAGAATGTAGAAAATATTGGAAAAGAGTGCCTATTTGATATAACATATGTAATCACGATAAATTCATCCACTACATCTTTTGGATGAGCGAATATGTCAATGATTGTTTTTGTCGGCCCTCTCATTGAGTTTTAAATAGGGGCCTAACAAATAAGTAAAACATCATTTTTACTTGGTTAAGGATTCACCTAGGGTTCACCAATTTTTGTTTCCCTCTGGAATTTGGGATGATCTCATTGATTTAATATTCAAACATTCCAAACGGTTTCTAACGGGTTTGTTCATAGAACCCGAAACATCCAATGATTCCATATCCATTTGAACATACTTTCCAAAGGTAGGCGCTCATTAGTTGTGGACCAATGAGGCTTATGAATTTTCATTAGTCGAGAGGATGGGAGGTCAGACTCATCACACCTTTTTGAGGGGAATTATTGTCTACTACGGGACTCTCTTTATAGATTTAAGTTATGTTCGTGAATCCTTATTACATTACCAAGTATAAAAGGAGTTTTCCTTTAGATCTGACAATCAATGATTGATATGTAGGAAATTTAGAGAGTATTTTATATTTATTCGAGGTTCTTCATCGATAGAGAATCATCTGTATTCATTTAGAGATTCTTAGCCGATGGTATCCTTTAATACATGAATGTCTCTTGGTCATTATGATGACCATACTGGTTTTAAAGCCACTCAGTGGGGCACTTGAAGTTTATTTTTATTCAGAAGGACATTGATTATTTCAGAGTTGGGATCATACCCGAAGATGGGCTACCTACATATCCTTTGTTTTGGAAAAGGAAACAGAACCCACGTAGTTCGAGTAAGGGAGTATGATATTTATGCATGATTGATGGCTCAAAGAAAGATGTCATGATTACTTTTACACTCTAAGCTCATGTGAGTCATGCTCGGAGTGAGAAACAAGAGGTATTGGTGAAACCAGAAAATTGTGCCTCAAAAGATGCAATGATGTGGGGCTTATGTGTGTATGACTGCCCAAATAGATGAGGATTAAGATTTACTTCAGGAAAGAAATCCAGGAATAGGGTCCATAATGATATATGTGCTTCAAGGATATTTGGATACTCTAATCATGGGGCTTACTCCTAAGGAAGATGCCTAAGTTAGGAGGTGACTTATGATTGGGTTTTGCTCCTGAGAAAGAATCACAAATCAAAAGAAAATTAGGATTGGTTAAGAGAAATTAAGACTGGGGCTTACTCCTTAAAAGGAGGCCCAGATTGAAGGGATTTGAAAATTAAAGGGACTTGGGGCTTACTCTTGAGGAGGATGCCCATATTTGAGACTGGGGATTACTCCTAAAAAGGAAGCCCATGTTAAGAGGATTATGGTTGGGGCTTACTCTTGAAAAGGATGCCCATATTTGGGAACATTAAGACTGGGGCTTACTCCTAAGGAGGATTCCCAGATTAGGGGACTTGGGGCTTACTCCTAAAAAGGATGCCCATGTTAAGGGGTTCTCTCATCTTAAAGGATTGGGTTTAATGAATGAATTATCAATATTTAGTGACATAAATATGTGTAAATCACTAGGTTTTGAGAGATGTTCCACAAAGTTTCTTTAAGATAAGGAATTCAAATCAAGAAATAATGCCATAAATGGCTTCGAAGAGTGTCTCGAAGACTGAATGTTGAATAGGAGAGGTGGAATGGCATAAGAGGGGTTAAATGGGTAGAAAAGGCACCCAAAAAGATAGGGGCGTGCAAGTCCTGGCAGGCACGCAGGTACTGCATGGGCACGCAAGTCCCTGGTCGCGCAGGTATTCCTACACGGAACATTGGTACTTGCACGATTTTCAGTCCTTAGGGTAATACTTGGGAGAGACTTGGCTCAAACCCTGGTATCATCCCTAGAGTCTTTCCAGTAGATGGCGCGCATGTTCTGGTGAAGAAGTAGGGCGGCGCGCAAGTGTCTCCATTTCCCTTAAGGGTAAAACCACTTAGGAGCGCAAATTTTAGTGAATTCTAACCCTTAGACCATACTCCTCTTGTTTAGACCTTCCATCCTAGTTAAAAAAATTACTTTAGAAGTGTTTAGAATACATGAAGAAGAGACTTGGGCATTTAGAGATCTGTATGTGAATTCTGGAAAAATTCCTCTTCAAATGGGTGGCCCACAGGGTCTATTTATAGGCTGGAGAAGACCCCAGGCAGTTATCAATTTTGGAACGCAAGTCACTTGCGTGACCATTAGACGGTGCACAAGTACTTGTGAGACAATAAGGGAACCTGGGTGGCGCATGTGAATTTGATGCCTTGTTCATTCCTTTGTCGATTTTTGATGTTTTCTTCAAAGGATGAATCAATTTGTGCTAAGTCATTTCCCTTTCCATTCTTTTTGACAATGTGATGAAAAGGAACGTCAACAGTGACACCAAGGAAAAACCACACGTTTTGGTTAGTTAAGGGTTTCCTGACTCTTGGAGGGTTTTTCGATATTATTTATGGTCTTTAAATGGCTTTGAAAGGGGGCATTAAATCATCTTTATGTCAAAAGATATGTTGCGAGAGTGGAGAAGTCAGGAACTGGGAAATAATGAAGACCGATCGATGAGGACACGGTGCTACCTTCACAGTGCCACCGTCATGCTGCCACCGTGACCGGTGCCACCTTCGCAGTGGAGCTGTGTTTTGGAAAATTAATGGACCAGGTGGGTTCGGGACATTACATCAGATACCGCTCAAACTATTCTCACCCTCGAGAAACGAAACTAGACCCGAAGAAAATAGGGGTTCCCAAAAACCACCTTGAAAGATACCTCTCAGAAGTGAACCTCATCGACATCTAGGAACACCTCTCCCTCAAGTAAACAGGCAACACTTGAGGGTCAAACTGACAAGTCATATGGGTTAGGGAGTTTCTTCCTCTATGTCAAGATACTATCCGCTTTGGGTGGCACTGACTCACCCGCACGGGTTTAATCGCATCCACCTTAATGCATCTTGATTAGGGATCAGGTCCCCCCTCCCCATATTCATGACTCTTTACAAACATCCATATAATAGGGAATACTACACGTTCCATAGTTAACAAGGTAAAGTGTTCCATCAAAAACAAGTACAAAAAATAGAACAAAACTCAAAACAGCTCTGGGTACTAGGAGTGCATTTGCGTCTCCCATTACCAGGTACTTTCTTCAAGCCCTCCATGCCTCTACAACACACGAACCAAAGGAATGATCCATCCACAGAGCACCTTCTCCTCACGATCCTCAATCCTCATTGGTCTTTCCACAAAAGTCACATCGTCCTCCATATCCAGCTTTCCCCAGTTGAGGATGTGTGAATCGTCATGTAGTATCATCAGAGATGAGACACATGGAAGACATCGTGCAGTCTCAGCAGTGGCGGTGGCATTGGTAGCTAATAAGCCACTTCACCGACCCGCCGTAGCACTTTGAACGGTCCGACGAACCTGGGAGAAAGCTTACTCCCCCTGCCGAACCACTGTTTCCTATGCTATGGGGAGACCTTCAGGAACACGTGGTCCCTGACCTCGAACTCCAAGGGTCTCCTCCTATTATCGGCATATGACTTTTTCTAGTCCTGGGCTACCTTCATCCTCTCCTGTATGAGTTGAACCCTTTCCTACGTGCTCTGTACCACCTCCGGGCAAAGAACACCTGCCTCCCCAACCTCTGTCCAACACACGGGTGAGCGACATGGCCTCCCGTAAAAACATTGAATGGAGCCATGCTAATGGTAGAGTGATAGATATTGTTGTAGGCAAACTTCACCAGAGGAAAGTGTCATTCCCATGATCCCCCAGAATCCAGAATACATGCTCATAGCATATCCTCCAATGTTTGGATGGTGCGCTCTATCTTTCCATCTATCTGGGTGTGGAAAGTAGTGCTAAGATGTAGCTCGGTGCGAAAAGAATACTGAAATAATCTATAGACTCGTGATGTAAACCATGCATCCCTATCCAATACTATGGATCTTGGAACTCTGTGCAACCACACCACCTCATCCACGTACCTCTGTGCTAGGGATTCCACCTTACATGACTCCTTGATTGCCAGGAAGTGGGACGATTTCATAAATTGGTCCACCACTACCCAGATAGCATTGCTACCCCCTTGTACATTGGGTAGTCCTGTGAAGAAATACATCTAGATGTCATCCCACTTCCACTCAGGGACATATAAATGTTGTTATATACCCCCCAGGGATGCGGTGTTCAAACTTCACATACTGACACACGAGGCACTTTGCTACGAACTCTGCCACTGCCTGCTTCACCCCAGGCCACCAGAACTAACCTCTCAAGCCCCAGTACATTTTGGAATCTCCCAGGTATACTTCCAGGGGTGAGTTGTGGAACTCACCAAGAACTCTTTCGCGCATCGTCTCCGGAACAAACCACTTCCCTCTGAAAAGCATCTGATTCTGACCATCCTCCTTCCACCCTTCTGGATCATCGCCATGGTTAACCTGGTCATGTATTACTTCACTCTCCAGGTCTCCCCACTGAGAACCCTCCACCTGCCGTAGAAGAGATGATTTCACTATCATTTGAAACAGAAAACCTCTACCACCATCCTCCCTGATATCCAGGTGTAGGGAATCCAACTACTCCATCGCCTTCCAAACATCTGCCGACTCTCGAACCACATCCTTATGTGACTTCTTGCTCAAAGAATCAACCACCACATTCTCTTTTCTTAAGGTGTAAGAAATCTCGAAGTCGTAGTCCTGAAGTAACTCTATCCACCTTCACTGTTGTAAGTTCAGGTCCTGCTGGGAGAAGATATATTTCAAGATTTTGTGATTTGTGAAGACCACAATGCGCTCCCCGATGAGGTAATGCAACCACAAATTTAGTGAGAACACGACCGCTGCATGCTCCAGATCATGGGTGCCATAATTATACTCATGGTGACATAACTGTTGAGAACATAAGAGATCACCCCTTGTCATTGCATCAACACACACCTGAGGCCTTGTCCTGAAGCATAGAACAACACCTCATACGCCGCCCCTTCTTCTAGAAACCTTATCACTTGGGAACTTATCAACTTCTCCTTCAGATAGCTAAAGGTTTCCTCACACTTCCCATTCAATAAGAAATCCTGGTCCTTCTTTCTCAGAGGTATCAAAGGTGCTTTAACTCAGGAGAAGTTTGGTACGATCCTACGATAGTAACCTTCCAGTTCAAGGAAACGACGAACCTATGCCATATTCTTGGGTGCTACCCAAGAAACAACCGCCTCAACCTTCTATGGGTCCACTGCTATTCCCTGATCGGACACCACGTGCTCAAGGAAGTGAACTTCTCATTTTCAGAACTTGTACATGGACAAGTTCCCAAAGATTTGGGACTATCGGAGTGCATCTAAAACCATTATTAGGTGCTCAACGTGATCCTCCTCTGACCTTGAGTAGATCGGGATGTCATCAATAAACACGACTACGAACTGATCCAGGTATTCCCAGAAGATGGAGTTCATGAGTCCCATGAACACAGCTGGTGCATTCGTAACACCGAATGACATGACTACAAACTCAAAGTATCCATACCTACATCTTAAGGTAGTCTTTGAGATTTCACTCTCCTTCACCCTCAACTGGTGATATCTAGACCACAGATCGATCTTAGAGAACCAACCTGCTCCCCTCACCGGGTCAAAGATATCGTCTAGCCTCGGAAGAGTGTATCGATTCTTGACCGTCACCTGATTCAGTCTCCTGTAGTCTGTGTACAGCCTAAGACCACCATCTTCGTTCCCTAAAAACAGGACAGAAGCACCCCATGGTGAAGCACTTGGTCGAACAAAACCCTTCTTCATCAGATCGTCAATCTAAATCTGCAACTCCCGCAACTCAGAAGGTTCCATCCGGTAGAGAGCCATCGAAATTGGACAGGCACCAGGTTGCAAGTCTATCACGAACTCAACAGCACGTTGAGGGGTTAGAGTCTCCACCTCTTTAGGGAAGACGTCCATAAACTCAATGAAGATCACTGGGACTTCCACCATTTCTGTATCCGCTGACTCCAATGACAGTTCAGCTAACAAGTAAAGGAGGGGATCCACTCGTCGATTACCTTCCTGGTAACCCCACTTGTTGATGAAAGTCACACATTGGCTGCCCATGTCTGAAAACACAATCCTTCCTCGGAATCAGTCAATAACAACACAAATAGAGAAAATCTATTCAATACCTAGGATAAAATTTTATGGATGTATTTGCAATAGTAGAAGATCCTTGATTGATTAATGCGGACCTATCATCAGTCTACACCCTCGAAAAACATAGAACAAGTCATTCTGACCTCCGACTGGTGTAATCAACACCATGGGCAATGGAATTCTCTCAGCATATAGACCCAAATCACAGGCTAGACTAGGCGCAACAAAGGAGTGTGAAGCTTCTGTATCAAACAGGGAATAGGAAAGAGTACTAAACAAGTTGATCGTACCTCGAACGACTTTCAGAGCTGCTAGAGCTGCTACCTTCGCGGGGTTTAACTGCCCATGCCCAGCTCCCCTACCCCTCAGCTATTGGATGCCTCCCCGACCACTCCTTGGTCAAGGTCCCTAAGGATTGCCGTAAGGTCGGCCTCCTCCTGCGACGTCTGCCCTAGGAGGAGCGGGAGCTCGCTATCCCTGATGCTGCTACTGAAAGGGCTTGGATGGAAACTATTGCAACTGGGGCGGGTGTTGCACTAGAGCACCCCCTTTTTACTGTACTCGGTCCAAGAACTGATTATGAAGGTGCCCATGGATGCGATAGATGAAGCATCTCGGCCATAGGCCTGAAAGGAAGGGGCGAGGGCTGAGAGATCAGAACTGGAACTGCTGGGGCCTTCTCCATACTGGTCGAAACCTAGAGGGCCCTAATACTGAAGGCCTACTGCTGACGGCCTTACCCTTCGATGAGCCCAACTGGATTCCATCTTTCAATACACCTCTCAGTGTGTCCATCCTCTCCACCACTTCAGCATTCTTCTGGACCTCCATGTATGTCGGTAAGGTGAAGGGAGTAACAACATATTGAAGAGAAGGTCTAAGTGCCTTTTCTAAACGTCTCACCAGAGACTACTCATCTGAAAAGTGGTCCAGAGAAAAGAAGAGGAGATCTTTGAACTTGATCCCCAACTCTCTCACTGACATGCTCCCCTGCTGGAGGGAGAGTAGCTCCTGCCTCTTCTCAGCCTTCATCGTGGAAGAGAGGAATTCTACCCGGAACTCCCTCTTGAAGTCATCCCACGTAACCTTAGACTCCCTCTTCTCCTCGAGGTAGAGCGTCCACCACTGACATGCTACTATCTGAATCTGGCTTATAGACAGAGGAACCTAGTACTCCGTCGGATCCCGGATCAAGCTGAAAGCTATCACCAGATCCTCTAGCAAGCTTTCTATCTCCATGTCTGAGGTGATGCCCTCGTACTTCCCAAGGGTATGTCACTGAAGGCAGGAAGTGTCCTCTTACACTAATCATCCTCCTCCTCTCGGTCAGTCTTCTACTGATTGGCCAAGTCAACTTCCTGGGCCTCGATCTCCCGCACTACTCATGGTCATCTCCCAAGTGCCATAGATGCAAGGTAAACAAGGAATTCCTAAGCCTGAGTAGTGTAGAATATTTTTCATAAATTTTCTTAGACGTATTATTCATTTTAAATCCCCAAAATACCCATGAAACACGTGAACACAAGTCATTATGACGCATGTAACCTTCCTAGGGTCTCTAACTTGCAATCAGTGTAGCCTCACTTGGACGTTAGGTAGGCCTAGAGTCCTTTAATCGGATCATGGGGGTCCCTAAAATCCCGTGTCCTAGCCAGTCTTCCCTGGCCTATTTCACGCACCAAGATTGTCCAACACTGTTTCCCTACCATCCCATTCAATCTTCTCTATTCCTAACTCTGAACTCCATCCTATCTCTTAACCTCCTCCTCTGATACGATTCTGTCACGAACCGCCTTACCATGATTAGATAAGGGACAACAGGTTTCCAGACCCTTCCTTCTTCAAGTTTAAGGAGAGATAATGACCCCTGAGTCCCGCCTTCAATAGGTTTCGGAGTGGAGACTAGCACCAAGGGTATAGAATCACACATAATATGGAAGACATTACGCTTTTTATTTAATAAGATCAGGAGATAAGTTAGTAAATCCCAACAACACCAAAAGTGGAAGTATAGGTAAATCCAAAACAAACCATTCTCATATGCATGTTCCAAAATTCAATGGTACAAAAGTAAAACAAAACCCCAAAAAGAAGTACCAAAAGAAAGAAAAACAGCAACAAAAAATGTCTCAACGTCTGAACTAGTACAACCCTGTGTGATCCCTGAAGTCCTCCTGGAAACCTGAAAACAATTTTATAAACGTAGGGTGAGCATACAAGTATACTCAGTAGGGAAAACAAAAATCTCTCATGCACAAGTGGGGAGGCATTATAATTCCCCATAAGAAAAAAGATAATCGAAAAACTTAGCAAGGAAAACTTCCCACCCAAGCCTCACCAAGGCACGCTCCCCAAATAACGCAAGTCAAGAAATATAATAGTAATAACACGTTAATATTTTGGTACCCACCGCCACTTCCCCACTGGTTATTGAATACATCCTACACATTGAACCTCTCCTTCCATTCTATCCGCAATACCACTACCACATACCGCCCGAAAACACCTGGGCCACAACAACCACGTGTAACCACACCCACAAACACCTGGGCTAGATCAACTACTGCCACACCCAAAGACACCCATGCCTCATCTCAAAGACACTTGGGAAACAAACTTCCCACACACAACTGGGCAACCACTACAACTACCCTGCCCGAATAATCTTGGGCTATAATGGACCTCAGTCCATCACGGAAGACAAGGGTTCATTAGTGCGCAAGGAAAGACCACCAATGACCATGATTTTCAGTGAGCATAAGCCCATACCGTTCACAACATATAGAAATTATAAAAGAACTCAGCAGAATTGACAAACGCACCCCATCATTCTTTAACAGTATATTTATTATCTTTGTTGTGGTTTGGTTTCATCCATTCCCACAGAAATTGTAGCGTACCCACCCCACATGATACATAGTAAAGAGAGACGAAGTAAAATTCCTATATGGTTGATCAAGGATCAAATTTATTATCCACATTCCAAGAACTGGGGATGCGTGACTTACAGGGGAGGAACATCGGGGACTCCAAGGGTGAGCAGAAAGACTCCAGTACAGGCACACCCCTTGCCTCGGGCAGGGGAACACCAAACGCACAAAGAAGAAAATGATACTAGCCAAGAGGAAGAAGAATGAATTTCTAGTGTGATATAAAGATGAGATCCCATTTTTACAGGATATGGAATTTTGAATGGCTATAAAGTTGGATCATGGTTTCACCACGTGGTTGGGTGTTTACGCACGACGGAATTAATTGTCATTTAACTATTCTCCTTAGAGAGGTGGTCATAACTACTATGCATTAAACGGTTTTCTTTAACCATAAAGAGACACGTAACAGGGGTGGATTTGGAAGGTACGGGTAAGGGCGTGACACCGAGGAAAAACCACAAGTTTTCGTAAGTTAAGGGTTTCCCGACTCTTGGTGGAGTTTAGGTATTTTTTATGGGCTTTAAAATGATTTGAATGGGTCATTAAATCATCTTTATGTCAAAATATATGTCATGGGAGCGGAAAAGTTGGGAACTGGGAAAGAACGAAGACCGCTCAGTGAGGACACGATGCCATCGTCATAGTGACACCTTCATGGTTCCACCGTCACGGTGCACCCTAATGGTGCCACTGTCACGGTGCCACCCTCACAGTGCCACCATCACTGTGCCACACTCACAGTGCCATTGTGACTAGTGCCACCGTCATTGTGCCACCATCACGGTGCACCCACACCGTGCCACCGTCACAGTGGAGCTATGTTTTGGCAAAGTAATGGACCAGGTGGGTCCGGTCCATTACAGTACCAATAACAAATTGAATGTATATTATTTATTCTATACAAAAATAACGCACATAATCATAATACAAGGGTCTTGTTAAATATCCCTTCATTACACCAGTATATTCCCTAAGAGTATGGTGTGCGATGATGGGGCTTTCTTGGCATCATTCGGTGAAGATCATTTGGGTTTTCATCTCGATGATATTGAACTTATCCTTTAAATGGTTTTGCACATACTTATGTTTTTTCATCTTAGCTTCAGATTGGTCTAGGGAAAATCCATTAAATTCTATCTCCCTCGACAGATCCGATAAATAGGATTCAAAGGGAACAATCCTTCAAGGCTCTCACTTCCTTTGTCTATGTCAAAAGGTTTTGTTACACCCCAATATTTATACTAGGCATGTGATCATTTTTCAATAGATATATTATCAATGGTAATGCTACATAAAAATAATTTAAACCCAATAAAAAAGTTCATGTGTTTTTATATCCATAATACATTAAAAGAAAGAGAATTATATTCATAAATGATCAGGTGATTACAATATTCCCCTTAATAAATTTTTCCCTCTAAGTTTCCTTTTTCCACACTAAAACAGATAAGGGTAACTCTTCCGCATCACTTCTTCTGGTTCCCATGTTGCTTCTTCAAAATTTTGGTTTCTCAACAACATTTTGAGAAGTTCCATTGTCATATTTCATAGAAATTTTTCCCTACGATCTAAGATCTTCATTATATTCTCTTCATAGGTGAGGTGATTATCCAATGGTACCACCTCTAGGTTGAGTACATGCGATGGGTCAGGTATGTACTTCCTCAAGAGTGATACATTGAATACATCATGTATTTGAGATATGTTTGGTGGCAGTGATAGTCAATTTTCCACTACTCTAATGTGATCAAGGATATCAAAAGGGGTGGTGTAACTTGGACCAAGAATTCCATTCTTTACAAATCTCATCACTCACTTACATGGAGAAATATAGGGGAACACCATTTATCAATCATCAAAACTCTAGGTCTCATCGACTATTGTCAGCATATCTATTTTTTCAACTCTGCGCAGTTTTGATGTGTTGTTGGATGGTGTTAACTTTCTAGACCATTTCTTCATCCATTTCTGGTCCTAGATGTTTTTGATCCCCAACATCTTCCCAATATTCTAGTGTTCTACATATCTTCCCATAAATGGATTCATAAGAATCCATTTCGATGCTTGAGTAGAAACTATTGTTGTAAGAGAACTCAACCAGAGGAAGATGTTGATCCCATCCTCCTTTGAAGTCTACTGGCCATGCTCTCAATATTTCCTTAAGTGTTTGGATATTCTACTAAGATTGGCCATCTATTTGTGGATGATAAACCATACTGAAGTTAAGCTTAGTATTCAGAGCATGTTGGAGACTCTTCCAGAACGTATAGGTGAGTCTTGTTTCTCGATCAGATATAATCGATAAGGGTACTTCATGTAGCCTTACCACTACTTTTATGTATATCTGTGCACGTTTAACCACTAATAAATCCTCCAAAATTGAAATGAAATATGCAGTCTACATAAGATGATTAACAACAACCCGGGAAGCATTATTTCCATTGGATGTCTTTGGAAGTCCGGGGACAATGTTCATGGTGATGTTCTCCCATTTCCATGTTGGTATGGGTAATGGTTGCATCATCCCCTCAAACATATTCCTTTCATCCTTCACTTGCTGACATACCAGACACATTGTATACTCAGCGATATCCTTCTACATGTTATCCCACCAACAATGCTCTCAGATATATTGATACATCTTTGGGTTTCCCATATGAAGGGAGAAATTTGAACTATGTGCATCATCTAAAATTTCTATCATTAACTCTAAATTTGATAGAACACATAGTCTTGACCCAAATATCACAATTTCTTCTTCTTTAACATTGAAAACTGAGTATTTGCCTTTTCTGATAGTTTCCACTTTCTTTTGAATTCCCATATCATCCTTTTGAGCATCTGTAAAACTTTCCAAAATAGACGATTGAGATATCATCTATGAAAGTATTGATGATGTTACCATCATTATGATTATCACTTCCATATTCATAAAATCTATAAATATTTGACCCTTTTCAATTTTCATCAATGAAAGAGTTGTTGGATCCTTTCTACTTAGAGAATATTTCAGTTTATTCAGTTTCCCCAAATGGTAGTGAATTAAGCAGTCATATTCATTGATTATATATAATCATCTTCATTGTTGCATGTTCATCTCTTTCTGTGTGAATATATACTTGAGGATTTTGTGATCTATGTATATTTCACACTTTTCCCCAAAGAGATAATGTCACCAAATTTTCTAAGTGAAGATCACTACAGCCAACCCCAGATCATGTGTTGGATAGTTTTTCTCATGAACCTTCAATTTCCTTGATGCAAAGGATATGAATTTGTCATTTTTCATCAACAAACAACCCAAGACCTTCTTTGAAGCATCACTGAATACCACACAAATTTCTCCACTAGTGGGTAGTATGAGAATAGGTACAGTGATAAGCCTCCTTTTTAATTGTTTGAAGCTCTCTTCACATTCATCAGTCCATAAAAACTTTACTCCATTCTGAGTCATCTTGGTTATAGGGTTTGAAAATCATGATAAATTTCTCAAAAATCATAGATAGTATCCCACTAACCTCAGGAAGCTACAAATATCCCTCACAAATGTTGGCCTTGGCCATCCCTCAATTTTATTTCTCTTAGAGGGATCCATGGATATCCCATTACTTGTGATGATAAACCCCAAGAATGAGACATTCTATATCTAAAAATCAGACTTATTGTACTTTTCATATTGATTCTCCTTTCACAAGGTCTATAGTACAATGCTTAGATTCTCCTCATGTTACTCCTTGGTTTTGGAGTATATAAGAATACCATCTATAAAGGCTACCAAAAATTTGTTGAGGTAATCTCTAAAACTCTATTAATTAATTCCATGAAGATTAGTAGAGAATTATTGAGTCAAAAAGGAATTACTACGAATTCATAGTGGACATAGATTGTTCAAAATCTAATCTTGGGTATATCGACCTTTTTCACCCCAACTTGGTAATATACCAAGTGTAGATCCACCTTGAAGAAGTATTGTGCTCCACGTAGCTGATTGAACATGTCATAAATTCTTGGTAGATGATACTTTCTCTTTATCATGATTTTTTTATGCTCATGATAATAAATGAAAAGGCGCATTGACCCATCCTTCTTCATGACGAAGAGGATGGGTGCACCCCAAGGTGAAGCAGTTGGCAGTATAAACCCTCTATCCAGATTCTCCTATAGTTTTTTCTTTATATCCTTATGCTCCACAATATCCATTCTATATGGAGTCTTGTATATTGGAAATTCCCCATGTATATGATCAATCAAGACTTCGACATCTCTTCTAAGAGGAAGACCATGAAATTCCTCGGGAAACACTTCAATGAATTCCCTCACAATAGGAATGTCTTTGGAAATGATTAATTAGATAGAATAAAACATCTGAGCAAGTTACATATGGTTATAGGGAAGTTATATCCACACTTGAGATGATAGTACTAAAGAAGATTCATCCTCCTCCTAGTAATTGTATAGAATCAGGGGTTGATTTTCCATATGGAGAGTGATTACCCTATCACAGAAATTTATGTTGGTTCTATATTGGGAAATCCAATCAATGTCAGGAATTTCATAAAATTTAACTAGAGGGGGTATGATGAGGTTTTCTAGGAAGTTCAATACCCAAATTATGACAGGGGAGGAGTTATATTCATAGTATTGAATAATTTTCCCCTTTTCTATTCTCATTGACATCTCTACTTTCATGACTTGTAGTGGTGTTGGGAATTTTCTAATAAACATTCAAGAACTAAAATAATGTGTAGAACCAGAATAAAAATGTATGTTTTCTATTATTTAATGAATAACTAGAGTAACTATCACTAGTTCATTGTTGGGATTCACTTCAGTAGTAGTTACCGAAAAAATTCACCCTTATTGCCTTGGAGGTTGTTTGTTTCCTCCTAAAACCCATGGATTAGGGAACTAGTTTTCAAAGTGACCTGGTTCTTTGCAGTTGTAGCAATGAACAATGCATTGAGAGTCGAATATAGTTCTCCTATCATCTGTCACAGCAGCGAGTTTTTATTATTGAAATTAATGGCCAGGTGCCCTTATCTTCCACACCTAAGGAATTTCCTCATCCCCTTTATGAAATTTATGGGGTTCTTTTTTACCCACCTTTGACAAGTGGGGTGATGGAATTTCATAGCACCATTAGATTTATCCATCAGATTTCCAGAAATAAAGTCCAATTTTCACTTCTTATCCCAATGATACCCCTAATATTCTTCGACCTCCATTTTGAATTTGAGGGCGCATCGTACAATTTTTTCATATTTATCTATGTCACGGATCTCTAAGTATTTCCATAGGCTAGGTTTTAGCCCACCAAAGAAGAGGTAAACCTTGAATTCAGGGGTAACAGAGAAGTTGTAGGTGTATCATTCAAGACTTGTGAAGTTTGTCTTGTACGATCTGATGTATTTTTCATGGTTTTTCATGAGTTCAAAGAAGTCACTATCTATCTTAAGTCGGAGGGTGAGAGAAAAATATTTATCGAAAAACATTTTCTGGAAATCCTTCCATTCCAACACCTTGATCACTTCCTCATGATTCATATTTCTCATCAATTTCCTCCATTGATCAGCTACTCCCTCCATAAGATATAAATCCAGAAGAACCTTCTCTTGTTTAGAACATTGAAGGTCAGAGATGATATTCTCAACGAAGTTGATCCATTGTTCGGTGATTGAGGGAACATATGATCCATTGAAAGTAAGAGGCATTTGTCTCCTAAATCTCTCAATTGTTTCTTGTTCATTATTAGGGGGAGGGGGGGTTGAATGTTCCTCTTGATCCATGGTTCTATTAAAAACATGATAAATGAAAGAGTATAATGACAAAGTTTTCAATTACCACTCCCATTGGATTGGGCATCTCATTAGAATAGTCAACACATTGATCTTCATTTCAGTTTTTAGCCCGAGTCCTCCTATTACTGGACATTGGTTAGAATAAAATGTAAGTTAGGGGTAAGTATTTTATACTATTAAACACATAAGTGGAATCCAAGGAAAATATAGGATAACTTATAAATTACATTGATTTCCTTAACTTATGAATTTATAGGCTTTAATCTAAGTTATCCATGATCTACCTCCAAAAATATATTCTTAGGGACATTTTTTTATTCCTTTAATAATGGTTCATACTATGATTAGGAATTTACCAAAGCTTATCCCTCGAGATTATCAAACCAATAGTGCATCAAACGCCATTGTTTTGCACCAGTTCCCATTCGATTCTAGCTCATAGTGCTGTTTTTGGGTTCTACCCCTAGATACATATGTGCCAGAGCCACCTCTACATATTCATATCTAGACAGGGATGTATTTTCTTGATAAAAAACTTAATCTATACTCACAAAAATTTAGGGATGTTTTTCTTATACATAGTCTTATCCTTTTGGATTTCATTAGGATTTTTCTAATCCTAATCCCAAAAATAACTAATCCTATCCTTGAATACCAACTATGACAACCGTGCTCTTTTTATAACACACGTAAACATGTTTTATTACATAAACTTGAACTTAAAACAACTATGAGGATCGATAGGTCAAGTGTCTTGGGAAATTAGGAACATTACACAACAACATTAAACATAAAATACAACATCTTTATTGAAAACGTGGTTTAAATGACCAACTCATTCCTTCGTACTTATCATTGTATGAGGTAACGTGGGGAAATAAATAAGAAAAGGGTGAGCTATAAAGCCCAATAAAGGAGTCAACAAGGCATAACATGAATAATATAATACATGTTAGGAAATAGGTATATCAATGGAGCATAAGATAAACATGAACATAAAGGAATGACATAGCATGATTGTCATGACATGGAAATGTGGCAACAATATACAACATGATTTTAGAATGGTCCAAGGCTCATTGCACATGGATTAGAATGAATAAATCATCCATTCAAATGAATTAGCATGATTAAACACTAATTTAACATGAAATATCATGATTAAACCCTCATTTAACATGGTGTATCATGATATTAAACATTTCCCAATGCATTGAGCACTATCAGGGCACACCCGTCATAAATATTTCATTTCATACATAAGTGTGCCACATGGATCTTATAAGATGGAAGCATTCAACATAATAAATGCTTCCATGATTAAGGAATGTGGAATAAATTAATTTAAGTACCATTTAATATGTATATGTTCATAAAGTTGAATACCCTTGATAGAAAAATGGGAATGTTATTTAATACATGATGATTTTTTCTTGGAAAATCACAGTGCAATATCGGCCGCATAACGTCACCATATGGAAATTCATAAGTTGATTTGATAAGAGGGAAATGGTTCTCTCATCATTTATACATGAAATAGACTATAAGGGGGTCATGTATCATAATATACAAACTTATGAAATGTTATTTAGATGCATAATATGGGAAAAATACTTAAATGGAAATAAGAATAAAGATATTGCTTATGAAATTTTGGCATGGTAATAGGTGTACATGGATTTTATTAATGAGAGAGAAAGGGGTTTCTCATAATTAAAACATAAGGATGGTAGTATGGGGGAGGTGCGAAATTATACCACAATATTTTTAATTAAAATTAAAAAGGGTATAACAATATAATGAAATGTGGAGAAAATGATAAAGGAAGGAATCCCTTAAGGAATTTTGTCATAGTAACGAGTGTGCTTAAAAGATCATTAGGGGGATTTATGAGAGTGAAAGGAAGATATAATCATCGATACATCAAATGGATACTATGGTAGTCATTGAACTTCATAACCCATCAAATAACTTAAGAAGTATAATTTAAAAGTGTAGCTTGAATGGAAATGAGAAGAGTGAAATCCCTTGTTAAAATTCATCATGGTAACAGGTGCACATAAGGGTACATAAGAGGAATAAATGAAAATGAATGTGGAATTAATAATTTATAAATCAAATTTGAAGTATTTAGGATACTAAAAACATATCCCAATATAGTAATAAAATATATTAAAATACATAACATGATAGTAATTCTTGTTAAAAGAGGATGGTTGAAGAAGCTTTACGTGGATGTGTGATCTCAAAGGCTTGGGAGAGGCTTGAGAGAGGAATATTGGGAGCTTCAGGTGACTTTGGAGGATTATTTAGAGAGGTTAGAATAATAAGGATGTGCTCCAAGTATTTTTATTGAAGAGATGTGGGAGCTTTGGTGGGTTTATATAGGAAATGAGAGGGGAATTCTTTTATATTTCACAAACATAGGTTTTGGAATCTATATAATTAAATACTCAAAACCACAAACCATCCCATGTTTTTTACCATGGTTTTTTCCAAAGTGGAGTGGAAACATTATTTTATAAGGCCAATGGACGAACATATTTAAATATTAGGCTTTTTATATGAAGATGAGTCACACTGTCAAGGAAACCATTTTAAAATTTTGAAATGTTTTATATGTATTTGAGGGACCACTAAATCATTTTTCTATTAATCAAAAAAAATCTAAAATCACATTATTTTAATGGTAAAACATATATTGGCCGAATAATCCTTTTATAATATTTTATTACATCACTATTGGGTCATTATGATATCATAAAACACATTATTTAATTATATGGTATTTAATTTTTACCAAAACAAATTTTTGTTCACCAAAAACTATGAAAAATTCAATGTTAGATAATTTCAACATCCTGAATCCAAAAATAATATACCATTTATATAAATAATTTTCTAAGAATTTTAATATTTAATTTTAAAATGAAAACTGACATTTATTAAAAATTCATTGGTTTGACAATAACAGTTTTCAAACCTTCATAAGAAATACAATTATATTCATAAAAATGATACAATAATTTATATTTAATAATAATTAATTTAATAATAATATTTTATTAAAATATTATTTAATTAAAAAATCTATTAATTCTTCTAAATAGATTCATAATTGAATTTAAATATCAAATAAAGTATTATTTGTGCTTTAAACCCCATTTACAAAGTAATAATAACAAAATGAATGTATATTATTTATTCTATACAAAAATAATGCACATAATTATAATTCTAGGATCTTATTACATATACCTTTATTACACCAGCATATTCCCCAAAAGTATGGTGTGTGATGGAGGGGATTTCTTAGGGACGTTTGGTGAACATTGTTTGGGTTGTGATCTCGATGTGCTTGAACTTCTCCCATAAATGAATTTGCTAATGCATAATTTGTTAGAAATTGTATTGGGATTGGTCTAGGGAAAATCCAAGAAATGATATCTCCCTTAATAGATCTGATAAATGAGCTTCAAATGGGACAATACTACTGGTCGTGGCCATCAATTCCTTTGTATGTGTCAAAAGGTTTTGTTAAAACCCTATATTTATCCTAAACATGTGATCATTGTTCAACTGTTATGTTATCAATGGTAATGATACTTAATGGTTATTTAAATCCAATAAAAAAAGTTCAAGGGTTTTCTATATACATAATTCATTAAAATAAATGGAATGTTATTCATAAATTGTATGGTTGTTTTAATACTTCCTTTAATTATATATCCTGAAATATGTTGATAATAAAAAAGTCATTTATCACCCCATACAACTTGGATATAAATGTTAATTATTCATTTATGTAAGAATCATACAACTTAACACTAGAATCCCATAATATTATCAATTATCTGATCAGTGGATCCAAATAAACATCAATATCATTACCCACATTTTGTTTGTCCTTATATAACTATAAATAACATAATGTATTTTTGTTTCATGCCTAACCACATTAGCATGTTATAAATTACCAACATAACTAACTATATTCAATGAGTACTACTTTGATAACCAAAAGTATTCACTCTATCATTAGATATAATATGATGAAGGTTTTATAGATCATTTCGAAATTCAGGATACTCATGAATAATTCTCTTTTACTAAGGAGAGTCTATCATGGGATTATGTTTCCCATGTTTATTTATTTTATCTGGTATTTATGTCAATTTTCTTTTAGTCCCATCACTTTCATATAGGGTTCTAAACCATATAATGATTGGAAAGTACCATATAACTTTCATATGACCAGATTCATCTTTCTTGTATCAATAAGAAACACACTTTGTGAATTTATTATGTGATTTTTGGTCCTTCTAAAATAGTATACAGTCATTTGGACATTCATGTATTCTTTCAGAGATCATAACCATTGAACATAGAATTCGTTTCGAGTCATATATTTGGCTTCAAAGCTTATTATCTTATGAGAGAATAACATTAAAGAGACAAATTAGTTTAGAAAAATTGGCACCACTCCAACCAATGAAAGTTTTTAAATTATATGACTTTTCTATGGTTGAAGATACTATATATTTAGTAAAACCATCATACAATGGAATCTTTTCATAACTAAAACTTCTAATTTTTTTGACAATAATGAAGTTCCTATTAAACTGTCATTATCATTTCCTCAATAAAATATTCATCCTCATTCAAACATGCATTAACATCCTCAATATCCTATTCTTTATTTTCCACACTTGTAATCATATCAGATGATCCATAAAACATAGTGGTATCCAATTCACTAGCTATGTTCACATTTTCCATTTGTTTAATCCAATATATATAACTTTGATCAATTTCATGATAGATCCACTGTTCTTCTAACTCCTCAATATTAATTAGTCTTTAAAAATAAGACTGTAAACATGAAAAAATGATTTTTTTAAGTATCATATGAATGATATTTCTCAAACATAATGAAATGTTTCAAACTATATTCATACTCAATTGTCATATGATTGGCATCCATCCATTTTTGTTTCATATCAATCCCATTTAATTCAGTAATATTAACATTTAACAAAAGAAATAATTACAAAAAAAAGGACCTTTCAAATAAGGGAGTCCAAAATATGAATGTTCTAAATAATATTAGTGTCATTTTAAGGAAATGGGTATTGAACAAAATAAAATAAGTACTCCACTGGTGGTATGTATTATCCTCTGAATTCATCCATAATTATCACTGATACCTGGTATATGGTGACTACTTGTCAGGGTAGTTCAAGGAACATATGTTATTGTCATGAATATATGGGGGATGATTCTCATGAAAAAAAAGTGAAATAATAACTATTTGATAGATGAAGATGATAAGGATGATCATTGTCTTATTAAATCTAAACATTTTTAGGCTTGGGAATTGTTGAAGCACTAGACATCATTTATTAGTTTCCAATCTAAATTTGAAAAAAAAATTAGTAGAAGATTCATCCCTACAAGTGGCTACCTCGTTGTTGTGATGAAGATAAGTCTTAGTGGGATGTTCATGCACACACTCATACTGAGGCAACCATTTCAATTTCAAAATTCAAAACAATAATTCAATTACTATAGGAAAAAGAAAGGATTTTAATCAGAGGAATGAATTCCATTAGCTCTTATCTTCCATTGAGGCCAATATTGTGGGAGTGGGGACATAATGGATATCCTATGGGTTGGATAGATTTAATGACATTCCCTTACCATGGTTTTATTATAAATTTATATTATGTAGAAGGTGAGATTTTGTGTGTCTATGAGTTCTCTAAAAGACAATATGATCATAAAATATAGATACCAACCTTTTCCAATACACATGTATACATTTATAAATATAGATACCACTCATATGAATGCATTTATAAATATAGATACCACCCAAATTTTGGACACAAATTTTAACGACTGTTCAAAATGGAAAAGGAAACTAGTAAGTGATTGAATCGAGAATTTAATCAATAATAGATGTTAATTTATAAAGTGTAATTGTAGATGAAAAAATTGTATCACTTATTTATCTCCCCTTACGAGATATAAATTACCTCTTCCTTATAATATTTAATAATGTATATTCTTTATAAAAGTAATCCTATATGCTATCCTATAATTTTATTCTTCAAATTTTAATTTTTTACAATATCCCTATTCATTCCAATCTAGTATTAAACAATTTAATATTTGGTGATCCTTCAATGTTCCTACAGTTTGGTTGGAGTGGATGGTTTTCCTAGAATGTACCAATGTATTACAATTGTTCATTTTTCTTGTTGCATACATCATATAAAAAACAAACTAATACCTAATTTTATGGATGTATTTCGATATGAGGTCATTAACCAAAGTGAAAATATAATTCATGTGGGTGATGTGGGAAATTCAATTAACTTATGTCTTAACATAGGAATCCAATTATGGAATAGACAACTTGATCATATTATCCAAAAAACATGAGTAGGATAACATAAGGATAAAATGTATGTGACCTTCCAATACCAAAAACAGAAAAGAATATTATTTTCACAACATTCTTAAAGGGTAAAATTATTAACTCATCGTATAATAATATAGATAAACAATCTACCAAATAATAAAATATCATTTATCTATATAATTTTTGGGTTATGAGGATGTATTAAAAAAACAGAGAGTTATTGTATTTATCATATTGATTAATTTACCTAAATTAAGTCTATTTTCTTTAGGATATATAAATCATAGGATCTAAAAAAAATTAAATGTTTTAGAAGAAAAGAATATAAGGATTCTAATTTCTCCTTATATATGATCCAGATAGACGGTGGTATAGAATTTATATGGTAAAAATTTCTGTTTATTTTGACAATAATGTTATTCACCATGATCTTAGTTTACCATATGCCATATAATAAAATATTTTTATGAGAATAGTAAAATTTTAGTTTATATGGCTCGAAAATTGATGATAGAGAATACCACATTATAAAAATTAATCTATTCACTATAATTTCAAATTAGAAAAAAAACATTTTAAAGTCAATGTGAAATTTAAAATATCCTTTTCTAAGATTATAATTGAATTCAAATATTTTATCCTCATTATGAAACATCATAGAAATATAATTTATTAACTTTAAAACCAATAATTTTCCCTTAAAATCACATGTTCATTATAAGAGCCAATGAATCATGTCCTAATAATTCATCGAGACACTATTTATTAGTTTTTAAAATTGATTTTCATTACTAAAAAACACGTCAACCATTAAATTAAATCATTTTTTACGAAATATATCACCCATAAAAAACATTTTTTGGAAAATAAATCAGTAAATACCTTTTCAAACCTCCTTAGAAAACACACTCACAGTTTTCAAAACCAATCACTTTCTATTTTGAACCAGGATTTCAATCATTTAAAATCATGCATCACATAAATAACATGGGAATTCTATATTCAATATATTTTGGAAAATTTCTAGTGAAGCTCTCTATATACATAGTAGCCATAAACTTAGGTAAATTTTAAGTAAGAGACTATATCTACACTTGTAGAAAAAATAGAACTCACATGATGGTTTTGATATCATATATATTAATAATTGATATTAAAACCCTCTATCGATGGGTTTTAACATTATTTATGTAAATGATAAGTGATAAAATCCGGTTGGTGTGGGTCGTCATATTTTTTATTTAAAAAGTAATGTTAAATGTCAAATTTAATATATTTTAATATATAACTAACATCAAAACAAATGAATTTAAAATCAATTATATGTATAACTAATCTTTACTATATTTTTTTATTTCACGATTTTTATTTTTCACTAATTACTTTTTTCGGGTGGTTTTTACCATTTCTTATATAATAACAAATGATAAAAGGGTTTTACATTGGTTAATATATAAATAGTGTTAAAATCCAAGGATTTATTCTGAATTATATAAATAACTTACATTAAAAGAAAAATTTAAAATACTACACTCATAATGTTCTAATTTCATCACAACACCTGCATTCTATTTATTTTCCTACTTATAAATTTATCATGTCATTATAAAACTTTTTACAATACCTTATATATCATTCCCTTTCCAGAACATTCTTCATTCTTAATTTACAACTCCATCATTCCAATTCATCTTCATTCCAATAAATCTTCATTTCATCACATTGCCTTGGTATTTATAATATTTTACCAATATTTTTTTTTCTTTTATGATTTATTTTTATTATATATATATATATACATATATATATTGATTTTTTATTAAATAAGATGACTTATTCTGATCGAGTAGAAATGTTAAAGCTTCTGCAAGAGATCTATTAAAATAAGTATAAAATGTCGCATAATTTCCTCCTGGAAAAGAAAATGAATATTAATAAATGACAATTAGATTCAGAGTAAACCACCACTAACAAGGAACAGAAACCAACAAATAGAGTTTTTTTTAATTTTCTTTTTATAGTTTTATTGTTCTTTAATCATGTTTTTTAATCCAAGGGAGTTGAGTGTATTGAAATATTATATATATATATATATATATATAACATTTGAAATTGGTTACATTGTAAATCATCATTAAATGTCATCTACAACATCAGTTATAAAAATTAAAAATGTTATATGGGATTTTCGATGTTGGTTCTCAAAATAACTAATGGTAAAAGAAATGTTTGACAATATTTGGTGTTAGTTCTCAAAACATATTTCTTTGAAAACCATAAAAGTTATTCAAAATAGATATTTGGATGTTGGTTTATATAAATATGATAAAAAAACATAAAACATAACTCATATTTACATAAAAAAAATGATATTAGAAAATAAAAATGATGCTAAAAAATGTTATTTCACTAGTGCTTTCAGAATAGGAAACATTGGAAAAGGACAGAATATAATCTCTATGTATATGAAAAAGTAACTAATGCTAAGAAGATTGAGGAAAATGGTAATTTCATTGAAAATGTCTATCTGTACACCTAAAAATGATAGTCTTTAAGAATTAGTGAGATATAGAAAAGGGAAAACCTTGTCTATATATGTAAAAGTAACATTTTAAGAATAAGAAAAATTAGCAAAGTATGTAACCACACTAGGATATGTAAGTGTAAATATGGAGTTTATATAATGGTCATTGGGTGGTATGTAAGATTCATTTACACTAATAAGGGATGATACATAAGAATCAAGTGTGATGCATAAGGTTCATTACTTTTAATATTTGAGCTAAAGAGTTAGCCAAACCTTGGATTGATGGTCATACCATGAAGGAACAACATAACGGTTTATCAATATTAAAATTTGAATGATATTTATGACAAAATATCTGGGCAGGCATGGATATTTTGAAATAACATGTAATCTATTTAACCAGGTGTTGTGGAAGAAATGACGAGTGGTGCACTTTGGGGCATGGGTGCAGTATCTGGCTACACGATGTATAAAAACATGAGGAAACTCCTTCAGTACATTGTTCCATCAAGGAACACAAGAATTGAATAGTTGACGACTATGGATGAGTGATGAATATACTATGAGAAATGACTCTTAAGGTTCTAAAAAAATAAATTTTCACATACCTTAAGTTTTTTTAGGATTAATTTGTAGATAAATTCAATGAAGAGCTAGAGCGGAAACATCAGTAGGGTTTCATGAGAGCTAGATGGCATGAGATAAGAGATATTGTTTTGGTGCTTTTTACAAGATTGGGTAAGACTTTTATAAGGGATTTAGAAAAAGGATGATAAATGGCAGTTTTATCAGTGTTAAAATAGTAAACATGGGTAAGACTACCCTTTATCTGTTCCTTTTTAGCATTAATAGATATCTAATTTTAATAATATATAGAGTTATTTATATTTATAATTAGAAATAAATATATCTAAAAAAATTTCTATTTATTTATTAATTTTTTTGTACATTAATAAATATATTTACATAATTATATATATTTATATTATTATATATATTAATAAAATTATAAATATTATAAATATATTTATTTTTAAAAATATATTTTTAATTATTTTATAATTATATAAATATATATATTTTGATAATTATAATTATAAAAAAAATGTTTTTATAAATACTATTATATAGTTGTAAATATATTCGTATATATACATATATATTTATATATTTTTATATATTTTTATATAGTTATAAATATATTTCTTAATATATTAATATACTCAAACTGGTGTGAACCATGGGTTATGAACCATGTTCCTAAAATTTATTGTAAATATAACAAACAAAAAATACACAATGATAGGGAAAGATGAATGTGGTAAAAAACCACTACTATAATGTAAAGAAAACATAAACTATCCAGAAATAGAAGATTTGTCTTGTTGACAAAGATATTCCATCATCCTTTCCTCTAAGATAATGACTCATCCTTCATGTTTTAGTTTGTTTCCATGCCTTGTCATCATAAGCTTGAAGGTCAAAAGTGTCATCTAGTGGGGTGGGATCTTCAAGAGTTAGAGGGTCCTACCATAAAAGCGAGCATGATCTTTCCAATACCTCCAAATTAAAATTAATCCACACCTTGATCACCTCGATTCATGATGGATTTCCCTCAATTCGGATAAAACCATGCATGTTAACAAATTCCTCCCGATAGACCTGATTACTATTAGATCTATCTAAAATATGAAGGAGACTAAAACATTCATTACTTGAGCCAGATTCCTATATTTTCATCTCAACCATAGAAGCAAAAATGTCAAAATAACTTTTTCCTCCATGCCAAGGTCCACCAGTTTATGAAAATCGATAAGATAATTAACAGCATCTACTATTTCTCCCACATCTTGAATAGTTGTCATGCGCTGGGTGAATATAGTGTCATTGGGCGCACTGGTTTGCTGCTATCTAGAGGAACCTTTGTGTACAATCTTACCATTTTTAGATTTGAATAAAGAGTTAGATTTCCATTTTTTATTACCAACATTGAGATATTCATACCCTAAGACATCTGAAAAATCAACCCTATCCTTAGATTCAGATTGACACACCTGATGAGAGTCATGAGATCCTCCACATCGAGTAACCAAAACCCTCTCCAACATAACAGCAACCTTGTTTCCACTCACATCATGGTGAGAGCCTTTATAATGGTCTACATGATCAAATTACTCAACAAATATATTTTTTTCATCAGATGGATCCATGGTTGATACAAGACCTGATTCAATTCCATCAATCACCTCAGAAAATGAAACTAAAGAGTGAACCTGATTATCACTCACATATCTGTATCTCTTTAGAAGTGGGGGAGCCACCTCCCCCTTTCCCTACCCTACTTCCAATCCAATGTTGCCTCCTTGCATATGTGATTATCCCTATACATTTTTTCACCCACTCATTTACACTTCTTTTTTTATCTAAATTATTATTACCATTAATTAATGGTAACAAGAACTTACAAGTTTCAACACAATGTTTATATCTCTTGCAGTTAGAACACCTCAAACCCATGAGGCAGATATCTTTTACATGTCCAATATATGGGAAATTGAAACAAAAATAAGAGACATATTAATATTCAATTGAGAGTTCAAAATTGAAATCCCCAGCCACAAAATATAATTTTCCAATTAGAGGAAAAAAATATCAAACTAAACCATGATTCAGGCATAGTGATCATACCAAGACATCTTGGTCTCTTTATCAAATTTAATTAGAGATCCAAAAACTAGTGCAACATCCCATAAAATTCCAGGGTTCCAAAAAACAATTTAGTCCTTTAATAAGAATCCAAGGTAATACAACACAGTTCTTTTCCTAAAACCGATTGAACTTGGGATCCAAATACTGAAATCTTAGGATCCTTGTATTTATATTAATGAAACCACCTCTCCAAGACTTCAGATTAAGATATTTGGAAGGAAAATTGATTTAAAAAACCCCATACTAATCAGCACCAAGTACCAACCATCAAATCCCAAAAATTTGAGCAACCAATTCTTCTAATCATCTAGAATCTACTAATAATTCCTCTATGGTATGGTTAGTTGTGAAATAATTAAATTCTTATAAGATTTTTGCTGCTGTTAAAAAAATTCAGGGCTTGCTTCAACAACAACCAAGGTACCATTTCTCGATATATGATTATGTGAAGTCTTTGAATCATCCCAAAGGTTTGGAAAATATCAATCACAAATAGAAGAACCTGCTCATGCCACATTATGAGCCTTCGTGTTGAAGAAATTAGAAGGCTCTGAAGTGAGAGTTATGGGAGTCAACTCCACCGATGTTTGATCTACCTCTAAGATAATTTGGAAATTCCTTGAGCTTCTGTCAAGAGCCAAGTCACATGGAGTAAAAGATATTTTTGGACAAGAAGCAGGGCCTGGTAGCATTGGATCAGAGATCACCACCACAACCTACACCGAGGAAACCCTAAAACCATTATCAACACCAGAGAAGAGCCAAACCCATGACTTTGAGTTCCTTTATGTCAAGGGTTCATCCGAAGGAGAAGAATAATGACATTTCAGCCACGAATCAACATCAATCGCAACCATTGATGTCAATTGCCTGAGGTCGCCTCATTATCACAATTGAATAGCCAGGAGCACTGGGAGCACCGAGCTCTTCATACTTAATTTATATATTTATAAAATTATAATAAATATATTTATTATTTAAATATATTTGTGGTAATTTTATAATCATTTAAATATATATTTATTTATTTCTAATCATAATCATAATGAAATATATTAATATAATGAAATATATTAATATAATGAAATATATTTATATAATTATAAATATTTATATAATTATATAAATATATATAATTATAAATATAATAACTGTATTTATTATAATGTTTAATTATTTAAATAAATTAATATTTATTTATTTATAAATATAATTATAAATAAATATATTTAAAATGTGTTTATATGTGATTATAAACATATAATTATAAATATAATAAATATATTTATTATCTAAATATATTTACTATCTAAAAAAATTTATTATAATTTTATAATTATTTAAATATGTATTTATTTATTTATATTAATAAATAATAATAAATATATTTAAAAAATATTTATATATAATTATAAATATATTTCTATAAATATATATTTATTAATATATAATTATAAATATCATAAATATATTTATTATAATTTTATAATTATATAGATATATATTCTTATCTATAATTTTATAAATACTTTTGTCAAAAAATTATCTACATTTACAATTTTATAATTAAATATTTAATTTACTAAATCATTAAAAGAATCATTTAAATATATTAATTATATAGATTTCAAAATAAAATTTAAATGTTGAAACGTAATCAAAAACATATTATTCATATAAATTAAAAACATATTAAAAATAAAACATCTATAGAAAACAAATAAATGTATAAATTAATATTACTAAATGATTAAATATATTTTTAAAATTTTGAATTAATATATAATAATAAATGAATGAATGAAATTAAATAAATTTAAAAAGTATTAAAAAGTGAATTTGTAACATTTACATAATTTGCAGATGTACATATGCACACATATATATCTACACACACTCACACATACATACACACATGAATATCCACACATACTCATACATACATGTAGTTATACATGTACATATATTTTAAATTATTTAATATAAATATAAATATATATATATATATATATATTCATTTATATATTATATAATTGTATAAATTAATTATTAATATATTATTATTTTTTATTTTACTCACATTTTGTAATAAATGTATATAAATAAACTATTTAATAATTTGACTAATTTAAATTTTATAATTTTTTATATATATAATTATGAAATTAAGATGAATTTTTATTAAAATTAAATAAATAATATTTATATATTACTTATATATATATATATATTACCTTAATATATATATATATATTAGTTTATTTATTTATTTTAATAAAAATGTAATTATAAATATATAAATATTTATTTATTTATCATTATATTTAAAAATATATATTCTTATAATTATTTGTATGCTATTATAAATAGTTTTATCTAATTATATATATTTATATAAATATATACATAATTATAGATTTTTTTGTGTGATGTTTGGGTTTAGGAGTGTCTCTCTCCACAACCAATATGATTCAGTAAATCTCTTCTGAAGATGTCGATCTTAGATGCATACATCAATCAGATGGATTCTTTTATTGGTCCTTCGAAAAAGTTGGTGATGATTCTGTCTTGGACATTGCACTTTTTCCATTTTAAGGAGGCTTTTTGGATCTGGCGAGGGATAACCCTATTTCTCACTTGTTAAAACCTATGGATCTGGGGAGGTGTTATGCTTCAAAAGTTGTGATTTCACCGTGGGAAGGTGTTTCTATCGAGGAAAGATTTTTTTTTATGTTCATCAATGTGACTCAATAGTTTCTTGAAATTGAATCTTGAGGAACATTTCTCTTGTTTTTTCTGAAGAAAATTTGAATGTCACTAAAGATTGGAATGAGTATTATAAGCACTTCATCATCACACATCGTACCTCACAATTAAAAAATGATGATTAGAATCATCAAGATTTGAATATGTGACTTCTCTAGGTATGGGGTTTTAATTGTTCGCACATGATTTCCATTGATTTGTGGAAATTTTATAAAAAATTCCCTAATCAAGAGTTGAAAATAATTTCATTGAATAGTGGAGTTGTCACCTTGAGACCGTGGGTCCATTGATTTTAGTACTAGGACCCTTAGTTTTTCTTTTCTAGCCAATAATAGAATCACAAAATCTTGTATTCGTGTTAAAGGACCTAATAGGGTTTTTTTGGAATCTAAGTATACTTTTGGATGTTTACCTAGCTATTATAACCCTAATAAATTTTGATAAAGATACTAAAATGACTTGGTATGAGCATTATGCCTGAATTTTAGTTGAATTTGATCTTAATTCAATGCTTTTTAAAATATTGTACTTGGTTTCTGGTGATTTTAAATTCCAACTTTCTATAGTATATGAAGATGTACTTTGTTTTTTCAACTAATTTTTATTGTAAATCTAAAATATAACTACTATAGGGGTTTTATATACTCGAATTGTAAGAAATATTGGCATTGTGTTTATTTCTTGAAGCTAAATTTTACAGCTACGAATGGTAAAAAAATATTTAGTTGACAAGCACTCAATGCCCCCATCTTAGACTCATGATGTACATGGTGAGGTGAAAGGAACTAGGATTTTTACTTCTCCACTGCCTCAAAAAAAATTACATGGCCTTACAAGACCATGAGGTAGAAGAGGACTCTTCAAGTTCAAGCCTCAGTTTTGTTTGTTGATGTGGTAATTGGAACTGGTTTGAAAGTATGTTCTAGGTTTATCTAGGATCCTCTCGGGTTGAATGATTTATCTTCTAAATGTGTTGATTTTAAGGCACATGATAGGGTTCATCATATGTTTTTTAGTAGTTCTAACAACATACTGAAGCATGATGTTGTTGACTTTGAGGCCTTGCATCAATTGTGTGTGTCATATTATTTTGAGGATTGGATAAACTCCACTTATGTTAATGTAGATGATTTGAGGAATTCTGGTATCAAAAATAAGAACACATTCATATGAATTAAAAGTCAGAAGGTGTATCAAACTCTCTTGCTTTGGTGAATTCTTCTACCGTGGATGTTAAGTTGATTTATTATTTCCTTTCTTTTACTCTTTCTCTTTAGAGTCTTCATTAGGAAGGTCCCATTAAAATCCATAAGATGGAAGGCTATCTGACTGCAAGTTGATCAAATCATAATGATGATGTTGTAAAGGAAACCTAAATGGGTGTTATTAAAGATAAATTTTGTATTCTTGGAAAATTAGTGGACAACTTAGCCACCGATGGTTCTTTAAAAGTGAAAGGTAACTTCTTTTCCATGCTTGTGTCGATTAACAGTTTGGAATTTGATAAACTCTGTCATGATGGCTAGGAAAAACTAGTTTGATAAATAAAAAGACCACTTCATCTAAAGGAAATATAGACACATACAATGTTTTTGAGTATGTTCAGGGTTCTAGGGTTGATGAGGGACATCCCATAACTATTGAAATGGTCTCGGTTTAAGTGGGTAGTTATAGAGTGGGCTCTAGGTAGGAACCTGGTGGTGCATATAAACTTATTTCTCATCAACAGGTAGCCAGAAGTGAAGGGGAGGTAAGATCATGGGAAGAAATTCCTCCGAGGAATGTTGTGGCTCAAATAAAGTGGAACCTAATACAATGGCTTCGTTCGATCAAGAGGCATGTGGGGTTAATGAAGAGGATTTCAAGATCCTAGAAGATCGAGGTGGCCCTGGGGTAACTCCTAAGTGGATGAGGGGACTCCATCCTCGGGGTTGTCATAATGCACATAATGTTGGAAATAGGTGTTAACAGTTCTTTCTTAATCTACTTTTATTTCTTTTGCATTGCAGTGTATTGTGGGGGTAGGATGGTAGGATTATCCCTCTGTGTTTTAATGGCATGTATGTTTTCAATTCTTGTGGAATCCTTTATATTTCTTGTTTCATTTCCTTAATAAGTTTTCAAGGATGTGGGATTTTAAAACATGATTCACAATCTTTTGGATAACTCGATATATTTACTAGGATATAATTATATATAATTAAAAATATAATATATATTTGTTATTAATATATATCTATTATAATTTAATAATTATTTAAATATACTTATATTTATTTATATTTGTAATTTTAAATAATGGGGGGTTATGGCCTTCCATTCCAGCCTATGTGTGTGTTGTGTGTGTGTTTAATTTAATTGTATCTCTAAGAACCTAATATATATAAATTTAAATAAATATATTTATAAATATTTGTATATAATTATTAAAATTGAAAATATTTTAATATATTTTAATATATTTATTTTAATTTTATAATTATTTAAAAATGTATTTATTTATTTATAGTTATAATTATTAATAAATATTTTTATTATTATTTTTATACAATTATTAGTATAATTATATAATTATATATAATTATATAATTATATATAATTATATAATTATATGTATTTATATAATTATATATATATATATTAATATATAAATACATATACATATAACTATAATAAAAATATTTATTATAATTTTATAATTATTTTTATATATTTAAATATATTCATACTTTTAATGTCACTACTTGTTTTTTCATTCATAGCCAAGTATTCTATTGTATTAAGGACATCACTAATAAAATTTTAGAAGTGTTTTTTTCTTTGAGACCCATATTTAAATGTTAAGATATTAGTAGAAACCATTCATTGGATACATCATTTCAAGAAATGTATTATCCATTGTTGTGGAATTCCTTTTTCCTTTTGAAAAACAAAGTGCCTGGATAATAGGTAAATAAACATTCAATGATCAAGGTGAATTCCCTTTTGTCCTTAAATAATGGTAATACCTATACAATTAGGAAATGAGAATTTCAATATAAACTTTTATTTTTTAAAAATATATAATTAGATTTTAGTTTGATATAATAAATTTAAACTGGTACAAATAATTTATGATTCTACTCATCAGTGGTCCTAGTTGTACCAATAACCCCCTTTTGGAAATCATCTCCAAGAACATGACACCAGTGTTGTAAAGATATTATTTGGTAGCCAACTACTAAGCCCGTTCATATTTTGGATAACAATATATTTATTGTAGAAATATGGGTTTTATACCCAGTTGGACCATGCATGGATAGATTAAATTAGAGATCTTTGAATTTAATTCCTCAGCCAAAAATATGTTCGATTTATTGAAATAATGGTATATTAATTTTGAGTAATTTGTATCTGGTAAAATTTGAAGATTATTTTGATGGAACGTGTATGAGTTAAGAATTGTACACCAAGTGTAAACCCATAGAATTTATATTTCATGGTGTACAGGATTATGCATAATTATATAGAATTTTATAGTCCATGTGTCTAATCCTTAATTATCTCAACCCATAGCCTATATAGAATTTAACACATGTCCATCAATAATATACCATGATGTATAATATTGTATAGGACATTGGAAAGGCCATGATGTATAGGCTTGTATGTACTATGACCAAGTGGCATGGTATACGTCACAAGTAATATACCATGATGTACATGAATATATAGGCAATGTGTGATGGTTTCAAGGAAATGAACATATGGATTTTACATTAACATTGGCGATTTTATGTCATTAATTCCTATACAATTCATATTACTCCCCACAATATAATATCACTATTATAAAAACATGGGGTTTATCCCATCCTCTCTTATTTCTAAGGATCGAGTAAGTTTATTCTAGTGTGTGTTTATATTTTTTATGGATGACTCCATAGTCATCACTGCAATAAAATAACTTGTTTTCATTTTAGAAACTTCATAATATAAAAAAGATCATGTTTTTGTTACTTATTGTACAAATAGTTAAACATCATCCTAATTTTCCAAAAATATAACTATGTTATTGTAATATCACTAAAACACGTGGTTGAATGCCTTTATTTTTGGACATTTCATTGAATCTTTTATAAAATATGTATAGTCTTTCATGGGTTTTATCACCTTCAAAATTATTATTTTTTGTAAATCGGTTTTATCTTATTTGAATACCTTGTAAATATCTTGAACAAAATTTCATTAATTCTCCAACAATATATCCTTCAACAACTGATCCTTATAGATTTATATGATTATAAATATACATTTTCAATCTCTTTAAAAACCTTACATCATTGAATAAAATAAGTTAATAAAAGTTTTACAAAATTTTCAATTTAAAACATATTTTTATACTTTTCAATTAAAAACAGCTAACAATAATAAACTTTTCTATAAATCATAACTTATTATACCAAATGAAAAACTAAGTGTACTATAAAGTCAATATTGCAATTTGAGAATATTTTCACCAATTGAAAATGTATGATAAAACTAAATTTTTTTACCTCTAAAAATCCATTTTTGTTTCAAAGTTTGAGAAAAATCTCTAAAAAAATTAATCAACTAAATATAGATACCAATTACCACCTTATTTTTAATTTTTCGTACAACCAATGGTAGTAAATTTTTTAATATAACATGGTGATCAATTATTTTTAAAGAAAATATATTTTAATCAACAATTTCCCCATTTATTTTTGAGGAATTCCCATTTATAACTTTAATGGAAGATAGTATGCCAACATTTTATTCATTTTCATTATCTGTTAATGTGAAACATTCTATGGGTAAATATATCATCATCATGTTAACAATATAGGAAAAACTGAATATTATATAAAAAATTTATATATTGGCCTATAATTTAATCCTTTTAATGAAAATAATAAAATTTAAAAAAACTCATATAAGTACAAATACTCAATATAAATTTTAATTATAAAATAAATGATTACGTATTTTGACATATCACACAACAAGTATTATACATTAATTAATATAAAATGAAATATCAATACATTCCACATGTCAAATAAAAAAATGAATCATAAACAAATAAAAAATAGCTAAATAACATTTTCAAATTTTAGATCCCCTTCTAATTAAATTATTTGGGGTGTATTCATGTGTAAAATAATCAATCCCCACCCATTTAAAGTTGTATACTTTCAAAGTGGATTATATATATTTTTTAAAATATATTGAATTGATATGATTTAGTTTCAATAAAATGACATTCATACCATGAATGATACTTAAATAATTTTCTACTGAATTTATAATTCATATTAGTACTCATTCATTAGTATTCCGACTTTATTATTGTTCAAAAACAAATATGATTTGATGAAACTAATTATAAAATGTAAATAGTTGAGTTATTTTCCAAGAGGTTAATATATTTGTAAAAAATATTTTAAATTCACCCCTTCATTTCTATTACTTAGGACAAACAATCCTTAATTTGAATGATATATTAGTAAAATTGACTGGGAAACCATGACACAATTTCCATATTTCTTCCCTTAAAACGTGTTCTTAACAACCAAATCCATTTAATTTGGATCAAAAATTTATTTTTTCATTTCATTAATCAATTATTTTAGCATTGTAAAAGAAACTAATAATTATATTTGAAATTACCTCTCAGTGGTAGATGGGGGGGAAGAAAAGGGTTTCATGTGTTGAAAGAGAAAAAGATTATAGATCATATATATCCACCTATGCCAAGAGTTATATAATGTAAAATAATCATATATCAACCTAAATAATAAGAATCTAATATTTAACCCCAATCATATATTTAAATCAAGGTCAATGAAAATAAAATATAAGTATAAATTATGTGTGATATAACCATTCATACAATAATACTACTTGAATCCTACTGTTATATCTCTCCCATGTTCATGTTGTTTAATAGTTATGTATATGTTAAAAATATATATCAAATACATGAATAGAATAATAATTTATAGAATACATGAATTTTGAAACATCATTTTTTTAGTATATACAGTAGGAAATGTGTGTATTCACATTATATAAAGAGAAAATGAATAGAAAATATAATTCTAGTGATGATATAAAAATCTTAATAGTACTTGTATTGAAATGGATACATAAATATTTAACATGTATCAGTTCAATGAAATAATGAATATGTGAAAGAAGAGTTTTGAATCAAAATAAATATAATAAAATATAATAATGTTACCACATTGAATAAAAATGTGATAAAATTATCAATTAATGGAAAATAATGTATGTATAAAATCAACCAATAAGGAAGATACCAATGGATGGAGAAATGATTCCACTAATATATAAATTCCCATTAATAAATTCCATACATTACAAAGGTTGTAAGTGAATTTATATGGAAAATAAATTTCATCAACTGATAGATTGAATACATATTGAATATTAATTTCATATTGAAACTATATATTATAAATAAGGTAGAATCCAGATAAATATTGAATATGATATATAAGATTAAAAAGGTGGAACAAATGAATATTTTAAAAAAATTAATATTGAAACTAATGATGATAGGAATAAGATGATACAATTTAAGAGGTTCTACCTACTCACATGATTAAATGCATTTGGAAGTGAATCTCTATAGCTACAACAATTCCTCATAAAATGATCACAACTCAGAGTTACCATGACAAATGAAGTAAATCGCATATACATAGTTCATGAACCCCATAAAGAGGAGTCATAAATTACTTCAAATTCAATAAAACACTTCAGATGAGTACATCATTAATATGTTGATGAAAATATGTAACCTAAAATTTATGTTCAAACACAACTAATTTATAATAACATACAAATACAATTTTTCAATTAAAAATATAAACTAAATTCAATATAGATATAATTTATTCCCATAGTTCATTTAATAAAATATTTGACCACATGGAATGAATTTTAAAATATCCTAAAAGTATATAATTGAAATATCAAATTCAATTGCATAGTAGTTGATTAATTAAATAAAATGAATAAAATGAATTTCCATAGCACACAGAATAATATTCATTCAATTGAAAAGAATAAAGAAAACATTGATGCATTCCACACACCAAATAAAAAAATAGAATTTTAAAAAACAAAAAATAAAAAAAGTATTCACTAATGGAAGAATGAATCTACTTATAATTAAATTATTTAGGGTACATTCATATGTAAAACATTAAATATCCCCCAATTTATGATGTAAAATGTTTATGTAGATTATATATTTGACAAAAATATCTAGAAGAAAAAATGTTTGGTTCACATAAAAGGATACTTTTATCTAAAATGGAAATTTCAAAGGTGTTTTTTCAATATATATTTCGAAGAAAATCCCATTTTTTATCATGGGTCCCTTTCCCATATTTAAAATCAAATATTGAGTGCAAAATTTAATTATGAAGTGTAAATAGTTACATTATTTTCAATATATCCAATGTATTAGAAATAACTACATTAAATTCACTCCTTGATAATTACTATTTAGAAGGGGTTTATCATTTTTATAAAGAATAACATTTTATTTTAATCTAATAAAGATATGTATAATAGAGGTGTTTACATAACATTCAAAACAAACAATTGGAATATAGTGATATAATTTTCACATCTTTTTTCTTACAATAAGTTATTCACAGACTAGTTTATTTAATTTTCACTTAAAATTAAAAAAAATCATTGTTTCACCAAAAGTTTTAGTGTAGTGGAAGAAAATTACAATAGAAATAATTATTTCAAACTAATTACTATGGCATAAGCAAAATATAGAGAAGTAATGAAATCGATGATCCAAAGCAGTGGATATTGAAGGGAAATGTACTTTATAATGTATGGTATGACTTCAAAGAAGTGAAGAAATATTTATTTTAATTAATTGTATTATTTTAATATTTGATGTTATGTAATATTTATGTAATTAAATTTATCTGTTTAATATATTATTAAACAATTATCATATGAAAAATAAAAATTTTCATAAATGTAAATCTTAAAAAATTAATCACATAAAACTTACTTAAAATGTGTTTATGTGTGTTGAAACATATTCTATAATAGTTAGGGATTTTCTAGTAATAATAATTAATAAAAACAAATGTACTTATTTATATGAAAAATGTTGGTATTATGATGATAAAGTAATAGATCTTACTATAATAAAATTATTTGTTATTATGGAAGAAATAATATTGATAAAAACATTTACTAGTAAAAATAAGTGATGTTAATTGTAATTAATATAAAAAAATCATATCTACTTGAATAACATGATTATAACAATATATGTTTTATTTTACTGTATTTTTATGTTGGTATAATTCATTTAATATGTAGTAAATATACAAAAAAATTATTAAACAATCCAATACAATCCAAGATAATAGAAAAACCTAATTATTTGTTGACCAAGGCCACTAAACACTTATAAAACTCTACCTAAAGTTATAAACTGAAATAATTAATATGTGAACAATATAGGAAACTAAAATAAAAACATAATAGTGTCTTACAGCTAGAGGTGTATGCGTGGTGTGACTAAAACCTAAGCCCAATGGGATATTTCCAAAGAGTCCGGTTAATTTTTTATAAATTTAATTTCAATAATTTTAGTTTAAACTATATTTAGAAAATTTATTTTTAAATGAATTTTAATAATAGAAAACAAGTAACACATTTTCTCTTGTTTTAAAATACCTTTTTCAAATTCACATTAATTTGAATTTTAAGAAAAATAATTCAAAAAATAACACCTCTAAAGTATGGAAGGTAACAAAAACATTTATAAAATCATGTTTTTTCAATAAATAACCTTCTCCCTTAGAAAAAGCATTCTCAAAAGATAAACCATCCTTTTATGTAAATAATTTTTTAACATAACCACACCTGCGAAAAAGGAAGATATAAAAGACACCAGAAACACACAAAAATAAATAAAGAATAACAAATAGTAGTACAAAGATTAAATAATCAAATAAACAAGGGTATGCAATGAATAAAATATATTAACCCCCTAGATATCATCATTAATGATGAACAATGATCAGGGAAAACTCACTAGGTCATAAAATTAGTTGAACTAAGACAACATCATGACATGAGGCCCACTTCTAGCATACATTGTACCAAAAATATCTAGAACCACCCAACTATCCCACACTAATAATATCATAATAACATGTCCCCTATATCCCTATCTTATCTCACAACTAGAGGAAACTATTAGTGTGTGTACCAACCAATATTTCAAAATTATATACCAATCTTCTTCTGTGTAGAGTTCTGAATCAATCAATAAGTAGAGGGGAGAAATAATCATTAAATGGAAAACACATGAAGCAATAAATAATAATCAATAAATCATAACTCATAAATATCATCTTTATATGGAGAATACCATTTCACATCCATTCATAATAATGAATCAAAATATAATAATAATAATCAAACTACCTCCTTTAATGGGGGGAAATGCTATACAAAGCATCTCAAAAAAGGGTTCTAAATTTTGAGGGCATCACAAAACATCAACATAAATTCATTTTTATAATGTGATAATTGGGCCTTTAAAATTTTTATTGGTATTCCAAACTACAATACTACTTTTTGAAATCATAATTTTAAAGATAAAAATTTATAATCCATTAGTAAATAATTTATAATTTCACACTTCCGTTGTTACCCATTTCAAATACTAAATCTTCTTTGAAATTAGTAACTTCCTTTAAGTTATTTCCTAAACCAAACCCCTATTTATTTTAAAAACCCATATATAAATATTTCACCAGTTCCAAATATAGGGTGATAAAATTTTAAACAAACAAAAAAAATAGATAACTCATAGATGATGTCTTCAGTGATTTTCAATGACATTTTTCATAAAAAAAGTGATACTGAGCCCAAGTTTGGGGTTCTTGGTCCTTTATTTTTTTCTATTTTCAATTACTTATGTCTAGTGTGCGCATCGTATTTTTTTCTTGAGTGACACATATTTTTCTTTGTCCTACTTTTTTGTGTCACTCAAATTCATTGTACTTGTTTATTTTCAATATGAATGAATGTGATGATCCTTCCCCATAAGCTTATACAAATTATCTAAATCATTAAAATCATTATTTCCTTATTTTACATAGTTATTTTACCACATTTAGACACTTAGTTTTCTGGATGTTCTCATTCATTTTTATTGGATTTATTGAATTCTATTTCATTTACCTAATTTTATCCGATTTTGAATTTTTATATTTTTAATGAAGTAGGAATGTATTTTTTTTCTTTGAACATATTTATAAATATTTTTTTTATAGTTTTGTAAATCAGTACTTATGTTTTTTATAATCAATATATTTGTTCAACTCATTTTATTTCACTGTAATGTATGTATTTTGATCTTACTTACTGGTTTAGGCTAGTTTTATAGAAGAACCTATTTTAGTTATAGAAATGTATAAATTTCACATTGAATTATCATCTTGTTTGATTATTTTTATTTTTATCTTCCTAGAAATATTTTTGTATTCTATTTTGTGAATTTTTTAACCTAGAATTTTTATAATATCCACTTCCACTACTTATCGTATACTATATTACTTAATTTATTATTAAATATATAAGAATATGTTTATAGACATATTATTTCATGTCTATTGGTTACGAACTTTCTAGAATGAACATCAATTTTAGATGTTGTTTTTTGATTTTATGGAACCATGATTAAACCCAACAAACACTTTTGGTCATTGAATATGGAATTCCGAACAAAACCTCCCACATTAATTGGATTAAGATCCAAATTGGTAATTATTTTTTGTTTTCAATATTCTTAATCAATAATCATTTATTTTTATTATGATTTTTATTTCTTTTACATTAAAACAAGATTTGGTTATCTTTTATAGTAGGTTTATTGTTCTCTTTGGCTATAATTTAATTATGTTTCCACTATATATTTAGTAATGGAATTTCCTTTTTATTACTCTACTTTGAAGATCTATTTAATACTTATATATTCCTTTATATAGGTATTTCTAGGTTATGAATTGGGTTTCAAGGTAGGAGGGGCCAATGGGGTTGTCCTTGGAAAGAGAGTGGGTTAGTAGTGAGGTATGGTAGTAGGGTCATAATTTGTTATGTTTTTTCTTATATTTTTTCCTTCATGCCTTACAAATGAGATACTATTTAGCTCAATTTGTTGCACTATTTTACCGTTGAGTTTGATCCATTCTCTCTATGTTTTTTTACTATTTTGAGGGTTGATTTTGTTTGTGAAGTGTATAGAGTGGGAGAGCTAAGTGAATAAGTTCTTTGTTAATTAGAATTCATTTAGGTTCTTCTAGAATATATCTAGTGATGTTGATTGGTACCTATATCTAGTTATATGGTATATGGGGTTTTATTTATCTTGGTCAATAGTTAGCTTCATTTATTTAATTATGTTTTCTAGAATATTAGATCTTATCCTTAGGAACTTGGGTTTTTATATGAATTTCATTGATACTATTTCACCCTTGGTTTCAGGTAATTTACGCATATTTTATACAATTAAAGCCTTTATATTTCTTATTTCATGTTTTATATGTTTCTTTTGGAGTTTTTTGAGTGTTTATAAGGTTGTACAGTTTGATCATGATTAGTAGAAACTCTGCACCATCCCTAGTAAATCTTGAAACCTATTATAGAATTCATTAGGTAGGCACATGATTTGTCCAACCTGTATAAGTTCCTATTGCAAAACATGAAAATTGAAATATATGGAAATATATGGTTTTCTCATGGGTTTTATAACCATGTGATCCTAACTTACGAGGGGTTATATTGAGATAGTAGCACTTCACGGTTGGCATAGAGTTGCCTAAACTGTGGGCCCAAACTGTGTGGCCCAGACTATGCAGCTATTCTTGTCTAATAACACATACAAATTTGGAACAGAGTTTGAAAACCCATATTTTCTAACCATGTTATGTGAATTTAATTCCAAAAAAATGTTGTTTTAATCATAATTAAGGATATAAACCCATACTATACACTCAATCACCATAGATCTCAATATCCTTATTCCATAAAGGGTCATTTGGAAATTCCTTGTGTTCTAGAGTCAAATTATTTCAAATCATGTCTCATTGGAAATCCTGATTAATCTATAATTCCTTATCCCTTCCCATTGTTCTTAGGTATACTCTTCTCCTATATCCTATAACCTTAGATCAAGTCTGTTATGGATAATTCTGTGTTATATAATCATAATATGGATCATATATGATATAATATTTTGATGGAAATAAAATCCATGGTTGTATCAAGACGATATTAATGTATTTATTAATTTTCATCGATTGTCAAGAGTTAGGTGGCTTCTCTCTCATCTCTACCTGACTTAAAAATTAAATTATTAGTTTTGATTATTTTTTTATTCAATAAATTTTTGTGCAAACCACGTTTTATTCTTATAATAAACCCGTATTGGTTATGGAATTTAAATTGTGAGAAATTGGATTGTATTTGGAAAAACCTCTTTTTTAATAATTTTAAAATGAAAGTTTTAAAATTAAGTAATTGTTATATTTCACACTAGTTTTTTGATGAAATGTTTTCTTGAAGGAATTAGTTTAATCTGAAATAGAATTTGACATGGGGTTTGGCATACATGGTTGCCATGATTTAATTTTCTTGACATTACCTGAGATAAGGGTTTTTGTTCCATCAGGGAACCTTTATTTCTTGTACATTACCATATTTAAGGGGTGTATTTGGTTGGGGAATCTAGATATTGGTCATAATGTGATGACTTTGTGAATTGATGATATACCAATCGTGAGAAAGGAACTATCACTTATAATTCTTGTGTGGTTGTGTGTGGAAGCACAATAATGGGTATAAAAAAATATAAGAAATGGTAGTTATGAAATTTTTATTATTTTCCAAGGAACTTCATTTAGTTTTGATATAAAATTCTTTGACTTATATGAAGCTATTTTATATTAACTGTGATAAAATGTTTTACTATAGAGATGTGAGTTGGGAATGATTTGAGTAATCATTACTGATCTGATACTCACCCATTACTGGTCACTTTATTTCATTTACAGATTTCATCTACCATGATACAGTAAAAAGTAATGTTTCTTATTTCTCTAGTGACGTGCATTGATACTGTGGGCATGGAAAGTGATGTTGAGGATTATAAATAGTGTGGTAGTGGATTAAGATGATTCTATATTAGTGTCTGTGTTTTTTTTGTTCCTCTTGGTTATGTTTTTGTTTCCATTGGTATTGTGATGTTCTTGTTTTCTTTTGGATATTTATTCGGTTGTAATTTTAATTCGTACTTAATATACATGAGTTGGTTTTTATTTATAAAAATATTTTTTTTATTTCTTAAAGGTAAACCCCCTAATGTTCTTTGAAGCACTAGACATTTATTACCAGTCATTGGTGTCTTGGGTATGCCACCTAAGCCCTGTAGAACCATCGTCAATTCTCAAGACAACGAGGATGAGAGTGACGTTACAAATGGTATCAGTTTTTTTAGTCCTTGAGTTGGGAATTATATCAGTTTTGTTCATTCATTGAGTTGAAAATAGTATCAGTCTTCATTGGTCCATATATTTTTGGGTTGGTAGAAAGAAGATAAAATCATTTAAATATGAAATTTATAGCATAAAAACTCATAGATAACCTTTTTAAATTGAGATTCACATTACCATGTTGGTTTTGGTATAAGTTTGTTTTAAAAGCCTTCTAGGTGAGTTGTTATCCCATTGTTGTGGGTTTAGATGATGAGAATTTTATATCATGTATTGGTGGTAATATTTCCCACTATTACTACATTGATCATATATGGTTTTATAATTTATAAAAAAATTAGATTTTTTAAAATGGTTGGATTTTGAAAAGACTGGTTCAGGTAAAATTTTATATGTAAAATTATAATTTCTATGCCTTTAGTTGCTAGTAACTGAGACTCAATTGAATTTTTTTATATTCATAGAAATTTTATTTGTATAAATATTGCAAGAATAATCCAAAATAGTTAGAAGGAAATGTGGATTCACTTAAGACAAAGGTTAACCAATAGTTTTTCTAAACAAACATTCATGAATTTTAATCTACGTATAGGGGTAAGAATAATGATGAGACTGGATTGTGAGACCAATTGATTCAGTTTCAAAAGTAGAATACACATTTTTTTAAGGGGATTCGGAACCATCTAAAATATAGGTATTATTGAATATGATTAATAAAATATTAGATTTCTATAAAACACCCATTGAGTTAAATGTTAAGATAAAAACCTATATGGTTGAGGATCTTGAACACCAATAGTGATATTTAGATATCAAAGCTAAAGTTCACCAAGGAATTACATGTAAGGATTGTGAATATTTTTTTAATAAAAAGTTATATCCAAAACCATTAAAATTTCTAAAAATATATATTTCTTCAACATAAATTAAGAGAATCTCTCAATCACATAATATGTGGTAATGTTTATGAATTTAGTTTTCCATACACCAGAAGTATCTTCAAGTGAATCCTTGAAGGTGTGCATTTTTTGAGTCAGGGATATGATTAGATATTCATAAAAATAGTTTTATATTCTTTATTTAGGACTATATAGAGATGGTAAATAGATATAATGTAGAAGAAATGTATATCTAAAGAAATACTATTGGAGGGATCATATTCATCCCCATGGGAACAAATGGGAAAAAAATTCTAGGAATAAATAGAAGGAAACATACTTTTAAAGTGGATGGACATCTCACAATCCAACCATGGGATGAGTATAAAATCATCCTCATCTGAAAAGTAATTTTAGATGATCCCAATATAGTTCTTTTGATCATATCATGTAATATTTTATGACACCACCTAAATCATGTCACAACTATAACTAGAGGGGACATCTCCAACATTATTTTCATAGCACTCTAAATCATGGTGCTGGGAATAAATATCATGCCTCTCTCGCATATTATGCTTCAATAGGGATATATCTCCAGAATGAACCCTTCATCTGAAACGAAATGAGTCATAGGGATTCTAAGAACACCATGACTCCTCAATAAAGTTAATCTCAATAATGAAAGAATGAGAATGGGATTGTGACTAAGAAATTGTGTGGTTTCGAGAAGGTGATCAAGAATAATTAATATGTTCCTTTAACAGTGTGAGGTATGATTCTTGTTAACTATACAATTATATAGTCATTTTTTGTTACAGTCTCATCCCACTATTTTATTTTTTTCTCACATTATTGATCTTATGGGTTGGTTTATTCAGATAATGCCTTCAATTTTCAAAATAAAAACTCTTCTTTCCAATATGATTGTTGATACTTAAAGTGTGCACCATATATGATGAATATTTATGGGGAGAAATTAATAAGGGACTTCTCTATCCATGAAATGGACATCGATGAATTGATTTTGAGAATGGATTGGTTGAAGAAATGCAAATATCATATTGAATATTAGGATTGAAAAGTGAGTTTAATATCCTCATATAGTGTTAAACATATATTTAAAGGAGATTGGGTAGTTGATACAAGTAGAGAATGAAATATGGTTCCAGTGGTTGAAAGTATTTCCAATCTGTTAGAAATGGTTATGTTAATAGTTTTGGATGAGGTTTGAAATAGCTATTTTCCAAAAATAGTCGCCCAATTTATTAATGTAATTCCTAGTAATTTATTGGGTTTGACACCCAAAAGAGAAGTTGATTTTATGATTTCTCTCCTACCAAGAACAAATCCTATTTTCCTTCAAAATTATAGTATGATACTGATAGAATTGAGTTAATTGAATTTACAGTTGGATGAATTGGACAAAAAAAAGTTCTTTTGAATGAGAATGTCCCCATAGGAAACACCAATTCTTTATATAAATATGGAATATTTAAATATTAGACATTGTGTGGATTATCATAAGACTAAATAATTATGATAAATAATTAATATTCAATTACATGAATTGATGACTTGTTCGATCAATTGAGGGGAGAACAATGGTGCTTTATAATTCTATTATGTCCAGGATATCACCAACTACATGTTTGGAAAGTGTATATTTTCAATACACCATTGTGAGGTCATTATGTCCATTATGAGTACATTATAATTCCCTTTGGACTTATTTTATAACCAATAGTTTTCATGGAACTAATGAATCATATATTTTAGAGGTATTTTCATTCATTTAAAGTGATATTCATCGATGATATTATTTTTTATTCTTGAAAAAAAGTAGATCATGAGAAACACTTGGTTATAGTATTTTGTATCTTATAGGTTCATCGCCATTATGTTAATTTGTCAAATCAAATTTTTAGATACTTGATGTTTTTTTCCTTCATCATTTCATTTTAGAAAATGGATTATCAATGGATCTAGAAAAAATAGAAGTTATTATCTCTTGGAAACCACAAAATTATGACTTTGAGATATACAGTTTCTTTGGCTTATAGGGATACTAAAGACACATTGTTCATGATTTTTCATGTCTTACCTCACCAATTAAAGCTTTGAAAAGGTATTGAATTCCATTACAATGGAATTATGAATGTCATAAATCTTTCCAAGAGCGTAATGTTTGACTAAAAACAACACATATATATACATTTCATGGGTCTGGATAGGGCTATATGGTTTATTATAATGTACTGAGATCAGGGTTGGGTTTTTTTCTCATGAAAGGGTGTCATGTGGTCACTTATGGCTCAAAATATTTAAGAGTGTATGATAAAGACTACCTAACACATTATTTGGAACTATCTATCATAATCCATGCATTGAGGACTTGGATTCATTATCTTTTTAGTGATAAATTTACATTTGTTATGGATCACAAGGGTTTGAAACATATTTTCCCAAAAAGTGACATGAATTTAAGGAAATAAAGAGGGATGAAATATATTTTCCTTTTTTATTTCAACTTTATGAATAAACTGGATAAAGTAAACTCCGTATATAATTACTTAGGTATGATTTCATATAATAAAATGAATAAATAATCTTATAATAAGTGGTAGATGATGTCTATTATAGCAGATATGCATCTAGAGTGTGCTGAGAAAGGAAATTTTTTATATTTATTTCTAGTTTTGGTTATTCTTAATTTTTTTGATCATGTGAAATAGGCTCATAAATACAATTTTAAATGTGTAACTAAAATTTCAAAACTCAATAGTGTGGAGACCAATGAGGAATAAAAGATAGATGGGAAATTTGTGTTTCAATTTGGAGATCAGATAACTGTTCATTTAACCTCTTAGGAATGTCTTCTAAATACCTACCACCATTTGATATTGGTTGATCATTTGGTATTATAGAAGATGTACAAATCATTAAGACACATTCATAGTGGGATATCATAAATTGAGAAGTGGAACAGTTTTTTTGATATGCCTCACATGTTAGAAATTAAATGGAACTCACCAATGGTCAGGTAGTATGTTATAATATTTACTAATACCCATACAGAAATGAGATAAGAAAACCATGGATTTTGTGACTTGTTGTCCATGAGTGGTTAGGAAAAATGATGGAATATGGATGATTGTGGATCAACTCACAAATTTGACTCACTTTATACCTATTCATGAATCCAATATGTTGGAGGATTTATCCAAAATCTACATTCAAGAAATAATAAATATACATAGTATTCTAGTCTCAAATATGGCTAACTAAGACCCCAAATTTACATCTTATTTTTGAAATTCCTTATAAGAAGCCCTAAGAACTTAGTTTACTATAATTGAAACTTATCATCCTAAAATGGATGGATGATCCAAATATAAAATACAATCATTTTAAGACATTATTATAGATTATAAGATAGATTTTAGAGTCTCATGGGAATAGAACATACAATCAGTGGAGTTCTTATTCAATAATAGTTATCATCCCTTGATATGTATGGTTCCTTTCAAAACATTTTATGATTATCCATTTCATTCTCAAATTTTTATGGTGGAAATAGGTGATACTTCACTTCAAGAGAAAATATATAAATTTTATGAGACCAGAAAGAGAATGGTGATGACTGAGAGTCATTATAAATCATATACAGCTCAAAATTGATAACCTCTATTTTTTTGAAATAGTTTATCATTATTCTTTATAATCTATCCAAGGCAATGGAATCATCATTTTTGTGAACATTTAAAGTTGTATATACATTAAATAATACCTTTTGATATACTTTAGTGAGTTGATGATGTAGAATATTGATTGGATTTACCACCAAAGTTTAGTTATATGCATAACATGTTCCATGTATCTGAATTTAATAAGTATTAGAATGATCATTACCATATTATTTGATGGGACCATATTAATCTTTAATCGGATAATGTGTTGATTTATTTTCTAATTCTGATTGTGCATAGGCAAGATAATATCTAACAAAGAAAATTTAGCTGTTTAGTATAGTTTTTTTGGTAGCCTAATTAAATCAGGAAGAAATGTGGGATTTGGAAAAGGGCATGATAGAATACTGGCCTAAACTCTTACAGCATAATACTGGGTTTCTAATTTTTTTGGATGGAAAGACCAGTGGTGGGAGAATATATCACCCTTGGTTTTATTTATTTTAACCTTTTTAATATATTTTTATCTTCAAAAATACATGGTTCAAGCATTAGATGTTTCCAATAGGTTTATGAGTGTTTTGGGAGTACTTTTGAAGGTAAACGGGTTGAAATGGTTAATAGAAATAGTGGATCATATCTAGGAATCCAGGAAACCTTTTTTGGATGCCACTAGGAAGGAGGATAGTTGATTCATGATTTATCCAAACAATGCTAGTTCCCAGGGGAAACCATACAAAGTGTAAAAGAGGGAAAAATGCATTTGGTGTATAATTTGCCTAATTGTGAGAGACAAACATTCATGGGGTTGGTTTGAGAAAGAAAAACTGCAAGGACGGTGCATGGTTTTCCAAACAGTGTGCCTACTTGGCTTCTCCTATAGCACATGCATAATTGGTGCATGATTTGAAAAAATATAAGACCTAACCATGGGATGTGAAATTAATGCCCTGAAATTTTTTTTAATCTGAATTAAGTCCCAAAATCCTAATTAGTATCTAAATCACAAAGGATATTGAGTTAAATTTTTTCCAATGGAAAATTTGTAAATTCCTTTTGATCTAGAGATATCATTTTTCAAATAAAATCATAGTGGAGGATTAGATTCACTAGTAAGTCATTTTTATTTCTCATTCACCTTATATATACTATTATCCTCTCTCTCAAAACCATTTATCTAGTCTGTTATGGATATATCTATGTTTTATTATGGGATATTATGGAATTTGTAGAAAGAAAGAAGATCTATGGCTGGATCTTGAATATCTTAGTGACATTCTTCATTTTCAACCATGGTCAAAATATAGATGGATCCTCTATTATACCCACATTAACTATATCTTAATTGCTTGGTTTTGATTAATTTATTTCATCAAATTTTTGTAAAAACCATGTTTTTTTCTTGAAGGAATCCCTTTTTTGGTTACGAACTTGAAATTGAGTGAAAATGAATGGTTTTTGAAAACCCCTATTTTCTATAATTTTAAAATCATTGTTTTATAAATATATAATTGTTTTGATTCCCACAATTTGTTTGATGAATTTTTCTCAAGATGGAAATTGTTTGATGTGAAATATAATTTGATATGGGGGTTGTCATATATTATTGGGGTGAATTGATTATTTTTATATGACATGAGATAAGGGTATTGTTTTATTAGGGAACCTTTATTTCTTGGATGTCACACTGAATACGGGGTGTTTTCCATTAGGGGAACTAGAAATTGATCACCTTGTGATGAATTGGTGAATCAAAAAGAGAATTCTCATGAGTATGAAACTGTCACTTAACATGAATGTGTTTGTGTATACATGCTTGTGGAAGCATCAAAATGGGTATACCAAATTATGATAAATGTTTATAAATTTTTGTTTATTATTTTCCGTGGAACTATTTTTTTTATAAACTAATTTATCTTCATTGAAATTGTTATATATAAAATGTTCCAAAATGTTTTTTCCAAGTAGTGTATGTTGGGAAGTCTATGGTAGTTCTTCCTTTATCTTCCACTTTGGTTTTCTATTTGACACATTTCAGTTATCCCTTGTGTTGTGTGATCAGGTGATCCTTAAGACAGATCTACTATATGATTTGATCAATATAGAATTATGGAGAGTATTAGAATTAAAAAGATTCTTCCTGACTAGATTAATCTATAGAGATGTTCCATAATCCCCTCATTTGTTGATGCATGTGTAGATATATTGGAATGAGGGGAATTTTTATCCTTTTTGATCCATGAAGGGAGATAGATTGATTTTGAACCATGAAAATATAGGGAAATTAATGATGATAAATTAAATACACTATATTGGCCTTGTTCATCAAAAAGGTTTTGATTGATCTGGGGTATGGTTGTATTGGTTTATTATTGGTCTTCTATTCATCATTTTTTGATATCTGGTTTTTGCGGCTTTTTTTTATCTTGGGTGTCATTCATATTACTTTTTTCCTTCTATTTATTTATCTATCCTATTTTATGTGCTATTTTACTTTTCATAGTGAATTATTGTAAAGTAATTTCCTTTTGTATATAGTTCAATTGTTCAAATAAAAAATCATTGTGTCTTTATATAAATAATGATTTTTTCACTTTTTTGACATTTCAATTACCAAACATTTAATTTTTTTTATTTTTTATTGACAGGATTCAGATATGTTTCATTTATTTTTTTTCACTGAGGTTTTTTTATATACTCTTATAATGTAGTGGTTTTGTCTATGGTTCTGTTTTTTAATAACATGCTGATTTTTTTTCATTTTTTTTTAATTTGGACTTGTTATTGTTGTAATCAATAGATTTGTTTTCACATTTTTTCCATTATATGCTATTGTTTTGAACATTCTTTCTAGTTTAAACATATTATGTATAATAATATACATCATTTATAGAAATGTGTCTATTTACTAGTTAAATCTCATTTTATTTGATTATGTTTATTAGAATAATTTTTTACAGATTATTGCATTCTATTTTTAGAATATCACAAGAATTGGTAAAATTTCTCTCATCAGATCTTTATTTTGTATTGGTTGGAAAATTTATAAAATGATGACCCTAAATAGTCTTCCTCCACATGATCCTATGAATCATAGGATTTTTGAACATTCACATTGGATTGATGAATTCATCGCATGTTATTATTAATTTTTCATTGGAAAATGACTACTATAGGATTTAGATGAGAGGGTCGTGGTATTTTGGTGGATGTTTCCTGGAGGTATTGAAATGGTCCCCAAACATTTTTATTGACTTAGAGCCACCAATTTTTCCCATCTAGCTGGGCTTCCCCAGACTTCCATTGAATTTCTTTAAGTAGAATTCCTTCTTCCCCATTACTGGCCTTTTTTTACCCCATTAATCTTGAATCTACTACCCTAAATCTGTCTCAAAAATTAGTCACTCAAATATGAACTAAAATTGACATTTCACAAGATCTTTCATCAGTATTTTGGATCCAAAATGGAGACAATGGATTTATTCTAGAGGTTGTTGTCAAAAATATCAAAACCTTTTGCAAGAGATGTGGTAGAATTGGGAAATCTATACAAGAATATTAGAATCGAAAGCCTTCTTCACATCCCCTCTTAAAATTTAAATCACTTTTGGTTGAAAAGGAAACAAAAAAATGAATCCCTTTTTCTCATAAAGGGGGACCTATTAATAGTACTACCAACAATAATTCTTAAATATATCCTAATAATCATCTCTCCTCTACCAACCTCTTTTCTTTCTTAGAAGAAGTAAAAAATATCCATTTTGCTAATGAAGATAAGGAATTTCATTTTAAACCTGAACCCTAGAATATTAAAATCAATCAAATATATCATGGAGAGAAAAATAATGATCATTATAACTCTAAAGAGATTATTAAAGAATATCATGACAATTCTCACAAGCTTGATGAATATTTTTTCAAATCGAGGGCTAAAAAGAAAAAAAATGAATGACTGATTCTGATGGATTCATCATTCTGAGTTCTAGGAAGACCCAAAAAATTGGGATCATTCTAACATTGAGTGAACCATTGTCACATGATCTCAATTCTCTACTAATAATGAAATAAATATTATTCCCCCACAACCTGTGCCTACAGAACATTTATCTACATCCTCTGATTCAACTAACTCAGAAGTCTCTAATAGTGAGGATAAAAAGGAAAATGACCCATCTTTTATTTATTCTTACAAAATTGAAGAGAAATTGGTATTTTAGAATATCATGACTCTTGGATGTAAGATAATGATACTACATCCTTCTTCCAATAACAAATGATGACATGTCTACTAATACTTACCTCAATATCAGAAAAAGGATGCTTATCAAAATGATGGAGGAGTTCAAGAAATACCCAAACATCAACTTCCAATCCATTCTATGGAAATGACTCATTTTTGTGATGATGCAAGTTCCTGTTGGATTTGTGTCTTTTTTTCTACCTTTCGGTGCTTGTCCTTTTAAATGTGGTTTCATCTCAATAAATCATTGTCTCCATGTTTATTTCTCTTCTATATATGAAGTAGGATGCATTTTGGATGTATTATTATTGATTAATTGAGGGCTTGGTATCATCGAACAACTCCTATACAGACTTCTTAGTCTGAAAACTTTACTAGAGTTCACTCCTTTATAATTAGTTTATCAGACTGAAGGCTTTCTTTTGGAAGTGCATGTAAAATTTTTGGAGAGTCTAAAACTTCGAGAATGATTCCACTACTATTTTCCTTCCTCTGAGGTTGGTTTTGTTTTCTCAACTACTACTCATTCGAATAATTTTGTCACTTTTGGTAGGGCCTTATTGAGGTTTAAATTGGATTTTTATTTTATTATCATAGAATCTTCATCTATACCCCCTTTAATGAAATGTTGGTGTAATATCTTTAAACATCACAATTGTAATGTAACTTTTGTTTTCTAATAAATTTCGTTGGGGTCATGAACCGGATGACCAGTTCATGTCACTTTTTTTCTCAAAAAAAATTACAATATCACAAGCTTGAAATGTCTTAATTTCCAATATCATAAATTGTTGTACAAAAAATGTATTCATTTTATTAGTTTTAATTATTATAATTTTTTTATATGAATATTATATCTCATTTTTTTGATGTAAAACTAATAGAATAAACATTTTTTCTAAAATTTATTTTGGGCTTTTATCAAATAAAATGTAATCCCAGTAGCCTTGTTTTCCCATTGAATGTGGATTGAACAATAATGGAGTTGACAAACTCTTATTTCCTTAAACAAATTCATATAGCTACCCCTGTTACTCATCTAGATCATTCCAATTATTTTCCTCTCCCATCGCTACCCATGTAAATTTCCCCCCATCACATTTCCCATTATGGACGAAAATAACCAACCACCCCAAATCAATGATTAAAAAACAATACCACATCTTAATAATTACCTCCCATTTCCTTCTATCACTTAGTACTCTGTTTTCATCACAAACATTATACCCATCCTCCCACACCCAATAATTGTTTCTTCTTAGATGCTAAGATATTTTATCAATCATTTTTGTGTTGGTTCCCTAAAATACCACCTATTGACCCCCCAAGAAGTTTCTGTTTTTAAAATATATAATTTTTATTTATCTTATCTAATTTTGAAATATTAATATATTTGTAAAATTTTAGTATTGAATATTTGAATTCAATTTTATTTTTCATAATCTATAAAATTAATATAAAAAATTAATATCAAATTTAGTTTCAACATAAATAATATATTGGATAAATTTTTTCATACATTTATGATGATTTTATTTAAAGAGTTGTGAAACATTAGAATTTTTGTAATTTGGTTTATTTTGGTGGTCGTTTATTACAATATGTTCATCAATAGGTAAATATCATTTTTTAATTAAAACTTGTAATTTTTTTAAAAAAGACTACAATAATGCATCTTAGTTAATTTTTCACGTGTTAGGTTTTTTATTTAATAAGAATGAGATGATTTCTCTTGGTTCACTTTCAGTTCTTACCTAGAATTTTAATGTAAAATATTGGTTCCTCATTCATAAGGTTATTAGGAGAATATTGTAAACTTAAACATGTGAGATGTAATAATGTTTAATAAATATTTTGGAAGAATAATGAAGGTGGATTATTTAAAAAACATATGTTGTATTGATAATAAATTTAAAAATAATATAGTACAAATTAAAACAAATTGAATGAGTTTATGAAAATATAAACACAACCTTTCATGGAATTACAAAATTTAGAATCCCTTAGAAGTGGTTTTGGAATAAGTTACTATTTGTTCTTGTGTATTATGGGTTATTTTTAACACAAACCTCCACCCATGTTCTCTTCCGATCTTCAACTAGGTTAACAATAGAAGCACTAGTGATGCTTTCTCCTCCCACCACTATTTTCCACCCACAACGTCCCCATCTAAAATTATCTGCTATTATTTACTTTCCTATATATGTTATTTTCATTTCATTTTTTTTTCTTTTCTTTTATTTTAAAAAGCATGAATATTATACTGTAAATATTAGATACTTTTGTATTGATTAAAGAGTAGAAGATATTGGAACTATATAGGATATGTGGGTGTTTCTCATTCGGTTCTTGATAGCTATGGTTGATTAAATATACAAGTGTTATCCCCTTTCTTATTTTAATTTTAAAGGTTATAATTAATTCTCCTAATTTCCTTGACAACTATTTTATTTGAAATAATATCAAATTTATTGTCAAAATCCTATAATAATTATTTCAACATTTTATCTATTAGTAAATGATACTAGATGGTGACCCAAAACAGAATTAATACTTTTCTAAATATCATATAATACTAATCTATATATAAAAATATTATATTTAAATTTAAATATTTATTATTAATTTGTTTCAGAGTTATATTCAGCACTTTTTTCTAACATTTTTTGAAATTTTGGATGGTTATATATGTATTTTTTTTGGAATCATTAGTAGTTTACTTGGAAAAATTATAAAAAGTGTCCTCTTTTTTATTTTACAAATAAATTCATCCTCCCATATATCATTTATATTGTGATTTTTTTAGGAATATGTTACTGATATACTTTTTTAAATTTACCATGCATTTGGACTACCAACAATATGTTATATGAGGCCGGGTTAGCTTATAGGGACATAAAAACTGCATCATCTTCATAAATTCATTGAAATAAAGTTAGAACTACTTGTGGTATCACATTGATCAATAGAATAACATTTAGAGGATTTATTTTATATGTTTTTTATATTCATTATTTTTATGATATATTAATTATCTTTACAAAATAAATATTTTTGTTATTATTATTGATGGCCATATATCAAAATAGCCATGTTATAATGGTAATCTAATATTTTTGGAGGGTATATCATTCACTATATAGAAGGATTTATCTCAATGAATTGTATACGTGTTTGAATACCCACCAAAAAATAGATGTTCAAACAACTTCACAATGAATCTATAGCATCCCCGCCCATTATCCACTAAACTGGTACCCCAAACATAAAACACTGATATCCCATGGGGTTGATCTCATATTGAAAATAACAAATGAAAAATAAATACATCGTGACATAATGCAAACATTGATCCCTAACACATATCCAATCTCTAGTACCCTGTCCAAAATATCTAGACCAATCATCATAATATACATGAGAAACTCTCTCAATCATTAAATTCTAGGCCTCCACCCTATCCATCATGTATCTGTCATAAACATGAATGTAAATATAATGTTCGCATGCACATTGAGGAACACATAAAAGGGTTTAGAATTAAATCTCAATAGGTCGCCGCCGATGATGAACCTATAACCCACTACCATAAGTGCATGATCATGCATTATTTATAGACTACCTAAAATATAACTGAAATAAATAAAAATAAAATTATCATCCATCCTTAGTCATGTGACTCCAATCGACCATACCTACTTCAACTAGCATCAGGGTGTCTCTAAACAAGTCTCAATAACCATCTGACCCAAGTAACATGTGTGTTCCAAAAATATGACTACACTAACCAAACATCATACCTTTAATCTCTATCTCTTATTGATCCCCTCAATCTATTAATCTAATACGTAAATCAAACATGCATTGTGTCAGCCTACCACCCTCATACCATATATAATACTGGGTTTCTAGAGCTTCAATCTGGAACCTAAACCATGGATTTAGAGCAATAGTCTACCATCCCCAAACCATAGTTAATATATGGTTCCTAAAGAATTAGTCTTACACCTAAACCATGGTTCCTAGAGAATAAGTCTATCACCTTAACCATGGTTCATAGAGAGTCAGTTTGGCTCATAAATAACATATTCATAGCATTAGTCCACCATCATCAAACCATGGTTCCTAGAGCATAAATGTGTCACCTAAACTATAATGTATATTATCAATATTTAGAGGCTTATTTTTTCACCAATCCATATAGTATACTACACATTCCCATGGAGTTAGTCCAATATCTCAACCATATATATTCTTCACCATGTCTACTATTCTCAACAACATATATTTGGGACCACTAATATAGACTATAATGTAAAACTATCTCTCCAATGGAATCCTATATCATATCACAACATCACTATGGGAATAAAAAATGGTTTAACCATAAAAAAAAGGGAAAAAATGAAAGGATAGCTTAACACCCATATTATTCATAAATATCTTAACCCCATCAGCTTATATATCAATTAGGGACCCACAGAAACACATGCAACCATTAATATCTAACTTCCACACCCACTCAAAGTTTGTTAATCAATTTGTAACCCCCTATTTCTTTGAGGTTAATTCATAAATAGATGCATCCATATTACAATCCATGGTCACAATGAAATCTTAGTTCAGCACATATCTCTCGGGGTTCACGAATCCCAAAACCCTTTGTCTAGGATCTCAAGGCCTCCTATGCCTAAAAGGGATAACCCTAAAAAGGGATATATCCTAATTGGTCTTCCATAAGATCTTGGAATATAAAAACATTCCTAATCAATCCATATAAATATTATAAAAACTTTATCCCTGAGACCCCACAAGTAGTCCTCAACCAACCAATCAATCTGTCCATTAAGCTAAATTGGGTTAAGCTTAGAACCCACATATTATAATCTAAGAAATAGAAAACCCCATAGACATCCATAAGTTGGGTCTTTATAAATACCAATGGAACAATTTATTTCCATATAAGGTCAAAAGTATCTATTTAAATCCCAAATCCACTTTCTCACAACAAGGATACAATTACATAAAACATGGGCTATAAATCAAATATTGTATACACATATAAATGAATTAAAAAAAACTATGGGTAAACCTATTATACCACTTACCTCATCAATGAATCTTTATATAACTTTTCCAATGTATTGAAGCCTTTCCAAGGTTCCTCCATGTCTCATCCATACTCCTCGTCATCCAAATGAGATCATCTCAAACCACCAATCTCTTACAACATTCCAAACAAAACCAATTAATTAATTATAACTAATATAATCAATTATTTATCAAAAAAACATTTTATAATAATTATAAAAAACTTACGGGGTGCTTACCTCTTATCAAAACTCCACAAAATAGTTACTATAGGCCCAAAATGAAATTTGGACAAGAATACCAGGAAATGAACTAAGAGGAGATAACATTGCAACAATTAATTCACTTAATACATTTGAAAAAATCTAATAAATTTCACCAAGGAGTCATGCCTTAATAAAAAATCAATCAACAACATGCATAATTCTTCTTGGGAACTCCTCAAGATGAACAAAATTCTCTTCATACTTGGAATATTCTACCATGCTTTGGTGGAATCACCAACATATCCTAAACCAGAGAAATATAAAATTATATAGAATGAAAGGAAGTACTCAGAGGATAATAACTCACCTGAAACACCATTTAAATCGAATAACAAACCCCAAATCAAGGTGTTTTATGAGTGATAGTGTAGGGACACCCTAGATTATGGACACAAAATAGGGGATGCAGGGGGTGGAGTGGCTAAAAAACATGGTGGGGGATTTCTATAAAATCCCAATTTGAATTAATTTTTTGGAATTCACACTATTTTATGCCTCATTTTTCACACCATGAACTAGAAATGTAGTTGTAATTATCCTACCAAACACACACATACAGTTGGTCAACCATGTGCTAACCATGCCCAACCCACTAGATCCCTTTTGTAGTAAGGCATGCTATTTTAAGAAACCATGTACAGGTCATGAAACTTGTCTCTAACCCACATCATCCTCACATGGTTTTCCCTTAAAAATTTCTTGTTTTTTTCTTACCCTAGAGGTAACTATAGACCCCAACTATTGTTAGTTCAAAATGTACTAAAAACATCCTGATCATCAAGATGTCACATGGTTTCTCATAAACCACCCACACTAAACCATGAACCCTATCAATAGAACACTTAATACATAAAAAACATATCCTAAATACTCCAAATATGTTCTAAAAACATAATAATCCCTACGAGCATTAGTAATTGTCTCAAATAACAACATTAATCATTATAAATCTTGAAATTCTGTTCTTATTTTTTTTTCCAAAATGTAACCCATCCAGTAAACAAAAGTTCAAATTCCATCAGAAATTTCCAACATTACTAGAAGTGGGATCTTATATAATCCAAAAAATGTCAGTAAAAAACCAAATATAAAATATATTTTTTTACCCCTACAAAACATTAGTGGTGTTATATTTTTTATAGAAAACACATTCGTTTAAATATAAGTGGTGTTTTTAACAAATATAATTATTATTAGTGAATTCTATCATTATTTTGATATTTTTTTTAAGTAAGTGGTGTATCATCTTAAAATATACCATGTTGAGATTGCATTCATGTTTAGTAATGGATGATGTTTTGTTAATGGGGAGCTTCCAATATGTTATGGGTAGTTTTGAAGATATAAGTAAGTGGATTTAATCGTAAATGTAAAAGAAGACATTGAAATTGGTATCACCTTGAACATTTGACTAGATTGGCTCGAGGAGAATACCTTTTACATATAATGATAATTGTGATAATATTCAATTAAGTCAAGTACATATTTCACAAGAGAAAAATAATTGTGTATAATAATTTTGAAAAATATGATATGATATCCAATGGGAAGTTTGAAGTCTCTAATATTAATTAAATAATGTCTTGATTTTTAGTGGTTATATAAAATATGAATAATTCCCAAACTCTGTGTATGATTAAATTATAATAATAATTGAATCTTTGTACAAGTCATTAAGTAATTTTTAGGATTTATCTTTTTGTAAATGAAATTTTTTTATGAGTGATTGATAACTATCTATGGATCATTGAGATCCATATATGAGTCCTATAAACTACGTATGATTGATTTTGTATATGAGTATTAGTCATTGAAGCTATGTAGAATTTATTACAGCTTGTATGTGTCATAAAAATCATGTATATGAGTCATTTTAATTTTTTATGAGTCATATATACAGTCAATATGAGTCATTTAATTAAAGAAATTCTAAAATTATTATGATGAAATAACCCAAGATAGTCATAATTGTTATTATTATTGAAATGGTAAATTAAAACCAATAAAATCTCAACACCTTTGATTCATGGTTTTAAAATCATGATCATTAAAATCTATCATGATTTATGTATAGATAATTAATTGAGTTGAAGATTGAGATGATTCCAACATCTCAAAGGGAAGTTCCACATCACATATCAAAAGTCCATTCATGCATGGATAAATATTTCAAAAGATTCTAGTTTAAAAATGTTGTGGATATTAAAATAATGAATATTTTAAATCTTAAGGATGATTAAATGGAATAATTTACTATGAATTAAAATAAGTTTAAATTTTTAGAATATTGACTTTTTTTAGGATTGATGATTTTTCAAATATAATACAAAAAAAATATTAATTATTCTCTTAATATTAAAAGAGAATTAGGAAAAGAATATGAGTATGCATTGAAACTATTTTTACTTGAGGAAAAACAAACAGGTTTAATAAGGTGTACATGATAATTCATTCAAAAGAGAACACCTATTGGTAACGAAGAAGGAGAAGAAAGCGTTTTATGATATAGATATATTGTAAACTTTGATCAAATAGGGTCTTCTGAAGAATACAAAGAAAAAGATTAAGGCTGGTGTGCTTAACATCAAGAATAAGAAATATTTAATGTCACACACAATGATTCATGATGTATTTATTCGTCAACTGTGTCATTCAGTCAATCTAATTGTAAGGACCAAGCTGTGTGATATGAAACAACTAGTGGGATGTTGGGAACTATATGATATATTAAAAATACCCTTTATATGGATGTCGGGGAACATGATGGGATTTCATGTAATCTTGGTGGGTTACTATGTCTTGTAGTAACATGCATTAATAGTTGAATTTTTTTTGGTTGTGGTGTCAAACCTATCATCACAATAGATTGGATTTGATTATTGAACCTTATAAAAACCCTTTTTTTCTTTTTCCTATAATCTTAAACACAACTTTATTAAGGGAGGGAGATATAAAAAGGGAATATTGATACGTTAACCTATATAAGAGGATGAACTAATAATGGAATGTTCATAAAAAGAGATCACTATTTAACTCACCTCTCTAATGATAAACCAAACTTGGTAACTTCAATATGTATCATAGGTCATAAGGTAACCTCTAATTGGATCTATAATTCTGACCCATTTGTTTACTCATACTCACAAGAAGTATATTTTTAAATAAAATTTTGAATTTTCTTAGATGAAGAACTCAATATCTATTCTATTCAATACTGAAATAGTGTTTTTGGTCAAAATATTCAAGAACATAATGAAATTAGAGGTAATGAAATAGAAACAGTATTGTAAGGACATGATAGATCAATGACTAATAGAAGTTTCTCAGATTTATAACTATTTATATACTTAATCCTTTGAAAATGGTATTTTTAATAAGAAATTAATAATCTATGGAGAGTATAAGGAAGTTGAATTTGGTTATGTAATTAAATAGCTCTACACTGAAGTTAATGGTAATATGAAAAAATATTCCTTAAGAATTAGAAACTTTAATATTTTCTATTATCAACAAATTTCATTCTAAAAAGGTATATATAAAATTTTAATTTAATGAAATGCAGGATGCATTATGTAAAAAAATTTAAAAGTTCATTTATCTAATATAACATTAAGAAGAAAAGGGAAAATTAATTTATCTTTTCAATAAAATATTTTCCTTAATCAAAGAGGAATCAAAAATTTATGTTTCATAGAATGTGATATATGAAATAAAATTTATGGAAGTTATCCATGAATTTGAAAATTTTTACAAAAATACCATGAATTTTAAAGATGACAAGATAAAGTATAAAGTATAAAATTATAAAATACCTTGATAAAACATTACACATATATATAAAAATGTATAAGGAACATATCCTGAGATTATAAAAGAATTAGGAATTTTTCTATATCATATGATAATGAGAATCACTCCCTAAAAATTAATTGTATCAAACATAAGTTGAAATTTAAAGATATTGAATCATCGATATTTAATCCTACATTAATCTCTTAGAAAAAATGAAACCAAACCTCTGGATAAATTATTTTTTCTTAATGTATTTGTGTTGTCTAATATAGTTTTAAAATATAAATTTTGATAAGATTATATAGATAAATAAGACAAAATATTTAAAATCATAGTAAGGATGGACATCAGTATATCATTTAAAATTATCCTCTGAAGAAGAGCCCGAAATGGTGGTTTTCCACTTATAAATATAGAGTAATTAAATATGGAAAGACTACATCCAAAAGTTTAAAAGAGGTTATTTATTGGAAATTTCCTGTATAATTGGAGGTTTGAGAATAGATCAGTCATTTGTTGGCATGATTTTTCACACTCTATAGAGTATAGATGTTCTATAATAAGGGTAAAAAAGGATAATATCAGTTGATATGTATCAATATCCACATTAAAAAGAAAATTATGTTCACCAAGAAAATATTTGAGAACCTGAAAATTTTATATGATTACTGTAATAAGTATAGATACAATTATAATGACTTAATATATATCTTAACAAATTAAAGTCATCTGTTTATGGAAAAAAGAAGGCCAAAACAGTTACAGAAGCATGTTAGAAATAAAGATGAATTTTCCTCTAGATAAATGAAAGTGAAGAAAGTTTTGCTACAAAAAAATAAAGATAATCAACTAAATCCTAATAAGTAAAAAAGAAAATTAGAAAAGTATTACAATCCAAAATATATGTTTTTTTATTTTTGGAAAGGGGAAACACCATGGACCACTGAAAAAAGGCCTTAGGGATTAAAATTATTGGAATAAAGATGGATCAAAAAATAAAATCAGTATATGAGAAAAATAAGATGATTATATTGGTTGAAGACATTACCGGTGAAGAAATGAAGACATTTCCAAAAAATAACCAAAAAATTATGATTAACCAAGTGAAAACTCCACAAAATTGTGCTATGTCAAGAATAAGTGAATGATGTTTTGTCTAGATCAGTTTTAAATGGATATACAGATAGAAAACCCACAAAAATATTCTAGTACTAATGGGAAACAAGAATATTCCCATAAATGGATCAAATTTCAAGATTATTTTTCAAAGAGTGATATCCCAAATACTGAAGAGAATCTTTATAGAAGGCATGGAAATTTTTTACATGGTATGAACAACTATATAACCATTCCACCATCTTAAAAGGATTTGATTATAAAAGTGATACAAACACTAGGAAATAAATTTTACCTCAAATATAAAGTTTAATATATCATTACATATAATGCAAAATCATAAATAAAGAAGAATATATATATACTACCATAATATATTCATAGTTTCAAAAATAAACATGAATATAGAATGAATTGATCTCTTATTGTCAAAGTTTGAATGAATGGAAGATCATAGTTGAGAGATAGTTTTCAACCTTACTTTGACTATTTAAGATCAAGGAAACCCCCCCCCCTTTATTCCCTTGACCTCTAGTGTTTGTACTATCATATAGGGAATTGAAGGTGAAAATATAAAGGGTAGTTTGGGAGTATTGTAATCACTATATATGGTAATAAGAAGGATTCTATCATGGAGAAGTTAAACTTATAGGATGAATAATTTTCAAGTCTTATCAATTAAGGAATATCAAATAAAAAGTGAAGTCTATCATATTTATATTTTTTAAAATATGGATTTTATAAAATTTCTGGATAAATGTCATAGATAGGTATCCTAATCACACTTTTAATACTTTTTTATTATATACAACATGTTTATAAATAGTGGTGTTAGTTGGTGAAAAATTAAGATAGAGGTGGATTTATCTATAATACACTTAAATTATTTTGATATGTTTATTTAGATTATTGAACGACACATTATTTCTTGATAAATTTGATCAAACAACCCATTAAATGAAAAATTGAGATTGGTATCACATGATGGATTGGTTTTTAAATAGCCTTGATGTATTGGTTTAATCAATATTTGTTTCTATAGTAAGATATCTCATAAATAGTAATATTTGAATAACAAAAGTCTAATTGGTAATAAATGTGTGGTTCTGACCTTCACTCAAAATAATAATGGGTCTCAAATTTGGATAAAAGTGAGAGAGGGTCTTTTTATTTGAGAATCATAGAAAATGATTAAGGATGAGTGATATCTATATATATATATATTCCTTTACATTCGATTTCAATAAGTGGTATAAAAAAATTTCAATGAAGAACACATATTAATCAAGAGTTCTTATGTTATTTCAAACAAATTCAATGGGGGTATATTGAAGATCCAAAATGAGTATTTTATTTGGTTTCAATAAATACGGATATCGTTTTAATAATGTGTTGTCAAATATGTGTTGAGAAGTTGTGAAGAGGTGATTGAGTTGATTCCATCATAAATGGAATATGAGAATTTTAGTTATTTCCAATTGATAGTTTCAAGGGTTATCCATTTTATATGTAATTATTGTGGAGAAAATATTTATGTAAATCAATTATCTGTGTTGTTGGATGAAAATTAAAATCTACAATAGTTTTTTTTGAAATTTTAGAAGCTAGGTAATGGGGATACTAAAGGCTCTGAGATTAATTAAATAAATTATTGAATTTTTAGTGGTTATTAAAAATATTTCTATGTCATATAATCTATGTATGGTTAAATTATAAAAAAAGGTACATTGGATTAAAATTTATTCAAGACTGGGTATGAGTCATCGGTCAAAAAATAAAATCTGTGTATGAGTTAATATAAAATATTTATTGGTTATTTCTGAACTATGTATAATTTATATTCACAAAAAATAAAATTCATTTAATTAGTTTAATTATATTATTTTTCCGATGTTATAATATATGATATTCAGAATTAATAATCTAATGAAAAGGGAAATCAACATATGATGATGCTTAAGATTCAATTTTCATGGGTTTTAAAATAGTGATCATGCAAATAGACTGCGAATCAAGTAGCGATAATGACTCAATCTATATAATGAGATGATTTCAATGTAGAAAATGTAATTTTTATTTCATACTTAATGAGTACATGCTAACATGGATAATTATTTCAAAAAAATTAAACACACTGATTTTGTGGTAATTAAAACAAGGAAATATTCTTATTTTTAAAGTGTATTTGTCTGAAGACATGAATATGATTTATAATAAGTTTTAATTATGAGAAGTTATTATTGTTTTAATTATTGAAAATTTTACAAATAAAATATGAAATAAAATATTCAGGATTCTATGAATATAAGTATGAGAATAGGGAGAAGAGGATGAGTTTTGTCCAACACTATTATTACATGAAGAAACACATTCGAGTGGAAGATGTTGAACCTGATATGACATTGACAAGAAAATATTTACTGGAATTGAATAAGGATAAGGAGTAGGATAATGATAAAAATATATCACAGAAGGAAATAAAATGAGGTATTCTTTAGAAGATAGGTAATATTTCCAAGATGATGTGATTTGTGCCAAAAATTAACAGTCAAAATCCTACTGAACAGTTCATTAAATGAGTCATTCACTAACTATGGGATGAAATGAATTAGGTTATAATGACTGAGAAGTGTAAGATATCAAGAAATAGTATAGATATAATAACTATTTTATACAATATAAAGACCCTCTAGTGGGATATTACAATGTGTGATTTGATATCATGTAAGCATGGTAGGAGATTATTTTGTTTTGCTATCTATGTAAAAGTAGAATAATTTATGATTAAGGTTTCTAACTAATCCGGTAAAGAAGTGTGATATCATTACTAAACCTTGTAAAAATCCAAGAGTTTTTTTCCCTTTTATTTACCTTATCATTTGGGTAAGTTTGAGAGACATAAAAAGAGTGGATTGAGACTTTAACCGGTATAAGAGGGTTAATTAAAGAGTAAAAATAATAAAAATATATCTCTAATCCCACTTAGTAATCTAATAAAACTATGATCTTCCATTAGTATTAGATATATTAGGTATCCTATAATTATAACTACTTTTCTGACCTAGTTGATTTTATCAGAATCACATGATGTACACATTTGAATAAAAAACAGAAGTGTTATAAATTCATAACTCAATCTACAAACCAATCAATATTGAAATAGTGGTTTTGACCAAATAATTGAAGAAAAATAATAAATGAGTTGCAATTAAATAGTGATTTTATTATAAGGATAATAAGATTTAACCACTAATTAATGTTTCTCAAAGTGATAACTATAATAACAAGAAACTCTAATATTTAATTACCATTAAATAAGTAAAACAATTTTAATATCTTTCTCTGCACACAACACTGAACATAATAAAAATGATGATATATTTAGATAAAATATAAATATTTAAGTATAATTACTAAAATCATAACTTTTGAATTAACGTGAATGGATATGATCGGCCTTTTTATGAATTACATGTACATAGAAAATAAATTCTACTTTAAATATTAATTAAATTGAAATGCTTTACATAAAATGGGTAATAAGATCATTTATTATTTATAAAAATATAATTTTTGAATTTCCATTAAGGAGATTCAAATTTCTATTTCATGAAACATATGACTGATGATAAAATATTCTTTTTATTAATAATTAGTTGACACCAAAATTGGTAAATTAAAATTAATAAGAATACTAATAATTAATATTTTAATATTTAATTTTCTAATAAAATATTGGATTTCATTATATTTTTTGATTTTACTCAAAAAATGAATTTATATAATTCTAAATTTGAATTTAATAAAAATTGATTCATTTTTTAATTCTTATTATCAAAATTGACCTACTATTTTTTTTGAGTTTTTTATGGAAATGACATTTTTAGTCAAAAAATAAGGTTTTTCTAAAACTTTTAATTTCTACGACTATAATTTTATATAAGGATGAACTATTATATAATAAATAATTTAAAGTAATAAAATATTAATTTTTATAATGAAATTATTCATTTTAAAATATTTTTTGAACTCAGAAAACTATGGAAATGTTTTTTATTTAATTAAAATGTTGCTTTAATATAAATATTATTTTCAGTCTTCTCTTTAAATCAAGTATTTTTTTAGTGTGATTGAGTTTTTTCTAAAATTTTTAATCCTCATATCCTTTATTTTTTTATGATAAATCAATTTATATTATTAAAATTAGTAAAAAAACATATTTTTTATCTTATATATAAATTTAAATCATAAAATGTGATTTATCTAAAAAAAATTGTTATTAAATGATTCTAGTTTAAAATTTATTTTTTATTTCATTGATAAATTATTTAATAAAATTATTTTTAAATTTGAAATTAAAAATTAAAAATTAGCTAAAAAATTCAATCTTACTCTTTATAATTAAAATTAATTTCAAAGGTTAGAAATTAATTACCAAGGTAAAAGTTAATTTTGGTAAAATAAAAAAGGTTAAAAAATTCCTTAAACACACTAAGATCCATAAAAAAGGAGTGTTTGATGTTATTTTCTTCCCAAAATAGTTTCAAATTCCAAATTTTCTATTTTTTGGCCTTCTCCACCTGAATAGTAACCTTAAATTTTTGAAAATGTAATGGTAACTCCCAAAACAATACTTCCCTTCACTTATAAAAATGAAACATATTCATTTCTTCAATACACACCATTTATTCTAATTTCCACTTAATAATATATAAATTTTATCATCCTATAACCCTTTCACACTTTTAAATGAATTTGGAAAACATTATTTAGCATAATGCATTCATTTCCAAGGACACTCCCATGGAAAATTAGAGTCCTTGATATTGGTATTATTAACTACATAGATTTTAACTTTCAATATCTTATTTTAAATTTATTATATGATCAATATTATAGTGATATTATAATTTTTTATATAATTTAATTTCACTATATAAAATATTTTATCTTTTTTATTCATATACCCTATATATTAAGAAAAAAATGTCGTTAAAGCATTGTGAGGACTACTACCTATAAGATGTAACATGTTTTTTCCTTCATGGCATTATAAGTTTTTATATAAGGATGTCATTAAATTATAAATATTATTATTATGATATCATTAATGTAATTTTATTAAAAATAAAAAATCCTATTAATGATAAGATCAAAAAATGATCATCATTAATTTAATCATTTAAAATAAACATACTAAGAGGATAATATTTTATTAAAATTGTGTAACATTTCCACATCCATATATTACATTTATAAATACTTATAATTATGATATATCATAGTAATAAACACTAAATAAAATCACTTTGTTTCTAGAATAATGAAATTACTACTAATCCACCTCATAATCATTCACTAAATCATGGTATGTTCATGTTTGGGTCGGTTTAACCACCTAATTAAACAATACTATAAATTTATATCATTAATCAATATGGGAGAATAATTATTGATATAATGTGGTATAAATTTTTAAATAATATTTTTTTGGTTCTAGACATGTTATATCAATATTTAATTCATTCATTAATAAAACACACTTCGATAATTAAGAATCATTGAAAAATGATCGTTATTGATTTCATATTCAAGGATAAAGACTAAGTCTCTTGTGAAAAGAGTTTTAAAAATAATAAATAATTATAAACAATCCAAAACACTGTATTTAATGATATAGTAATGATTCAATTTTATTTAATATTGATAAAAAACACCACTACTATGAGACTAGTTCCAAATATCCAAACTATAAACAACTGAAGTGGAAAATTAATTGATTTAATATTGTGATATAACTATTTATGATGAGTATAATTGAAAATTTATAACATTAAAGTTATAAATTAAGTGATTAATATGTATAGTTTTTTATACAAGAAGTTAAAGTATATTTTTTGTAATTAAATAACAATAGGTGAGGGTGTTTCATCTCAAATTATTCTCTGTGATACATGTTTGGTATTATGCACCTATTTTATTTTTTTGGGGTGTATATAATTCCAATTTAAGATATCATATCTTGAATTATATTTAAATCATTGTATTTTAAGTTTAATTACAAGACCTCTCTTTTAATGGGATTTTAATAATATGTTACTAAACCTATATGGGTTTTCTTGGTCTTAGTTTTGATTCTATGAGACATGTTACATGTTATATATCATGTACCCTTTTTATGGTGTTCTATTGATTTACTACCCCATGAATGTTATATAATTTATTTTCATTAATTACATGGATTTTATTATTCATGTAATTTTACCTTATTCAATTTGTTATTGATTTAGTTGTTTCCCCTATAGTAATGATTTATTGGTAACTTGATTTTGATTCATTGATTTTTTATTATTATTTGAAATTGTTTCATATAAATTTTGTGCATTATTCCATTTAACTATATTATGTGTTATTTTTTTGCAATACATTCCTAACAAAAAACCCTGGGAAAAATATTTCTCACTTGATAGGATATGTTCTTTTAAAACTATCCAATTTCTTTCTCCCAATGAATTATGATCATTTCATTCCAGTATTGACATTGTTGTATACCCATTTATCTATATGGAGTGAACATTATATTTTAGATATTTCAGATTATATAATTTTTATCTAGAATGTATGGTATTTCATTGAAATTGGGAAAATTATTGGTGTTTAAAATGTTTTTACTCTAATAAGAATTATTATTAGAAATGTGACTATGTATAGTTTTTCTATCCACCTTCATTATGTGGGTGATTTATGATCAGGTTGTACCTTTTCTTGATATTGTATTTTTTTTGAAATTCATGACGATTATTGACTAAAAATGTTTTTTGATTAGGTATTTCTTTCTGTATTCTTATTTTATGGAGACCTAGGTTTTTTTTTCTTCAGTAAGTGCTCTTTTAGGTAATGGTATGAAAGGTATTGATGACACTTATGGTGACTTCATTACACATAATTGGGTAATGGGTGGGATCTAGAATTATATATCCCCTCAATGCATTGACAAGTTTATTGATAAAATTAGGTTTGGATATTTTTTGTATGCCCACCCACATCAGCAAAATATCTTGACTACTGTCTTCATGATTAGTAAAGTTTCATTGAAAAAAGGTCTAGACAAAAAGTAATTGATGTCTATAATTATTAATTCTATCGGTATTAGATTTCTATTATTGATATCCAATATTTAATTTTTCTTCATTGATAGATCATGCTCCTTGTTTTATTTTTATTATATCTTAATGTTTTTTAACTATTCCTTCAATAATATTTATTCCATTTTTTTGACATTATTTCTTTAGTTATATGATCCCCTTACTGAGTGTTTGATATAACCACTTATTATTTTTTCATTTCCCCATGTTATGAAAAAAATTAGCACACCTGACTTGGTATGAAGGCTAAAACATGTGAAATAATTTATGGGAGATACTGAAAACCCATTACGAATTGACTGGTTTTATATATATAGATGAAAAAATTACAATTAGTTTCAATGAAAAAAATGAAGTATTAGTTTATGATGTGTCATAATTATTTAATGCTCTAAAATTTAAAAAATCATTAATATGTAATATATTCAAAAATAGTAATTTATTTTTTAGTCATGGATTGTTATATCTAGGCCTTTACAACTCATATCAATATAACTATGTAAATTATGTGTTTATGGAATTGGATCTAGGAGTGTGGTTCTAAGGTTTCATAATTGGTATCAAATGAAATTTTTAGATAACATTGGTGATTATGATATTTATTGGTGATATTTTAAGGTTTACAAGAAAGGGATTATCATAATTTAAAAGTTAGAGGTAACCCTTTAGGATAATTATATGATTTAATTTTATGACCAAATGCATATTTTATTAGGGGATTAAGATAATAACTCTTCCGTGAAAACCCTAGGAATAAGTTTAATTATTGGATAACATCTTGATGATTTGGAAAAGTGGAGATTATGTGGTTTTCTCTATAAATACATCAATGTCTAGATAATGAAATGTGGATGTAGTTATGAGAAAAATTTAACAATCAGGACCCATTGATAGAACAAAAACCCCTATCTAACACAGTCATATGTTCCTGCCCCACTAAGTTTCACTAGTTTCCCAACAGACACATGGTCCCCACCTTGGGACCCACCAATATGCTCGAATGGTTCATCAGACTAATGACTGACCCCATAGACCAAAACATGTTCTTTCTAGTGTGATTTTTCTTCACTCACACCCACCTTATGAAAATTCGTAGGAGTTCATCCATCTTAATCATTACTCTAGTCAAAGCACCAAATGTACAAAAAAATATTTATCACATCTGCCATTTAACATCAATTATTCATTAACAAAATGAAAAAAATGAATTTATCTTACTTTATCATGTGAGTTACTATATAACTGACATGATAAAGTAGTTTATGTGATTTTTCACATTGGTAAAGGTTGGGTTTGTTCCTTTATCTCATTGGTTTTATAATAATCAAAGTGATAAATAAAGATAACCTATTTATCACATCGATTATAATCTAACCAACATGATAAAGTAATTTTCATTACTTTTTCACATCTGTTATATGATAACTGACATGAAAAAAAAGATTTATCATGTTGATTATTATGTAACGGATGTTATATACAATTTAAAATATTATGAATCGTTGGTTTGAAGCATTTCGATGTAATTCCATCTCACAAAATCAGTCTCTTTTCACTCACATGAAATCCATAACCCTCATTTCTTCAATTTGGTGGACTCAAATATTGATTTTACATATTTATAAATCCTTAGGATATGTCAGACTCATTTTTTCACTTTTTATCTACTCCACTCCAAGGTAAGCCTCACCCATCGATCCACCCTTTTTTCGTTCAATGGCCTTGAAGCCCCATAATTTATTTTTTCCTATTCTTTGTACTCAAATCTCACAATACCATCTTCTTAAACCCTCATATTTCATCATTATCATTGATGTGAATTTGAATGTAGATCTGATCTTCTCAAATATCACATTACTATCTTCATAAAAATTATGTATGTGTTGATTTAAGTGAAAAATTTTGTGGATTCAGTATATATTAATGTCTCGGTGTTTCTATTAAATAGACATGTATTTTCATTGATTTTTTACACATAATTTTATATTGAATCCACTATTAATTTTATATAATTATTTTCAATATGTTTATTATTTGGATGGTGTTTGTGAATCACTCATTTTTTATGAATACACTACCAGTTATATGGTTAAATTTTAATTGGTGAATTAAACATATTAGTGACATAGTTATATAGAGAAAAATGAGAGAATGGTTTAACTCTATTTTTCTTTCTTAAATTACTTCCAGGAATTTATTTGTATGATTTATCATTTATATTTAAACATATATTCCATTATTATCTAGAATTTATAATTATACTTTTCAAATATTCATACATTTCATTCGTATTTCAAAATTGTGTTAGTTTAAAAATTATGGCATATTTGATGTAAATTTAAAATTTGTTTAACCTGTAAAGATTTATTTTTTTTGATATTTATTAATGATAATAATTAGTTGAAGTTGTATTAAGGTACATCAAATAAGTGATGAATATGAGGAAATAGTTGACGCTTTTTTAGAATTTTCTAAATTAATTTTTCCAAAAAAATGGCATGTTTTTCTATCCTTTCTTGAAATGTTTAAACATTAAGAAGTTGAAAAAAAATATGTTAAAGATAATTTAATTTCTCATGGTGTAAATCTGAGTTATATCCCTTAACTTTGACATGGTGATATAATGCATAATTTCATATCACTTTATGTTGATGCTCTGCAAGATAATAAGTCTAATCAAATTGAATAAATGATTCGCGGTATTAAAGTATATAAACTTGATAAAGAATTAACAATTGAGATTCAATATGGTGATGTTAAAAAATAATTATATCTTAGATGTACACAATTTTCAGTTTTTTCAATGGTTTTAATATATATTAAACTGAAGGGGAAACATCGATGGAATGATAAGAGTTTTAGGGAGTTTCTTAAATTATTGAAAGATATTCTTCCTAAAGACAATTATATTTCAGATTCACATTATAAAGAGAAGAAAATATTATTCCTGATAGGATTAGGGTACAAAAAGTTATATTCCTACCTGAATGACTTTGTGGTATATAGGAAGGAATACAAATTTCGTTTAGGGTGATTTAAATGTGGTAGGTGATGATATATTTTGAAAGAAATATCACAGGATGATTTAGTAGTTACAGAGACCCCTGCTAGGGAAATTTGGTATCTTCCTAAAATTCCTCAATTGAAACATTTATTTGAAAATTTACATGATGTAAAAAGGTTAAGATGACATTTATATGAGAGGATATGTGATAGAAAATTACAACATCAAGTTGATTGTCCACAGTGGAAGAAAAATTATTACCAATTTCCTAAATTGAGAAATATAGTTAGAAATCTCATACTTAGAATATGAAATGATAGAATGAATCCATATCGAATCCTTATTAGAAAACATAGTTCAAGGTCATTTTCATTTATCACAAACCAATCCAGATCAATGTTGACCTAGTTACCCAACCTGGCCTACAACATGGCCCAAAGGGAGTTCCCAATCCACATGGGTTGGAAACTTGTCCTGAGCATCAAAATAAAGCTCTTGGGAATGGTTTGTCCGATAAATAAAAGATAAATAATCAAATATAAACTGAACCCTAAAAATTAAAACTAACAGTAGAAAGAAAATAATACTGCACATACCTCCATGTGACCCAACAGGCCACCATCGACCTCAAACAACATCGTACTACGATGACTGAATCTAACAAATACACAACACCCAAAGATGAAAAAAAGGTAAGACTATAAGTGTGAAAATTGAAACTTAGTAGCGGTTCCCAAGAAAACAATTCTCATTTACATTTCTTATAAAAAAAATATACATCAATTTAAAGTTTCAAATACAATTTATAGAACTATGTTTTCACACACATTTTCCCCTTTAAAATAAAGAATGGTCAATTTCCCCTATTTTCTATTTAAAACTAGGTTCTTCTTCCATAAATAGTCATTAATATTTTAGAGAGAACAAAAGTTTGATTTCACTTTAATAGAAGAAATAAAGTAAAAAACTTTTTAAACTGTATTCTATAAACATTTTCAAACCTAATTGTAATTTTCATAAAGAGGTTACACCACAGAAGGAAGAAGGAACAACAACCACACAACAAGGGAAATGGGAAATAGAACACATGAATAACTGGACAAATAAGGAAACGTAATCATCCACCACATACAACTAAGTGTCAAAAATACATGGGAGAACCTTGGAGCTCATTAATAATCTAGAACATACTATGAATGTAACTCATCTCGAAGGCATTTCTTACCCGATGACAACATATCACCCAAATTCCTGATCTTTGCCCTACCTGGCCTGATTGAGGCCCCCAATCCCATAGAAATTGTAAAAATTAACACGATGATATTGGCCACTATCCAGTACATAATTTAAACTAGTGTAGCAATCGTTCACCAAACAATCACTCACTATTCTATGTTCCCATGTTCTAACTAAAAAGGTGGCAAGCCAACATTGTCAAAAAAGCAATCCAACACATGAATTTTCATTTTACACAATCAAAAAATATAACAAAATATCCCCTGAATCACTCATAGGAATTTTCTCCCACATTCTTTCAACCATCAACATGCAAGGGAAGTCCAATATGAGGACCAACCATTCCCATTAATATCCAACAAGACATGAGGTGCATCCCAAATAGATGTTTCACAGTAATTAATATTTACAAAAGTATTAAAAGGGCCTCATGAAACCATTTAACACTAAACCATTTCCAAAATAACCAACCCATGCCACATTCATAACAAAAATTCACTAAGATACTCATTTATGAAACCAAAGTTACCATTTTAAATTGATAAAAAAAATTTATAAAGTCCAAAGGGTCATTTCATCAAGCACATTATGTGAAAAAATACAACCAGGTCATTTATTGCATCACATTACAAAAAACAACACCAATTAAAGGAAAAACTTTTTACTAACAGTTATATATCAATAATTAATAAAAAAACTAGATGGGAAAATCATTAAATAAATGATTGTAAAATTTAAAGTTCAATTCATAGAGATCCTACCTCTGGGTGGAACCAAACCAAACATTCGGCCCTTGGCACATTCCAACTAAAAGATGATACTCACCCACTAAGAACATGCACCTTCACAAACAAGTAAGGACATTTATCCCCTATGTACACATTTTCTTGACCATGAACTTGTGAAAAGGGATCCTTATATATATATATATATATATATCTCTTTATATGCATATACGAGTCCCCACTCACCTATGGATGAATTTTCATATATATAAATGGGCACACCTAGCCCCATATATGTATATTCACTACCATGGATTATTATACATGTAACGGGGGAACCCCCACACACATATATACTTACCTATGCACATTTAGGTGAGTCGTCTTAGACCTGGTGACTCTACACCGCAAAGCAGAGTTCAATGCACTACAACACAGATAATTCAAACCTTAAAACAAATAAATACCCTAATTAAGAGGGTGTGAAACTAAAAAAAGGTATAAAATATATTCCTTGAATGGTGGCGGCAAACCAAAACATCCCGAACCTCCTCACCTTCGATAGCGATTGATAGAATCTACAAGAATAGGTCCTAGGGAACCATTTGCACAACCCTATACCACAAGAAATCACAAATCCTGAATTAAACCCTAACCTAGGGTTTCAAATAATTAATTAACAAATCAACATATCATTTCATAAATCAAGGGCACTCAAAATTTCATAAAAAAGAGTCCAACAACACACCCATTTATTACAAAACATTCATCAATAACATATCCAACATACTCATCATCTACAAAAGGAGGGTTTAACATGAGAAAATCAATATCACATCCCCAGTGCCTATCAGGCTGCTAGTCCATTTAAACATCAAACCATTTATAAATAGTGGTAGGAATAGAAGAGAAAATTTCATTTCAGAAAACCAGGGTTCAAGAAAAGAACCACTTTCGAATACCTTCATCATTTGAAGGCACGTCCGTGTGTTCACTCTATGCATCCATGGACGTGGCCACATCCAATGTCATAGCACATGTGGTTTCTTCCCAACCAATTTTGAAGAAACTATACACTCCTTCCACTAGTGCAACATACCATATAATCAAGAAAACCCCATGTTTCAAAAAGCTAACCCAACATAGAAGACAAAAAATCCCATAAAAGATTTCAATCAGAAAATACCATCCAAAACATCTAAGATGACCATTTTAAAGAAGGAGACATTTGTTTAAACACAATTGGATAGGCATACACATGGGAATATATTAAAAATCATCCAAAAACTTTTTTTTAGAAAAAAATCAACTCCAAAATTCTATAATAAGTTTAACGAGGATGTTATAGAGGTGAGAATCATTGTAAATTTATTTTAAATGTCTATTATCAAAGGAATTACCTTAGGAATGAAATACATGGAAATACCTACCTCATCATGTATAGATGCAGTAAAACTTCAAAAAAGGAGGATTACACCCCAATTAAGGATCTACACATCCTAACACCCAAGAAAAATGATTCCAACATTAACTCTAATGAAAAACCCCAAAAATGGAAGAATAAATCAGTAATAATTGAAATACAGAAAATCGGAGGAAGATAGGTCTAGCATTGGACATGGAAGATGTGTTGTGGATGTCAGGGGAGTAGTGGAATGATGTCACTGCTGATGGAGGAAGATGTAGCCGGAGGGTTGTGCTGCCCGAAGTATGTCAGGGGAGGCTACACACAAGTAGGCATCGAGTGATAGGTAGAGAGAAGGGGGGACATCGTCGTCTGAATGAGGCATGTTGGAGAGGTTAGCTACTAGAGGTTACTGGAGAGGATAGGGGAAGTACCTATCAGGTGAAACTCGCACAAGGGGGGGGTTCAAGGTTGGGTCGCGTTCATAGAGGAGGGGGGATGGGTTTTTGGGGTTTCAATCAAAAAATATTTTTATAATAATAATATTATTATTATTAATTTTAATAATGACAATAATATTATAATAACAATTCTAATAATAATTTTATTCTTTTAAAAACTAATGGCAGTAGTAATAGTTTAAAAATAATAATATTAATAACCATTTATAATAAAAATATTAGTATTATTTTTAATAATATTATCATTATCAGCTACCTCAATAATATTATTACTATTATATTTTAAAAATTTACTTTATTTTATTTAAATAAAAAAATTATTTTATTTTAAACATTAGGAAATAGCATGAGAACCGGGGCTGGTGGTATAGTTACTGCCAATTGTGTGGTGCCCGTGCACTGGTCCAAAACCCGTCAATGTTTCATTGATTCAATAATTTCAACCCGGGCCCCAAACCCAACCTATTCCACACAAAGACAAAAATAATAATAAATTAAAAAAGTGTCTCAGGTCTGGGGTGAAAATTATCCCCCCCACAGACACATTCTTCCCCAGTAAAGTCACCAAGCCAATATTTAACCAAAGCTCAAGTCCTTGATTGGACAAAACAGAGGAAGACCATGAGTCCCAGGATGATGTTACTATCCACAAGTCACGCCCAATAAATTTAAGAGGAACCAAAACCCAAGGATGAGGGGAGAACATGAGGGGGGGTGGGTTATCCCCACCATAAAGGATTATCTAATATAAAAATATCAAAAACCATAAAAAAACTCATTATCGGAAATAGAAAATTTCCACGCTAGCCAAAAAAACCAACACCAGGGTTAACTTCTAAAAAGAAACTCAAACAAAATGGAAAAATAGAAACATTATCCATCAATTCCACCAAACATAAATATCTCCAAACGAGCACAACTTATGCACTCTAGGAGAAGGAATGATTCAAAAGGGGTCACTTTTAAACTCGTACAACTGGTTAGATTATAATAGAACAAGTCCATCACACTCTTACAATGAAACGATGAACTTATAATGATGGTAAAACTTTAACAGCATAAAAATAAGAACTAAATGGATTTAAATGTTCTAGTCCCAACACAGAGCTCACACCCCAAACTGAGGTTTTTCACCCCCAACAACTCATGACTATGTGCGAGATTCACCCTGAGACCTTTACCTGGGGATCTTATGGATGAAGAACCTTATTCCTCATATTTAGTAACTATCATCCGTCAATAAGAACTCCTTCCTCTAATGGTGCTTCTTATAGAACATTCCTCAGTTACCCGAATGGCCACAACAACGGTGAGGCTTCCAATGGATGTGACAAGATGGATAGCAATACTCTAACTGCCCATACCGACGACACATCAGAAAATGGTTTGATGAACTAAAAGCTAACACCAATGAAAGGTATTATTTATAAATAGGTTCCTCTAGATCACCCCACTCGATAGATGGGGAACCCTCAAGAATTATGAGAGGAACCAGATTTTCTATGCACTTCTGCTCTGGATTCCAACTCCATGAATCCGTCGACAAAAGACTTCACCAACCATTGTCTTTGTTAACTACCAATGATATCTTTCCTTTTTCATGTTCACCTCCTCAGGTATGATCCATTGGATGATGAAGTACTTCAACCCCTCCCACATCATCCCAACTCCAACTATGATGAGACGTCCACCTCCATTGGTCCAATGATGGACCCTCCACTAAACCCAAGACAATACCGAATCTAAAAAACATGGGAGCCCCCAACCATACAATGAAATTCTATAATTCCACAACCATACCACTACCTAAAATAGACACTGATCACAACAATAAACATGAATGACTCAAAAATAATCGGAACTTTTTCATTAATCATTAGTAACCTTGGGGACACTTTCTGGGAAACACATCCTGAACAACATGAGAAACAAAAACTAAAACCATCATCATACCCAAAACACAATCAAAAGAAACACCCTGACCTCAAAAAACCATCATGGAAGCAATAAAAACTCAAGCACAATCAAAAACACGATTTCAAAAATCCCATTTCATATTAGTTTTCAAAATCACCACATTCCCAATCTATATTCAAAATACCAAAACCCTTTTTTTAAACCAAATCAAATTCCCAAAATAAATCCATTTTCCATTAAATTTTAAAACTGACATCCTTCCAGGACAATTTCAAAATACAAATACCCAGTTTCCAAAATCATTAAATTTTAAAGACCCTCCCACAATATCTTGTTAACCATCACATGTACATTCATCCAATCATGCTTACATCATCCACAGACAAGTACCCCCACGAACTCTTTGTAAATAACCACACAAATTTGACCCATCATAAAGATTAATAAGGTTCAAATATCTCTTTTCCTCATAAAATCCAAATATATACCCATTCATCCAATTGAAAAAAAATCTATTAAACCACACTTCACAAATTTATGCCCATTTCAAATAAATCCATTTTTTTAATTCTGAAACCTCTTTAATCGTGAAAATATATATTTATCTCAAAATATCCTTTAATTTTCATCCTATGCTTACATGAACCAAAATTAGAATGGAACACAACCAACAACAAACTACAAGAATGTACAAGTACTGAATATTCATAACCTGGATATATGGTGGTGAGCCATGCCCAATGTAATTAATAACACTAAGAGGGCCCTGAATTGGGCACTTGGACTCCACATGGGTCACCACCCCATATGAGGCCATGACATAGACCTATTACCCTCCATTGTTATCCCATAATCCAAAACAACCCAAAAAAAAGACTCAAATCTCGTACAACACCTAGGGACTTGAGAATAAGGCTGAGAAAGAGTTTTTGACGCTATTGTTGACCCTACCTACTGAGTATCGACAGTCCTAATATATGTCTACTAGAAACCCAAAATATCATGAACCTCCATTTGATACAATTTTTTCATAAACCAAGCCAGATCCACCTTGGTCGGGTAACCCGACCTGGTCTGCGGCATTTCCGAAAGGGCATTCCCTATCCCAACAGGTTTGGAATAACTGTCGGGCATCAAAATAAATATATTGGGAATGATTTGTCTTATAAATAAAAGAAAAATAAATAAATATAAATTTAACCATAAAAAACATGCACTAGAAATTAAATAACACTATACATACCTCTATGTGACCCTACGAGCCACCACTGACCTCAAACCAACATCAAACTACGAAGACCGAATCCAAACAATATGCATCACCCAAAGCTAAAAAAATATAAGACTATAGGCGTGAGTATTAAAACATAGTATGGGTGGCCAAGAAAACTATTCTCATTTTCATTTCCTTTAAATAATCGATCTTTCAATTTCATGTTTGAAATACAATGTATAAAACTATTTTTTTCAAACACATTTTCCTCCTTAAAATAAATCAAGGTTCATTTCCCATTTTTTCCATTTAAAATTGGGTTCTTCTTCAATAAATAGACATTAAAATTTTAAAGAGAAATAAATTTCTATTTCACTTGAATGGAAGAAGGAAACTAAAAAACGTTTTTAAATTATTTTAAAAAAAAAGTCAAACAAACCTGTCACTTCCTCAAAGTGGTTGCACCACATAATGAAGCAGGAAAAATAACCACAAAACAATGGAAATAGGAAATAGAGTACACAAATAACTAGCTAAACAAGGCCCCAAATTCATCAGTTGTAGACAACTACATGTTAAAAATACATGGGAGTACCTAGGAGAGCGTGAATAATTTATAACATACTATACAGGTGACTCATCCTAAAGGCTTTCCCTACCTTATGAGGTCCTATTTTCCAAACGCCGGATCATCGCCATACCCAGACTGACCGAGGGGATCAATCCCATTGTAATGATAACAAAATAACCCTATGATATGGGCCACTAGCCAGTTTAAAATCTAAACTAGTGATGCAATTGTTCACTGAAAAGTCATTCGCTATATAGGATCCCATGTTCAGACTAAAAATAGAGCAAGCCAATAATGTCAAACATGTAATCAAACTCATTCATTTTCATTATAAACAATTAAAATACTGAAAAAAATAACCACTGAATGAGGACCACTCATTCCCATTAATATCTAACAAGGCACGAGGTGCATCCCAAAGAGTGTTTTAAATATAATTCATTTTTTCAAAATTACCAAATTGGCCTCAAGCAACCATTTTTAAAAGAACCAACTCATCCCAATTTCAAAACCAAAATCCACTTAGATACACATTTAAGAAACCCAAGTCTCCATTTAAAATCTAAAACATATTTATAATTGCCAAAGAGGCATTTCTTCAAAAACATGACGTGAAAAAATAAAACCAAGCCAATTATTACAACAAATTACAAGAAAACAATTCAATTCAAGACAGAAAATTTTACTAATAGTTCTATATAAATAATTTATATAAAAACAATCCATGAAAAGAAAGAAAGAAATGATTCTTAAATTTAAAGGTCAATGCATAGAGATGCTACCTCATGGTAGAACTAAACAAAACTTTTGGCCCTTCGCACTTTCTTACTAATAGCTTCTGCTCCCACACTAAGTATATCCACCTTCACATTCATGTAAGGACACCTAGCCTCTATGAACACATATACATGGCCATGAACATGTGCAAGGGGATCCATATATATATTCTTATATGCATATATTGGTCACCACTCACCTATGTATAAATTTTCATATATATATATACATAGGTACACCTAGCCTCGTACATATATATTAAATGCCATGGATGATTATATATGTAATGGGGACCCCCCCCCCCCCCACACACACACACACAGATATATATATACTTACCTATGCACACGAAAGCGAGTCGCCTTAAACCCAACAACTTAGAATTGCAAAGTAGAGTAACACACTACACCACAAATTATACAACCCTTAAAATAAATAATGACCCTAATTAAGAAGATTCAAAACCAAACAATGTAATAAAATCCATACCATTAATGGTGGCAGCAAACCAAAACATCAAGAACCACCTCACCTTTGGCAGCAGTTGATGGAATCTATAAGAATAGGTTCTGGGGAACCATTCTCACAACACTAAACAACAAGAAATCAAAAAACCCAAATCAAACCCTATCTTAGGGTTTAAATTAACTAATTAATTAATCATTGGATCATTTAATAAATCAAGGGAACCGAGAAGCTCAGTAAAAAGAGTCCAATAACACACCCATTTATTACAACAAATGCATCAATCACATAACAAACATAATCGTTGTCTACAAAAAGAGGGTTCAAAAAAAGAAAACCAATATCACATAAAAAATTATAATTGGGCCGCCATGCCATTTAAACATAAAATAATTTTTAAAGAGTGGGAGGAAGAGAACAGAAAAATCTATTTCTGAAAACAAAGGTTATAGAAAAGAACCACTTCCAAATACCATCATTATTTGTAGGATTGTCCATTTTTTCACTCTGTGTACCCATGGACATGCCCACATCTAATGGTATAGCTCAAGTTGTTTCTTCCCAAATTTTTTTGAAGAAACTACAAACACCTTCCACTAATGCAATAATTTATATCATCAAAACACCATGTTTCACAATACCAACCCAACAAAAAATACAAACAAGTTTCATAAAATTTTTCCTTAGGAAAATACCATCCAAAACATCTAACATGACCATTTGAAGGAATTCGAAATTTGTTTAAAACTAATTGGCCTGTCATACACATGGGAATATATATAAAAACATCCAAATACCTATTTTTAGAAAACCAAATCAACAATAAAATGCTATAATAAGTTAGTGTGGGAGCCATAGAGATTTGAATCAAATTTGTAAATTTATTTAAAATGTCAAGCATCACAGGAAGTTCCTAAGGAAAGGAATACACAGAAACACCAAACTCAACATCTAAGGACATGAAGAAACTTCAATGGAAGGAGGATTATGGTATAGGGAAGGATTTGTATAGCCTAACACCCATGAAAAATGAGTCGCACATTAACTCTAACAAACAACCTGAAAATATGGAAGAAAAAATCCATATGAATTCAAATACAACAAATCAGAAGAAGAGAGGGTTGGAGCTAGACAGGGAGTAGGTGTCGCGCAAGCCGAAGGAGGAGGGGGAGGGTGTCGCCGCCATTGGAGGGATATGCCGCCTAAGGGCCACACTACTGGAGGCAGGCCAGGGGAGGATTCACACAAGTAGGGGCCATGAGATAGGGAGAGAGAAGGGTGGACACCATTGTCTGAAGGAGGGGCATTGGAGAGGTTAGTCATCGGAGGTTACTGGAGAGGACAGGGGAAGCGATGGTCAGGCACACCTCGCATAGAGCGGGGGTTGGTGTTGGGTCGCAAACATAGAGGAAGGGTAGAAGGGGTTATTTAGGATTTAATCAATTTTTTTATATGATAATAATAATAATACAAATAATATAGTAATAGAAATTATAATAATAATTTTATTCCTCTAAATAATAATGGTAGTAGTAACAATTTAAAAATAACAATATTAATAACTATTGAATAATAATGATGTTAATAACATTTATAATATTAATAATATTATCATCTACCTCAATAATATTATTACTACTATATTTTTAAATTTTAATTTATTTTACTTTAATAAACAAATTTTATTTATTTTAACATTAGACAATAATATGAGAACCTTGGCTAACCTCACTATTGCTGCCAACTGTGTGATACCCGTGAACCAGTCCAAAACCCATCAAAGTTTTCATGTTTCAAAAATTTAAACCTGGGCCCCAAACCCAAATTTTTCCAATCGATGTGAGATCAAGAAAAGAATAAATTAAAAGAGTGTCTGGGGCCAGGGTGTGACAATATTGCTAGTTTACAAGTTCTCTTAAATTTTTTATGAATAAAAAATATCTGATGTTGAGTTTAATGATATCTAGATAAAAACATCCTAGAAATGATATTAAAATTTTCTTATCACCATTAATTTATGATTTAAAACTGTTATAGAATGAAGTTATAATGGTGTGTTATTCTTATAAGATGGAATATAAGCAACTATGTGAAATGATTATGTTCAATATAAATGATATACCAAGATATTGGAATTTGTATGCATAGAGTGTTAAGGAGTATAAAACTTTTCCAGTTGGTGAACAATTGTCTTTATATTTTCACTTTAATCATGGGAGAAAAATAGTAGACATGGGTTATAAAAAGCTTTTTTCCGTTCAACACCCTTATATAATATTAAAAAGGAATTCAAAAGATCATGTGAATTCGATATTACTCCAAAATATTTATCCACTAATCAGTATTATAAGAGGGTGAATAGGATTGATGTGACATTTGGAAAACATAAAAATCTGGTAATGATAGAAATATATTGAAGAAATTGTCAATATTTTTTGAGCTACCATATTGGAGATATCATGGTGTCAAACAAAGCATTGAATTCATTAATTTGGAGATAAATATTTGTGATTGCTTAACTGAACACTGTCAGATATTAATAGTAAGACTAAAGATGGGTTGAATGTAAGATTGGACTTACCCTCTATGAAAATACATTTGGAGTTGACTCCCACTCTTGATGGAAGGAGAACATTCCTTCCCCCAACATGTCCTAAATTATCAAAGAGGGAGAAAATTATCTTTTTTCATTATCTTCATGAAATCAATGTTACTTTGGATTATTCCTCAAATGTAAAAAATTTTGTTTCATTAAAGGATTTGAAATTGACAGGTATTAAATTTCATTATTGTCACATCATGATTCAACATATCATACCACTTGCATTGCATGAAATATTTCCTAGACGTGTCAGAATGAATATAATGAAGGTGTGTTATTTTTCAAATTAAATATGTTACAATGTGATTGGACCGAACGATTTGAACACATTGGAGAATTATGTGGTTTATATGCATTTTCAATTGGAAATATATATTTTCCATTATTTTATTTATATGATGGTGAATATAATTGTTCACTTAGTATGATAAATAATGCTTTGCAGACCTTTATTTCTAATTTAGATGCCTCCTTTTGAAAGTTATTGGAATATATTGAAGGGTTATGTAAATAATCCATATCAACAAGATTACTGCATTTTTTTAGAAGTATATTTTTGAGGGGATTGTAGTGTTTTGAACAAGATATATTCTGTATTGGAGCACATCAGTTTTCATACATCTCTTTATGAATGATTTAATTATAGGGGAAAGGTGATCCATGTATTTAAAGTCAAATTTTTGATAGGTGAAAAATTAAATAAGGTACATTTATACATATTTAATTACATTTATGATGCTCATCCAAATATAACAATTAATATTAATGTGTTAATACAATGTTATAAAAAAGAGAAAGATATGTGGATTTTAAATGAGCATAATAAATATTTTTTCCATTATTCACAGAGACAGTTCTTGGAAGATATAATACATCAGAAACATTGAAATGGTTAGTGGGAGGATGAATTTTAAATTTGATAAAATGTTCTAGGTATGAAATTAATGGATATAATTTTAATACAAAAGATCAGGACAATAAAAGTACAATTCATAATAGTAATGTATTGGTGTTCGCATATGCAATACATTTTTTGAGTGCCATAGATAAAGATATAATATTTAAATCAACTGAATATTATGGAGTCATTGAATAAATATGGGAGTTTGGTTAAATTAAAATTCAGGTTTTAGTGTTCAGTTGTAAATGGTTTATCAATAACAATAGTTCTAGACATGATGAATTTGGATTGACACTATTTAATAAGAATAAATTGTAATACAAAACTGATCCTTTTATCATGGAAACACATGAAAATAAAATTCTATGTTCTTAATCAGTATAATATTCAGTGGTCTATTGTTTTATAAATGAATAAATAGTATTTTTGTGGTGATGAAATTGATGAAGATTATGATTTATGTGAGATCCCTACTTCCATGGAAAGATTAAAAGATAAAATTTATGAGCATGTCGTATAGATTCTTTGTACCATATGTTATGACCTTATTGAAGGAATTTGGGAAAATAATACTTTAGTGTATTCATGATATTATAGGTAACATATGTTTATTGTTTGTCCACATTTTAAAATTTATGAATTTTTAAGATATTTTAGTTTGATTTTCTTTATTAGAACACATATTATAATTAATAATTAATTTTTTTGTTTATATTAGCTTTTTTAGTTTACCATGTCCACACTTAGGTAACTTATCTATTAATTTTTTTTTTTAAACCAATTACAATAAATTTAATATGTTGAATAAAAAACTATTTTAGAAGAGTATATTAAAAAAATTCTTTTTGGTGTAAAAATGATTTATTAGGTTGGGTAATTTATAATATTCACACACCATTATTGTATTTATATTCCATAATTTATATAATTTCATTCTTGATTAATATTTATAGTATTTTAGTAAAATTTAAAAAATATGAAAAAATGTGCTAATTTGAGGTTACCTTACAATTTGTTTGATAATTGTTCATTTTTTTTTACATTTTTATCTAATAGTTTGATTTATATATTTTTTACTAATTTTTTTTTATTTTATTTGAATGATATTGATAGATAAATAATATGATCCAACACATACTTCTGGTGATGATAAATCTCATACCTCTAGAGAGGATTGTACACATGATCCTATTGATGGTCCTCATTATCCTTCTTTACATATGACATCAACCTCCTCAAGGGAAAAATTAGTTTGATGGTTGGTTATTGTGGCACCACACATTGAAAAAAATTATAAGTTTCCGATATCCAAGACTAGAGGATACCAATAAACATTTATGATATTGATTTTCTAAGATATCCAACTTTAAAATAATTGAAAACTTTTGTATTGGTGCCAAATAAGAGAAAAGTTTGTATTTTTTATAATTAGAGTAGTAATGAAAATGTGACATTATCACACTTATGGGAGACAATTTTGGTAAGATCATTTTCTATTATTTTACTTATCTTAGAAATTTAATAGTAATATATGTTTATTAACTTCTTATCATAAGATATATGATATACATGGTACTGGAGGAGTCATGAATAAATGTTTTTCATTGTCTTCTAGGAGATGAAAGGATTTTAAATCAACCCTTATATCATAGCTTATTTTTTGAGATAGAAAATATCATAATCCATGTGATATATACCTATTTATATATGAAGATATATCGAATAAATTTGTTCAAAGTAAAAAATAAGAAGCATTTTTGGTATTTGTAATGTTACAATTTATAATATTTTTTATATTAATGACCATGTTAATGATTTTTTTTATTGTTAATTATTTATTTATAGAAATTGAGGAGATCTCATTAGGATATACAATATAGAAATATATACCTGAAAATATTATCTTGGGGGAGATTATATGTTACTAGAAGAACATATGATAATAGAAAAACATCAAAATCTAAGAGTTGAGTCTATATAGTCTACAGAGGTTTCCCCTCCACCCCCACTAGACATGAAAAATTGAGGAGGGATCATATGAGAAAAAAAGGAAAATATCTTTTGAAAAAGTAGAAGGTTTTAGCTGATGGGATTGTATGATGTTTACTTTTTTATTTATTTTATTTTAAAAAACTTTTTATATATTGTGATTCATTATATATTTTTTTAAAAAATACTATATATGATTCTCTTGAGGATAAGAGAACATAGGGGGTCGTTATAGAAGAGGGTATAAATTATATTTCATCTACAAAATTTTGAAATCTCAAACACCTGGTTCATGTATGAGGATACCTAGTAGGTGTGTTGGTAAAAAAAGTGTTTCCATATTCAGAATCTTATTCAAAAGTTGATGTTTCTAAAAAAACGAATCATTGGAATCCAAAGTTTAAGATATTAGTGTGGTGATAGAGGATATGATCAATGCTTTGGAATAATCAATGCTTGCAGACATTTAAAGACAGTTTTGGACTGTTGATCAAACTCCTCCACCTCCAAAAAAATATCCCACTCCTCCTATTTATCTTACCCATACATCTCCACCTGAAGAACCCACTCCTTATTATCCTTACCCTACACCCCTACTCTAAAACTTTCAATCGATTTTCATTTATATATTGGTGATACCTATCATATTATTTCATATAGAATGATATTATATATCATAACTACCATTCATTATCAACATATAGAGATATAGCATTATAGGGTCACTCTACATGATATTATAGATAGATCAACAAAAATACCATGTCCTACAGAGGAGGTGAGTATAGTTTGACAAGTTATCATCCATTTTTTACATTGGACATTTAAACATGTTTAAAATATTTACATATAGTTATGTATTTTATTTATCTTCTATTTCATTTTTCTATTAAATTTGTTTTATTATTTTATTTATTATATATTTACCAATGTTTATAAAGAAAACCTTAAAGGTATATAATTATTGTATAGTATATAAAAAATAAATAGTGTTATGACTTCTAATACAGATTCTACTTTTCATGATATATTGTCAACATATCCAAATTTTTTTATTAGATGTATATGATATTCCAATTGAAACTTCTATTTTTTGGTGTGTCATGATTGTGGGGATATTGAAAATTTGTATCATGGAAATTGTAGCTGGATATCATTCGGGTATCACTATAATGAAAATATTTTACATGTATGTTGATTGACAAAATATTTCCACTCATTTAATTTTTTTGAAAATTTATAAATTTGTTTGTTTTTTATTAGGTATCATTATTGAACTTGAATTTATCTTGACAAGACATGTGTATATGGATTTATGGACCCATAGTTCAGTTCACCTATATTTAGGACAATGAATGATGCATAAATATCTATTTATATTAATTAAATATTTTATAAGAATACAATAATTCACTATTTGATTTTTCAATATCTTCAAGAGTATCAAAACATATTTCTCACAAAAGGTTATATTTATCTTTTCATAATAACAACTCATGTTAAATTTTTTTATACATCAATGGTCATTGGATGTTGGGTATCTTTTTCTAAGAGAGAATACATTGCAGTAGCTATGCTCTATCCATAGTAAACTGAGGAAAAAATTTAAGAATGTATTTATAACATAAGTTTGAATATTTTAATACTTTTTTATATTATGAGGGAAAAAATATATTCATATTTTTTATATATGGCATGGAATTTAATTAGATATATGACAAGAAAGAAGAGCACCAAGATCAATTTTTTACAAGATAAGGTGAATTTTCATTTACAATTACACAATTTTGGATATAATATGTAAATTTTTTATTTTGAATTAAAATTTATTCAGAAAAAAATTCATAAACAAGGTGTAAAAGAAATAGGATATTATGTTTTATGATTTATGTATGAAGTAATTTCAACGGGGACAATGATGAAGTTCTCAAATGATAGATTTATTTATAAATTTTTCATTAATATTTTATTTATTTTATTAAAAGTACATTTTAAATGATTTATTTACTATTTTTAGATTATTAATGACCCAAATCCATATAGTTCATAGGATTTGAGACACATAACAATTTAATAAGGGAATAATTTTATTGGTTTGAATGATTTTTAGTTTATTTGAAATATATATTGTCAATTTGAATGGTCCATTGTAAGTATATTTTGATAAATATTTTATTGGTTTTTATACTACCTTTTCTACTAACTTTTTTCTCATTTTTGTTATGGAGAGAATGAATCAAATTAAATTATTAAATAAAAAATTGTTTTTTATTTCATTTATTGGATAACAAACCTAAAAAAATTATCATTGGTTTTTCACATCAGTTATATACTAACTAATGTGAAAACCCCTGGTTAATTTGTTTTTCACGTTGATTATCAAATAAACGATGCAGAAAACAAATATTGTTTGGTTTTCACATTTTTTTCCTATAATTAATGTAATACCCCCAAGATAGATTTATTCAAAATGTTAGTTTTAATTAATCAATGTTAAAATATTATTTAGAATTATACCTTTAATAACATCACATAATAGCTGATCTGAAAAAGTAAAAAAAATTCATAAAAATTCATTTCTCCACTAGTGAACGTATATATATATATATATATATATATGGATTAGGTAGGATCACAAAAATAAAGGTTCTCCTCAATGGTAGGAGTCATAAAATTTATTCATTCGACCCTTAATATTTCTAGTGTGTCACATTCACCCCCTAGAGCACAACATCATTATTATGGACACTACATATCAACCTAGGAAGCACCATCACACTTAATGATGGTTCCTTGATCGAATACCAATGTAACAACTAGTCCCAATTAATAGAACATACACCCCACCATAACATTCCCATTAATTCCAGGACTTCCAAGTACCACCAGTTTCCCCAAAGACACGTCATCCCCTCCCTGCGGCCCACCTATGTGCCTAAATGGGTCATTAAATTATTTAATATCCCCATAGACCAACACATATTCTTTCTATTGTAGTTTTGTTTTCAATCACACACACCCTGATAAACTTCCTAGGAGGTCACCCATCCTGATCATTACTCCAGGAAAGTCATGCATAACTATGTATTTATAATGATGTAGGCTCATAAAAATAATGGTGAACCTTGTTAACATGAGTCATATAATTTATTCATTTAACCCTTTATAATTATATGGTGTTACATTCACCCCCTTTACCGAAAAAATCCTCACTGTGGACCCTATATCTCAACCTAGGTAGTGCCATTTTACATAAGGCTGGGTTTCAACTTTGATACAAATGTAACAACTTGGACCCACTGATAACATAGACACCCCACCTTAACATTGACATCAAGTCCTATCCCTCTAGGTATAACTAGTTTCCCCACAAATATGTAGTCCTCCTATGGGACCCACCCAAATGCATGAATGAGTCATCAGGCTGATGATTGTCTCTACAATCTAACACACGTTCTTTCCAATTTTCTTTGACCTCACTCACAAACACCCTAAGAAACTACCAAGTAGGTCACCAATCCTAATCATTACTCTTATAAAATCACGCTTATCTATGGAGTTCTAAACAGGTAGGTTCCTAAAAATAAAGGTACAACTTGTTGACATGATCCATATTATTTATTCATTCAACTATTTCTTATTCTAGGGTGTTTCACAAATTCACCTTGGGGTAGTCACCCTAAAAATGGTTGGTTACGAATTGACTCAATCGTCGCTCTGATGAACAATGAGGTGGACTATGACTCCATACATGGAGAGACACTCCCAGGGGATATTCATTGGCCATTAAAATTCTCTTTATGAACCATTATGGAGTATTTAAGAAATATTTTATCTAATTCGGTTAGAGAACCTAATTTAAATATTACCATAGATAAGAAACCTTTAAAAAAAGTGAGTTCACAGTTTTCTAAAAATGTATCATATCGTATAAAAAGGTATCGTAAGGGATTAACAATTCAGATTGATGTTTTCATGTACATATTTTAGATATTATCATAACCATTTTGGTTTTACTATTTTATTGAAATAGGATAAATAAAATTAAGATGATAATAGAATCAACCTGGAAACCACTTCGTATTATAACCAAATAAAGAATAATAATTTAATGGTTTAGAAAATTATTTTATGCTAGTTACTAAAGAAGATGTGTGTTTCTTAGTCTTAATTATGGTCGTGAGGTTGATATCATATTAAAAATTAATTCTTGAAACTCTTACCAATTTTAATTAGTGAAGAGATATTTATCGATTAAATATTTGTATATTGGAATGGTTATTGAGGATTATATAAAGCATCTATGTATTGTTCCTTAGTAGTTCATATTTAATAGGTTAGAAACATATATAAAATGATATCAATTATATTGAAAAGTGATATTATTTCAAGGTTTTATTTTTTGGATAACTATTATAGAACACATTCATGTGGGATGGATAACTATTTTTTTAAATATTCATGATGTTCGTATAATAATGTGTGGTTTTATTTTTGAATAAGTAAATTAGATAGTTATTATTATCTTTGGGATTGATAATTGATTCATGGTATTCTTGTAGAAGTTTATATCTTTTTTTGGATTATGATATATAGTGACTTGTGTGTGACCATATGAAATAGTGGTTAATACCATATAATGGTTAAAGTTAAATATAATTATAGAAGAATATATAATCTCATTGTGGTTTAATTTAATTGAGATAAAAATAAGATTTGAGAAATGTGTGTTATTGAGAGTATATTGTTAGGGTTTATACATACTTGGGTATAATATAGTAGGAATGAATAATATTGTTTGAGGAAGGATAATTTGTTTTTTAAGAGCATATATTTCAATGATTATTGGGTTTATAATGTTTTAAAAAAGATCATGATAATATGGGAGATCAATTTTAAGGATTATGTTAATAAGAATGAGATAACCCAACTCAAAAGTAACATGGGTTAAACCAAGAAAGTTATATGCCAAACTGATAGTGATATATGTTGAACTGAGTTTGACACATATAGTGTTGTAATAATTATTAGATAATATGATAGTTTTACAAAGTGATATATCTTCAGGTTAAATTTTTTATATATCTTTACAGTAATTCACTTATAAATTTCACCACTCATGTTAGATCTTTTTTTATTAATGGATGGAACTAGAAGGAACCGTGGGTGTGAGGTGAAATGAAGACACTACCTTAATGAACAACCCATCAGAATGGGTGTTGTAGTTAGAAACCATGTGACTATTCTAACCCGCCTATCATGAAATATGATTAAAAAAGATAATATATTTGGTTTCCCAAACACATCAAGGAAGATAAATATAGACTCTCATGAAAGATTGGTTTATGAGGATGATTAAGGAAAGAATATTAAATTTCTTATATTTCAAAAATGTGGGAAGAAGCATGGGGTAGATATTCTTAAATGAACTGTTATGTTATATATGTGTGTAGATGAAGGTTATTAGACTCACGATTGTAAGGGAACGAGAGAACCTACAAAAATTTGTTAATTTAATTGTCATAGTGTTGGTCATTATACAACTCAATGTCCAAATTCAAGGGTTAATGAGGTAGATAGAAACCAATAACCATGTAGATAAGGAAAATCCTATAAAACTACTACAAATAAATATGATAGTGATTTTTCACTCTATATTTTCTAGAGTCTTATTTCATGGAAGTTTTCACCAAGGACTGGATATTGAGTTGTAAATAAAAACACTTAATGGTATGATTGTCATATATATCATTTTAGGGGTTTTGGGAAGTTATTATATATGGATTAAGATCAACATACCTTAGTATAATTCAATGTGAACGTAGGAATGATTTATCTCCCATTATAAAGAACTTACAATAATATTTGATATTGATAAATCTCATTCCACATCATAAATAAATCCATGATCATCAAGTCATGTGTCGTTAATTATGTGTTTCCTATAGAAATTACTCAAATACTATGTTTCAAATTTCAATGGTCAAAATAATTTAGGGGAAGGAGAATGTAACACCCTAATATTATAACATGTTATAACATTTAAAAAAGTAATTTTTTTATAGCTTTCTCTCCACAAAACACCGAACATAAACTAAACCACATATTATTTAGGTAAAATTTAAATATTTAAGTATAACCACTAAAAACATATCCATTTAATTAGTGGTAATGAATATTATTGACCACTTTATAAATTACATGTACATATATAATAAATCACACTTTTAATATGATTGAAATTCGATTACTTTACCTAAAATGACAGATTAGATTATTTATTGTTTATAAAATTATTTTTTCTACAAATTAGCTTTTTTTGACACACATTTATATTTATAGAAACATATAATTAGTGATAATTTATTATTTATATTAATAATAGGTTAAAACCAATTTAGTTGTTAAAATATATGAAATAATAATAATAGTTAAAATTTTAAAGTTTCATTTTCAAATAGAAAATGATTTTTTATAATTTATTGTTTTGTTGAAAAATAGAATTTATAGTTTTAAATTTTTAAATTAAAAAATTGAACATCATTTTTGAATTAATCCTATCAAAATTTACATAGTATTAATTTTTCTAGATTTTTTAAAAAAGGTTGATTTTTAGTCGAAAATAACATTTTTCACAAAACTTATTATACGAATAACATTACTATTATATAAGAATAACCTAGAAATTTATAAATAATTTTAGTTAATAAAATATTAATTTTCTTAATAAATTATTAATTTTAAAATATTCTTTGAAATTAGAAAACATATGAATAAAATTGTAATAAATAATTAAAATGTTACATTATTATAAATAAATTTTTCAATATTTTCATGTAATGAATTATTTTTAAGTAATATTCCGTTTTTTCCTAACTAATAATACTGATATCCCTTTTTATATTAAAACAATTTATTTCTATAAAATAAATATTCAAGATAATTTTATATTACAGATAAATTTAAATATTAAAAGCATTATTTCACTAAAAAATGTTTTTACCTCATTAAGTTTGTTTAGTTAAAAAATAATTGATCATAGATTTAGAATTTTTTTTATTTTTTTTTCAAATTTAAAATTAGATGTATCAAATTGTTTAATAATTTCCATTTTAATCTTTTTCATTAAAATTATTTACTATGTTTAGAAATTAATTTCCTAGGTAAAAGTAAATTTGGGTAAAACACACAAATGTAAAAAAAAACCACAAAATAAAAATAGTTGTCTAAAAATGGAGTGGTTAAGGTAATGTTTTATCCAAAATCATTTTTCACTCTGATTTCTTCCACTTTACTAGACCTTTTCACTTGAATAGTAGCCTTAAATTATTGAAAATGAAAGGGTTTCTCCAAAAATACCCTTCACATTATTTATAAAATTTTAACACATTAACCACTTCAAGACACAGAATTAAAAAGGATTTACTATTTAAAATATGAAACATTTATCCTTATCGAACTGTATCCAAATTTTTAAATTTTATTGTCACTATTAGTTAGCATAAGGCCTTTATTTCCAAGAAAAATACTAAGGAAAACTCAAGTCCTCGACATGACTATTATCAACTATATATCTTTTATTCATATTTATTTTCCTTAAATTTATTATATCCACCATAATATTATTATATTATTATAATTTATATAATATAGTGTTACTTTATTAAGGGTGTTGTCATTTTTAATTCATGTACCCCATCCATTAGAAAAAGAAAATCATCGTTCATGCGTTGTGCGGACGACCACATCAAGAACATAACATGTTTAGTTTTCCTTCACCACCTTATAATGATTTTCTTAAAGGTTAAATTTTATTTTTATGATAAAATTAAGTTTATGAATAATATAATAAAATATTAATGATATGATCAAAAAACAATAATTGTAAATTTAATCATTTAAAATAAGCGTACAAAGAGGATAATCTTTTATTCAAAGTGAAAATATTTCCACATCCATTAATTATTATTCATAAATAATTAAAATTATAATATATCTCACTCGTATATACTAAATAATATCATTATTCTTGTTTTATAGTCTTATTACAACAAAACCACCTTATAATCATTCACTAAATCAGGGTTTGTCCGTGTTGAGGTATGTTTGACCACTCAATAGAACAATACTATGAATTTATATCACAAATGACTATGGAAACATAATTAATGAAAAAATGTGATATAAATTTCTAAATAATTATTTTCTTTTGTTCTTAAGATGTTATATCAATATTTTATTCATTAGTTAAGAAAACACACATTGGTCATTATGAATAACTGAAACATGCTTGTTATTAATGTCATCTTCAAGGATAAAGACTAAGAAACAAAAGAAAGAAGTTTGATACATAATAAATAATTATAAATAATACCAAATATTAATTTTAATGTTCAATTAATGATGTAAATTGAAATAATAGTTAACATGGACATCACTATTATGAAACTAGTACAAATGATCAAATCTATAAGAACTGAGTGTGGAAAATCAATAGAATGCATATAGATAATAACTATTTATGAAGAGTATAAATTTAAATTAATATTAGTAAGGTTCTTAATTAAGTTAATAAGATAGATATTGTTTTGATACAGGTGGTTAAATCATTTTTTTGGAAGTCAAAAATAAAAGTTATGGGCGTTTCATCAAAAAATCCTCACTTTAAGATATTTTTGGTATTATATACCTAATTTCATTTTCATGAGGTATATACTATCAATTTGTGATATAATATCATGAATTTTATTTTAATAATGGTGTTTTAAGTTCAATTACTAGTCATATACTTCAATAAGTTTTGATTAATGTCTTCTTCATGTTGTATAGATTTTCGTAGACTCAATTCTGATTCTTTGAGACATGTAACATGTTATTCACCATGTTCCCTTTGTATGGTGTTCTATTGATTTATTATCTTATGAATATTATAAAATTTATCCCCTTTAATTTCACTAGATTTAGTATCTAAATTGTGTTCCCTTATTTAGGATCCTATTGATTTAGTTGTTTCCCTAGAATTAATGATTTTTTGTAACTCAATTTTTATTCATTGAGTTATGACCATTCATTAAAATTATTTCATATAATTTGGGTACATTATCCCCTTCTATTGTATTATGTTGTGTTCTATAATTTTTTTCAAGACATAAATTCCCAATATATAAATACGTCAACAAATATTTATCAATTTGTGGGATATGTTCTTTTGAAACCATCCTATTTCATTCATGGATTACTTATGATCATGTCATCTGAGTACTAACTTAGTCATTTACCCACTGTTCTTTATGGTATGGACATCACATTTCACATAATTCTTATTTTATGTTGTTAAACTAGAAATTTTGTTATTATAGTTACACGGGGAGAAGTATTGGCAATTTTTATGTTGATATTCTGATATGTATGATTATTTTCAAGTTGAATATATTCTATTTGACCATGCACCTTCTTTTCTATGGACGATATATGATAATATTATCCCTTTTATTAACATGGTAAAATTATTTACATTCATGATTATTATTCACTTCTAATTTAGGTTGATTATTTATTTATTTTTTTATTCTTCGATTTATGGTGAACAATGTTTTATTCAATAAGATGTTCCTCAGGGAATGGTATGAAAGACCTTGGTGACTCTTATAGTGAATGCATTGGACTTAATCAGGTAATGGATGGAGACCATGGTTATATATCCCATTTATTCATCAATAAGAACCATGAGGTAAAATAAGTTTGGAATTTTGGTTTATGCCAACAATATATCTTGATTGTGGTCTCGGTGACAAGTAATGTGTATTTCCACAAGGCCTTGCCTTATTGTTTTTGATGTATGACATTATTCATCCAATCAGTATGATATCATTATTATTTATATCTATTCTTTTATTTATTTTCATTGATATAGTATGCTCCCAATTTGATGTTGATTATATCTTCATGTTTTTTAACAATCTAATCCATAATATTTATGCCATTCTTATACCATGACTAATTCAGTTATATGTTTCCCTTGTTTAGCATTTGAGAGAACCCCATATTATACTTCCATTTCCATATATTATGAAGAAAAGTGTTACATGTGACATGTTTATAAATATAAAACATGTGAAATAGTATATAGGACATGTTGAAGACATATTATGGATTAAGTGATTTTGTATATATAGTGGGGAAAATCCAATTTGATACAAAGAACATGGGATTTGTTAGTTTATGATGTGTCCTAATTATCTAAATTTATAAACCAGAAAATATCCATTGAATATAATAGATTCAATAAGAATTATTTATTATGTATTTACATATGGTTATATCCAGGCTTTTACTATAAAGAATCTGATATAAGTATCCCATAGTTGGTGGTTTATTTATTACATTGGAATAATAAACAAGTGATCACATACCAAATGAATAAATAGTTAAGTAGCCTTGGTAAATTAGATATATACATGAATATCACATTACATTTGAAACATAACAGTAAACCATATTGGATGAAAAGTTTCTATATTGATTATCTCATTTAATGATTCCATCTTCATATCCTAGGAAATGAAACAAAATAATAGGTGATCTAAAATTCTCAGAAACTATTACGTGTGGTGGAATATATAATTAGTAAATAAGGGATAGTCAATATTAAAAGGTAAGTAACTAAAAACAGACACCATTTATTCAATAAAATGAGCATTAATAATAATATTTAAGGGATAAATGGTGGTCCAATAATGCAATATAACTAATCACTTGAGCTTGAAACTTATCAATGTATATCATAATTCTTAAACTAATCACATTTTAATTAATAACTAATATCATAATTATGAAATTCATAATATCATACATCACAAACATATAGTCATTTTCTTATTCCCAGATATCTTACCTAAATAGGAAAGGCCTAAGAAAAATACCCAAACTAGCTTGTCTCTTGAGACCTACCAATTCATCAAGGGGATATAATGGGCCCCACACATTACTTACTATGTATAATGCAATATTCATAGGAAGGTGGAGAATAAAAATTCAATACATAATCAATATAAACAATAATTTTAAAACTAGTATACAAAATGTTAATATTTATCCAAATAAAAATGATCATACAACATCCAAAGAAAGAATAATGTTGGTATTATTACTACTTATCCCCAGTGGAGTATATGTAAAATAAAGGGTTACTGTTTTTGACTAATATAAATTCCATATAAATATCATTCAAATAATTATAATGGAAAACCCATTTTCAATATGAAAAGTAATTTTAAAATATAAAAAAATTTAGTATATTAGGGAAAAATACTTATAAAATAACCTCATAAACCTATAAAATAAAAATCAAATCATTGGGATGTCATACTGGTGGGAAATTCTATTCATTCCGAGTATGTTAAAGAAAATATTCCTTTATCATTTTAGTAAGAAGAGTCAATAGGGACCTCCTTCATAAAATTATAGGCAGATTCCATTTATACCATTATGTAAAACTAAAAATTGGTGAAAATGTCTGTATTAAACATTGGATTATATTAAAAACATTCTTGAAATCATTTTCAGAAAAAATGGACATGAAAGTAAAAATTCCTAACTAAAGAGAAAGTAAAAAACTCTTTTTCATTACAAGATTTCTTTCATCTTTTGTGTTTAAAAATGAGGAAAAATTAAAGTAAAACATATAATTTTAAAAAATAAATAGATGATCAGAAAATATATTGTATTAAAGAGATAAATATCATATAATTCCTTCAATAGAAACATAAATATTAACAATTCAAAAAATGATGGGACTGTGAAATAAACCTTTTCCACTTTTGTAGCTTTTGAATCATAATCCCCATGAAATAAATAACTTCAAATGAAACATTAAATATCATATATGAAAATTTATTTATTAAATAACATATCTATGGGGTAGTATATACACCTTATAAAATAATATTGGTGTATAATATAACATATGACAAAAATAAAACAATTTGAGTCAAAGACCCCTTAAAATAATCATATTATTAAAGTAAGAATTAATAAATTAATTTATTATGTGTATCTATTGTTCATTGAAATAAAAAAATTGAAATAAAACATTAAAAATCAAAATTCATTACACACAAAATCATATAATATTAATGACAATGAAGAAGTTATATAACCCAATAAAAATAAATTGAGTTATGAAACCCCTTAAAACGTGGTAACATTTAAGTTAAATCCTCATGGATGAAATAAATTTTATTTTAACATAAAATGAAAAAAATTATGAATTATTCATGAAATTACATGTAAATGGATAGTATATACAACATATAAACGAAATTGGTGCATAAAATTCAAATATGCCTTAATGAAAGGAAATTGAGACAGAATCCTATACCTCTAGTCTGACACATAACATAAATTATTTATATTATTGAATAATAAAACCATTTTAATTATTTTAATTCAAAATAACCATTTTTAATTTTATTGTTTATTTTATTATATTTTCTACCATTTTAAATTTAAATACTTTATTAATTAACATCACGTCGTATGTTTTGATGATATTCAGTTCATATATCTAAAATGAATATGATTAGTTGATTATGGTAAAATTTTTCATTGATCAATTATATATAGAATAATAATAATGAAATAATTATAATTTTTATACATAAATTATAATTTTTAAACCAACCAAAAAATATGTTTATGAAAAATGGACAACATTACAGTTATAGAGACAAAAAGTCATATGTACGTATGAGTAAAGTTTCCATTTTTCAATGGTCAACATGGAAAGAAGAAAAGAATTATTTTATAATTACAAAATGTTAATTATACCCAAAATTCAATGATATATATATATATATATATTATCTATGTGATGCGGTTATAAAGAACGAATCACATTGCTTCATAGACGTGGTACTCCCAACGTACACACGAATGACGTTATCATTTTTTAGTTAATGGAAATTTAAGAATGTATATTATATATTATCTTTTCAGAATTAAAATATTTAATGAAAATATTTTTTTGTAAATTAAATCAATATTTATATCTAGCCATGATAGATGGTGATGAAAAACAATTTGCATAACTTCATGAGGCAGTAGTCCACCACACACACGATCGACATTTTCATTTCCCATTTGATAGACGGGGATGTGGATATAGGCTACGAATTCAACATAATAACAAATCAGTATAATTTAGATATGGGTTTTATTATATTGGAATTATCAAGACAATAATTAATGTGGTTATAGAATAATTAAAAAATATAGAGCTTAGTGAATACAATTACCTTTGCTAAGAAAACCCTCCTTTGTTCTAATTATTAAGGACACTAGGGTTGGTATTTTTGGAATACCAGAAACACTAAAACGTGTATAAATATGTATAGGAAATATTTGTAAGGGGGTTTTATATCTAAATGGCTTAATAGGTGTGAAAAGGGTGATTTTAGGAGTTTTCCTTTTATAATATAGGAGGAATGACAATTTTGTAAATACCCATAACTATTCAATAATGGGAATTCAATCTCAACTAAGTACCTACACAATTTATAAGGAATTGATTGGATGGAATATATTGTTGATCCAATACTTCACCACTAAAAATGAAATGTGTTTTACACATTTTATTCCCTTATCTTCTATGGTTACTCCCTTTTACTATTTAAGATTTTATAACGATAATAATTATTTTTACAAAGGTAAAATATTATTTAACACTAAAAAATAAATGAGACTTATTATATAATTTGTAAAAAATAATTATAAATATTAAATTTAATTTATCAAATATAATTATTATTTGTTTGGAAGATTAAATTTAATACAAGTGGATATAACGCACAAAAACCTTTTTTTAACCTTAACTCTTGTAATTAAGTTTTACAGTTTTTACTAATAATTATAAACTAATTTTATGTTAAAATTTTAAAATAATATCAATTATTTTGATTACAAATATGGAATATTTTTTTACCAAATTAAATTCACATAATTGTATGAATTTAATTCAAGAAGAAACCAACAAGAACGAAAAAGTGGTTTTCCCAAGAAAAACTTTTCTTCTATATAAAACGTTTTTATATAAAATTTAAACCTAAAATTGATTATAATGATATAAGTTTGATTAATAGTAATATATAATAAATAATTAAAATTTTAATACCATTAAAGACAAAATATTACTTTTTAAATTATTTAAATAAAAAAGTCAATTTTTAATAAAACTCAATATTTTCATTATTCATCTAAAAAATAATATTATTATTGAATTCCTAAAAAGCCAATATAAGATAATTTTGAAATATTTATTTCAAAAATGAAGTTAATTTTTTCAAATATATTTTACAAAATTGGAATAAATTAATTTAAAATATTTGATCAAAATGTGACAAAAATTATTTTTAGAAGAATATTGTTCTTATGCATAAAATGGATTTATTATTTTCTCATGCCTAATGAAAATATAATATGAATGATAAACAAATTATTGAAAATATAATATGGTAATTTCATTAAATTTATTCACCAATTTTGATTAATTTAATCTATTAAGATAAAAATACATTATGGGCATAAAAATATTTTTTTCAGAAAAACATTGATTTTACTTTCAAATGCTTTTTATTTTAATTTATAATTAATTGATAACCAATTAATTATTATAATACATGTTCATACCATATACGTTTCATAATCTAGTTACTCGTATTCATACCCACCAATTTAATGGCTAGGTTATAATTGTATATTATATTACGGTTCATTCAGGCTCGAGGTTTTATGTGTGCCAAAATATCGAAGTGATTAAATTTATTCCAAAATAAATAATTTTTTTGGCATTGGGGTGTTACATTTATAGATGGTATCTAATTAAATGTATAACTTCTGTTTTTGTGGCTCGGGATCTAGGGGTGTAGGTCTAGGGTGTCACAATAGTTATTCATTAAAAAAATTTATTTACCCTGATCCATTTAAATACATATTTCATTATAGGGAGTGTGTGAGTGTGATGAATCCAGAGAGGTGATTCTTGATGAAAAGAAATAGGTGAAAAGAAATGAAGGATAAAGTATGTAAGGAGTTTTGAAAGTGAATTTCTATCTTATATCTTGTTGATGTAAAGGAACAAATGATATCACTTGATAATAAATTATGTTCTTTAGTTAAATAATATATTTACAGGAATGTTTTGTAAAAATTATTATCTAAAATAATATTTGTGGAATTTTTTCATGCATTTTGAAAATTGTAAAAAACCACCATCAAGGTTAAATATTATTAGATAAAGTTTTCAGAAAAAAAAAATTAAAATTGATTGACAACATTGTGGAGGAGTAAATAAACATCCATGTAGAACATAATAATATGTTTATGAAATACTTGGAAGAATTTTAATATCATGTGAGGATGATAAGAACTCCCTCAAAATTGTGTTTCTCAAACATGAGGTGAAATTGTGAAATCCATAATCATCCCATGGTAGACCTATAATAATATCTTTCAAATAGGTAAATCAAACTCTAGATGAAATTGTTTTTACTAATGTATTATAATCTACTAATGAAAGTGTTAAATATAATTCTAGAAAATTTTGAATAGATAAAAATTCCAAAATTTTAACCAACACATCAATGGTGGGTGTTGGAATATCACAGAAAATAACCCCCTATGAAGATCTAAAAAGGGGGGTATTTTCACTTAAAATAGTAAGCACTTAATTCTAGAAAGATGAAATCCATAGGTATAGGGTTATATTGGCCATTTATGGTGCTACTGGAGGTTTGGTAATAGATACATTGAGTTATGGAACAATTTTTTAATATATAATGAATTTATAAGGCATGTATTATGGGAGGGAATTGTTGGAGAGAGGAGAAGACCAACTAAAAAGGGTTAAGATTCATATAAATTTAAAATCCATTTCATTAAGAATATACTTAAGAGCATGAAAAAAATAATTATTCAAACATGTGTGTAAATAATTAATATGACGGTTGTTATGTACTAACCAATAACTTGTCATATAATGATGGAAAAAAAGAATCTAAAATAGTTATTAAAACAAATTTTAAATAATTATGAATCTTACTTGAAAGAAAATTAAGTGAATAATGGTATTAAATAAAAGAAGAAATATTTGAATATAACTCATAAGAAGTCATAAAAAAAATCTGAGATGGATTTGAATTACTAATTGAGGCACTTTTGTTGTGGGAAAATGACCACACTCTATGTCACTGCAAATAGGCCTTAGAGATCAAAATAAAATAAAGTAAGTTGGATTTGAAAATAGGATCATCCTAAGACAGAAAAATGATGAATGTATGGATTAAAGACATTAAAACTAAAGATTTTAATGTATTGACTAAAAATATAACACAACATTTATGAATAAACCATCTAAAGACTCCTAGAAAATTTATTATATCAGGATAGAGTTCCATACTATTTTCCAAAACTTTTGGGAAATGCCTAAATAAATGGAGAAAGAAACAAAAGATGATAATGTTAAATGGAATGACTAATTTCACATGAAGAGATAATATTTTATCAAATGATGTATAAAAGTGATAACCCAAAAGAACAAGTTAACTTTTAATGATGGTATGAGAATTTTGGAAAGTTTATAAAAGGTTGTTTGTCTATTCTATCATCTCAAAAGGAGTTGATAAGAAAACTCATGAGAACACCAGATAATAAATTTTCCTAGATGGATAATGTTAAAAATACTATACTACATAATGATAATTATAGAATAATAATAAAATTTACATACTGATATAGGAAGTATAGTGTTTTAAAAAATAGTGGATCTAGGGTGAAAAACTCATCGTGTGTCAAAGATGGGAATAATAGAAGATATTGGTTGAGAGATAATTCTCAATATTATAGCTATTACTAATGATCAAGTAAATCCTCACCCTTATTGTCATATGGTCTCTTAATTAAATGAAATCCACATCATAAGAATTTGAAATTCATGTAATGCTAGAGTATTATATTCCCATGATTTATTACTCTAATAACAATGCCAAAAAAATAAAAAAGCTATGAAAAAACGAGATTTTATATAAATTCTTCAAACGATAATATAGCTAATCCAAACCACTTCTAATCTTCAAGAAAATAACTCAAAAAACTAAATATTCCACACTAATGATTCCTTCCACTTCATTGTTAACAAACACAACCTAGAAACACACCTTGAGAATTTTTTATAACAATATCCCCTTTTGGGTTCATTAACAATTCCAACACACTTTATACTTTTGATTACACTACATCAAAAAATAAAATTTCTTATAACAAGATATTAAATATATATACATAGTTGAACTTACTTCCTTCATAGTGAATACTGATGGTTCACTAATCCCTAACTATAAGTCCACTTGATCCCTTATCAGTGTGAGAAACAATATTTTAATGAATTTGTTTATAAACACCATAAATTGGTACGTTCCATTCGAAATCATTTCCCCTAGATGAACCATTAAGATATTCTCCCCTTTTTGAGAAAAAATGTAATTCTCCCCCATTTTATTAAGTTGAGGTACCATGTCTCCCCCTTTTTCATTGAACCCAAAAACAGTTGCTTTGAAATATCATAAGATAGAATCATAATTTCACATGTTAAACATAATATATTAAAAAATTCCTTGATAAAAAAACTACTTGGGGGATGGGGGTCTCGGGTCTAACTCATCTATTAGGACCAGAATGTTTAGAGGTGTTTTGAAGAATTTGGAAATTTTTAGAGGAATTTGGGTTAGATAAAGAATTTTTTCTCCAAGTTTTGTATTATTTTGTCTTAGAATAAAATTAATAACATTATTAAACCATTCAAAAATTGTTGAATAGAAATAGAATATATGAGTGAGTTTTCCAAACAAACTCAATCAGATGGATTATTCTAGATTGAGAGGTTTGGACAGAGTTTCTGTGGTAAATATTTATTTTTCATTGAATATTGTTTTCAGTGATGTAAAAAGTTTTGTGATTATTTTTTTTATAAAAATTTCCAACATCTTAAGTTATTAAAGAACTCATGATCCAATATTTTATAGATAAGGGGATAAAATTAATTTTATTTTACATACCTTATACAAGGATATTTTAAGTAACACCATATGATAGAGGAAAATATATGAAGGATTAGCTGAGAAGATCTTATATTCAGTGTTTATGAAGTTATAGTTGTTATTTAATGTTAAAGTTAATATTGTGCGGAATTTAATTTGATAAATTCCATGTTGGATAAAGTTAAAATCAATGAAGTACAAACAAATGAATTCAAATTTGATGAAAAATTTCAGATGATCTCTCATTATGTCATTAGACAGAGTCCAGTGGATGAAATAAAGAATAGATAGAAGGATTCAAGTCATAACACATAATTTTTTGGTCAAAAACATCATATATATATTTTTTGTAAAGATCATTACCAAAAGGAAAGTGTATAAAGGAAATAAATGGAGAGATTTGATACAATTCACTAGATGGAAGAAGTATTCTAGAAATACTTCGGAGAAGTTCCTAAATTTTTTTATAATAATAATAAGATTGAGTCTCAATGGAGGGAATAATTTTAAAAAAAATTACTTAAGAATCCAGTTGCATAATGTTTTACATTATGAAACCCCTTTATGAATCTTTTTTAAAGAAATCGTATTTTATGATGAAAAACTGATCTTTCAATATTCCAAACGTCAAAAGAGGATGATTTTTTCTTCTCACTAAGCTAGAAAGAAGTTATTTGATGGTATTGGATGTTAAAATTTAGTATAATCTTCAAGAATACTCTAAAATCCTTAAAAAACATCCATGTGAACTGTTATGTAATGCAGTTTCAAATTGATTTATTCATTCAGTGAGAAAGTTAAATTTGAATCCCATGTTTTCTCTTACTAACACATATGTATATAGGGTTCAATTACAATATGAATATATTTATTGTTAAAACATATAAAATAATATGTTCTTCATAAGTATTATCAGATACTAATACTATATTAAATTCTAATAGCTAAAGTTTGGGAAAGAAGTTAACAATTATCAGATATTTTTGTTGAAGAAGAAGTTATTATCAGACAAAGGAGTTGTGATAAAAGGATATAGAATTAATAAACTATACAAAGATTCATATAATGTGTAATTGGATATACTATGTATTGCGGTGAACTAATGAACAGAATGTAAGAAATTTTAATCGGTTTTCAGAATGCATTAGATAGAGTTTCATAGACAATTTATTGAATGTTGAACCATAAAAACAGTCAAATTGAATAAATTTGATATACAATTCCAGGTAATAAGTTATTTTATGTGGCAAAGAAATAAATTAAAGAATAATTTTTTACAATAAGTGAATGTGTGCCTAAATTACAACCACCTATTTGATAATATTCTGAACCTATTTGTGAAGGTTTATAATAGTTGTTACAAATTCATTGTTATAATTTTTATCTCTATGGAGATAACGTGCATTTTTATTTGATTATAATTCAATTAAGTTTTAAGGATACTCCCTTATTTCTATAACAATGGAAAATTAATTTTTTCTACTAGATTATAAAGATTTGTTTTATTTCAAAAAAAATGCCATATAATATAAAATCTTACTGATTAGTGAATAAAGTTAATACTTTTATTAATGTGGATTGTTCTTGTGTTCTTGTTTTCAGAAAAGTCATTAATATTTAATAGGAGGTGATGGTTGTTTCAAAAAGAAATAATATATAAAAATAGAATATCTCTGATTCACCACCTCTCCCTCTAAGTGATCACACATTTTATAATTAGCAATTACAAGTGGTATTAGTGAAATTTTCCCTTCATTGACTCATTGATAATTTTTAAGAATAATGAAGTTGCAATAGATGTTTGTAATTATATAAATATCCCGGGGTACTTTCTTTCAATGGAATGAGATACCATATTTAGAAAAATATAATGCTTATTTTTCTTATGTACCATGGTTATGATGTTCTCATAGATGCTTCATATGGTTTTCCACCTAGATATGGGGGATTTCCCCTAACAAATTATGATAAAATGTATTTAGAGAATTATGGGATATCCAAATAAAATTACTTTCTTCACTATATAAAAGTATGTTTATTATAGTTAAAGGAGTTGGAATGGATAAATAAATCTAAGAAAGTATGGATCAAATCTATGAAGGAGATATACAAGTAAAGAAACAAAAGTTGAAAATACAGATATTGAATCACGAAGATCTTAAAATTGGTGATTATGATTTTTTTGGTGACTTCATTATAAGGGTGAATGAAATTGTGAGGTCTATAATATTTCATGGTGATAAGTTATAGGATTTGACCAATTTTGAAAATATTATTTGAATTCTTCATGATGAAGTTGATGATAAAATTTCATCATTAGAAGATATAGATCCTGAAACAATATCATTGTATGTTTTATATAACACTCTCATCACTTATGACTTGAGAATAGAGAAGGTTGTAAATAATAAAAAGAAGTTTGATTAGGAAATTTCATTGAAACATACAATGAATTTAAAGTATAAGAATGTGATCAAAGAAAAATATAGTGACTCTAACACTAGAGATGAGGTTAGTCAAAATTTTGATGAAGAATATGTCTCTTATTTCTAAATAGGTGAATAGTGGAACATTAATATTCAAAGGGAATCTACCAATAAAATTATTATGCTATGATATATTGAAAATTTTCAAGTAAATTTTCTACATTTAAAGGAAGAATAATAAAGTGATTAATATGATATAAATTCAAGAAGATCCTTTATGAATGAGGAAATAAAATTAAATTATTATCATATGTGAAATGATAATAAGTTATCTAAATACAAAAGGAGAAACAATTTTTATAAGCGAGATAAAGAAGACAATATAGAAGAGAAAGATGATAACATAAGTGATGATGATATTGAAAAAAAATATTATTGAAAAATTGAATTATGAAAAATTAATAATTTATGAATGTAGAAGTTTTGAAGAATAATATATTATTATTTAGATTATGCAAAAGGGATATTTGAAATAAATTCATTAAAAAGATTGTATGACTTGAGAGGGAGAATAAGAAGGTGAATAAAAAAATTATGCAAATAATTAACAGTCCTCTCTTGAATATAAATATAAGTTTATGAAATAATGTGTTGATTTAAATAAGTTTCTTGATGATAAGAAAAATATCAACATCAATCTTGGGGAGAAGTTGAATTTTAAGGAGGAAGAGTTAGAATTTGTACAATAAAAACATTTAAAAGCTAGGAAAGTAGTTTCCAGTTTCAAATACTCAGATACAGAAGTTTTTGGATTTTCAAAGAAGTTTAAACCTTATAATTATGATCTAAATGTATCCAAAATGGTTGAAAATACTAAAAAATATGAATGGAATAAAATTTTAGTTAATTAGACCTTGTTTGTATCTAAAACAAGCAAAGCTGAAAAACCATATTTTTATAATGTTTTGAATTCTAAACAAAAATCTATTATAACTGAGTTTCTTTAAATTAATTAAGGAAATAGTAGGAGGTTGCCAATTTTTTTAAAAATTAAATATCGATGAAGAATGTAAGAATGTTTATGAAAGGAAGCAAGATAAATCTAGGCAGTATACATTTTACAAAGCATAATATGATTTATATGGTAACATATTGTATTGTGGTGAATGTTGGGATACAACATATTTGTATTGGTTTAATCATCAACGTTAATGTAAATCTAGGATAAATATGAGGCAATGTTTTTTTAGGATTCAACCCACTAAAATAATTCAACATAAGAAATTAATTTTTATTGTTGAAAATAGATTATAGCCTCTGGAATCTATTTCTTAATGATGTGATCAGCCTAGAAATATTAAAAAATGATATATCACCATTTTTTGGCACAAAAAATCTAAAAATTCATATGAGAAGATAGAAAAATTAAATGAAAAAATCCATAGTTTTTTAGACTCTCTCAAATCTATAAATGAATAACAACATTAGTGTTAGACAATGGGTGTTCTTATCACATGATAAAGTAAATGAAGTTGTTGAAGAATGTAAAATATATTAAAGAGGATAAATTAGTTCTATAAATAATGAGTAACTTGATATAAAAATAGCTGGATCTTATATGAATTTGGAAGAAAACTTTAAATCCAAAAATAACATATTTGTTGAGGGGTTGAAACAAAACAATTTAAGTGTTTTCATGCTATGTAATGAAGTTAATTTTTTTTTCCACAATTTTTTTTGAAGAATATAGAATATGGTAGAGTTGTAATGATAGGACAATGAACGAAGGGAAAATTATTTCATGTTGGAGATTCCCAATGTTCATGCTCTTTGAGAATGATGAAATAAAATCAGTTGTGGAAAAAAAGAATGGGGTATAAGTGTTTAAAGAATATGAGAAATCTGATAAAGAGAGAAAGGATCCATAATATTCTTTACAATATTAAAATAAGATATTGGTTTTATTATATTTTCCAAAATTTGAATATTACAAACTAAGTGAATATAAAATATGAGATACATTCCACTAATCACTTGGAGCTCAACCATTATAAATTTTTTTATCCGATGAGTAAAAAATAAACACATGGAGATAAGTAATTTACTTATCTTATTTATGAATTTACTTTACCTACATATATTATTTTTTAAAATATATACCAGAAGCTATCTACATGATTATGAGTGTTATGAGAAGTGTGGACAAAGAACGTGGATACCCTCTGAAGATGATTCATGTTAACAATGGTGGTGAATATAATAGTGTTATGTTTATAGATAATCTTTAAAATCATGGAATGCATAACTATTTTAGTGAACTATACACACCATAAAAAATTTTTATTTCTAAAATAAGAAATATAACCTTGGTGGAGATATAATATATAATATTAATCAATCACAATACATCTTATTATATTTAGAGGAAAATTATTAGTGTATCAGTTAATGTTCAGAATCAATGTTTCTATAGGATGAACTATGATATGACTCCATACAAGATGTATTTTAAACAATTCCAATTTTTAAATCTCCTAATCGTGCTTTGTAAATCCTTACTTTATAAAAGTTTATGGTGAAAATCAAGGTAAGTTTGATCAGATATGTGTTGATGTAATCTTTCTTGGATAACCTCCTTATGGTGGGGGATATATATGTTATAAAAAATATACATTAAATATGTCTTATTTTTAATATGTAAATTTTATTTAATTGTAGATAAGAAAGTATCAAAAGTACATATACATATATATAAGAAAAGAAATATGATATAGTTGTAGTTGAAAACACATATGATAATCTTAAAAATGTTAATGCTCTCAAGACAGAGATTTAGACTCATTTTTCTCATGTGATGAGGAACAATAACATATATCTCATCCTTGGTTGAGGATGAAACAGGAAGTTTGTAAAATCATTTGAGATCAATGAAAAATGTTTTAAACTAAATGAATATCAATTTGAGTTTCACATACTTCATTATATTCAAAAGTTGATCCAACATATGTTGACAAATATTTAAAACATTAAGAGTAGATTGATGCGATATATGAAGATCCAGATCAAATTGAGAATAATGATACATGGGAACTTGTACCCAAGCCCAATTATAAGAATGTGATTGGTACAATATGGGTATTCCAAAACAAGTGTAATGAAAAAGTTTGTGTTATAAGCAACATGGAATTGTTGTTTTTGAAAGGATACATACAAATTGAAGGTATTGACATTAATTAGACCTTTTCTCCAAGGGTAATTATGGGAACTATTATAATATTTCTTTCTATTTCTACACAAAGAGTATATAAAATTTTCTCTATTGATGTTAAGTCATATTTTCATAATAGATAGATTTATGAAAAAGTTTGTATCGAACAACTATGAGGTTTCATTCTTAGGAAATATAAATGTTTTTTGTGTAAGTTAAAGAAGGATTTGTATGTATTAAAGAATAATTTGAGATTTGGTATTCCAAATTTGATAATTTATTAAAGAATTTGAACTTAATGGAAGGAAGAATTGATATTAATCTCTATATAAAATAATATAAAGGTGTTACATTATTTTTATTGTTTATATTGATGATATCATATTTTTAGGGAATGATGATGAATGTTATGGGTAACATCCCAGATCTGGATGCCACTCAACTGGTGCTCCATACCCGGTTGGCCACATGGCCTTAAGTGCATTTACCCAAACTCCAGAGGCTACCAACTAGCAGTAAGGGCCTAGTGTGATATAATGGGGAAACTATGCCCTCATTGGAAGAGTGTAACATAGGGGAATCAAAAGTTATACAATATCAGAAATAGTAAACATCGTACAACGGAAATAAATAGTGGGAGACTGATAAGATAAATAACCAAGAATCCTTCCATACAATAGATGATTCAATATGTCACATCTTCTAGGAAAAAAAGTCAATACAAGATACACTACAGTCAGATACAACATACAACACCAAGGTACATAAATACAAAAGAAAACTAAGAAGCATCACAAGCATCGGCTTGGTCTCATGCTATCCTGATCCTAAATAGAAAATAAAATACCTGTAGAATGTCACTTTCCCTTATCAACACCTACAACAATATAATATGTTTTGGATGAAAAGAATGACCCAAAGAGGGTGTGATAAATAAATCCTAGTATCCAACCACCCAAGATATGTTTCTATCTATCCGTGAATATATGTCATAGGTAGTGAAAAAAAGGGAAATCAGTAAACTAAGATGTACTCAAATGTAAACAATCTGAAAAGTAATGGTTTCCAGTTATTTAGGTCATGTTCATTATAAAATTGAATTTTATTTACTTGTAAAGATCTCAAGATCTAGCCTTGACCAGTCAACCCCCCATATAAAATTAGCACAACTGATGTCTCAAAAAACCATATAAAAATATATAAGAGAAGAGAGAATCCAAAATTGTGTTATGGATTGGCATACAAATAATATGTCATTCCATTTCAATATTCAATTCACCACCTCACACCTTGGCATAGTGAAACCCCACCCACAAACAAAACCAATCCTTTTCCATAATCATATCAGTCAATAAATATCGAGCCTGGTAAATCAGCATTTCACCATGCTTCTGTGTAAAACTAGAAGTATAATAATTTCAACATGTTTTAGGTCTAAGCCTTGTGTATAATTATTTTTTCATGTTTCAGGTCCATACCTAGTGTATAAGAATTTCAGCATAATAAACAACACAGGTAAATTACATTATAACATGGTTAACATTATAACACCTCATTTTAAAAATATACATAACAATGAAGACATGAATTAAACTATCATAAGGATTAAACCATTATAATCACATGGGTAATTCATATCACAATCCTAACATGTAATCTAAAAATTACATGTCTTAAAAAATAATTGGCATAACCTGGGGCAGGGAGAGAAACTAATCCCAAGTCCTTAATCCATTCAATTGCAATTTAATCTAATTGCAATTCCATTATAATTCAATTCATTTTTAACAACCCGAATTGGAAAAAAATTCTTTCCTCTTAGGAAACCTAGGACAAATATCTATAAATTAAAATTCAAGGGAAACGCACCAATGGGGTGGCCCTAATTCAAGGAAATCAATAATACACATGAACAATGACACATATTCAATTTCCTAAACATCATTAGGTAATAAAAAGAGTCAAATATAAATCAGAATGACTCCCAAAATTGGTGCATGGTACATGGGCACATATATTCATCTCGACAATTGACAACATCCACAAGACCACCTACCATGTCCTTGTGTGACTCTCCTCATCCACTGTCAAACTCTACTTCAAGCTAGAATGAATTAGATGTTAAAAAAACAATGTAAAATACATAAGTTATGATAAATTAATTGAGATAAAAAATCATAAAGAATGGATCAGGTGGAATTGAGAGCTCATCGATTGGGTTTAAATGCATGTGATGACATTCGATTCATATTTAGGATAGAGATTCAAGAGGAAAAATACCATCTCGAACTTTTGTTCGCATAACAGGGTGAGTCCTCTATCTATCTAACAAAACACAAGGATACTTCACATTTTAGTCAAAAAAGTACATGACATGTACTGGAAACTAAATGTTGTGTCGATACTAAAACCAAACCACTCTACAAACTATTCTTACACACCATGTTAAACCATACTAGGGTAAGTTAAACGGTCTGTACTAATAAGTAAATGGAATGTAACCATCAATTTTGGTCGTGTAAGGACTGAAGCTAGTATTTAGCCCCTTAAATAATTTTTCCTAATATATAAACCAAAAATAAATGATTCATACCTCAGAAGAAGAACTGGTTTCTTACATTATGAAAACATTTCTGAGGGGAAGAAAAATGTTTTTTAAATATCCATGCTTGGTGCAATGAAATAATTTCTTATCATACAAATTTCAAAAAATAAGAAATATATTTTACTATCTGAAGAGTATTATACTAAGGAACTTCTAATAAAGTTTTTAATAGAATAATCAAATATAGTTTCTACACCAACTTCATCAAGAAAACCATATCATAATATTGGGAAGTAAAGGTGCTAAATCTTAACGATTTTAGAAGTTTGTAAAAAAAATTTTATATCTTAAGGTTTCGATTATAGATATATATTATTTTATTACACTTTTACCAGGTATAAAAGTGAACTAAAGGAATATTATCTCAGGTATGGAATGTGAATTATTAAGTAATTTAAAGGAATAATACATTTTGGGATGAAATATGAAAGTTTAGTAATGAATGAATTATTTGGATACACAGTTGCAGATCAAGAAGAGTGTTTTGATGACGGAAAATATTCTTCTAGTTGAGTGTTTTTCATGGGAGAATGTTGTATTATTTGTCATAAAAAAAACATAATTCAGTAAATATCCATACAGTATTTGTTTAGTATGTTTTTGTTAGGTTCAAAAGGGGCTAGATACCCTAAGCGGGGGGGGATCAAGGTATGGATATTCTTTTCAAAATTACTCCTACCCCACTGAATCATGACCTATTTATTATTATAAGGGTAACTTTTATTTCACTTATATTTTTAATATTAAAGTTTTTATTTCCTTATTTTTCTAATGATGATGCTTTGAATGCAATTTCAGAAAGTAATAAAAATGAAGCATTGATTTTTACTTGGTTCACCCACACTAAGCTACATCCAAGAGGCATACAACGACGATGTGCTGATTATAAAAAATTCACTAAGGATCACTACCATTAATTATATTTTGGGATATATATTTTCAATACCAAATATCAGTACCTTCACAAGGTATAGGTTTTGCTCACTGCATTCCATAGGGCCACTCCCTATGTCTCTTTCTCTAGCTCACTTCAAGTGGAAAGGATCACCATCTTCCTCTTCCTTCACTAACTAATATTAGAAGGGATCCAATCACATATTTTGGAATTTTAGGTCTCTTAATTATTTATAATGAATACATCATCCAATATATGTAGATGTTATGTTGATGTCCTACTTTCATCCATCGATGAATACCACTTTACCGCAGATGTACTAGGAATATTCAAAAAAATTCATGAAACCCTTACTTTGCCTTGTGCATGACATTAATTCCTTGTAGACAATATTTAATTTTTTTTCACAAAACACCTTTTTTGAACAACCTAAATAGTTTATGAAACTCAAATATTATGATCAACTTTCTTAGCTTCCACTGAACTTTAATTATTTCATGCAACTCCCATTACCTAAAAATCATACGTGCTTTAGAGCTCCATTTTACTCTAAGTATTGAGATATTTTTGAATGAGGGGGGCCACCTATTATTTAAAGGAATTGTGGAAAATTACACTCAAAACTCTACCATTTCACACAAAATCCTCTTTGCATGCGAAAAACCACATTTTAGGTCGCATTAGGCGAGTAAACCTCTTTCACACAAACTCATCTTTCCTGATGATTTCTAGATCTTTTGATCACTTTATGCCTTTACCATATTTTGAAATTATGATCCTAAAACATGCCTTTCACACAAGTTACCAAACCTTCTTTAATCTTGTGTGAAAAATCCTTTTCCAAAAACACATATGTCCATTTTCCTGATTTTGAGGCCCAAAAATTTAAAAAACACAAGAAAATGGCACCATCTTGTATTTATACTTTTTGTACCATCTCCAAATCATCCATTACCTTGTCATTGTTCTTTGTCAACATAGATTTACAACAATATATTTATATTAACACAACTAACCATGTAAACCCTTTTTTTCAACAAACACAATCTACCTTAAACTGCATTAATGTTACCTTGAGGGATTTTTCCAAAATAGTTTTTTCACCCAATATACATCAAAACTTGTGTGGATGGATTCACATTTATAAGACTTGTTTTTTGATATAAATTTCCCCTTATCTTAGGATGTGAAAAACAAATTACTAAAAACCTCAATAAAAATAAAATTTAATGTTCATATTCCAAGAACATTGATATAAAATATTACTTCATCAAAGAGCATGTGGAGACTAATGAATTGAATATGGAATTTGTTCCTACAACTTAGAAATTTTCTAATATCATCCCAAAACCTTTACAGACAGATATATTTTATAATCTAAGGATGATAATGTGTTCTCAACCTATCTCACTCAAGTTCTAAGCTATGTGATTTTGTAGGCTCTCTACCTTATTATTGGATAGTGTTATAAATGGGGAAAAAATATTTTAATATAAATATGTCCACTGGTATTTTTTTACCTTTTGAGGGACCGAATTTATCTAGTGGGAGTTCATAAAAGGGTTAATCATTGATTTTAGTGAATACGGCCTATATTAATAGTTTTTTAAAGTGGATATAAAAAGTTTTTATTGCGTGATAAAACTATTCTGAAGAATTTATTAAAGAAACTTCCGTGAGAAATATGAAGAAGTTTTTTATGATTTTTAAATAAAACGTTTCTTAAGTATTTACATATAAAAAAGATGGTATTTTTTATCAATGATTGTTGTTTCTTGTATAGATTTTGATCATGTAGGTGTAGAATTATTGGATAAGTAATCCATTTCATGATTTAAAAGGTTGTACTGATTTATATTCCTTAGTTTAAAAAAATAAAAAGGGGGATTATTATGATGGGCATGTTTGGATGTGTTTTGAAGAAGTTAGATGATGTTTAGAAGATTTTGGGTTTTATAAATAATTTTTCCCCATGTTTTTTTCATTTGTTGTATTCATATAAAACACATAAATTTGTTAATAATTCTAATAAATAAAGAACAAAAAGATAAGAACATATTGGTTTTTCCAAAACAAATATTTGATGGACTATTCTAGACTAAGATACATAGAAAAAGATTTTATGTAGAAAGTTTATTTTATATTAGATACAAAGTTCATCAAATAAATTTTTATAAAGTTTAAATTATAGAGATTTTTTGTGGTTATAAATGTTTCCAATATCATGAGTTATGAAATAAATCATGATCCTAGAATTCATAAAATGAGGGAGAAAATAATTTTTATTTACAAAGTTCATACTATAATGTCCTAAGGAAGTTTACCATATAGAGATTAATGGATAATGGTTTATCTGAGAAGACTTTTTATTCATATATTATGAAGTTATGGTTGTTTCAGAAGATCAAATGGAAACTATTTATGAATTTTTGGAGTTAATACCCAAGAAACAACTTCTATGTATGATTACCGTTATTCATTGTTTTGAATTTTTTAAGATCTAGATATCACATCATGATTTTTCTTTGGCATTATATAGTATGTGATATTGTCTTAAGATAAATAGTCCCACATAAAGGTCATAGTAGTTCCCACTACAATGGTAACACATTAGTGCTACAAAAACATTCATAAATTTATATTATATCGTTATATTGATCCATTTGAGAGAGACAAATGATACAGGATATCATGGGTAGATACTCATATGACCTTGAGGCACCTTCTCATGGTGTAAACCCTTGTTGATTTATAGTGTATTAGATTATGATGACGAGACATGCATGTAGGAAATATACATTTATATGTGTCATTAGATGTTTCAATCTACGGATGTGTGTACGGATCCTTAAAAATTAATATTATTATCAATGGACATTATGAGTCTGGTACTTCAGTTTATTGATGAAAACTATGGTGACATATGTTTGTAGTGAAGTAAGATATGTTTAGTGCATCAGGAGTAATTTTTCATTAATTAATAATGTGAGAATTTTTTTACCTTATACTATTTAAAGGATGTTGACATCTTAGTCATTTTTGGAAATTATATAACCTTAATAAATTAATTTATATGGGATAATGTAGGAAATTTCAATTTCATGAAATTAAAATAAAGAGGCATCCAACACATAGGTTGGTGGAACCAATATCCAACCTATTTGATTAGAGATATCATGATATAGAAATTATATTAAATCGTAAGAATCCATATGAGGTTTTATATTATCTTTGAATTAACTTCTTTCTCAATGGTTTCCTTAGTGTTTTTTTAGATACTAACCTTGGACTTTAGGATACTTACCCTAATTCCACAAAGATAGAGAACTAGAGGGTCACACAATATATGTATACAGAACCTTAGTTTAAATATATTATTATTTGTTATTTAATAAGTTGAATAAATACTTTTCTTATGTGTGGTTTAGTAATTATTCTGGTTTTCTTGATTTCATATATTGCTTCACTAGTAATTAGAGAGAATATTTTATGAGCATAATATTTAATAAATATTTATTTTCTATTGAGTGAATATAATATTTATTTACTTATGGAATTAAGGTAAATGATTAAGGAGCAATGATGGGATCACCAGAATGATTGGGTTGTAGTTTTGTCTTACACACACACACCACGTCTTTGTCAATGGATTATTTCATCATTTTTTGGGGTATGAATTACTTATGAAGCTGAGCTATGGGCCATTATTTATGTTGTCATGAACGTTTTGATCATAGTTGGAATTTATTATAGATGGAATCATATTTTGAACATGTAGTTAATGCAAATAGGATGAGGACTATAGATGTTCCATGGAGTCTTCAACCTCAATGGATTGAATACCTTGAGTAGGTAATGCATCTCAACATAATTATCATACATGTTTATAGGGAGGCTAACCAAGTGGATGATTCCTTGTCCAATAAAGATGTCATGCAAATTACCACCATGTGGTCATTTAAGACCCCTGATTTTTATATTTCTCTGGTGGTGGATGACATGAGGGGGTGTCTCAGTCTTGATTATATAAACACCCTTACTCTTTATAATCTTTATACTTTATTTTTAATTATTAAATTTTGTTCTGGTCTCACCAAACCCAGAAATTCGTAGTATTTATTTACTTACTAGTGAATAATATAGTGATATTTATTATTTAAATAAATTATCATTATTCAAGGTCTAATAATTGTTGTGGAGGAATGGAAGACATATTTTAATTTTCCATTTGGATGTAATATCTATTGAAATTATTTGAATTATTAATATTTAATTATTTCAAGAATTTATCATATGTTAATAAATAATAATAGAAATACGATTATCATTATTATAGACATGGGGTTTTGCAGGGATTAAAGAAATAATAATGGTGTATATGAAATTATTATTTTCTAACAATTATAGTGTATAAAACCAATTATACAAAAATGTATAGGGTTTCCATTTTTGGGGTTCTTCATAGAGAAATTCATATATTTATCTCAAGGGCCTAGAGAGATCACATCTCCTAGGATACTGTCAAGAATGAAGAGTGATCCTCCACCACCACAAATCTCTATTATAGGGAGATCAATGAGAATCATTCTTGAAATTATTCTTGAGGAGATGAAAGATGAATGACTCAAGCATTAGGATCTACCATTATAGCACCCAAAGATCCCTAAGATAATATTATGAGGTTCATGGAGAACATGTGGATTACTGCTAGAAGGAATCTTCAATTGAATCCTAAAAAGAAATATCCATATAATGTAGAGAAATTTTTTGATTCATCAATGTATAAATAATTCAACAAAAGGTAATTATTTAATTATATAAATTTATTATAAATAAAATGTGATGATCATGTTTTCTATTTTCTTTATTTACAAATCAATTAATTTTTTATTCAATTTTATTGGTCACAATCATTATCATTGATGTAAATATAATATTAATCATCAATTATAATAAAAAATGGGTTAGGAATTCCCCATACAGTTTTTCTCATGCACATGGAACCATTAAATGTAAATAATAAATTTAATAATTATTTATAATTATTCAAATATCATTGATTTATTTATTAATTTATCATTAGTTTTGAATTCTGGTTTTATCATTATTTAATCAAAATCATGAGACCTTATCTCTTTACTCTTAATTATAAAAAATATATTAAAAAAAATTAATTTTATTAATGAATAACATTTCAATAACTCATATAGAGGTGTTGAAGATTTTGGATAAAAAACACAAGACTATATGTTTTGTATCCCATTACAACATGATGTGTATCCATTTTGAATACAGCATGAATTAATTTTTAATTAATCCTTGATGTGTAAATTTATTACATTTTGTGTGCATTTAAATGCATTATGGGATTATTGGGCCATTATGGAGCATGGTAAACGAGACTACATGTCTTGTAACATTTGTACACAATTTGAAGTCCTTTAGTCAATGATGGGTTTTGTTTTTATTACATGGCCAATGTGACTGGTAACTATGTAACAAAGTGACCACACACTATGTATCACATGTATATTTAATGTGTGCTATTTTTTTAGTTGAACAATTTCACATTGAGACCCTAGGAAGGTTCCATAGATAGAGAGTGAGAAATATAAATATCGTGTAGGTGGAAATTACACGCCATGTATATTACCAAATTAAATAAAATTAAAAATTAATATATTATACTACTCAAACATTATCAGTATGTGTTTCATGTGTCATTTATTTTACAATGTATGTTACATGTGATGGGTTGTATTTATATTACATATCTAATTAAATTTTGTGTAGCGTTCAGAACTAAATATGATGTATAAGTCATAATACAATCATTACTCTGTATGAATTGTAATATAACATTCTACATAAATACCATGTGTTACTTGTGTAATTTATTTTTCTACATGAATTCCATGAAATAATGTGATAGTTCATTTATTTCATATTCCACATGAGTAAATAGTAAAAAAAATATAGTACATGTTGGGTAGTTTGGATGGGCACTCACCGTGTTTCCTCAAATGTACAAGCTTTGTACACTTTTATTTTTAAAAAAACTTATTTAATTTGTTTAAAATTTTTATGGGTGAAAATCTCCATAATGTTTGAATGAGAATTAATATAAAATAATTCATTAATTAAAAAAGATAATTAATTTATTTAAATGTGATTTATCATAAATAAATAATGATTAGAATTGAATGTTATTTTTATTAAATGTGTAATTCATTACATGTATGTGGATTATCATAAGAATATAAAAATACATTATGTGTTATTGGTTTCTTTTAATTAATTAAATAAAATTAATTTGATGGTTGGAGAGTCATCCTTCCTCTCCTTATGAAAGGTCCTTCTTTCCCATGGTTTATTTTTTTAGACCCCTTAACCAGTCCTTTGGTTTCCCTCACCTATGCGTGAGTAAAATATTATGAAATAGATGAATCTCCCAATAAAATGGAGGCAATTAAAGATTGGATTTATGGTGAAACCAATCCCGAAGGTACATGGGTGGATAGGAGGAAAGATATATGATGAACCATTTCATGGTTCAATGTCTTTTCTCCTAGGTTGATGAATAGTTTATCATCCACCAGATAAACTAACCATTAGTAAAATTTCATGATCATTCCACTTTATTATTTTATTTTTGTCGAGTTTCAGGGTTAATTTTAGTATGGATTTTTTTATCTCACATGAATTAATTAATTAATGATCATGTAAGATAGAACTAAAATAAGATTTATTATAAATAAACATTATCGAAAACATTTTTAATTACTTAATAAAATCCACATAATATTAACAAGCATTTAATAATGATAAAATAATCTATTTACGCATATATATAAAAATCCCTCAGTTATATATACTAAGTCGGTATATCCTTCCAATACTTAATGTAAAATCAAACCATTGTTCAAAGTGCCTGACTGGGCCAAGTTAGTATTCTTTCAGTTATTAAGGAATTATAACTTAATGTTTTAGGTTTACTTAACTTAGTTCACATCAATGGTTGGCTTCCCAAGTACGAATTGGTGTAACTAAGATGAAAAGGTTGAAAAAAAAATATCCTATTTATAGATTTCAAGATTGCGGATTCCACTCAATAGATCAAGGAATTGTGAGTTAATGTAGTTGGTCATTTTATGCCAATCTAAAAACCAATAAATAACTTCTCCGGCCTAAGAATTCATTTTGAGAAGAGGAATATGGGTCCTTTCAACTATAATATCCAAGAAACATGATATTACAAATTCAATGGTAAGGGGTGTTGGTTTTTAATATAGTAGTGGGAGATTAATAAATATAATATAATATTTATTATTTAATTTTATCAGATAAAGTACTAAAATTGTAGTCTTATTTACTGTATAAATGAAAATAAATATGAATTAAAACCAATCATTGTGATCCATTATCTAGAAGAATAATCACTTCACCACCACTAACATTAAATAATTAAATGAAATTATTGAGATATTATATTCCATAAAAGGAAAAAATATGTTCTATAAGAACCTATTTTCGAATCACCTGACCAAACAGATAGAGAAGAAGAATTGTCTCTCTATGAGAAACATTTGAATGATGCTATATATGTTCAATGTTTCATGATATTATCCAAGACCAATGTGATTATAAATAAATATGATGACACAGATGTGTATAGAGTGATGTCTCACCATTTGGTTCTCTATCAATAGAAGGTAAGAAGAGGAATATCTAGATGCAAGGAAAGGGAAAGGAAGAAGTGTGTTTTGTATGTGGAAACCAAGGCCAGTAGAATAGGAAATGCATCTAGAATAAATGGGAAGATAATGGTTCATGTGTTGTTGATTTTAATCATTTAAATATCTTAAAATTTGATATTAGATACATCTTTTGTTGCTCACATATGTATCCAAAAGTAGGAACCATGTATATTTCAATATTTTCTTAGAGAGGAAGTGGATTTATAGGATGTCTATGGTGTATGGATGGCTTCTGTAACCATTGGATACAACCACATTTTATTTACATCGTGAACAATATTTGTTTAATGTTATTTTTATTATGTAATTACTATTACAAAAAACATAACAAATTTATTATGCCTATATTTAGATGATTTTGTTCAAAATTATGGGAATACAAGCTATTTTTTATAAATTCTTCATATGTTATTTGATGGAACATTTAAATAATGGTATTTATATAAAAAATTATAAAAATAAAGTATTTTAAATTGATAAAGAATCATGTTCACATGACTCATATAGCACAAAGTTGTGACATAACCATCTTGAACATGTAAATAAAACACATTTGGAAAAGCTCTGTCAAAATTGTTACTTAGACTTTTTAAGCTAAAACTATTTGATACTTATCACTATTTTTTCCAAGGAAAATTAACAAACCACTATTCTATGGATAATTTTAGAGGGCCACAGAGTTTCTAGGATTGGTATACACTAATTTGTGTAGACCATTTCTAGTAGAAGCTAGAGGTGGGAATTTGTATTTCATAATTTTTATTGAATACTTGAGTAAATATGGATATGTATACATGAAGATCTATAAGTATGAGTCCTCTTATATATTCAAATAATTCAAGAATGAATTATAGAATAAACATGTATTTATTAAATGGAATCGTTGATCTCATCGAGGTGGTAATGAACTTAACCAAAAGTTTTTCAAATTTTTATGGTTTTTTGGGATTCTTTCTCAACTCACTCCACTTTACACTCTATAGTGGAATGGTGTCTGTGAAAGTAGGAACCATACATTTCTAGACATGTTAAGCTCGATGATGAGTCATAGAGATCTTACATTATCCTTTTGGGGATATGTATTAAATCTTTTGGAATACACACATAACTGATAACCAAATAAAGTAAAAAATGGAGTTCTATTTGAGTTATGGAGTGAAAAAAACATTTTTTTCACATACATATGTTTTAGGTTATGAGGTGTTTTTAAGGATATCTTAGGCAAAAAACATCCAATCTTGGACACAAAGAGTATCTATATATGGGGTGTTAAATAAAAATTGTGAAATGCCTATACAACCATTCATATAAGAAATTTGTTGTCACCAAAAAATCCATATTTACTTATAGGGAGAATATCCTCAAGAAGGATAGTGGGATAATGATTGACTTTGATTAAGTTGATGCTAAAAATATATAAGAGTTGGTATCGGAATAGATTCCATAGGTCCCTCTGGAAAAAGGTGTTTCTAAAAAACAAGTATTCTATTGGAGCACCAATTAGGTAAGAGAATTAGAGATATGATTTTCTTGTCATAAAATATAGTGTCTCATTATTTATGGAAAATAATGAAACTCTATCCTAAAAATAGGAATTAAATAGCATTGAAGATTCAATATGGAAATAATCCATTAATTATAAAATAAATTATATGTATTAGAACCAGGGTTGGGTTCTAGTCGATCACCAATTAATGTAAACCCTATTGGGTGAAAATGGGAATTCAAGTGAAAACTTAACATGAAAGGTAAAGTAAATACTTATAGTACAAGGTTAGTGTCTAAAGGATTTAAACAACATAAAGGAATTGATTACAAATAAACCTTTTCTCTAGCTTAAATGTTTAAATCCATCATAATTATAATTGTTATATCTACTTACCATGGCTATGAAATTTGACAGATGGATTTTAAAATACTTTTAATTAATGGGAACCTTTAGGAATATGTACATATAAAATAACCAGAAGGTTTTTTGAATATAGGTTACTCCAAAATGATATAGAAATTACAAAGATCAATTTATGGATTTACGAAATCACCTAGGTCATGAAACAATTGGTTTGATGAAGCTATAATAGAATTTGGTTTCCTTAAGAACCAATATGAGCCATGTGTTTACAAGAATTTTAGTGGTAATGTGATTCTTATTCTATTATTATATGTTGATGAAATTTTACATATTGGAAACTACCTAACAGTCTTATATTATTTTTAGGATTAGTTAAAGAAATGATTCTCTATGAAGGACTTGGTTGAAGGAGCCTATATTATAGGGACCCAGATCATTCTTCGTAGATCTAAGAGGATCCATGGAATAATTTAAGGTATATAAATTAACTAGATACTAAATATATTTTTTATGGAATAGTATAATACGAGATTGGTTCTAGTTCCACATGGTATATATCATTCTAAGAAAATGTTTCCTCAAACACAAAATGATAAAGATATAATGAGTAATATATTACACACTTTGATGATATGATAAATAATGTATGCCACATTATGTAAGAGATTTTATGTTGCCTATGATTTGTTTATAGTAAGCATATATCAAGATAATATAGGTGAACAAAATTAGTCTACTTTTAATGATATCCTTATGTATTTGAGAAGAACTAAAGAAATATTCATTGTGTATGGAAGAGGCAAGGAGCTAGTAATCATAGGTTATATTGATGTTATTTTTTATATAGATTATAATGATATTAATTCACATTTAAGATATATTTTCACTCTCAATAGAGGATGCGTGAGTTGGAAGAATTCACAACAACTAGTTAACGTCAATTCTATAGTAGTGTCAATGTATATAGGGGATTTTGATAAAGCCAAATTAGTAATTTGTTATAAAACATTCTAAAAGAGAATGATGTGGTATCTACAAGTAAATAAATTATCACATTACATTATGATAATACTATAGTAAAGGTTCTTTCAAAAAAAGCATGGTCATACCAACAAACAAAGTACATAATCTTGAAGTGTCATCTATTGAGGGATTCTTCTCAAATTAGTGAAGTTGAATTAAGGAGATTTTTAATGCATGAAAACATAGTATATCTCTTGACTATAAAATTATCTTAGTAGAATCATGAGTATCATTATAGAGCAATCAAACTATAGTTTGTTAGTAATTGGCTCTAGTGAAAGTGAGATTCTATTGGAGTTGGTACCCTAGATGTCACTTCTATGTACTCTAAAATTACATGTATTCATAGTTTTGAATAATTATTAACTATTTATCAAATAATTATTTTTATTCTTCTTGGAATAGTATGTGATAATGTCCTAAATTTGAATATCACATTGAAAGGTTATAGTAGTTCCATACTATGAAGAGAACCCAAAAGTTCTATGATATCATTATTATTATATATATATATATATATTCTATAAATAGATGAAATCATTTATGGGTAAAACATGATACATGATTTCGAGGGTGCAGACTCATAAAACATTGAGGAACCTTCTCATGGTGTACAACCATTATAATTTATTGTATAAGAGATTTTGAGAACAAGACTCGTGAGTAGGAAATCCACATGTATATATGTCATTGGGTATTCCTATATATGGATGTGTCTATTGATCCTTATATATTAATAATATTATTAATTGATATTATGAGTCATATACTTTGAATTATTGAAAAAAATGATAACATATGTTTACAGTGAAGTAGGATACGTTTGGTGTGTCATGAGTAACGTTTCATTGATGAATTTTGGGAGAAAGGATTTTTACTTTTTGTTCATTAATGGAAGTTGATATATATTGATCTGTGAATAAAATGATATAGCCTAAATAAATACATAGTCATAGTGTACTGTAGGAACACTCAATTTTTAAAAATTCAATGAAAGAGACATCGAGCATGTAACACCTATATGTTTTTCAGAAATAATTTATTCAAATAATATTTATTCTTCTCTAGCCTTCCTTTCAGGAAATCGTGAGTTTAAAAAACCATGAGATGCACTTAAAATAAAATTATCGTTATTTCTTGGCAGTTATGTTAGTGGGAATAATTATAACTAACTAATGAAAATACATTATGAATTCATTAGATATTAATTATTTATGAAAAATAAAAATCTAGTAGATATTTAAATTTTTCAGTGAAATAAATTTTGTAATGAAATTAATGATATATTTTATAAATTCATCCACTGGATATTTTAGTCATAAGGAATGAATAAAACCATATTTTATGTATATGATTGTATTTTTTTAGGATAATTTTACAACTTTGAGTGGGGAACCCATTTTAAATTAAGATTTCGACACATTAATAATTTATATATGATAAAATAAAAATTTTATTATTATGTGAGATAAAAAAATATACTCTGTATAAATTTCTAATATTTTTCTGATAACTTTAATGCTTCGATGAATAGTAAACATACGGTAAATTTTAATTAAAAACAACTTTTTTTCGTCGAGATAATTTATATGGTTAAATTATAATATTTAATCTTTTTAAATTATAAATATAGAATATATTTACCATTTAATATAATGTATTCCATTAGAATTAATTTTACATTAAATTCATAGGTAAAAACATTTCAATCTTTTGCAAAGTTTTAACTTTAAAAAACCATTTTCTCATTTCAACAAAGGGATTAATTTTAAATTAATTGCATCAACTTATGTGTTTTCAATTTGGAAAAATGGATTTCATTTTTGTAATCAAAAGGCCCAAATTGTTCGAATAGTTACATTTTAATATTTTGACATTATGAATAGTAACATAAATATTTATTTTATTTACCATGGTTAAAATGTACAACTTGTAAATAAGGGTAAAAATAATATATTAATAATATAAAACTACCCTAAAATATATCTTTATTCTATTGGATGAGATATCTCAGACTATGTGAATCCTTGGGTCAATTTTGTGACCCCATGGATTCTCCTGGATGTGAAAATGAAATTTTATAATAATTAATTTATTTGAAAGATAATTATAACCTAAACATATATATTTTACTAAATAGATTTTAACATAGGGTTATGTAACTGATCTCCATATATATAAATATTAATTATAAAGTTAAAAATATTTCCTACATCATGGTAGTTTATTTATAATTTTTAGATATTAGATAAATATATTTATTTATGATATAATTATGATGTATTGATTACCTCATTAATGAATGATTCAAATAAATGAACTTACAAATATTAAAAAACTGTAATTTGATTATTTTGATATCATAAACGTATTTTTTGGATGATACTGAAATATTATTTTTAAATAATGCCTCAGTTTTGAATTAATCATGTTGTTATGAATTTTTAAAAAGTAAAGTATGAATTGTTTCTAAAAATGAAAAAATTCATAGCTTAAAACATAAAATAGTTTATTAAATGATATTTATTTCAGAAAAATAATATTTATAAAAATAGTTAATATAAGTCCAAATATGTCATAAATAACATTTTTTGGTTGTTTTACATGATATGTTAATTACTTTAACCCACAATGTGTAAATAACAAGATATCAAGGTTAAATTAAAAGGATAAAATAATGGTTAAACCTAAAAGACAAGGATATAAAAAATATTATGAACTATTATAAAAAATATTGGATGATGGGTATTCGAAACAAAATCATCTTATAATTTAATTAAATAAGATTTGGACTATTTTTAGTTGAAATTAAATTTATAATAAAATAAAATCTTGATAAATTCCTAAACTGTCCCTCTCCACTCTTATAAAAGGGCACACATTCCCTCTCCTCTGTACTCCATTTTGATTCTTAAAAATCAATAAAACTAATCCCATTTCTCTTCTAAAGTTCTCTATTTACATTCTATATGTTATGGTCTTTTTAAAAGACCAACTCTAGTTCCGTAAGAGAAAATTTAAAGGAGGCACATTGAGGAAGTGGTAATCTATTCTACTAATTCTTTCAAATTTATTTATTCATATACTTCATATTCATTAGTTGTTTCATTATAATGTAATAACATCATTATCACTAATATTCATATATTTTATAATAAATATTAAAGAACCCAATTTTACCTTCTACCATCCTACAAAAAACAAAAAAACGTGTGTGCGTACGTACGACTTATGGTCTCCACGCCGTGGTGTAATCTGTTTTTCACCACCACCTAATTCGATGGGTATAATTATATAACTAAAAACTATATATTATTATTTTAACTTGTTACTAATTATCAATTACAATTAACCATCCACTTTATTACCATTTAGTAATTATGGGAACAAAATCGTTGCTTGTGCATACATACGGCTTACCATCTCCACGGTGCGATGTGATTTATTCTACACAGTATTCATTAAAAAATGATTATATACATGAATTAAATGTATAAATATGATTTAAGAAAATGGACCTTCTTTTCAGGTATGTTTTCCCTTTTTCTGTAGTTTGCGAGAAAAGAGAAGTTTTTGGTAATTTTTGATGTACACGCTGTGTAATTTATGAGTACACGCCGTGTACTTCCTTGCCGCTAAAGGTCATGTGCCATCCGTGTAGGGGACACACACACGGCCGTGTAAGGGTGTATGGAGGATTCTTAAAGCAGAGTATATAAAAGGCGAGTACATGTCGTGAACTCCAAAATTACACGCCATGTATTTTTTTTTTCATTAAATGCACCGGGGTCACATCTAACCCTAGAAGCATCTTATTCTAGGTCTCGTTCATCCAAGAGAAACTGTACGGAACCGAAACTTCTCTGAGCCCCCGAGCCTCCTTCTGTTCTCTGAATCGACCATCGTAGATTGCGTTAGAACCGCAGTAGTAAGGTCTTCCTTCTTCTTGATTTTCATTTCATGATCTTCCCTCTTTCTCATGTTATCGTGGGTTGAACTTTTTATGATTTTTCGTATATCTATGATGTTATAAGGAGTTTCAAGCCTCTTAGTTCAAGTATATTGATATCCTAGCACCAAGGTAGGTGGTTTGTGCCTTTTCATTGAATGTAGTTGAATATAATGTGAAAATTCCACCAATACCCTTGAACGGGGTATTGTGTGTTTATAGTTTTACCCATGTTATATGACTTCCATGCTTGTATGCCTGTATAGAGGATGTTTGAATATGAATTTGGTTGAACTGCTATTCTTTGGAGGTTCTTCCCACGCACGTTCTATTTATGACCGTTTGGTCCTGTTTTGCCTTGGCTGGTTTGTCTGTTTCCATGCCAGTTCATTAGGATGGAGAAATGTTTTTCTGACATTCTTGATATGTTGTAGAACTATTTAGCCAAGTAGTTATGTTAGTATACCATGGCCATATTGTATTTCGGTGTTGTTATCTGACACAGGGGTGAGAGAGCCGGGTGTAGTAGACTATAAGGGGATAAACCAAATGAGCTTCCTCAGAGAGTCTAAGAGCTTTAGGCTGTACGAGGGTTGACCGAGTGAGCTTCCTCAGATATCCTAGGATTACTTTGGTCAAGAGAGGTATAGACTGCGAGAGATTTGTCAGAAAGTCCTTGACTGATTTACACTGTACGTGGATAGACCATGTGAGCTTTCTCAGAGAGTCTATATTTTGTTTGTTTGAATGACCTGATTACCATAGGCTATAGGAGGGATTGACTGTGTGAGCTTCCTTAGAGATTATATGAACTACCTAGGATATAAGGGGAATTAACCTAGTGTTCTTCCTCATAGATTCCTCGACCTTGGGGCTATAAGGGGAATTGACTGTGTGAGCTTCCTTAGAGAGTTCCTGACTACCCTAGACTATAAGGGGAGTGGACTGCATGTTCCTCCTTAGAGAGTATTTATAATTCCGTATGACCAAACTAGAGGGGTTAAGCTGAGTGCACTTCCCAGAGGGTTATTGGTACTTGTTAGGTAGGACCAGAGGGAATGGATCTGAGTACTTCCAAAAGGTTACCTGTTGTGATTTTCTATTTGTTAGCTGTTTCTTTACTTTGGAACTATGGATTGTTTAATAATCAGCATGTTCTTGTTTACTATTTTCTATACTTTTACCTGCCATATATTCACTGACAATTAGGAATAGATCTTTGAGTGGCTGCATACTGCGATTTAGTCTCACACCTTATTTGGGTCATGATTTTTTTTAAAAGGTTGGGGCCGAAGCCTCATTTATTATTAAAGGAAAGCAAAGACCTCTTTTAACTGGGTAGAGGGAGACCCATTATATAGCCTGAAGGCTTAGTGGGCATTTATCCCATTACATGGCCTTTAGACCCATTTTTTTGGCCCGAAGCCCATTCTGTGAATAGTACTGCTACAGTACCTGCACTGCTACAGTGCTGCACAGTACCCGCCGCCGCTACAATGCCCTGTCGCCGCAACAGTGCTTGTCGTTGCTACAGTACGCCGCTACTGCAGTACTTCTACAGTACCTGCGCACAATGGGTTTTGAACCCCCATTTTTCATGTAGATTTAAGGGGTGCTTACCACTAAGCCAAACCCCAACTACTGGGTCATGATTTTGGGCCCAAACAGACTATATTTTTGCAGGTATAGACAAGGGCAGGCGCCCTTCGACTTCAAGTACTTGACTTACTATGGAGCAGGAGAGCATGGGACCAAGCTTAGGATTGTGATGCAGAGGAGCTATTTATCTTTATTTTGTACATGTTTTTAGTACTACTTGTATTTCCATCATTGTGACTTGTTTGGATTCTTTCCTAGACATATGTATCATGAATATATATATATATGCACTTGTTGTTTGTCATATTTAGTCTTTCACTGTTCACTTGTGTATGGATTGTTTACTACTTCCGCTATTGTTTACTGTTTTCTCTTCCACTGTGTACTCTTCTAAAGAGGGCATAGTTTCCCCACTATCACACCCAAGGCACTTGTAGCATCTGGCGTTTGGGGATATGAACTTGAGGCCATGTAATCAACCGGGTATGGGGCGCCTCTGGGTGGCTTTCAGAACCTGGACGTTACAAAGGGGTATCAGAAGAATTATTTTCTCTTGAAATACTGTTGGAGCCTTAGTCGGGGATAGGATAAAATAAGTACTTGGTAATAAGTTGTTCCTAGGAGTAGCTAACCCATGTACAGGGAAGATCCCTGCTACCTTTTTTATAGCAATTTTACTAGTTTGAAAATTTTGCAGTTGATTTGATTTCATTGTTGGTTGATTCACAAGCATTGTGTTGTTACTGTTTTTGTTATTGCGGTTCTATTTCTATCAAAACCCGATCAGATGATGGTATGCCATCACATGCATTATATAGGCACTTTTTAGAAATCACATTCCATGCATTCTATCCATGCCATCTAGGATTCATTAGCGATTGCATGTTGTTGTGATAGACGTTGTGTATATTATGCATGCTGTTGTGATAGATGCTTTGATAGAATCCATGTTGTTTGGTAGGGAATTTGTTTGTATAGTTCATTTATTATATGGAGGCCAAACTTTGGTTTTTGAGGTGTTATGGGCCCTCATAGACCTGAATTTGGTGGATCATTGCTTGTTTTCCTTGTTTTAAATTGTATAAGAAGCCAAACCTTGATTCGTGGGGAGTATGGGCCCTCACAAATTAGAATTTGGCACCATAACTCTTGTTTTTTCGGTGTTTTCTGGGTTCCGTTGCAGTTATGAGACTATTGTCCAGAAAAACCCAGAATACACGGCATGTACCTTATGAATACATGTCGTGTAGTTTATAGTCGTTCCACTGACTTTGTGGGCAGGGACACGGGGTTGTGAAAATTCTTATAAAAACAGGTCGTGTACTAGTTTAGCACATTGTGTAGTATGAAATAGGTACCCCATCCATGTCATGAACAACACGGGTCATGTTATCTTTTCACATACACGCCGTGTCTGAATTTTACACACCCTGTAGAATGACCTGAGTATCCATCCATGTCACGAACAACACAGGTCATGGAATTCCTTCAAGTGCACGCCATGTCCCCGTGGAACACACCGTGTATAGTTAACCATAGAGATGACCGTGTAACTAACAACACGGGTCAGTGTTACCTTTCTCATACATGCCGTGTTCATCGGTAACACGCCGTGTAGTGTTAACTGTGTGTCATGCCATGTCGCTAACAACACAGGCTATGTAAGGCATGTCTAATACACACCATGACTTCCTTGAACACGTTGTGTAGTTTTTTCTTTAGAGGAGCTATGTGGCTTAACCGTGTATAAGGACTATGGAAGGGAAGAGGATTGAAGTACATGCCATGTGTTCGGGGAACACGTCGTGTATTTAGGGTGTTACATAACCAGTTTAGGAAAAAGTAAATGCCCATATGAATGGCTTAAGGGAACACGCTGTTTAGGAAAAGTACACGCCATGTAGTCATGTTTTGAAAAAATTGAATGAATTATTTCTTTTGTTCCCTTCTTGTCCTTCCAGTTTTCAGTTTTGATAATCTCAAATCTAAGGTGTGCATTTGAACTTGAAGAGTCATGCCATTGAGATGTCCTCCGGTTGACTGCCAGTTGCAGGGCAGTGATCAGACCCCTCGATATGGCTAATCAGGGACTTCCTATGGATCCTCCTATTATTCCATCCTTGGTACCAACAGTTATACCAGTTGCAGGTGCTGATATGCAGTTTAGTGAGGTTTTTCTAAGGATGATGTAGACCTTATAGGGAGTGCATCCTCCTTCCCCGTCGATGGCCGATTTGACGTGGGTTTTCCAGCAGCAGCAATTTCCCACCTTCTCAGGGGAAGGAGGACCTCAGGCTACAGAGTCATGGATCAATGCCACACTGATGACCTTCAATAATCTCGAGGTACCACTAAAGAGGAGTGTGAAGATCACAACCTACATGCTCTGAGAATCTACCAAGAAGAGGTGGGATGTCATCTCTCAGGCGAGATGCCGCCTGAATATGGATTGGGAGGAGTTTCAGCGTATCATAAATGATTACGTCTACCCGAAGACTTTGAAGGCCAACCGAGACTGGGAGTTCATGAGATTAGAGCAGAGTACTCTTTATATGATAGATTATTCATCTAATTTCATGGAGCAGCATCATTTCACACATATCCTAGCAGGGGATGAGTTTTTTCTAGCTAGGAAGTTTGAGGATGGTCTTAGGCAGGAGATCTGTTACCAGGTGAACATCTTCAGGTTGACTTTGATATCCTCTATTATCAACCAGGCACTGATCACAGAGCGCAATCTGAGGGATTATGAAGCAGTGTGCCCAGGCGGTTTGACATCCCATGTTAGTATTCCTCCTCCTGATAGCAGGAAGTGCCACAGGGAGTCTGCTCAAGGAGATCAGATTAGGCAGGATGTACATTCTGGTAGCCACGTGGTGTGCTACCAGTGTGGGGGAGCAGGCATACGAGGCCATGTTTCCCGAGAGTCCCAATGGACTACCGATCTGTTGGAAGGATGGGCCATCTCTAGCATTTCTGTTGGTTTTTCCCTCTAGAATCCGGAGACAGGGGTTCTTCTATGACTCCGTGTTTGGGAGCATCACCACCAGTTTCTCACCAGTCAGGGAACTAGAGTTCTTCCTGCCATTCAAGATGAGTTGGAGGTTGTGGATAGGGTGGTCAGTCGTCAGTCTATCAGCGAGAGTAGGGCGGATCAGCTTAGAGCAGTCAGGCAGGGTCACAGGGTCGTGGAGCAGGCCATAATTTTTCAATGGAGCAGACCCAGCATGAGATAGTTTCCAGAAGTTAAACTGTTCAAGGTATGATCTTAGTAGCCTTAGTTTTAACATCTTCTATATTTGACAAAAGTTATTCCCATATATTTATCTTTGTTTCTATTATGGAAAGCATTGGGCTCTTTATCATTTCTTTTGCTGACATGTTGACACTAGACACAATGTTGGGAATGAGGAAATATAGTGTACATCAGTGCACAGAGTGCCCTCTTGAGGTTGCAGGGTGTCCCTTCTTATGGGACCTATATGTCCTAAAGATGACGAGCTATGATGTCATTCTTGGAATGGACTGTTTAGTCCCCTTCTAGGCAGTCATCGACTGCTACTTTGGAAGGGTGAGTTTTATATCACCAGAGGGTGGAACATTTCTTCATCGGGGTGAGTGGGATGTCCAGGTGAGTCAAGCAGGACCCGAGCATCACGGACTAAGAGAAGTTACAACCCAGATTGATAGTCTATATATGGATGACCAGGGGACTTCACAGTTATACTTTCATCCAGTGGTGTTTCATTTTAGGGAAGTATTCTTAGAAAAATTTTCAAGAGTTCCTCCGGAGCGTGATGTAGACTTTTCTGTTGAGCTTGTGCCATGAGTGGCACCGGTGTCCATTCCTCCTTATAGGATGGCTACACCTGAGTTGAAGGAGCTCAAGAAGTAGTTGGAGGAGTTGCAGGAAAAGGGTTTCATTTGGCCTAGTACTTCTCCTTGGGGTTCCCCTATTCTGTTTGTGAAGAAGGAAGACGACACCCTTAGGCTTTGTGCAGATTATAAGAAACTGAACCAGTTGACGGTCAAGAACCAATATCCCTTGCCTAGGATTGATGATCTCATCGATCATCTTCGAGGAGCCAGGGTGTTCTCAAAGATCGAATTGAGGTTTGGTTATCATCAATTTCATGTTAGACCACCTGGTATACCTCTCACATCCTTCCAGAGTAGGTATGGTCTATATGAGTACAGAGTTATGTTGTTCGGTCTCACGAACGCACCTACAGTTTTCATGGCATTGATGAACCGAGTGTTCCATCCATACATGGATTCCTTCATGGTGGTTTTCATGGACGAAATCTTGGTGTAATCTCACACTCAACATGACCATGCCACCCATCTTAAGATCATTTTGAGTACCCTGATAGAGCATCATTTATATGCTACACTCTTGAAATGCCACTTTTTGATGGATTAGATTCACTTCTTGGGTCATGTTATCTCAGAGACAAGAGTATCAATAGACCCAGAGAAAGTGAGGGAAGTAGTTTCCAAAGAGCAGCTGAAGAACGTCTTTGAGGTAAGAAGTTTCTTAGGGCTGTCAGGATACTACAGACGCTTTATACTAGACCTTTTGTGCTTGGCATCACCGCTGATGGGTTTGAATAAGAAGGGTGAAAAGTTCTTATGGTCAGATCCATGTGAGTCAACCATTCAGGAGTAGAAATAGAGGTTGACTTCAGCACTGATACTAGTCTTTCCAGAGCCAGGAAAGAGATACACTATCTACTGTGATGCTTTAAGTATCGGGATGGGAGCAGTGCTGATGCCGGGAGAGGGAGTTGTTGCATATAGGTCTCGGTAGTTGAGGCCACATGAGAGGAATTACCTGACACATGAGCTTGATTTGGTGGCTATTATTCATGACTTATGTTGTGGAATACATTATCTTTTGGGTGATCATTTTATGGTTTTCACCAACCAAAAAAGTCTGAAGTACATCTTCACTCAGCGTGATCTGAATATGAGACAACGCAGGTGGGTTGATTATCTTTAGTCTTTTGACATTGAGATTTCCTATATACCTGGGAAAGGCAATGCAGTGGCAGATGTGTTGAGAAGGATAAATCAGATATAGGAAGTTCAAGAGGCCAGTAGTGAGTGGAAGCTTATGCCTTTATTCTCTAAGATGCATTTGGTGGTGCATGATAAATAGGGGAACACTTTTATATCTTCTTTAGCTGTTACCTCTACTCTTCTCGATCAGGTAAAGATGAGGAAGATAACAGAATCAGAAGGGCTAGTCCTATGGGAGTGTGTATCAGTAGAGGTCCCTCTTCCTAGATGTACATAAGGCGAGGATGATATCTTTTATTCCATGGATGCGTATGGGTGCTAGCAGACATATGCGAGGAGCTGATGTGGTATTTTCATTCCTCAGTTTGGGCAGTTCATCGTGACATCACCAAGTTGTATCATGATCTACACCTCCAGTATTGGTGGATAGGTATGAAGAGAGATGTTGCTGGTTTTGTCATCAGGTGTTCCACTTGTCAGCAGGTGAAAGCGAAGCATTAGCGACCAGTAGGTATTTTTCACCAGTTACCCATTCCGGAGTAGATGTGGATTGATGTCACTATGGACTTCGTGACCGGTTTACCAAGGTCACCTCGAGGGAATGATGTTGTTTGGGTTGTCATCGACAGGCTTACGACGGTTTCTCACTTATTGACAATCAAGGATACCTTTAGTGTTGATTAACGGGGAAGGTTGTACATCCGAGATATTGTACATCTACATGGATTTCCACACTCCATTGCTTCAGATAGGGATGCACGTTTTAATTATCAGGTCTTGAAGGGGATTCAGAAGGCTTTGGGTACACAGGTTCTTTTGAGTACATCATACCATCCCCAGACAGATGGCCAATCCAAGAGAACGATTCAGGTGCTTGAGGATATGCTCTGAGAATGAATTATGGACTTTGGAGGTTTTTGGGAGAAACATATAAATCTTGTGAAGTTTTCCTACAATAATAGTTTTCAAGCAACTATTCATATATCACCTTATGAGGCTTTTTACGGTGGGCCATTCCGATCACCCTTATGTTGGCTAGAGACAAGAGAGGCAGATTTTCTGGGATCTCGTCTTGTCTAGGAGACCACAGAGTAGATAGAGTAAATTTGGAAGAGGACGGATACTACACAGTCTTGGCAGAATTCTTATACTGATCAGCGAAGGTGACCTCTGGAGTTCAAGGTCGGGGATCATGTTTTTCTACGTGTCACTCCAAGGATGGGGCACAAGAGGATTATGAGATAGGGTAAGCTTTCACCGAGGTACGTCAGGCCGTTTGAGGTGTTGGAGAGAGTTGGGATGGTTTCCTATCTATTGCAGTTACCTTAGAGGAACTAGGCTATGCATGACTTCTTCCACGTTTCTCAGCTCCGACGTTACTTTTCATACCCGTGTCATGATTTCCAACCCGAGGAAGTCAAGTTGGAGGTGGATGCATCTTTTGAGGAGCATCTTATACAGATTTTAGATCTCGGTAAAAAGGTTCTATGTGGACGGTCTGTTCCTCTGGTATGGTTGCTATGACAGCATGGGCGAGTGAAAGATGAGACATGGGAGATGGAGGCTGATGTACGTGAATAGTGGTCGGAGCTGTTCGGGGTTTCTTCTTCTATGCTGCGTTAGGGAAATTCGGGGACTAAATTCATTATGGGGGGAGGCATGTAAGAACCTGGACCATATTTTCAGGTATGTTTTTCCTTTTTCTGGAGTTTTTGAGAAAAGGGGAGTTTCTGGATATTTTTGATGTACACACAGTGTACATTATGAGTACACGCTGTGTACTTCCTTGCCACTGAAGGCTATGTGTTGGCCATGTAGGGGCCACACACACGGCCGTTTAAGGGTGTTTGGAGGCCGCTTAAAGCGGAATACTGAAAAGGTGAGTACACGCTGTGTACTGCAAAATTATATGATGTGTATTTTGTTTTTTTCATTAAATGCACTAGGGTCGCATCTAACCCCCAGAAGTGTCTTCTTCTAGGTCTCGTTTGACTAAGAGAAACTATATGATGCTGAAACTTCTCAGAGCCCCCAAGCCTCCATTTGTTCTCTGAATCGACTGTCGTCGATTGCATTAGAACTGAAGCGGTAATCTCTTCCTTCTTCTTGAGTTTCATTCCATGATTTTCCCTCTCTCTCAAGTTATCGTGGGTTGAATGTTTTATTCGTTTTATTATATCTACGACGTTACAAGGAGTTTCAAACCTAGTGGTTGAAGTATATCGATCTCCTAGCACCTAGGTAGGTGGTTTGTTCCTTTCCATTGAAATTCCTTGAATATTATGTGAAAACTACACCAATACACTTGAATGAGGTATTCTGTGTTTACCGTTTTACCCTTGTTTATGCTTTCCGTGCTCGTATGCCTGTATAGAGGATGTTTGAATATGATTATGGTTGAACTGCTGTGCTTTGGAGGTTCTTCCAACGCACGTTCTATTTATGACCATTTGGCCCTGTTTTTCCTTGGATCCTTTGTTTGTTTCCATGCATGTTGTTTAGGATGAAAAAATGTATTTCTGACTTGCTTGATATGCTGTAGAACTGTTTATAAAAGTATCTCTGTAAGTATACCTTGGCCATATTTTATTTCTATGCCATTATCCTATACAGGGCTGAGAGAACCGAGTGTAGTAGACTATAAGGGGATAGACCGAGTGAGATTCCACAGAGAGTCTTGGAGATTTAGGCTATACATGGGTGATTCTCGCTCAAATTTACCCAAGATATGATGGTAGAACAGTCCTTGTAGTCTATCTTGGGTTGTTGAATCCACAGAGACCTAAGAAGTAACTTATAGACACGCACATTCTAAGGATTATTTTTGGATATGAAGTGTCCAAATTGGGTTGATTTTAGATGGGTTTAAAAGATAACTAACAGATTTAAGTGAATTCAATTTAAAAGAACGAGTTGATCCTAGGTTATCGCTCGGGGTGGATTGGATGAATTACTTTTTTAATGATTTCAATTTCTTATAATTGAGATGGATTCATTTAAGAAGATCAAACGAAATCATCACTTACTGGTTTAATGCCTACACACTCTAATACTAATCACCTATACACTTGAAGGATCAAATTTTTGATCACTCCAAGGTAGAGGTTCGTATTAACACTTGAAATGTGTGACCTTAAATTCAATAAGGACGAAGATGTTTTAAAATCATCAAATAAAAATCTCATTTAAAAGAAGTGATTAGCCATTAATGGAGTGATAAATAGAATCCAATCCAGACCATTTCTACTCCCTTGGATCAACCCATAAAATATTTATCCCTCCATTGATGACATGTCTTCAACGGAAGCGGGAAGTAGACTTACAAGGGTGTAATTGAAGAAGTAAAAACAACAACAACAAAAAAGATCACTCCTCCGTTGTGTGATAAATATCACAAAGTATGGTGTAAATAAATTCACACCTTGAACCAACGGTATAAACGTGATATGTATAATAACAGAATAAGTGTAAATAAAGATCTTTTATTAAGAAACTAAGGTGAATTAAACAACTTACATGGGGAAGAAATGTGATTACATACACAAAGCGGCAGCATAACACTACAATGAAACCAAGCACCAAAGATCCTAAATCCTCCAACACCACTAAATTAAATAGCAATTTTTGAGCCCTTGGGTCGAGCCTCCAATAGTACAAAGCATCTCAATTAATTTTGGTAGGCCATAGGTGGTGGAAAGCTTGTGGAATTTGGACTTTTCCACATTTGACCCGAGGTGGAAGCCATCTTTCATCCACCGAACATACGCATTTGAAAGACCTTCTAGATAGCAGAATCAGAGTGGTCCATAGAAGAAGAAAATAGAGATCCATATGTATTCTAGCCGTCTGTAAAACTTGGGCCCATTTGGAGTTTATATGCCGAGACATGATCAAATTAGTGCAATATGTTTCTGGGCTGCAGAATCTGGCCCAGAATTTTATTGCTAACTTAGGACGCCTAAATGGCCACCATGAAAGCAGAATTAGAATTATATCTTGAAGGGTTATTTGTTCCTATACATTTCTTATAGTATCCCACGAAATTTGGGATTAATTGGGCCTGTATGTTGGGCCCCACAGTCTCATCAGTGGGCTGGTGTCCAATCTGCCTTCTCCAGAATTTCTTCCTTTCATTGCCAAATATCTCCATCTTCTTCCATGAATTATCCATTGATCCCTGAATGAAACATGTACATATTGGAGTGTATATCAATTTCCAAAAATATCAAATTAAAATATGTATAATCAGATGAATCATTGGTTACTTCAAATGATGTTAAAAAATGTACCACATAATAGTGCATTTTAAGAAGTTATTACAATCATAATGTGAAATGATGTTCAAAGTGTAAAATGCACTAAAATGGTGTTTATGAACAATAAATAACATTAATATTATATATATTAACAATTAATATTATCCTCATTTAGTGGCTAATCACCTCCCCCCCCCCCCAACTTGAGTTTTGCTAGTCCCGAGCATAATATATCTCAACAATATGAAATTCAAATTCCCTTTTCCAAAAAAATTTTAATAAACAATGATCACCAAAAAAACTTATACCAAAAAATCATGAAACCCATAAAAATATTTTAATACAAGATAGTTTCATAAGCAGATCTCAATCCCAAGACCATTCCTTTGTTCAAATTCATTGCCATATTTCATCCAATATCAATTAATTATGAAGATGTGTTGTGCATCACAATAGACATGGGGGTTCATCATTATTCAAGGGGGAAATTACGGAAGAGCTAGGTGGAATTACATTTCAATATTAAGATGAGTATTCATTTTTTTGTATAATTTTTTTTGTTTTTTTGTTGTTTTTTTTGTTTTTTCAATTTTTCCATGGTAATTGAAATTGCACTCAAAAGGGTCAACCCCTGTAGCGAGACTTTGCCGATGACTCCCAGGCTCAAAGACCTTAGGGAATCAAGTGAATCCCACATACTCAGGAATCATCTCGAGTTAACTCAGTCAAAAACAAATTCAAATTACCAAAAATAGAAATAAAATTACTAACTCTAGGCCAGACAACTATGGATTCATGATCCCCAAGTGCCGAAAGCCACGCATTAGGTCATTTCATTGCTCTACGCGCATTTTTTTTTTTTGAATACTCATATTAAACTAAAATGATCACCAAAACTATTCTATTTATTTAGGGGACCCCATGAACTCAAACTAATGCCCCACTATCCAAAGGACGTGCATTGTGATCTTTTTTTATTTGGATGAAAATATAAACAGTGAAATATCACATTGGACAACCACACTTTGCAAAATCTATGCTCATGAAATTATACAAGGATTAAAATCAGAATCAGGGCATGCTAAATTATTTGATATTTAGTTTCAAAGTGTGCAATGTGTATTACCATGTTCAAAGTTAAATAAGTTTTTCCTTCCATTTACACTTTTTTTTTCAAATCATTCATTTTTTTTGACACAAAAGCATTTTTTATTTCATCTCCCCCAAACATAAAATAACACTATCCCTAGTGTTTAAAGAAATGAAAATTTATAAGGGGGTATAGGAAGATAATGGAAGTTCAAAAAGGAAATTGAAACTGAGGATAATGGAATGAAATCACCTGGTAGTTGAAGTTGAAGTTCTTACTCCTCTAATTTAGTCCTTTGATATCCATGTCGCTTGCAGAGTTTCCTTAGTGGAAAAAGGAAAACAAACAAACAAAACAAAATATTATATATATATATATAAGTACAATATAATTATATATATAAAATAAAATAAACTGATGATACATTGTCTTCTTTTTAAATTTCCGGGTATGGTATTACTCAAGGATCACACCACGTGACACGGATGAATATGGTGATCCCCTTTCATACCAATCCATACTCATAATAGAAGAACAAGTCAATAGTCTTTTTTTATTTATAAAAAAGATTCATTAATCCTATTAAAAAAAGATGATTTGAAAAGATGAAAACCACGGGTTTCCTCTCGTGCAGCGCTTTGTTTAAGGTCGTTAGCTCAACTTGAACCCCCAAACTTATCCAATACCAACTTTCAACATTTTAAGGACAACATGTTTCACTATGTCCACTAGATTGAGATTTATTCTTTGTTTATAATTTTTTTTTATGCAAACCTATGTTCTAAAATGAGTGGTAAAATTCAAGGAATATCAAAAATGGTTGATCCATTTTCCTCTGTAGTATTTCTTAAGACATTATGAATAATCACCTCTTTAGTGGTTTCAAAATAAGAAATGGTGACAAATGGAAGTTTTTGGTTATCCCTAATGAATTGAAACTTGAAGGTGGATGGAAGGTCCTTTTGTTCAAGTTCAGGTAGGCTAAAACTTTCAAACATAGGTTGGGACTTTGAATTGAACTCAGTTTCATTTTCAAAATTGCTCCACAAAATTGGTTCCTTTTGAATAGAATATTCAACCACCAAATTGGAAAGATCAGTTTCAGGAATGGGTATGGACTCAAAGTTTGTGATTTCTCTTAATGGTTCAGTGATTTGTGTTTTTGAAAAATCATCAATGGAGTTATATTCATGAGACTCAATCCATGATGTCAAATTTCCCTCTTGTGAATACAAAAAATCAGTTTCCTCTTGATTTAAACACCCATAAAAAATTCCATGATCCTCCTCATCTTCCCCAAATCCAAAGGTTTTCTCTTCAGTAAATTCATGAGAGGTTTGTGGGAAACTAGACACTTCACATAAGGTTATGGAAGGGACAATTTGTGTAGGGATGGGTTCCTCACAATTTTTAATGCTTTGTAGTTCTAACCTCAATGATGAAACCTCAAAATTCATTATCTCCATTTGTTGACATAATTTTTCAAGTAATGTTTGTGGATCATTATGGGTAAGGGGTTGAGAAACATGGTCTATTTTAGGTGGATAATTAAGTTGTTGGAATTGCATAAGAGGGTGTTCAGATTGGCCTTGTTGGGATTGGAACTCATAATATGTTGGAATGTATTGTGGATCATATGAATAAAGACATTGTGGTTCAGTAGGTTTTTGATGATCGCACAAGTAAGAATTTGGATGGTCATTGTACATCATACATGGGGTTGGGTGATCAAAGTAGGGATAGGTTTCCCATGTTTGGACTTTTTCAAAATTGACTTCCATAGGAGTGAGGAGTCAGAAAAGAGAAGTAGAATGAAAAAAAAGATGATAGTGTCTAAGATAACTTACTTAGATCCCCAAAAACGGTTCCAAAATTTGATTCTCGCTCAAATTTACCCAAGATATGAAGGTAGAACGGTCCTAGTAGTCTAGCTTGGGTTGTCGAATCCACAGAGACCTAAGAAGTAACCTATAAACACGCACATTCTAAGGAATGTTTTTGGATATGAAGTAGCCAAATTGGGTTGATTTTAGATGGGTTTAAAGGATAACTAATAGATTTAAGTGAATTCAATTTAAAAGAATGAGTTGATCCTAGGTTATTGCTCAGGGTGGATTGGATGAATTACTTTTTTAATGATATGAATTTCTTATAATTGAGATGGATTCATTTAAGAAGATCAAACGAAATAAACAGTTACTGGTTTAATGCCTAAACACTATAATACTAATCACCTATACAGTTTAAGGATCAAATTTTTGATTACTCCAAGGTAGAGGTTTGTATTATCATTTGAAATGTGTGACCTTAAATTCAATAAGGATGCAGATGTTTTAAAATCATCAAATAAGAATATCATTTAAAAGAAGTGATTAGCCATTAATGGAGTGATAAATAACATCCAATCCATCCCCTTGATACTCCCTTGTATCATCCCATAAAAGTGTTAGCCCTCCATTGATGACATGTCTTCAACAGAAGTGGGAAGTAGACTTACAAGGGTGGAATTGAAGAAGTAAAAACAACAACAAAAAAAAGATCACTCCTCCGTTGTGTGATAAATATCACAAAGTATGGTGTGAATAAATTCACACCTTGAACCAACAGTATCAACATGATAAGTAGAAGAATAGAATAAGATTAAATGAAGAACTTTTATTAAGAAACTAAGGTGAATTAAACAACTTACATGAGGAAGAAATGCGATTACAAACACAAAGCGGCAGCATAACACTACAATGAAACCAAACATCAAAGATCCTAAATCCTCCAACAACACTGAATTAAATAGGAATTTTTGAGCCCTTGGGTCGATCCTACAACAATTAAAAGCATCTAAATTAATTTTGGTAGGCCATAGGTGGTGGAAAGCTTGTGGAATTTGGACTTTTCCACATTTGACCCGAGGTGGCAGCCAGCTTTCATCCACCGAACATACGCGTTTGGATGACCTTCTAGATGGACGATTCAGAGTGGGACATAGAAAACGAAAATGGATCTCAGGATGTATTATAAACGCCTGTAACATTTGGGCCCAGTTGGAGTTGTGGATTCCGAGATATGATCAAATTAGTGGTATGTTTTTCTGGGCCGCAGAATCTGGCCCAGAATTTTATTTCTAACTTAGGCCGCCTAAATGACCACCATGGAGGCCGAATTAGAATTAGCTCTGGAAGAGTGATTTGTTCCTATACACGTCTTCTAGAATCCCACGAAATTTGGGATTGATTGGGCCTGTATGTTGGGCCCCAAAATCTCATGAGTGGGATGGTGTCCAATCTGCCTTCTCCAGAATTGCTTCCTTTCATTGTCAAATATCTCCATCTTCTTCCATGAATTCTCCCTTGATCACTGAATGAAACTTGTTCCTATTGGAGTGTAGATAAATTTCAAAAAATATAAAATTAAAATATGTATAATCAAATGAATCATTGGGTACTTCAAATGATGTTCAAAAATGTAACACATAATTGTGTATTTTAAGAAGGTATTACAATCATAATGTGAAATGATGTTCAAAGTGTAAAATGCACTAAAATGGTGTTTATGAATAATAAATAACATGAATATTATATATATTAACAATGAATATTATTCTCATTTAGTTTCTAATCAATGTGGATGACCGAGTGAGCATTCTCAGAGAGCCTAGGATTAATTTTGGCTAGAAGGGGATAGACTGTGAGAGCTTCCTCAGAGAGTCCTTGACTGCTTTAGACTATACAGGGATAGACCGTGTGAGATTCCTTAAAGAGTATCTATTTTGTTTGTTTGAATCACCTGATAACCATAGGCTATAGGAGGGATTGATTGTTTTAGTTTTCTTAGAGAGTCTATAAATGACCTAGGGTATAAAGGGAATTGCCAAAGTGTGCTTCCTCAGAGAGTTCTTGACCATGGGACTATAAGAGGAATTGACATTGTGAGCTTCATCAGAGAGTTCGTGACTACCCTAGACTATAAGGGGAGTTGACTGTGTGTGCCTCCTCAGAGAGTATTTATAATTCTGTATGACCAAAATAGAGGGGTTAGGCTGATTGCACTACCCAGATATTTGTTGGTACTTGATAGGTATGACTAGAGGGAATGGTTGTGAGTACTTCCAGAAGGTTACCTATTGTGCTTTGTTGTTTGTTAGTTGTTGCATGATTTTGGAACTGTGGTTTGTTTATTGATCAGCGTGTTCCTATTTACTGTTTTCTATACTTTTACCTGCTATATATTCACTGACTATTAGGCATAGATATTCAAGTGGTTACCTGCTGGGATTTAGTCTCACCCCCTGTTTGGGTCATGCTTTTGGGCCCAAACAGACTATATTGTTGTAGGTATAGACAAGGGAAAGCGTCCTTTGACTTCAAGTACTTGACATGCTGTGGAGCGGGAGAGCATTGGACCAAGCGTAGGCATGTTATGCTGAGGATCTGTTTATCTTTCTTTTGTACTTATTTTATTACTGCTTGTATTTCAAGCTTTGTGACTTGTTTGACTGCTTTCCTAGACATATGTATCATGCATATATATCAGTGCTTCTATTGTTTAACATATTTATTCTTTTTTTGTTCACTTGTGTATGGATTGTTTACTGCTTCTGCTATTTTTTATTGTTTTCTCTTCTACTATGTACTCTTCTACATAGGTCATTGTTTCCCCACTATCACACTCAAGGCCCTCGCTGCTAGTCGGCAGCCTCTGGCGTTTGGGGAAATACTCTTGAGGCCATGTGACCAACCGAGTATGGGGTACCATTGGGTGGCTTCTGGAACTGGGATGTTATAATTAATATATATTATAATAAAACAATGATATGAATTATATAACTATAACCTAAATATAGGAATAATAATTGATCCTACAAAACATATAGAAAAACATAATGCAATTAATACCTAAATAAGGAGTAACAATAAAATGTTACTAACAAATAGATGAAAATATGATCATAAATGTTATCATAAAAATGATTATGATTTTGTAATAAATAAGTAACATTATTTAAATCATTATATATGAGGTTCGGATACATACTAAGGATATTAGATCAATGATATGAGATAACTTTTCCAATCTTGTTTTATCTGAGATTGTTTATTCGTAAGTGTCTACTGGGAATATATTTATCATCCATGTACATTTTTTATAAAAATATTCTCATAATTTTTTTTCTATTCATTTATGTTTTTTAAGTCTTTTTTATACATTTTGAATTTTACTACATGGTTTTGAATGAATCTTCCTTTTGTTTACCATTAGGGGTACTTTTTATAATTTTCCAGAAAAAGTATGAGGAGAATGTCTTTTTATATTATAGTGCATGAATGGGATTTTTCATCTTCATAACTCATAATTTCCATGAATCTTCCTCCTTATATTTACATGTTTATTTTCATCAAAATTATTTTCTTTTAAAATTAACTGATTTTTTTAGAATGGAAAACATTTTTGAAGAAGAAAGGATATTTTCCTCAGGATTGAAGCTCAAGTGATTTATCAAAATTATTTTGTATCTATGGTTACATAGATTTATGTTTCTATCCCTATTATTACTATGATCTAATTGTATTTATGATGGAATGTTAATTAGGAAATCAATTTGATTAATATCAATTATGATAGAATGATGCTTAAGAAACCCATTTGATTTCATGGGTTATGCTATGGTGAATGTTTTTATGTTTTTGTGGAACACGTAAGAATGGTTTCATTATGAGATGGGTGGGACCTATATCCCCCTCCAATGCTCTGGGTAAAGATTTATATCTCATGAGATAGACATGGATGGAATGGAATTCAAATCTGGTTCAGTGATACAGGGCTAGAACGAGCTGTAATGGAAATTTTCTGCTATGATAGTCTTTTAAATGATCCTTGACTAATATGAAATGATTTTCTATGATTGTGTGTACATAGAACCAAATTTCATGGTCTTATGTTATGACTATTGGGATTACATTTCACTTTTATGATTTATCCCATGAAATGTTATTATGATATTTTATTTGAAAGAAAATATTTTCAAATGGTATGTTATTATGAATATAATATGATTGTTTTTTCATTTTTTACCCTCGCTGAGAATTTGAGCTCACCATTTTATATGTTTCTTTTCCCCATGACATGAAGAAAGGTATTAAGTATGATTTCCAAAAAAGGAGTCTAGTTATGATGAAATAAACATGAGACATGTAGATGTTTTATGAAGCAGTTATTTATGTTTCCCAGTTTCTAAAGAAACTATACCTATATGGTCTTTTCCTGGATTTTTGGTATGTTGTAATAAATATAAATCAATTTTTGAGGTTTTATCAATGTATGTAAACAATGGGTTTCTATATTTGGTATCAGTGGGAAGGTGTAGTTAACCATTGTAAACTAGGATGAGAAAGCCTTAATGATATGTCTATGTATAGGATACAATCCAAGTGTTTTAGAAATGACTATGAATAAGCTAGGATAAAAACTAAACAATCCTAAATTTAACTTTTTTTCTTGATTATGTGGTTTTCCTATTATGATTAGTGTTTCTCACAATATGATTGCTTCTTGGTTTTAGTCAATGACTGGAACCCGAAGGAACCACATTAATGCTGAATGCGATAGACAATGAAATGATTGCCCCCCTGAGAAACCAAATGTTATGGGAGATGGAAGGAAAAATCATATATCCATGCTCACACAACTTTCTCAAGCTATAAATCATGCCAGACTTTGAAACGAGTAAATGAGGGAGCAACATTATGTTAAATCTTTCATGCGGCAGTGTCCACCTTCATTCAACAGGTCTTCTAATCCATCGGTGGATGAATAATGGACCAGTACTACTCAAAAGATATTTTTAGGTCTTCAATGTATTGAACATGATAAATTATTCTTAGTAGTATATTGTTTGGAAGCTAAAGCTTACCAATGGTGGAATTTTATCGAGAATACGAGGCCAAGATATGAAATTGAAACCATGTAATGGGATGAGTTCAAGAACTTATTTTTCAATAAGTACTTTCCTTGTATTATTAGAACAAATATGAAGAAGGATTTTCTTGAAGTGAGGAAAATTGATGATGAATACATTGGTACCTACGAAGAAAATTTTACAAGACATTCAAGCTATGCTTTTGGAATTATTATCCAACCTGAGAGTAAGATTGATCGATTCTTTAGTGGCATAAAACCAATTCTCCAAAGGGAATTAGCCATAAGGGACTTTAATAGCTACGAGGAAATTGTTCGATGTGCTCTCATGGTTGAGATGGAGATTGGAGTTACCCATCAGTCATATGGGTTTGATAAGAAGTGAAAAATGGAATTCAAAGGAAAATCTAATGACCACACTGAAAAAGAAGATGATTTTTCCGTTATGCTCAATGTGTGGAAGGAAACATGGAGGGAATTTAGTATATTTTTTAAATGTGGAAAAGAAGGTCATCGGGTAATTGAATGTATAAGTAATGGAAAAAAATATGTATAATGATATGAACAAAGAAAATTCTACACAAAATACACCTCATACACTTCAATGATAAAAGTACAAAGAGATGGGGAATTATTACAATCAATGAAATAATCCAAGGGCTATTGAGAATGATCTACTTCAATAAACTCATAAGGCCAAAGACAAATGAAATTCACTTTCAATTACTATCAGCGACGTGGAGTATGATAATGATGTGGTCAAAGGTACAATTACCATCCACTCTGAAGTAGACAATGTTTTATTTGATTATGGATCCACCCACACTTTTATTACTAAAGAGTTTTCTAAGGGTATCGCCATATTACCTCAACAATTGAATATTGAGCTAGTTGTGACAACTTTTAATGGAACAAAAGTCACATCACAAGTTTATAATTCTTCTCCAATTGATGTTTGTGGGAAATTGATTCCCTCAAAACTTGTGATCCTTCCTATTGTGGAATTTTACATGATTCTTAGCATGGTATGGATTTCTTTATATGGAGTTAAATAAATTTCCAAATAAGGGAAGTCACATTTCATATTACAGATCAATCTATGATCATCAATCGATGCAAGGATGAAGATAATCTTTTAGTATAAATTTCTTCCGTCTTATGGGACTTGATTCCAATAAATTAAGGTTATATAACTCAAATGGTTGGGGAGAGACTCAGGATTAACAATACACCCATTTTACAAGAGTTTGATGATGGCTTTCCAAGGGAATTATGATGTCTTCCACCAAATAGTGAAGTATACTTTTCAATAGAACTCATACAAGGTGCTATGTCTATTTTAAAGACACCTTATAGAATGGCCCCAATTGAGTTATAGGAATTGAAGAAGAAACTCCAATATAATATTGATAAATAATTCATACCACCTAGTGTGTCACCTTTGGGAGAACCTATTTTTTTCTTAAGAAGAAAGATGGATTAATGAGACTTTACATTGATTATTGTGAACATAACAAGTTCACTATCAAGAAAAAATATCCTCTCCTACGCATTGATGACTTATTTGACCAACTGTGCAGATCTCAATACTTTTCCACGATTGATCTTCATTCAGGATATCCTCAATTATGGTAAAAAAGGATGATATACCAAAGACAACATTCCCTAAAATGTGTGGACACTATGAATTTATATTGATGCCTTTTGGTATTACTAATGCCCCTAATATCTTCATGGATCTAATGAATGGAGTATTTAGAAACTATCTTTATCAGTTTTTTGTAGTCTTTATAGACAATATTCTTGTAAATTCAAAGAGCAAGGAAGAACATAAAGATCACATGATAATTTTACAGAAGACCCTGAGAAAAGATAGGGTTTATGCAAAATTTACCAAGTGTGAATTTTTGATTAAAAAATTTACATTTTTGGGTTACATAATCTCATGAGAGGGTATATCTATAGATCCATAAAAAATATGGGTTTTTGAAAGATGGTTGAGACCAACAACATTAACTGAGATCTGAGGTTTTCATTGTTTTGATGGATATTAATGAAGTTTTTTTACTATTTTTTCACAAATATCTAATCTAATCACCAAGTTAAATCGGCAAGGAGTTAAGTTCATTTAGACGGATGAATGAGAAGATAATCTCAAAGTGCTAAAAATAAGGTTAGCTGGTGCACCTTTTCTCACAATGCCTTGTTGTGGAGAAAGGTTTGTGATCTATAGTGATGAATCCAAGAAGGGGAAGGGGTGTGTTCCCACGAAAAATGACATGGGGATATCTTATGCCTCGTTACAGTTGAAAATCCATGAGAAAAATTACCCAAATCATGATTTTGAGTTTATGGTATTAATATTTGAATTAAAAATATGGACGCATTATCTTTATGGTGAAAGGTGTGATAGCTATACTAATCATTAAATTTTAAAGTATATTTTCACACAAAAGGAGATTTATATGAATCAAAGAACATAGTTGGAGTTGATTAAATATTACGACTTCTCAATACATTATCACCCTGAAAAAATGAACAAGGTGGTACGTTCTTTGAGTCGAAAAGACCATGCTACCATATCCATGATGAGGATCATAAAATATCAAATATTTATGTATTTTTAAAGTATGGGTCTTTAAATTTTAATAGAATTTGATAAATATTATCTTTCTCAAATGAATGTTCAACCATATATACATGTAATGAATAAAGAGCCACAAAATGAAGATGTAGAGTTACAAAATAAGGTGATAAACATTCCTGAATTCAGCCTTTATTGTGATGAAGTAATAATGTTCATGAACCGGGTTTGCATTCATCCCATACTATAATTAAAGAACTAGATATTGGATGAGGATCATAAATCTTCATTACCTATTCACCTTGAAAGCACAATGATGTACAGGGACCTGAAAGAGTACTTCTGGTGGGGCGGCATGAAAACAGATGTCGTTAAATATGTCTCTCGATGCTTGGTTTGTCTGAAAGTTAATGCTGAGAGACAAAAGTATAAGGGGATGTTACTACCACTACCCATACTAGAATAGAAATGTGAAAACATCACTATGGACTTTTCCACCGGACTTCTCAAAATATCCAAAGAAAAAAATTCTATAGGGGTTATAGTTGATCGTCTTATGAAGTCATCTCACTTCATTTATATTATAGAGAATTTATTTCTTGATGATCTTGCCCGAATATAAATAAAAAAGTGGTAAGATTGAATGGAGTACCATTTTCCATTATATCTGATTAGGTTATGAGGATTACCTTGAAGTTCTGGTGAATCCTTTAGTATGCTCTGGATATAGAGCTAGGTTTTAGCACTACTTATCATCCTCAGACAGATGGTCAGTCTGAGAAGACAATTCAAAATCTAGAAGACATGTTGAGAGCTCTCTCTATGTATTTCAAAGGTGTTTGGGATCAACACATACCATTGGTGGAATTTTCTTACAATAATATCTTTCACTCTTGTATTTAGATGGATCTTTATGAAACCCTCTATGTGAAGAAGTGTATAACTCCAACTTTCTGGGATGAATTTGGGGAAATAAAGATATTAGGACATGATCTTGTTGATGAAATGACAAAGAAAGGTTAGATATATTAAAAAACACATAAGAGTCTCTCTGAGTTGACAAAAAAGTTATGCAGACAACTGAAGAAAATACCAAGAGTTTGAAGTGGGTGATAGGGTGTTCATACTTATGAATATCTCTCTAGAAGAGAGTAATGAGATTTGAAAAGAAGGGAAAGTTGATCCCTAGGTATATCAGCCCTTTTGAAATACTATGCTATGTTGGGAAGGTAGATTACTGATTGGTTCTTTCACTGAATCTCTCTCATGTTCGTGATGTGTTCCATGTATATCTCCTGAGAAAGTAAATATTTGATCCATCACATGTACTAAGCTCAAAAGTTGTACCACCGAAGCAAGATCTTTCTTATGAAGAACTACTGATAGAGATTCTACATCATAGAGAAAAAGATCTATGAAACAACACCAAGTTCTTGTTTAATGTTTTATGGAGGAACCAACAATTTGAAGAAGCTACATGGGAACTTGGTGATATAATGAGGAAGAGGTATCCTCGTATGTTTATTTATAGGTGATGAATTCTGAAGGTGAAATTCTATTTAAGTGGGGTAGAATGCCACACCCAAATGTTTTTATGAAATATTTTCTTCAAATAAATTTTATTATTCAGTATATTTCTTTTCACATAATGACGAGTTTAAACGAACAATAATATTCCCTTTATATAAAATTATTGTTATAGACTAGCTGTTAGGATAGCATGAATAATTATAACTAACTTATGAAAATGCATTATGAATTCATTGGATATTATTTTTTTATGAAAAATATAAATCAAGTAGATATTTTTATTTTTTAGTGAATTAAATTTGGTAATGAAATTAATGAGATATTTTTTATATTCATCAAATGGATATTTTATCCATAGGGTATGAAAAAAAACCTAATTTTATGTATAAGAACCTATTTTTTAAGATTATTTTTACATCATTGAATGGAGAACCCATTTTAAATTAAAATTTGGAAAAATTAATCATTTATATATGAAAACATAAACATGATATTTTTAAGTGGGATATAAAAATTTACTTTGGATACATTTCTGATATTTGTCTGACAACTTTCATGTTTTGATGAATAGTAAAAATACGCTAAATTTTAATTAAAAACAATTTTTTTCATTGAGATAATTTATATGGTAAGATTATAATATTGAATGGTTTTAAAGTATAAATAGAATATATTTTTTTCATTTAATATAATTTATGTCATTATTATTAATTTTACATCAAATTCATAGGTAAAATCATTTCAATCTTTTGCAATGTTTTAACTTTTTAACCTATTTTTCTCATTTCAACAAAGGGGTTAATTTTAATTTAATTACTGAAAATTTTATGTTTTTAATATGAAAAAATGGTTTCCATATTAGGAATCATAATTTATAAATTGAGTTAATAGGTAGCTTTTATATTTTTCAGACATTATGAACAGTAAGATCAGTAATTATTTTATTTACCTGGGTTTAAGAGTAAATCTGGTAAATAAGGGTAAAAAATAATAATTTAATAAAATATAACTACCCTAAAATGTCTCCTAATCCTATTGGATGAGATATATATGACTATGGTCGTACATTGATAAATATTGGGACACCATGGATTCACATGGATGTGATAATGACATTTTATAAGAATTAATTTAAAGTAAATATAATTATAACCTAAAAATATTTCTTTACAAAATCAATTTTAAAATAGGGTTATATAACTTATATCCATGTCTATAAATATTAATTATAAATCTAAAATTATTTCCTATATCATGGTATTTTATTTATAATTTTTAAACATTAGATATATATATTTATTTATGAAACAATTATGATGTAGTGATTACCTCATTAATGAAAGATTCAAATAAATGAATTTATAAATATTCCAAAAAAAGGTAATTTGGTTAGTTTGATTCCATCCACGAATTTTTTTGATAATATTGAAATATTATCTTTTATTGAATGCCTTAGTTTGGGAGGAACAAGGTTGTTGTAAATTTTTAAAAATTCAAGTATGAATAGTGTATGAAATTGACACAATTCATAACCTAAAACATAAAGTAGTTTATTAAATGATATTAAATTCCAAAACATATATGATTTGAAAAAATGGTTAATATAAGTCTAATTATGTCATAAATAAATTTTTTTGTGTCGTTTGACATGATATAGTAATTATATTAACCCACAATGTGTAACTAACATTATATCACGATAAGATTAAAAAGGTTAAAATAAGGGTTAAACAAAAAAATAAGAAAAAAAAATTCTAAACTTCTATAAAAATTATTGGATGACGGTTATTTGAACCAAGGTCGTCATATCTTGGAATTAAATATATTTTGGACCATTTTTAGTTGAAACTGAATTTAGGATAAATTAATATTTTGAGAGTTTCCTAAAGTTTCTCTCTCCCCTATTATAAAATGGCACCTCCTCCCTATCCACTTAAATCTATTTGGAGCCTTCAAACATTGAAAACACCTAACCATTTCTCTTATAAAGTTAATTAGTTACATTCTGGAGGTTTGGGTCTTTTCAAAAGGTAAACTCTATTTCCCTAAGAGGAAATTTAAAGGAGGCACATCGAGGAAGATGTAATCTCTTCTACTGATTTTTTAAAATTTATTTATTCTTCTACATCCCCTTATTTAGTTGTTTCACTATAAAATAATAACATTAATATCACTAATATACTGATATGTTATTATAAATATGAATCAACTCAATTTCACCTTCTATCCATCCTACAAAAAATGAAATCATCGCGTGTGCGTACGTACGACTTACTGCATCCACATCGCCGGTTAATCTATTTTTCACCAACACCATAATTTAATGGGTATAATGTTAGAACTAATAACTACACACCATACACTTCATTACCATTCAGAAATTATGGGAATGATATCGTCGCTTGTGCATACGTACGACTTACCATCTCCACGGTGTGATGTGATTTCTTCTACAAAATCATTATTAAACCATGATTGTATAAATGAATTTAATGAATACATATGATATATATTATAATAATATCATGCATTAAATTATATAATTAAAGTATAAAAAGTGTAATAAGAACTTATCCAACAAAATATATATAAAATCGTAAAGCAGTTAGTACCTGAATAATGAGTAATAATGAAATGTTACTAACAAACAGATGAAAATATGATCATAAATGATATAATAAAAATGATTATGATTATGGAATAAATAAGTAACGTTATTTAAATCATCATACCAGAGGTTCAGATACATACGAAGAATATCAGAACTAAGATAAGGGATAACTTTTCCAATCTCATTTTATCCAAGAATATTTATTCTGAAGTTTCTACTGGGAATATATTTATCATCCATGTCCATGATTTATAATAATATTCCTATAAACATTTACTATTCATCTATGTATTTTAAAGTAATTTTTACCCATTTTTACTTTCACTACATGTTTTGGAAGGAATCTTCAGAATTTACTTTTTTTACTTTTCTAGAAAAAGTATGAGGAGAATGTTTTTTTAACTTGTATGGCATGAATGGGATTTTAAATCTTCATAATGCATTATTGAAATGAAAAAATCCTCAACATGTTTACAAGTCTATTTTCAAATAAATTTTTTTCTTTTAAAATTTCATGAAAGTTTGAGAAAAGAAAACACTTTTGAAGAAGAAATGATATTTTTTTAGGAATGAAACTCAAGTGTTTTATAAAAATTATTTTCCATCTAAGATTACATTAGTTATTGTTTCTATCTATGTTATTACTATGATATGATTGTGTTCATGAAAGAATTTTATTTATTAAATCCATTTTTTTAATATCAATTATGATAGAATGATGCTTAAGAAACCTATTCGATTTCATGGGTTATGCTATGGTGAATGTTTTTATGTTTTTGTGGCACACGTAAGAATGGATTCATTATGAAAGTGGTGGAACCTATATCCTCCTCCAATGCATAGGGTAAATATTTATATCTCATGAGATAGACATGGCTGGAATGAAAAGTAAATCTGGTTTAGTGATATAGGGTTAGAACGAGGAGTGAACTCGATTCAGTAATTGACTTTTTCCACTATGATGGTCTTGGAAACGAGCCTTGATTAATATGAAATTATTTTCTATGCTTCTGAGTGTATTCCAAAACAAATCATGATCTTATGTTATTACTATTTGGATTACATTTCCCTTTTATGATTTATCCCATGACATGATATTATGATCTTTTATATGTAAGAATTTTTTTTTAAAATGTTATGTTCTTATGAATATGATTCGATTATTATTTCATAGGTTTACCCTTACTGAATATTTGAGGTAACCCTTTTATATGTTTCTTTTCCTGATGACTTGAATAAGGGAATTAAGTATGATATTCCAAAAATGAGTCTAGTTATGATGGAATAAACAGGCAACATGTAGATATTTTATGAACCAGTTTTTTATGTTTCCTAGTTTCAAAAGACACTATACCTATATAGTATTGTCATTGTTTTGTTATATATTGTAATAAATATAATTCAATTTTGAGTTTATATTAATTTATGTTGAGAATGGGTCTCTATAGAGAATATAGTTTTATGGCACCAATATACAACCTTCTGGATTAGAGATATCATGATACAAGGATTACATTACATAGTAAAATTTCAAAAGAAGGTTTATGTCATTGTTGCATTAACTTATTTAATTACGTGTTCCTTGATAGGTTTCTAGATGATAAGAATCAGCTTTGTGCTACATTTCCTTATTATATTGATAAATATTCATAGATGGTCACATAGTAAGTGTACCCTAAACCTCAGTTAGATAATAATATTATTTATTATTTAACATGTTGAATAAATATTCTTCTGACTTTCTTTTTAATAATTATTCTTATTTACTTGATTGAATATATTTTTTCACTAATTATTCGAGAGAATATTTTGTGAGAAATATATTTAATATAAATTTATTTGTAATTTAGTGAATATAATATTTATTTACTTATTGGAAAATAATAGAGTGATATTAATTAAATAAATAAATAGTCATTATTCAAGGTCTGATATATATTATGGAGGAATGGAGAACTTATTTTAATGGTTTGTGATATAATTTGAAAAAAATTTAATTTTATTAATTTTTTATTTTTATGCATATAAATAAATAATAATATTATTATTATTACCATATACATGGGGTTCCATGAAGATTAGGGAAATAATAATATTGTATATGTAGTTATTATTTTCTAACCCTAGTATTATATAATCCAAATAATATTATTTTCTTATGGTGGTTTCATTTTCTTGTTTTTTCACAAAAACATATTATTTTTTTCTCATGGCCCAAGTGTGATCCCTTCTCTTAGAACACTCTCAAGAATGAATAGTTATTGTCCTCCTCCACCACTCATGAAATCTATTTTTTTGTTTCAATAATTAGAAAATCCACATTTATTTTAATAATAATTCAAAATAAATTTATTTGTATTAAAATATTAATGATTTAATTATGTTACTAGAATAAATTTCATATTTTACTTTGGTATGAAAACATTTCTTATAAAGGGCCTCTTACTGAAAATCTATTATTCATTGTGTTTTTCCAGTTTAATTTTAAATTAAATTATACCACTTTTTTTATTGAATTTTTAAAATAGGATTCCATATTTTTATTTAGTTTATTCAAATTTATTAAAAAGGTCCCCTTGATTTATGGTCAATATAAATATTAACCTCAGTATTTTTTGTTACCATAGTAAATGGTAACTCGGGAAATTAAATTAAAAAATATATAATTATAAGGATAATAAAATGAACTTAAAACTTTCCTTAGTCTTATTATATGATTTTTTCTTCCCATATTAATAAATTATTTTGTTATAAGGAATTTTATATCCATCTAGATGAGACTATGACCTTTATAGTATTTTATTTAAAGAAAATTAAAACATTCCACTCACTTGTTTTTAATAACTATATTATTTTTAATATAGGCTTATCTAGAGGGTATGCTTGGATAAAATTATTATTTATAAATAAAAAATATTTATATTCATTATGTTAATTCATTTTTATTTTTTGGTGAAGAAAACATTATCCTAAATTCTTATACAACATTGATATATTAATTATTCAACTAATAGAAATATAAAATAATTGATATTTATAATATTAAAAGTAATATATTTAAGACAATTATTTTGATCCATGAATATTATAGGTTATCATGACATATTAAGTATATAATATAAAATTTGGTTTGGATTCTATGTGTTTTATTGATATTATTAATGTCAAAGTAATGAATAGTTCTAAAAATTGACAATAATAATATTTTATAATAAATAATATATTATTAAATGTTATAAAATTCCTAATAATACTATATTCATCCAAATTAATGGTATATGGATAATGAAAATCAGTATTTTATATTTATGGGTCTTTTGTCATTTTTAAGTAACATTATTCACCCTTAGAGAGTAGTGAATTTTAATAGTATGGTAATTATCAGAAGGCTTAATGGGGGTTAACACTAAAAGATAAGGGTGAAAAAATATCTAAATCTTTTCCATGTTTTATTAAGTTTAAATATTTTGATTTATATTCAACTTGTCTTCTAATTATATCAATTTGGATCAATTTTTACATGATAGATAATTTACCTTAATTTAATATTTTAAGAAATTCTAAGAATATCAATCCCCTAAATTATAAAAGGGAACCCCGTTGTTAATTTATTTGCATCTCATTAATCCCTCTATCTTGACCAACCCCTTCACATTCCTCTTATTAAAATACTTTCCCAAGTTATTGAGGTTTTATACCTTATAAAATAGTAACCTTATGAACATTAAGAAGATATCTAAAGGGATTATTCTGAAGAAGAGGTGGTTCAAGAATGTATAATGGAAATCAAACCTGAGGTAAGGGTTTCTTCTTCACTTTTACTTATATGAAAAATATTCAATATTCACCAATTATTTATTTTGTTTGGTGCATATAATTATACTTTTATATATTAAATCATGAATATATTTTTCTTAATTGTATTTAATGTTTTATTTGAATATATTTATTTAATGAGGCTTAGGATTCAAAAGAAGCCCAAGTGTTAAGGGTTTACTTAAGTATCTCATAAAAATTCATGATTTTTACGCTTAAGTGTCTAAAAGGGAACATTTTTTATTATCTACATCTCTATAAAATATTTAAGATATTATTTATAATACACTCATCTGATTTTGGAAAGTGATTTTCGTCCTTCCTTTATTTTATACAAAATGTTTTGAAAGGAATCTTCTTATAGTTTTCCAAAATAGATACTTTTTTAATTTTCCAAAAAATATATGAAAGGAATGTATTTTTAACTTATACAACATGAACTTCTTTTCCCACTATCATGGCTATCTTTTCTTGGAATCTTCTTTTATAAGTTTACAAGGTTATTTTTAAATCGAATTTATTCCTTCATAACGGTATAGTTTTTTAAAAACCAAATAAGTAATTTTCAAAGTAAAAAGTATATTTTCCTGGTGATTTTTTTAAAATTAATTTTATTGTATATGAATTTATCAATAAAAAACCCTATTTTACTTATTCTCCATTGGGGATATGTTATTATTATACCATCGTTATTATTTCTCTAGACAGTTTATGATCTATTAGACTTGAATTTTACTATTTTGATACAATTCTCCTTATTACTTTGGATAGTTTATGATTATTCTTATTGATTTAAGAAATTATTAATATTTAATATATTTGTTTTAATATAATTTTTATGTTTATTATGTTTCACCCATTTCAAGATAGAATTTCATTGGCCTTAGTAAGTGAGCAGTGGAACAAGATATAGCCCCTCAATGCATCGATAGGTCTCATGAGAAAAACGAGCATGAGTTTTGGCCGAAGGCATTCCCATTTAATTAGATTTCATGACACAAGTCTTTGATAGTATTTTTAGATGTATTGATTTAGGCCTTTATGGTATTTCTCATATGTCGTTCATTGTATATTTCATCATTATGATTTAATTATTGATTTTCATGTGATTATTCGATTAGGTAAAATATCCATGGATAAGTTATAAAATCATGGGATTGTTTATATGTCTTATATTATCATCCTTTATTCCTATAATATTATATTCATGATATTATTTAAATTCCATGTCTTTTAGTAACTTACCATTCCATATTTTTTAAGCTTCTTTATTAATGATAGATTATGTTTTATACGTACCCATACTGAACAACTAAGCTCAACCCATCCTTGTGTTTAATGTTTTCCAATATATTATGAAGTTCTTTCTTATTTATATGTAGGGATATTCAAATGGGAACTGTGGTGTTCTAAAAGATAATTATTTTTTTAATTTTAATCATTCAATTGTAATATAAAATTCAATTATTTATCTAGTTTTCTATGACTATTAAAGAATTTTCTAATTTGAGATAATATTACCTATATCTATTTACAATATAATAAAGTACCCAATGACATTGAGGGACTACAATTGGGGTCTTTAAAGTTAGTATCAATTGATGTTTTGGTGAATCCTTAGGAACTTCATTTCGGAGAACATTGATTAGGGAACATGACCTTATGATAGACATTGAGGATAAGTATGGAAGAATATCCTATAGTTTTGGTAAGATATATATTATATTTTATTCCTTCAACTACATCCATGTATCGATACTACAAGTAGAGGTAATTCTTGAAAAAATGTAGCTAGTGTTAATAATATTGAAAAAGGAACATCATTCTTGACTTGAGCATTACCCAGTACATAATAATAGACCTTATTTTCAACCTTTTCTGACACTCCTAGGGGATATGCATTGGTTAATTCACATTTTATTTATGGAACATCATGAAGTAATTGTATAGATGATGACTATGAATAAACTATGTTAAACATAACGACAAAAATATTGAAAAACGTTTATCATGATTTAGAAATCCTATAAATTGTTCTTAATTACTGTTATTTTCCACTATGATTAGTGTTTCTCACACTATGGTATTTGGTTTTAGTCAATGGATGTAATGAGAATTAACTATTTTAATATTTAATGCAATATAAAATGTTTTTATGAGAATAAAATTTGACTAATAACTAGGTTGATAAATATCATGATTATGCCAAATCAGTTATCAGAATATATGATTAAAAAATTTCACCCTAATAGACTCTTGGACTCACCAAAGATGATATGGATGGAGTCCACTATGAACTTGGACAGTGGAGACTATATAGGAATAAAGTCTTATTTTCATTCTATGAAATAAATTTAGAACGGGACACCCAGTACAGTGTCTCAAAGGAACAAGAAATTTTGTGTGTGTGGAAAATAAGGATAGAAAGAAGAATTAAAAGAAAAAAAATGAAATTTTTGATTAACATAATAGATAATATTAATTTCCCCCTAAGGAATTATTGATGGTTGAATGTTTTTTATGTGTAAATTAAAGAAATTATAAAAATCAATATTCTATGGGGAAATATCATGAATATAATCATCATGGTTGTATGAGTAATGGTTATATTGTTAATGATGAAGTGACTACAAATGACATATGAAAGGAATGAGGTATTAAAGAATAAGGTGATGAATCCTTGTTAATGGTTTATGAATAAAGTGGAACGATTAGTGTGCTTATATTTGGATTCAATTATAATTTTATAAGATTATTTTATCAATGAAATTATAGTTATATGAAAATTTTAATTTATAAGGATTTTACTATAGTATTATTTCTTTAAGTATTTTAGAGCATATCATTAATGACATCGATGAACACGAAAATATATTTAATGGAAAGTGGATCATTTTTTAAAACACATGGTTGATGGAAGAAAAAATGTAATGTGTTGTGGATGTTGATAAAGTAATGATGAAGATATTTTTTTAGATAATATTGGTTTCCATGAAATTGGTTAATGATTTTATGGTTTGTGTTATCCTTGTTGGAGTTTACTACATGTTTTGATTTAAGGAATATATTTGATAAACAGAGATTTTATTTTTGGAAGGATTTATGTTTCCATTATGGTTTTAAAGTGATCAAGGTATTCACATATTTGTTATGTGACACTAAGAGCTACATTATGTTGTATAGTAAATCTAGTGTTAAGTTTATTTTGTAAATTTAGCAACTTTCGTTATAAATATTTTGTACTTAGAATTTTGAAAGATGTGATTTGGATTATTCTTAAGGTTAACTATAAATATAATGGATTAATATTAACTTTCGGAGTTGTTGGATAACGTATGTTAACCATTTTGATCTATTAAAATATCTATATATTGGAGAAATGAATTTTCATTCCATTATTGAGATAATGATCTGTTAACTGTTAATTTTAGTGCATCATGAATAAAAATTCTTGTTGGATATTCATTTCCTAGAGTAAGAGATTAAGTAGGAATTGATGGAATTATATCCAAAGAAAAAAATTGTTCCTATGAAATAGAAAGATAACATGTTTCTATTTTACTTCAATTCTTAGTCTAAATGTTAAATAAATTCCTCAAATCTAAGAAATGAATTTTCAATCAAATATGATGTCTAATTACCTTCATATCTGATGAATCAAAGATCTATTGACTCATCAACGATTTATGGTTTTATGGTTGTTGAATTTATATTGATCATTTATTTTCTTCTTATCAATGAAATATATCACCCTCCATCATTATTTTGGAATTATGCTTTTATTCCATTTCCATATCTTCACTTCACACCTATGCTATCCAACATGGAAACCAAGTAATATGATTATTCCAGATGACCTTCGTACTTCCCTTTATATCATATTAGGAGGCTCTTTTGTTAACCCTTATCAGGATGTGGGATTTCAAGAAGGGTATTTTCAAATTTCAAGCCCTTGATTATTGATATCAAGATTTAATTTCAAGGATGCAATTTATTTTAAGGGGTTAGAATGTAACACCGTAATATTTTAAATAGGGAACAACATATTGAGAATGGTTTATGTCATAAAACTCCAAGAATATAAGGGAATGTGACACCAAAATATTTTATGGTATGTTTTTTAAAATAAATTTAATTTACTTTATATCTTGTGATGCATGCAACCCTGTTATTTTAAAAAAGAAAACTATGATCAATATTGTATACAACATGCAACACTAAGCTTCAATGAACCACAAAATATAATTTAAATATGACTGATATAAACTATATATTAAATTAGAAGTTATGAATAGTATTAGCTAAATAATATATATATATATAGGAAATACTGAGTACATATTTATTAATTAATTCTTATGAAATAAGTATTTAATTTTCAGTAAAGTTATTTTATGCTTTATAAATACATTTTCGTAGAAAAATGATTTTTAATAACAAAATATTATAATAAAATAATGGAATGTATATAAATTTAACATTATAAAAAATATCACTTTTTAAATAATAATATTGAAATTATATTTGGGTGGAATTTGTGTATTTTTCTAAAAAGATTTATTTTCCTGTGATTAAAAAAAATACTATTTTTTAGAACTATCTTTTTGTCTCAACCATTTGTAAAGTTACATTTTATTTTAAAAAAATAAAAAATTGTTATATTTTATTATTATTAATCCAATTGTATTTATTGGAATCAAATTTATTGTTGAATTTCCTATAAAAATAATTCTTTTACATAAAAGGGAATTTTTATTCAAAACTTTTTTCGTTGATTTTTTTCCAATTTGATTTTAAATCAAATTATTCTAATTCTATGTTTTGGATTTTGAAAAATGGATTACATATTTTAAATCAAGGGTTAAAAATTTATTAAATTGATCCCTTTTATTTTTTGGTCAATATGAACAGTAACCATAATAAGTTTTCTTATTGTAGTAAAGGGTAAATTGGGTAATTAATGTTAAAAATAAAATCGTAAGGACTAGGAAATGACCCTAAAAATTAATTACTCTTATTGGATGATTAAATTTCATTCATAATCATCCAGGATTCTGTTATATAGAATTTTATGGACATTTGGATGAGAATTCTACCTTTATAGTATTTTAATTCAAGAAAAGTCAAACATATCACACTCTTGTTTTAATAATTATAATATTTTTAATATGGGGTTAATATAGAGTGTATGTTTTACTATAAATATTTTTTTAAAATCCAAAAGATTTAACTTCATTATGATAATTTATTTTTATTTTTTATTAAATAAATAATTATTTTAAATTCTTACATAATGCTGATGTGGTAAATATTCAATTAATAGAAAAAAATAAATTATTTTTAAAATATCAAAAGTAATTTAATTCTAGATAAATGACATTTTAAAAAAAATCTAGATTACCATGACATATTTGATATATAATAAAAAAATTTGTCACAAATTATAAGTCTTGTATTGATATTATTAATTTCAAAGTAATGAATAATTCTAAAAATTGACAATAATGATATTTTATAATAAAAAATATTTTATTAAATGATATAAACTTCCTTAATGTATTATGTTCATTCAAATGAATTCAATATTTTTAATTGGGCCTTTAGTTTTCCATTTATGGGTATTTTGGAATTTTATAGTAATATAATTGACCCTCAGATAGTAGAAAATTATAATAGTACTCTAATTAACAAAAGGGTTAACATGGGTTAAAACTAAAATATAATCATGAAAACATATCTGAAACATGTCCAAGATTCATTAGATGTGTATATTTCAATTAATATTTCCCTTATCTTCGAATTATATCAATTTGGATCTATTTGGATATGATAAATAATTTACATTAATTTAATATTTTATGAAATTCCAAGAATACCACTCCCTAATCCTCCAAATCTATTTTTAGTTTTCTGAAAGCCACATTATGGGATAGTGGTACCCGCAAAATTCAAAATTCAAAATAGAAAAATTCCAAACTTCAAAAAACATGCCCAAATTAAACACCATGACCAGATCATAAAGCTGAAGTCCACCCGAGTCTTCTGAACAACATCTTCATTTAAATCTTCCCAGCATAGTCATCATCTCCTCCACAACATTAAAGGAAATTTTAAAAATTCAAAAAATAGGCCAACATCATCATAACACATGAAGGACATCGGTTCTATCACCATAAAAATGTATTGGGAAATGAAAAAATAGATTAGAAAGACATCTCGAACTGGGCCCCCTAAAGGTCAATCACACAATTGACAGCACCACTGCTGGCGAGAACCCACCGGCGGTCATTCTTCTATAGCATTATGATATAATCGCAAAACTTGAACCATCACCATCAGAAAAAAATTTGATGCATACCACAACCTTTACTAGAAGAATCCATCAGAACCAAATGAGGCCATCAACTTGCACAAATCAGAAAAAAAAAACTGAGCTATCATCCGCGCTTGAGCCACCAAGAACTAGCCACCACAATCCACCACACACCAAAAAACTCATCTGAACCATCACACCCGACCGACCTGAAGGGGTAGTGGTCCTGGATTCCATAGAGGGGAAAATAGAGGGACTCCCTCAACAAGCCACCAAACAAGCACCATCACGTCAAACCCAAAAGGAGTCCTGGACTGAAATAATCCTAGGGGATGAAACCTTAGGGAGAACGAAGATAAATAAAAAAATGGACCAAATACCTAAACAAAGAGAGACATGGCACTGAGAGATCCAAAACTGCCTTTCTGCTAAATCCAAAACCTCAGAGACTCCATAATTCTATATCCAACCTGGAAAGAAGCGGTGGAGGACAAGGTCAGAGTGAGGAGGAGACATCTTGGAATATCTGAAGTTCCACAGAATAGAGGGAGGAAAGGCGTCAGAAATATTCACCACTTATTTATCATTTTACAATTACATCAATTTGACATATGAAATGTTCAGCACTTATTTATTTTTTGTGGTGTATATATTTTCCCTTGGATATATTATATCATGAATCTCTATTACTTAATGGTATTTAATGTTTCATTTGATTTTCATTCTTTTATGGGGCTTATGATTCAAAAGAAACCCAAGTGGTAAGGTTTTATTTCATAATGTCATCCAAATTTTGGATTGTTAATATTAATTCTCTCCCTGGTAATATTTTTATTCTATATCAATGCTTCCATAAATACAATTAATATTATTTTTACTACTGTCCTATGATTGTTTAAAATCATTTTTACTCATGCTTTACTTTTATAAAAAAAATTGAAAGGAACCTTCTTGTCATTTTATGAACGAAGTAATTTTCCACTTTTCTAAAAAAATATGAATGGAATTGGGTTTTAACTTATACATCATGAATGAATTTTCCCACTATTATGACTAATATTTTCATTAAGTCTTTATTAACTATTTTATATCATACTTTTTAAAGAAACTATTTTCCTTCATAATTGCGTAGTTTTTTTAAAGAATAAGTTCTTTTCTAAGTGAAAAGGTTTTTTTTCCTAAATAATGAATTTTTAAATATGGTATTTCAATTCATCATTGAAAATAAATCTTATTTTTTATATGTTCCACTAGGGATATGTTATGATAATACCATCTTTCTTTTTTCTCAAATGGTTTTTGATCTATTTGATTGGGGAAGTACTATTTTGTTACACATGGCCATATTACCTAGGAATGTATTTGATTATGTTTATTTATTGGGGGAATTATTAACATTTTGTATCTTAGTATCTATATGAATGTCTGTGTTGTTTATGTTTCACCCCTTTTATATAAGCAATGGATTTAGCTTAATAAGTGATGCTAGGGGCCTGTAATATCCCCTTGATACCTCGGTAGATCTCATGAGACAAACTAGTAATTTTTTTGGTTAAGGCCTTACCCACTTATTCAAATGTCATGGAACAAGGCAGTGAATGTATTTTCATATTTTTTTTGTCGATGAATTGATGGTATCTTTTAGATGTCCATCATTATGAATTCATTTATTGTTTTCCTTATCATTGTTAGAATATTTATAATATCGATCGATAAGTTATAAGCTCATGTGATTTTTTATAAGTCTTATTTGATCATCCTTTATTCCTAGAATATTATTCTAATGTTATTATTTTTAATAGAATTTTTTATAGTTATTTACCTTTCCATATTTTTTAGGCTTATTTATCCATGATATATTTTATTGTATACATAATATTATTGAGAATATGAGCTTTCCCCATTATTATGTTTGATTTCTTCCTAGATACTAGGTAGTATTTTTTGGTTGACAAGATGGGATAATCTTAGGGTAACTATGGTGTTATCAAAGAGAAGAATTTTTTTATTTTATTTTATCAATTGTAATGAGAAATTAAATTATGTATCTATTTTACCAAGGATACTAAAATATTTACTGATTCAAGATATGGATCCCTATATCAAGTTCCAATGTAATGATGTAGCCACTAAATTTGGGAAATAGGATTAGGTGTCCTTACATTGTCAGATTCATGAATGAAGAAATATTTCATCACATGATAATTATTTCATTAATTAAATTAATTATAAAAAATATCAAATGATCTTGAATTCTGGTTTTTGTGATCTCACATTGATTAATTTTTTATTCATTTCTATTAGTCATGACATTTTTTTCAATGTAAATCTAAAATTAATCATTGACTACAAAAAAAACATGAATTGTGAATGGCCCATATATATATATATATTTCTACTCCTAGATACTATAGAAATGTTATAGGATAAATTCCTAATCAAATGAATTATAAATATATGAATTCAAATCATATGAGGAATTTCATAATATCTCTCACAATGGAATCGAACAGAGTCCATTCGATGAACAGAAGATTGGACATATAACTCTCAGTAATCATACATAAATTTTTGGTTGAAAACATCAACTAAATGTTTTTTATGAAGATCATAAGAAAAATTATGGCATATAAAGGCAATAAAAATAGAGTTTTAATTCAAGTAAACGGATAAAAGACGTGTCCTCAAAAGATTCCATGAAGTTCCTCATGATTTTTTTGTAGGAATAATTGGATGGAGTCTCAAAAATGGAATAAATTATATAAAGTCTTTACCAGACAATTATGTGGTATAATTTTTTATGAGTTCAAAATTATTTGCAACACATTCATAAAAAAACTAAATTTTATGATGTAAATATAATAATTTTAGTGTTCTAAATAATATGATATGAATTTATTTGATTCTCAATAGGTTAATATGAACTTTTTTTATGGTTGTGGATGTTCAAATTTGAGAAAATATTCACGAATAATCTATAATCCATGATAGTCATCCAAGAGAATTTTTATGAGAAAGGGTTTTAAATATGAGTTTTCCATCTAGGGGGAAAGATAAATTGGATACCTAACTTTTATCTTACCCACACATATACAAATATTGTGAAAGTTAAATATGAATATATGTAATATTAATGCATGTAAAAAATATTTAAATGCCAAATTATTATTATATGGTAATACCAGATGAAATTATGAAATACAAATTTTGATCATGAAGTTTCTAACAAGAGAATTTATCGGCTGAAGAAGATGTTTCAATTCGATTGAGGAGTTAATGTCGAATGAATCGGATAAAAGCCACAGGAAAAGTTACATAATAGGTGGAATCCAAACATATTGTGTAAATAGGTAATCATATAGGTAGGGAATAAGAAATTTGTATCTGTTTTCATAAGTCACTAGTTGGAGTTTCTCCAAAGTATGATTAGACATAGAAACTAAAAAAAGTATAATGAACTAAAGATTATATATAAGTACAAGGAAGAAGTTCTTGTATTCTGTTGGGAAAAAATTATGATGAATTTTTTTCAATATTTCCAAGACTTAAGAAAGAATAAGATACCCATAAAAAACATATTGTACCTATTGGTGAAGGTTTCAAATAGTTTTTATAAAATCTTTGTTAAGTATTTTATATATGAGGAGAGTATATGCACTATTTCTTTATTATAGAGAGATACAAGTGTAAGGATATTCTCTGTGAACTATAACCACAAAGTGGTTCATTTTATAGTGGATTTTGTGGTAAATTATTATTTCCAAACCATTCCAAGTATAAGAAACACTTTTTGAGTAGATAATATTATAAATACTTGTTTTATTGTGGATAGTTATTGTTGGTCGGAGTGGTTTACTCAAGAGGGGGGTGAATTGAGTACCAATTAAAAATTTCTGTTAAAAACAATTTCTATTAAAATCCCTCAATTTCAAAAACAAATTAAACTGTAGTGAATTTATATAGATTATAAAGGTTCAATTAGTTTCTCAAAGATTGATTAGTTCTCAGTTAACTTAATCTTATGATTAAATTAACTTTTGAAACTAACTTACTGATTTATAATAAATATAAACACTTGCGAATTTAATTATCAAAGTACCTTTGAAGATAGATTATATTTCAAAGTAATAGCAGCGGAATATGAAATAAATATGTATAGTATGGATATAGAGTATAACTACAAACACAGAGAAGTAACCAAGAGGTTCAGTCTCAAGCCGAGACTTAGTCCTCTCAACAGTTTATATAAAAATGATCCACACCCTGGATCGGGGTTAACAACAGTTTACAACTGTCCAGGTCCGAGACCTCTACCACTGTTCTTCGTGGGAAACAGTACAACAGAAACCAGCTGTCCAGGTCACACACGACCTCTACCACTGTTATTCGTGGGAAAGAAATAATGAAAGAGTTTGGTAAGGATTTTCAAATCCTTCAGTTTGAGTACAGGAGACAGTGTATGTGTTAGATACAGCAGATAACACACACTGCTCGAAAGAGTAATAATAAATCACAGAACAAGAGTTGTAGAGTTTAGAAGTGGTTCTGGTGATTTCAGTGTATCTCTGGACTCCTTTGGATTCGACTAGAAGTGAGTTTGAGTCCTCTTCTCGTTTCTGTTTGAGAAACAGAGTGTCGTATGCTCCAGGTTCACAGTCAGTGAAAATGTAGTAGTTGAAGTTCTTCAGTGTTCTTCTTATATGCACAGAACACTTCTCGAGTATGCTTGATTGTCTATGAGCTTCTCTGTGTTCTTTATGGAACTCCTCCTTTCTCTTCTTGTGTTTCTGGTATATATCATCCACCACGCACTTCTCTAGTTCGCTCGTCTTTTTTGGGCAGCGTAGTCTTCTCGTATTTATCTCCCAACAGGGGACAGAAGAGATTTCTTTTCAGCAGGTACGAGGTACGGGTTCCTGACATCCGACAACCTTTATCAGATATTTGACAAATCATTAAAATGTATGATATGACCGTTAGATAGATTAAATATAGGAAATAAAGAAATTCAAACAGTGAGTCGAGTGATCGGTAGGTAATCAGCATCGGTAGCTTGAACATCGGTAGCTTGAACATCGGTAGCTTGAACATTGGTAGCTTGAACATCGGTAGGTACATGCATCGGTAGCTCCATGCATCGGTCAGTCTGATGGATCGGTGCGTCTGATGGATCAGTGAGTCTGATGGATCAGTGAGTCTGATGGATCAGTGAGTCTGTCAGTAGCTTCGTCCATCGGTGACTCTTATTCCATCGGTAGCTACTTATACTTACACTGGTATCTCTATGTTTGTATCGGTAGCTGTCTGTAAGTCAGTAGCTTACATTTATAAGCACATCGGTAGCTCTGTGTTAAGTCTATCGGTAGACTGGTTAAGTCTATCGGTAGCTGTCTGTCGGTAGACTAAGTCTATCGGTAGACTGGTTACCGGTAGCTCTTTATCAGTAGCTATAGGCATATTACTTATTTGTTTTATGCAGAACACATCTGATTGTGTTAGAATCAATTTATAACTTGTATAAACATGGATAAATGAGGATTAACATATTTCAAAGACTATTTTAAAGATTATTATTGGTTTGATCATAGATTTGAAAGAATTAAAGTATAGATCAATGATACTTAAAAATATCATATAGAATGAAAACATAATTGGTATTTTCAGCACATATGAATACATGATTGAGATTATCAAAACAGGTGAGGTCAACAATCTCCCCCTTTTTGATAATCACAATTTATGATATGGGCATTTAACATAGTGAAAATATGATGGTAAAGAGTATAATATTGAGTTCAATTTTCTTATTGAAAATAGCATCAGAGATAATAGAAATAGTATGATATAGACATAAGTTATCAGAGGTAACAATCATAAGGTACTAAATAGACATAAAGTATTAGAGGGAAAAATGAAGAGAAGGGTAAAGTGTCTCCCCTTATTCCTTATTTTTCTCCATTGAAAATATTTTTCATTCTCCTTGGTCTCCCCCTTATTCTCGCATTTTGTTATCCCCCTTATTCTCCTTATTATTCTCCCCCTTTGTGATAATCAAAAAGTGGGAAAGCATATATATATATATATAGAAGACAAATAACACATGAGAAGTAAAAAGAGTTCTGTATTAGAGTAGTCAAAAAATACAAAAACAGAATACAAAGGAATTCCTATCAAAAATCCTAGCCACTGGATCATTCCACCTCTTCCACGTGAGATTTTCCTTTGGGATCAGAAGAAGGTTCGGGTGGTGAGGATGTAGGTGAAGGTTTTGGAATCCCAGAAAAGATTAAAGGAGGCTGAGCCACTGACACAGAGTCAGGCCTGTAGGTTGAAGATTTTTGGGTGAGCATTGGTGTGAGGCTTCGAATAGCTTGAGCAGGAGTCAGCTGGACTGTGGAAGCAGCTGAGGCAGAAGCAGGCAAAGCAGGAGGGATGATGACTGGTCTGGCATCAACATGAAAGAAGGGAAGCAGCAGATTTCTAAAATCCATAATAATTCCTCCTCCTATTTCCATAGCAGAGATGAAATCATCTTTGTTCTCCATGAATTTCTCTAAGGCAGGAGTCAAATCTCTTAGCTTGCTCACTTGTTCTCTGAAAGATTGAGTGACTGGAGGGAGCTTCATGTGTTCCAACATTAGCTTGAAGTGATGTTCGAGTTGATGCTTGGTGAAAATTTTGGTGAAGTAGTGGTCCACTTTGCTCTTTATGGCTTCCTGAGAGGCAGAGGCTTCTCTCATAAAATCTTGAACAATCTTCATGATTTCTCTGGCAGAATCTCTTGTAGAAAGCACCACTCGGCTCAACTCTGATGATTCCACAGGGCCACTGGTTGAAATAGAACCAATCTCCTCCTTCAACATTGCTCGAACTTGATTCAGGTCAACTGAAAGTTTGGATGTGAGAGGGCCAAGAGAGAAAGAAACAGTTTCTTTAAAACTCTTAGACAAACCACTGACTAGGCTTTGAACTTGAGAGTCTTGTAATTGAACATGATCCTTCACTGAGGTTTTGAAACTTTCAAACACTGAGACAAACTGGCTTACTACACTCTTCACATAAGCTAGGTCCTTGTCAGCTTGAGATTTGGAGCTCATATAAGAATCCAAAGCAACAACTGATGTCTTGAGAGCTTCAAGATCTGCTTCGATCCTAGAAGACTGAGTCTGGCACTCTTTCACTTATTCCATAAGCTCAGACATAAAAGAAGATAAATTACAAGCTAGAGATAGCTCGAAGGATCTCTCTAACATTTTCATTTCTTCATAAAAGCTTTGCTTCATCTCAGCAACTGATTCAGTGAATGACTTTTTCAGCTCATTCTTCATGGATTCAAGATCAGATTTAGAGACAAAATCATTTGAGACAACTGCAGCAGATTCTCTTGTTGAGGCCAAACTAACTACAGAAGCAGTCATTATTGAATTAATTGAGGAAGCAAGAGAGGTTTCCATTAACTTCACTTCTTCAACAAAACTGGTTTTGAGGTCCTCTTTCAGCTTATTCAAATCATGAAATCTGACCACATCATCTGGAAACATCTCAGAAGCAAGATCATAATTGGTCTTCGGTCTATTCACAGACATCTCATTATCTGAATCCGGATAATCCAATCCACAGACTATAAACCCCGGGTCTTCTACCCAGTCTCCAATCTCAACAGCTACAGTAACATTTCCAAGAACAGATTGATGCTCCCCCTCAATGGGTGCATTCTTATGTATCACAACAGCATTTGGTGCTGGATTCTCTTCATCAGAATCTTCTACTACAAGTTCCACAGGTGCAGCATCTTGAAGATTTTCTGATACAGGTACAGCTTCTTCTGTAACTCTTTCTACTTCATCAGCAGGCATAGCTGAGTTTCCAATCAAAGGGCTCATACTTAAACTACCAGAAGCAGACAATTCAGATACATTTTCCTTTTCCTCTTCTTCTTGGTGAGGTACAGACTGGTCTTCCTCATGAGTAGATACAATTTCCTCTACCTTTCCTTTCCTAGAATAGACCAATTCTGCAACAGGACTTGGGGGCAAGTCTGGATCTCCTCCAACATCCATAGGAGTTTCTTCTTCTTCTTCTTCTGTTTCATCACTATAAACAGGTTCCTCTTCATCAGGTCTCAGACTCGGATCTCTCTCATCCTTTGGTCTTGAGGGATGATCCACAGGATTAAACCTATCATAAATCTTCTGATCATCACTGACCCATTCACCCTTCCATGGGTTCCAGTAAATTTTCATGTACTTGCAAACAGTCGAGGTGATGCAGAAATTGTTCTTGACTACAACTGTCTCATCCTGAGACTCAGCTATTCCTTTCACTTTTATCATCACTGAAATCAGCTTGGCAAAGAACAAAGCATTAGTCTTTGACTTTGGTCTAATCATGTCTTCCATTTGAAGCATCAACAATCTGCATAGATTGATTTTTACACCATGTCTTAGCAAATGAAGAAGATAGATATCTTGATATCTTAGATTTGCAAAATCTCCTCGCCTTGGTATCAACACATGCTGAACAAACTTGAAAAGCAGTCGATTTTCTCCATCCATTTCAGCAGCAACCACTTGCCTTTGATTCCCATTACCAGTCAGTTCTTTTAAGGAAGTTTCATAATCAAAAATGTCACTGCTAGGTGGCATTGCTCTTGATACATACCCAGAAACACCTTCATGTGGTACTTTAATACTCTCAGCCCACTCTACTGAAGAAAAAGACATCTCTTTTCCATTTACAAAAGAGCTTACTCGATTCTCATTCTCAGACTTCTCAAAGGATACAAACTCATAGAACTGCTTTACCAACTTCGGGTAGTATGGGCCATTGTTATTCGAGAAACAATCCACCCATTTCTGGTCCTCCAGAATCTCGAGTACTAACGATTTGCTAGGCAGTAGCAATTCCACGCACAGTTCCTTCTCGATTACTATGTCTCTATTCTGTAAGTGAGGATTCACTGGTCGCCTTCCCGATCGAGTTCTGACTTCACTAATACTGGCTTTATGCTGTGTCTTCTGCTTCTTAGCGTTTGGTTCTGCACTTTCATCTCTGACGATAGGAAGCTTGGTTTTTGCCATCGCGGGTTTAGGGTTCTTGGTCGATTTGGGAGCTAAGGTTCGAAGGTGAGGGATTTTGAGCTCGGTGAGGTAAGAAGTGGCTTAGACTTAGTTTTATCATTTAGGAATTCCAAATAAACGACTGAAATAGAGTAATAAAAATAATATAAAACGATTCGTATTCTTGGCGGCAGACAGATGTTTTAAAAACATTGCATCGGTGTGAGTTAATCATCGGTGAGAAAAACAAATCGGTGAGAATTATACATCGGTGAGAATTTCCACATTGGTGAGAATTTTCACATCGGTGAGAATTTTCACATCGGTGAGAATTTTCACATCGGTGAGAATTTTCACATCGGTGAGAATTTTCACATCGGTGAGAATTTCCACATTAGTGAGGATTTTCACACCGGTTGTGATTGAACATTCCCAGTTTGTGTCTTATGTAACTTAGCCTATCCGAACTTAAAGGTTTAGTGAAAACATCAGCCAATTGATGTTCAGTGCCAATAAATTCAAGAGAAATATCACCTTTTTGATAGTGATCTCTTAGGAAATGGTGTCTTACATCTATGTGTTTGGTTCTAGAGTGAGATACAGGATTCTTAGAGATGTTTATTGCACTGGTGTTATCACAGTTGATTGAAACATGTTTAAAAACATATCCATAGTCCAAAAGAGTGTGTTTCATCCACAGAATTTGTGCACAGCAACTACCAGCAGCTATATATTCTGCTTCGGCAGTAGATAATGCAACTGAGTTCTGTTTCTTACTACACCAAGAAACTAAGGATTTTCCAAGCAAATGACATGTTCCAGATGTGCTTTTTCTATCTAACTTACAACCAGCAAAGTCAGCATCTGAATAACTCATTAACTCAAATGATTGTCCTTTTGGGTAAAACAAACCTAAGTTAACCGTGTGTTTGAGATATTTAAAAATTCTTTTAACAGCAAGAAAATGAGATTCTTTTGGATTAACTTGAAATCTAGCACACATACACACACTAAACATAATATCAGGTCGACTAGCAGTAAGATAAAGTAAACTACCAATCATACCTCTGTAATTTGTTTGATCAACTGGTTTCCCAGTTTCATCTGCATCCAATTTACAGGTAGTACTCATAGGAGTTTCACTTTCCTTGATACTATCCAGACCAAAACGTTTTAAAAGATCCTTTGTATATTTACTTTGATTCAAAATAATACCATTTTCATTTTGAAATACTTGAAATCCAAGAAAGTACTTAATCTCTCCCATTAAGCTCATTTCAAATTCATTTTGCATACTTTTTGAAAAATCAGTACATAAAGAGTGTTTAGAAGATCCAAAAATAATATCATCAACATATATTTGTACAACTAAAACATCTTTAGAAATTCTTTTAATGAAAAGAGTTGGATCAGCAATCCCTTTAGTAAAACCTTTTGAAATAAGGAAATTGCTAAGTCTGTCATACCAAGCTCTTGGAGCTTGTTTCAAACCATACAAAGCTTTAGAACGTTTAAAAACTTGATTTGGAAAATGGGGGTTAGTAAATCCAGGTGGTTGTTCTACAAAAACATCTTCAATTATAAAACCATTTAGAAATGCACTTTTGACATCCATTTGATATAACTTGAAATCCAGATGTGCAGCATATGCAAGTAAGATCCTAATGGCTTCTAGTATAGCTACAGGTGAAAAAGTTTCCTCATAGTCTATACCTTCTTCTTGACTATATCCTTGTGCAACTAGTCTAGCTTTGTTTCTAACTATATTTCCAGATTCATCTACTTTATTTCTAAAAACCCATTTTGTGCCTATTGTCAAAGTGTCCTTGGGTCTGTCAACTAATTCCCAGACTTTGTTTCCTTCAAACTGATTTAATTCTTCCTGCATAGCTATTACCCAGAATTCATCATTGATAGCATCGTTGATATTTTTGGGTTCTAGCTGTGAAAGAAAGGCTTGATGTTCAACCTGTTTTCTTAGAGAAGCTCTAGTTTGTGTTCCTCTATCAAGATTACCAACAACAGCTTCTAAAGGATGATTCTTTAGAATCCTTGTTGATCTGGTAAAGGTTGGACTAGAAATTTCAGGTTCATCTATAGGTTCGGGTTCAACAGAAGCAGATTCTGGAGAAAGTCCGGAATTGGATGCTTTTATAACAGGTTCTTTAGATTTATCATTAAGGTCCAGAATAGACAAATCTTCTTCAAGATTCTCAAGAGAGTTTTTAGGCTCATGTGGATCAGTTTCATCAAACTTGATGTGAACAGATTCTTCCACACATTTGGTTTTCTTATTGAATACTCTATAGGCTTTACTTGAAATAGAGTAACCCAGAAAAATTCCTTCATCACTTTTGGAAGAAAACTTATCCAGATTATCTTTAGTATTCAGAATAAATACTTTGCAACCAAAAACTTTAAAGTAATTAACCTTAGGCTTTCTATTGTTCCACAATTCATAAGGGTTTTTCTTAAGAACAGGTCTGATTAAGACTCTATTAATGACATAACAAGCTGTATTTACAGCTTCAGCCCAAAAATAAATAAGCAGGTCATATTCATTGAGCATGGTTCTAGCAATTTCTTGAAGGGTTCGGTTTCTTCTTTCTACTACACCATTCTGTTGGGGTGTTCTAGGGGCAGAAAAGTTATGAGTATAGCCATTGTGTGAGCAATAAGATTCAAAATCTTGATTTTCAAACTCACGACCATGATCACTCCTCAAAGTTTTAATCTTAAGTCCACTAAGGTTCTCTACAGACTTGGAGTATTTAACAAAGTAAGAACAAGCTTCACTTTTGTGAGCTAGAAAATATACCCAAGTATATCTAGAAAAGTCATCTACAAGAACATAAACATAGTGCTTCCCATTTAAACTAGAAACTCTTGATGGTCCAAACAAGTCCATGTGAACCAATTCAAGTGGTTGAGAAGTCAAAACTTCTTTCTTTGATTTAAAGGAAACTTTGTGTTGTTTTCCCTTTTGACAGGGGTTACACACTCTATCATTTGGGAATTCTAATTTAGGTAGGTCTCTAACTAGGTTTTTCCTAGAAAGTTTTCTAAGTGAGTGAATGTTGCAATGTCCTAATCTTCTGTGCCATAGCCAAGATTCTTTATGAAAAGCATTCAAACAGGTAATATTCTGCTTAGCTAAAGAATTCAGATTAACAGCATAAATATTTTCATTTCTTAAGGCAGAAAATACCAAAACATTCTTAGAATTAAAAACTTTGCAAGAATCATTTTCAAATTTAACATGAAAACCATCATCACATAACTGAGAAATACTTAATAAATTGTATTTAAGGCCATCAACAAATAAAACTTTAGAGATCAAAATTGAATCAGTGTTACCAATCTGGCCTAGGTCGATGATTTTTTCCTTTTGAATTATCACCAAAGGTGACAAAGCCTCCATCAACTTTTATTAAACTCTTGAAACAAGAGAAGTCTCCTGACATATGTCTTGAACATCCACTGTCCAAATACCAGGTCTCTTTACAGGAGCTCTTCAAGCAAGTTCCCTACAAAACAGATTTAGATGGAAGATGATTTTGGTACCCAGATTTTCTTGGGTCCAGACAGGTTAGCCAATAACACTTTAGGTACCCATATTTGTCTAATGGGTCTCATATAATTTGTAGAATTGATATAATTTGAAAGATAAACTTTATTAGATCCATAGCTATGCATATAACTGGTTGAAGCATATGAAGTTCCAGAATTACCTTCATTCTGTCCAGATTTAGAAATGAATCTAGTTTTGGCAATTTTCCTTTGTCCAGGTTGGTATCCTATACCAGTAGTATATTTTGGTGCTACTTGCTTTCCTAGCATCTGTGTTAGAGTATTCTTTCCATTTGTGAACTTCTCTAAGTCTTTTCTGAGTTGTTCATTAGACAATTTTAGTTCAGTATTTTCTTTAAGCAACTGAGCATTTTTCTGTTTTTCAATAGTGAGTTCGGTTTTAACTGTAGTGGTGAGAGCATGTTGTTTCTTTAATGACTTGTATTTATCCTTAAGTTCATTACATGTCTCTTCTAGCATATCACAGTATTCAAACAGTTCAGATTTAGACATGTTATCACCTTCAGAATCATCTCCAGAATAATATGAATTTGAAGCAGGAGTTTCAGAAGTTACCTCAGAAGTGTTTGTCATAAAGCACATATTGGCTCGATTCCTTTCAGAGTCTGAAGATTCAGCTTCACTTGTGCTGTCTTCTGAAGCACTCCAAGTAGCCTTCATGGCTTTCTTAAACTTATTGTCCTTATATTCATATTTCTTTTTATACTTCAGCTTTGGACAGTCAGCTTTAATGTGTCCTTTTCTCTTGCACTCATAGCAGACAACATCATCTGATTTGTCATTCTTCTTCCAATCCTTTTTCCATTTGCCTTGGTGATCATACTTACCCTTATAATTTGTTTTTCTGAAGAACTTCTTTTTCCTATAAAATTTCTTAAATCTTCTAGCAATGTGAGCCATCTCAGCATCACTGTCAGAATCACTTTCGCTGTCTTCACAGCTTGAACTTTCAACTATAGCTTGAAGCTTTTCTTTGTCCTTATTCTTTGAAGTTGAGGATTTGAAAGCGACAGACTTTCTTGCAGGTTCATTTTCTTCCTCTTTATTCACTTTAAGCTCTTCTTCATACATCATCAGCTTGCCAATGAGTTCCTTGACAGGTAGAGCAGCAATGTCACATGATTCTCTGATTGATACAGATGTGCCTCTCCATCTATCAGGTAGACACCTCAAAATTCTCATAATTTGTTCCTTCGATGAGACATCCTTTCCCAGTGAGATCATTGTATTGAAAATTTCATTGAACCTGAGATACATGTCAAAAATGGGTTCGTCAGGCTTCATTTTAAAATTATCATACTTGATAGTATAAGTATTCAATCTCATTTCTTTCACATTAGTTGTTCCTTCATGAGAAACAGCTAAGGTATCCCAAATTTAAAAAGCAGTTTTACAAGCAGAAATTCTATTAAACTCTTCATCTCCTAGAGCACAGTACAAGGCATTCATAGCTTTACAATTGTTATTGTAAGCAGTCTTTGTAGGTTCATCCCAAGTAGATCTAGCAGTAGTAGGAATTTTGTACTCTGATTCAATAGCAGTCCAAATATCAAAACCTATGCTTTCTAAATGAATTTTTATTTTCAGTTTCCACTGAGCATAATTAGTTCTATTGAAGAAAGGTGGCCGGTTAGTAGCAGCACCCTCAAGTCTATTGTCCATGATGAGAAAATTTTAAAGAGATAAAAATTTAGATATAATAGAAATTTTAAGAACTTTAAAATACAACTAAAATCACAGTTCAAAAGCAGAGTACTTTAGAAAGTATTTTCAACCTCTGATACCAAGTGTTGGTCGGAGTGGTTTACTCAAGAGGGGGGTGAATTGAGTACCAATTAAAAATTTCTGTTAAAAACAATTTCTATTAAAATCCCCCAATTTCAAAAACAAATTAAACTGTAGTGAATTTATATAGATTATAAAGGTTCAATTAGTTTCTCAAAGATTGATTAGTTATCAGTTAACTTAATCTTATGATTAAATTAACTTTTGAAACTAACTTACTGATTTATAATAAATATAAACACTTGCGAATTTAATTATCAAAGTACCTTTGAAGATAGATTATATTTCAAAGTAATAGCAGCGGAATATGAAATAAATATGTATAGTATGGATATAGAGTATAACTACAAACACAGAGAAGTAACCAAGAGGTTTAGTCTCAAGCCGAGACTTAGTCCTCTCAACAGTTTATATAAAAATGATCCACACCCTGGATCGGGGTTAACAACAGTTTACAACTGTCCAGGTCCGAGACCTCTACCACTGTTCTTCGTGGGAAACAGTACAACAGCAACCAGCTGTCCAGGTCACACACGACCTATACCACTGTTATTCGTGGGAAAGAAAGAATGAAAGAGTTTGGTAAGGATTTTCAAATCCTTCAGTTTGAGTACAGGAGACAGTGTATGTGTTAGATACAGCAGATAACACACACTGCTCGAAAGAGTAATAATAAATCACAGAACAAGAGTTGTAGAGTTTAGAAGTGGTTCTGGTGATTTCAGTGTAGCTCTGGACTCCTTTGGATTCGACTAGAAGTGAGTTTGAGTCCTCTTCTCGTTTCTGTTTGAGAAACAGAGTGTCGTATGCTCCAGGTTCACAGTCAGTGAAAATGTAGTAGTTGAAGTTCTTCAGTGTTCTTCTTATATGCACAGAACACTTCTCGAGTATGCTTGATTGTCTATGAGCTTCTCTGTGTTCTTGATGGAACTCCTCCTTTCTCTTCTTGTGTTTCTGGTATATATCATCCAACACGCACTTCTCTAGTTCGCTCGTCTTTTTTGGGCAGCGTAGTCTTCTCGTATTTATCTCCCAACAGGGGACAGAAGAGATTTCTTTTCAGCAGGTACGAGGTACGGGTTCCTGACATCCGACAACCTTTATCAGATATTTGACAAATCATTAAAATGTATGATATGACCGTTAGATAGATTAAATATAGGAAATAAAGAAATTCAAACAGTGAGTCGAGTGATCGGTAGGTAATCAGCATCGGTAGCTTGAACATCGGTAGCTTGAACATCGGTAGCTTGAACATCGGTAGCTTGAACATCGGTAGGTACATGCATCGGTAGCTCCATGCATCGGTGAGTCTGATGGATCGGTGCGTCTGATGGATCGGTGAGTCTGATGGATCAGTGAGTCTGATGGATCAGTGAGTCTGTCAGTAGCTTCGTCCATCGGTGACTCTTATTCCATCGGTAGCTACTTATACTTACACCGGTAGCTCTATGTTTGTATCGGTAGCTGTCTGTAAGTCAGTAGCTTACATTTATAAGCACATCGGTAGCTCTGTGTTAAGTCTATCGGTAGACTGGTTAAGTCTATCGGTAGCTGTCTGTCGGTAGACTAAGTCTATCGGTAGACTGGTTACCGGTAGCTCTTTATCAGTAGCTATAGGCAGATTACTTATCTGTTTTATGCAGAACACATCCGATTGTGTTAGAATCAATTTATAACTTGTATAAACATGGATAAATGAGGATTAACATATTTCAAAGACTATTTTAAAGATTATTATTGGTTTGATCATAGATTTGAAAGAATTAAAGTATAGATCAATGATACTTAAAAATATCATATAGAATGAAAACATAATTGGGATTTTCAGCACATATGAATACATGATTGAGATTATCAAAACAGGTGAGGTCAACAGTTATTATATTATTATTTAATCCAATTAAAAACTCTTTTATAGGAGGTGAAGGTTTCTTAAATAGTATGAAAATATAAAAACAAAATACTTATAGTTCACCCCTCTCACTCATACTGATCAAATAGATCCCAACTGGCCCTTTCATTATATATTTAGAGAGATTCTGTGGGATTTCAGAATCCAAATAATGCCTTTATAAATCCATTTTGAATATATTGGTAGTCATTATATCGTTAATTTTATATTTATTAGAAATGTAATCTTACTTTAATACTATTTGATAAAACTTCTCCTTGAAAAATTTAAAGGTTTTCTCAATATGTTTGGTCTTTGAATGATGAATTTTATTTTTTTTCTAAGATTTATAGAAATCAAGTTTTCAAACTTTATAGGAATATGAGAGACTAATTCAAAATATATGTTTTTAATTTTTCTTCTCATCCATATCAACTGAATATAAGACTAATTGGATAATACATGTTCACCACATTTCATTATTAAAAAGAGACACTCTTTCATCTTTCTTAAATTAGAGATAAAATAATTTTCAGGACATAATACAGCTCTATAAATTATATTTCTTTCATCCACTAAACCTTCCCATTCTACATCTATATTACCCAATAAATACTAATGTGAAATATTTTAATAAAAAATCATAAAATCCACTATGTGACTAATATAAAAAATAATTAATTTCAAAATTTTCATATTACTTTCATTAGGGTATCTTTGGTAGTGTGAAATTTGGAAAGTAGAAAAAATAATATATGAAGAGTGGCTATTAAATACAAAAAAACACCAAATGAGCTACCTATATACTGTCACATTAACCTATTTTCCATCATTAACCTTTAGTAATTTGATCTAATTCTCCTTAAATGTCATAATTGGACTTAAATACACTATATAAAAAATTTAGATGACCACATTGGCATATATTTTTTTCAAAAATAAATATTCTTTTCTTACCTTGAATCGCCTGTAATCCAAGGAAGAATATTATCTATATAATAAAAGACATATTGAATTCACATCTCTTGTAATGTAAAAATAACTTTCATTTTTATTTATTTGATCCTCTGGAAATTATTTCATCCATATAAATGAGTACTGATATCCTTTGATTCCATTCCTTCTTTATATAGAGATTTTGATCAACTCTACCAATATAAAATCTGATCTTTTTCAGATATTGATCAAGAGATTATTTCCAAAACCTTGGTTATTAGTTTAATCTATATAATTCCTTCAGTCAGTAAATTGTATTTTAATCTTCATAAATAAAAAATATCATGTTTTTAATGTGAACCTCCTCCCCAAGAATTCTATTTAGAAATGTTAATTTCACAACCATCTGATAGAGTTTATAAACTCTTTATACTGAAAAAGCCAAAACTTGACATGAACCGTCGTTGAAGCTGGTCAAAGATTAATATTTATATTCCTACTAACTAAAATATATGTGGAAAGTAGGGTCGAACCCACAGAGTTGGCGAATTTGACCATTATTCTTGTAAAAACTTACAAAAAGACCCCACTTTTGTCAGCAGTGGGATATATTTTCTATGTTTAATTTTTTTTTAATTGTGCACAAATAAAACACTAAAATCTTTTTGAGTTTTTAATTTTTTTTCAAAACTATTATGAAACAAGAAACAGACTGAGAATAGTGAGAAACAGAGATATGAAATGTTGATAGTGAACAATCAAGTAAATTGCTCGGGGAAAAGTATCCATTCTACTGGTTTAATAGGTTTTTCGAATAACTTTAAAGTTATTTCCTTTCACCACCATAAAAAGAGTGACTTGTGTCCCTCGCCAAGAGCTAAGTCACACAGACTGATTGATTTTGGAGTTTTCCACTTCAAAACAAATCAGCTATGAAAAGTTCGAAAAGAAAATGACAATAGTACGAACACGTCGTAAGTCCCGAAGCATTTGTGAATTGATTACTTTTTTAAGATGTTTCCACGATCAATCTCACCTATTTGATTGTGGAGTTTTAAAAATTAAGTTCTAGTGGTGAAAAGAAATTGAATGAACTCAGCATCAATCTTACCGAATGATACTGAATTCATTGAAATGATTAAGTGAAAATAGAAGTTAAATGATAACCAGTGGAACTTTGATTTATCCTGGAACTATATGATTTATCTAGAAAACATGTATATTATCAATATATCAAAAACAAAAGTCATTCAAATATAGAATAGAGATTTTGAATAAAATAGAGGAAGAAAACTCCCTCTGCTCGCATGAATTATTACTCCTGGACCTCGGATCTCCAAAGGACGGTTCTCCGAGAAGTGCCCTGAGTCCTCTGCTCTACTCTTAGACCGGTGTATTTGTCAAATGAGTGTCTCTACAAAGTCAATTAATCCTCCCCCCCCCTTGTCTGCTGTTTTCTTAGCTTTAAATATCAATGGTCAACTGCTTCATGTCACCGCACGTCTTCCACCGTCTTCAAAAGTTCTTCACCCACGCACTGCAAAATGTGAGTTTTTTCGCGACAAGAACGTCGTGCTAGAATTACCCTCATAAAAAAGTACGGATGAGTCATTTGGAAGCACTTGGATGTGTTTCTGCCTCTTGAATGAACCTGCAAAGATAAACATAAATAAATTCAATTCCAAAGAATGAAAAAATGGTTATTTTTTTAAGTTAAGTGTTAAATTACTCGTAACAAGTTATCTTAAGTTAATTAATAAATATCTTAATTGATGATTATTATTTTTATATGACATTTTTATCAAATGATACTGAGTTAATTAAATTATTAATTATAAATACTAAGTAATAATTTTTTAGCTAATCGGATTTAACTAAATCATTAAAATTTAACAACATAAATAAAAAAGTAATAAGAAATTTAATAATTTAGATTTTATTAATAATTTAATTATTACTATTTAAGAAGTTAAGTTGCTCGATTTATTTTTTATTTAGTAATTTTAATTTAGTTATTATAATTAAAGCTTAAGTTTTAAATATATTGAAATTAATTAGAAAATTTTATTTTTTATTTATAATTATTATTTATTATAAATTTACACTATTAATAGAAAATTAATTAATTATTAATAGTTATTATTAAGTTAGTTTTATAATATAATTTATATTTTATTTTTTTATTGAAATTATAATTATTTTAAATCATAAATTTCATAAATTTAATTATATTAATTTGACTTTTCAAAGTTTACTTTACTTTAACTTTATCTTTTTTTCTTTTTCTTTTTAATTTTATTTTATTCTACTTTCATTATTATATTTTTTTTATTCATTTTATTTATCTTCCCCCTCCCCCAAATTGGCACAAAGGGGCAGGGTTTCTTCCTCCTTTGAACCCGATGCCAGGAAGGGTTTGTCTTCTTCCAGGGAAGGTGCTGTGCTTGTCTCCTCTTCTCCAAGCAGGGTAGCAGCGGCGATGCGGTCCAGCGGTTCCGACTTTGGATCTTGCGGGTGGTGCGGCGAGACTACAGGAGGCAGACCTGTCTTCATCTTCTCTGGCTACACAGAGCAGTGCTAGTGGACCCCTTCTTATCTAGTAGTACCGGCAGCTTTGGCATGGCACTCCAGCAGCGGCAAACCAGCTCACGGCGGCACCAACGCGGCGCGACTTCCCTTATTCACCTGTGCGCGAGCAACGATCGCAGCTCATCATCCTCCAGCAGCTGCGCACTTCTAGTAGCGCGATTTTCCCCCATAGGCATCTTGAGACACATCATTTCAGCCTCCCTGTCAAGGATTCAATTCTTAGTTCAAAATCTGGTTGATTTTGAATCTGATTGTGCAAAACATCTTTTAATTGAGTCTTATATGAAAATTCTGGTCCAAGTCTGTGATGGTGAATAGGGGTTAAGGTTGCAAAGTGAAAGAATCATCCATGTAAGAGTGGTTAAATCAGAAGAAAGTAGAGGTTCATGTTCTTGGTAGTGTGAATGGTGAAATAGCTGGAGGAGGGACTGATGGTGAGGAAGGGATGACAATGAGAAAGAGGAAAGGGTAAAATGGTGAGGAAAGTGGAAGTAATCTATTAGTGAGGTAGAAAACTGGGTAACGTTGAGGTAGAAATAAATGCATCGGTGGAGTGGAAAGTAGAATTGAGTAGCGGTGTGGAAAAGGAAGTGCTGTGGGTCACCAGTCGAACAAAATAAATAGTCACCAGTAGATTAAGATAGAGGTCACTAATAGAATAAGAAAAAGAGATACCGGTATGGAAAAGGTAATAGTGAGGCATGAGGTGTATCGGTGATGGAGCTGCTGATACAGAGAAATAAAAAGTCATCGGTGAAAATAAATAAAAGGGTGTCACCGTTAACGAAAGAATGAAAATAAAAGGGTCACTGTTGTAGAATAAAAAACGAGGTCACCACTAAAAATAGAATTAAAATTAAAGGGTTTCACCACTATAATTAATAGAAGAAGTTACGAGTACCAATAAGGTCACCGGTACATAATAAAGGGTCACCGGTAAAATAAAATTGAAGGTCACCGATACAGCGAAGTAACAACAAGGAGCAAGGAGAGAAAGAGCTACCGATAGAATAAAAAAATAAAGGTAAGCAGCGGTGAGCAAGGTCACCGATATGAAATAAAAAGGGATCACCATTAGAAAAATATTAGAGTTAAATAAACACAAATAAATTAAACATATAATTAAATCTTTAGTAAGCTAAATAAAAGATTAAAAATAATTAATTAAAAAGACAACTAAACACCATTAATTTAAAACAAGATTTTTATTAAACTTTAAACATTAAATAATTAATTGAAAACTCTTAATTTATTATCTGAATAATTAATAAACTAAGATTATAAAAGGCTTAAATTAAAATAACTATAAAAATTAATTAAAGAATAGTAGCAGATATAAATAAAAGGCATTGGTTACCCAATAAGTCACCGTACGAGCTCGTCTACCTCAACGGTAGTCTAAAACCAAATAAAAATGAATTGATAACCAATCTGCATACATAAAAAAAAATTAATGTTTAAAAACTATTAAATAATTAATTAACTATTTGAACTAATAAACTTAAAGACGAGCTACTTTAATTAAATTAAACAACACACATTATTTTCTTAAGTGATTGGCAGAGCATCTAAACAAATTAATTAATATAATTAACCTATTATAATGTAACTAAGTTAACAGATTAATTTTTAAAATAAATTATAAGTTAATTAAGTAGAATTACAATGATTAAATAATTGTTTAAAATAAAAATTAACTATTAAAAAGTCAAGCAGAAATAATTTAAACAAACTAAATACTCACCGCTATTAATAAAATTGAAGGGCTCACCAGTAGTTTAAAGGCTACCGATAGGACATAAAAATAAAGTTACCATTATACTTAGATGATATCTACCGATAGGAAAGAGTAGTGGTGACAAAGGTTAACGATATAAACAAGGTCACAGTTGCATCTCAAAACAGGCTATCGGTAAGCAAAAAGAAAGCAGGTCACCGTTAGACAGTACCGGTAACCTGGCTACCGATAGGGCAAATGTAACCCTTCTATTGGTGGCTTACCTACCGGTAGTCTGGTAAGCCGTAACTAAGTTGTATAAACTTAAAAATTAAAAGTAAATTAATTAGTAAACTCAATAATTGTTAATAATGAAAAATTAAATAAAATAAAAAATATAGAGGATAAATAAACAAATTGAAAATTAATTATATTAAAAACAAAGAAGGTATAAATCAATTATTTAAGGGTCCATAATTGCATAATATTTTTTTAAAAATGAATATTTGACAAATTTAATTATAAAAATACAAAAGTGTAAATATTTAGCATTATGTGATTAAATAATTTATTAAATCATTAAAAATTAAGTAAAAAGATGTGGAAAATCTATGTAAAAATAAGGCCACATCAAATTCCCCCACACTTAAGCATTGTTTGCCCTCAAAAAATCCCATGTTTTATTTTCTTTGAAAGCAGTAAAGTGTTATCATTTTTTCTCAAAATGTTACATGTCCAGCACTTAAAACATAGGACAAAACATAACAGTAGGCTTTTAGAAAATTAATTACTCATATGAATCTTGCTTATAACAAAAACTCAAGGATAATTAAGAACACAATGACCATCCATTGATGAAGATGCAATGCCTCATATGTGATTCAACTTAATGATTCACTTTAATCCAATCTCAGGCTCTAATTTCAAAAGTGACAGGAGATAAAATTTCAATGGATTTATCATCTAAACCATGGATCTTTGTACTTTGACTTTTTCACATAGGTTCCAAAAATAATTAATTTTTTTCTATGAATCACCTCAAAGATACAACATAAGTGATTTCCATATAAACCATTTGATCCCTTCTTCATCTGGCGCTCATCATTCCCCTCACCTTAATGAGTTCATTTTTGACCCTAGACACTTTATTTATTTTTCCCAAGCCATGTATCATTGTGCTAAACACTGTGCAGTATGAAATTATTCAAGGTGTACAGAGGGATTTTAGTAAACCAAAACACACCCAGCATCTAAGGTCTCAGAGTCTCACCATGGGATCCCAGATTCCCAAATTACTCCAGTTTCAAAAGATTTATATAAAATTCATTAACATTGGCTCATTAAAGCAATTACTTATAATAAATAAAATATGAATGAGGCCCCTAGAATCAGAATCACACTCCCAATTCCAAGGGTTATGATCATTGCTCCAGTAAAATGGTACCCATATCACTTCCAGAAGATGTTACTAAACCAAATTTCTATTAAATCACTAAGTAAAACCACTTATAAATCATCCATTATCATCAATTTCAGATTCAAAGCAGTCCTTAACTACCGGCAAGGAACTTGCCCTAAGGCAAGACCCAGTTGAGAAAAATGTAAATCCTAAAATTATGCAAGGATTTTGAAAACAATTATCCATTTTTTAACAAAAAGTTTGAGTTGCAGTGGGAATTGATGGGATTTCAATAAAACACATTTAAGAACAGTCAAGAATTCACCCCCTCCCCCACACATAAAACCCAAATTTTTCCCCAAAGTTGACTTTTAAATATGGAGAAGAACAATTAATCAATTAAGGTTTCAAAATAAATTTTCAATTTAGTAGATATATGACATGTATAAAGGGTATCAATGAAGTTCAAAAATGTCGTTTGCCACAATGAATAAATAATTAGCAGGTTCATTAGTAAGTAAAAACATTAACATTGATGTCCAGTGAATAAATATTTTTCATTTTAGCTCAAGATTTATCATGTAAGGTGTGGGTACACAATGGATAGGGATGAAATCATGTTTAGAAAAATTAATTCATTTAGATATTCAATAAAGCACACAAAGTCCATGCTAAACACCCTATAGACTAATCAGATTCAAAAGACCAATAACAAATACCCCCACACACTTAATTTCAAGCAGTGAAAAAAATTTAATGATAATGAAATTCAATTTCCAGCAGTGAAGTACATGCAGATTATTTTATATTTACAGAGTGACATACAATAGAAAATTTTCACAATTCAAGCCATGCAACAGAATTTTTAATACACATATATCAGAATTTCTTAAACAAGCAGAACATTTGTAGTAAGAAGAACTTTTTTAGTAAGAAGAATTTTATTAACAAAAACAGGAGAAGAAATAAATGGAGAAAGTTGAAATAATTCCCTGACTAAATTCATGTCCAGAGATGATCATGGGAATTCCACTCCATTATTACACAGCAGCAGAAACCTAAAAACACAGATTATTAAAACCAGGAACAAAAATCCAACAGGGATAGAGCATATATAAAACAACAGAGCAACACATTATTGAAAGTAAAACAAGAACAAAACAAAAATGAAAACAAAGAAAGAACATGGGTTGACTCTAAAGGACACTACGGGAAAAAGGGGGTTTTGCAACGAGTTATTTGCGACGGGGATAAATCCCGTCGCAAATAGTCCCGTTAGAAACTTATTTGTGACGGGGAAAGCTCACCCGTCGCAAAAGGATTGGCGTGCAATGTGCGCCAAACCATGGGAAAGTTATTTGCGATAGGGGGTTACCACCCATCGCAAATAACCGGCGGCGGTAAAAAATATTTGCGATGGTAATATACCCCTGTCTCAAATAGTATGTCGGTAGGTTATTATTTGCGACAGGACCTGTCGCAATTAACTATTTAACCATTGACTGTGATAAATGCGAGCTAAAGTATTTGCGACGGGTACCGTCGCAAATAGTCCCGTCGCAAATAAACTAACCTATAAATACCCCCATCTGTTTTTTTTTTCATTCATTCTCAAACTCTATCTTCTACTTCTCTCAAAACTGTATTTTTAGAGTTCACAGTTTCTTATGCTTAATTTTTATTTCTGAAGTTGATATTGAAGTCTTCAACAACTATCAGAGATCAACCTTAGTTCAATTTTAAAGGTATTTTTGTTAATTTTAATTTAATACTTATTTTTAATATTTTATTAGTTTTAATTATTCTTAATTAGTTGTAATTTAATTATGTCTAGATTTTTTTTGTTATTTAATAAATTTAAATTATTAGTATTCATTGTTCATAGTTAATGGTAATTAGGAATAATTAATAAAAATTAGGAATAATTAATAATAAATAGGAATAATTAATAATAATTAGTCATAATTCGGAATAATTATTAATAATTAGTCATAATTAAGAATAAATACTAATAATTAGTAATAAATACTAATAATTAGGAATAAATAGTAATAATTAGTAATAATTTATAATAATTAAGAATAATTAGGAAATAATTCGGAATAATTAAGAAAAATAAGAAAAAATACGAATAATTAGTAATAATTACTAATAATTATTAATAAACCTCCCCGATGTGTGCATTATCCTTTACAACTAATCCATTTCATTTTTTATACATTTAATGATCTATCTATCTATATATAGTTATATTTATTCGTATATTAATATAGATTTATATTAATATAAATATATTTGGTAATATGAATATATATATATATATATATATTCATATATTAATATAGATATTTATTCGTATATTAATATATATTTATATATATATATATATGTAGTTATAAATTTTTATTCGTATATTTATTTGTATGTTAATATATATTTATAAACATAGTTTTAAATAAATTTATAAAATATGTTTTTTTATGTGTATTTATAAATAAATAAATACATACATACATACATATATACAATACACACACACACACAGATATATATATGTATAGTTATGAATTAATACATAGAAATGAGGGGGTGAAAATCCATCATGAATGTTAAAACGACTATAACTTGTAATCCATAAGTCCGTTTCAACTCCACAACCTTTCAAATCGAAGAACATGAAATTATCTTCGATATGATATGTGGTACAGGCCAAACGGACATCCAGATCGGAAGTTATAGCCATTTGAATGTTAAAATGACCATAACTTCTAATCCAGGAGTCCGTTTCAGCTTTACAATTAGTCAAATCGAAGAACATGAAACAATCTTCGATATGATATATGATACAGGTTTATCGGACATCGGGATCAGAAGTTATAGATGTTTGAATGGGAAAAACCCGGGGTACCCCGACTAAAAACTCAGTTTTGGAGGCCTTCGGGGCCTTTTTTGGCCTCGAAAAAACAAATTCTGGGTCTTACCCATCTAAAAGGCTGTAGAGCTCATCTCAGGCTTCGATTTGATATGCTGTAGAGCTCAAATGGAGTCCTGGATCAAAAGTTATGGACGTTTAATGTTTAGGTTTCATTTTCAACTTGTTTTTGATCTTTCATTAATTTTTTTATTTTTTATTTATATCAAAGAGTTATTAAATGACTATTAATTGATAAAAATTACATAATTACTAATTAAAAATATTTTTTAATTTATTTTATAATCCTATTTTATTAAATATCTTATAAATTAATATTATATTTCCATAGATCCTTTCAAAAACATATTTATAAAATAAATATTATATTTATATCAATATAAATAGATAAATATATTTAAATATTAATAAATAATTTTTTAATTTTTTTTAATTTTTTTATTATTATTTGCGAAGGAAATATATTCCCGTCGCAAATAAGTATTTGCGACGGGCCCGTCGCAAATAGTTTTTTTCGAAGAGACTATTTGCGAAGGGAAAAGGGCCCGTCGTAAATATTTTTTTAAAAAAAAACTAGAAATCTATTTGCGACGGGCTTGTCGCTAAAAAAATTAGTTGCGACACCATTTTCTGCAATGGGTCATTTGAGACGGGATCCCTTCGCAAATGACCCGTCGCAAATACCTGTATTTATAGTAGTGGGAGCACTGAATTTAAAGTCTTTCGCAAGACTTTATTAATTACAATTTTTTATTTATTAACAAAACAAGACCATGGGTGGCCTCCCTTGTAGCACTAGGTTTATAGACCCCGGCCAAACTCAATTTCCCTAGAAAATTCTATCCATGATCATTTAATGGAAATGAATTATTAATTATGTAAACTTCATTATTATCTAAATATTCAAAAATAGGATCGACCAATACATTGTCACCTACAATATCAAACAATATTATCAAAAGTTCTTTTAATGAAATAGTTGCTAATATATTATCCAACCCATTTTGGGCTCTAAAGACCACTTGATCATCTTCAAAAATGTTCAACATCTTCTTAAGAAAAACACCAAATTGACCAGTAAAAATGACATGGCTTCGCCCACACTTAGAGGTCAACTCGACACCAGATTAGAAGAAAAACAATCATCAAAATCTTCAGTATTTTCAACAAATATTCCTAGAACAGCTTGCACAAAAGATAATTCAGAAAACACTCTGAAGAAGGAATCATATTCAGGATCCAGTAGGTGGTACCCCATGTCCATAGACGACGCAAATGATGTGAATCATTCAAGTTCAGGTTGGAAGTCATCACAAACAACATCAAACTGATCAAGAAATAATGTTCCCAGAAAATACACTTTCTCAAAATGGGTACAATTTAGTTTTTCATTAGGACTTAGACCAGAACTTTCTCTGACATCAGAAACCCTTAGACAGTTGTCTTCATAAGGAAAACTTTCAAAAACAGGTTGAGACAGTTCAGGGAAAGATTTTGACTCACTCTATAGAATTGGTTCTAAAGAAAGATTTTTTTCATCTAGATGAGGGAGTGGGACAGGAATAGAATATTGAAGAAAAGTTTCAATAGGCTTGGGAATCAAAATCTCTATGACCTCAAGAGGAAAAGAACCATACTTAGCTCGAACCTCAATTTTAAAACATTGATTCTCATCAACATCTATCAAATCACAACCAATCACATGTTAAGGTTTTCCAAACACTTAAAACTCCTCCACATCATCAATGTCTTGAAGAGTGAGCTTCCCCTTGGACACATTAATGACCGCACCAACTGTAGCAAAGAAGGGTCTCCCTAAAATGATTGTGACTTTGTCATCACACTCCATATCTAAGATATGGAAGTCTGTGGGTAGTGTAAGTTTTCTTACACTCACTAATAGATCATCCACCCTCCCTGAAGGGTCTGTGAGTGACCTGTCATCAAGTTGAAGACAAACAAAAGTTGGTTTCAAATCCCTGAGACCCAACCTTCTAAAAATGGAGTAAGGCATAAGACTGATTCTGGCTCCTAAGTCACACAAAAAATTATGTTTCTCACTTGCTCCTATTTTTCTTTGAATAATGAAGCTTCCAAGATCTTTCAATTTTGGAGGCAACTTCTTTAACAAGATCACACTACATTCCTCATTAAGATTAACTTTGACCAACTTATTCCAATAATTTTTATGTTTTAGAAACTTTTTGGTAAAAGCAACATATGAAGGAATTTTATCTAAAGTTTCTACAAATGGCATGTTGATACTAATGTTTCGAATCTATTTAAGAAAACTCAAATAATCAAGTTCATCATTCTTCTTCACTCTTTCAGGGAAGGGAATGGGAGGGGCATAATTTTTAAGAATAGGTTGATTATTATCCTTCCCCTCAATTCCATTGTTTTTATTTTCTTCTTTAATCAACTCCCACTTCATTTTCCTAGGTTCTTGAAATTTTTCAGGTGAAAATTTAACACTCTGTTGAAGTTGAACAAAGCATTCCAGATTCCCAAATTCTGTTTCAAGCATATTTCTCTTTCCAGATTCAGTTTTTTCATCAGTTTTAATTTTCCCAGAGTGTTTCATTACTTGTTCTTGGGTTTAAAGTCCAGATCTAGTGGTAACAACCATAATATTCTCTCTTGGATTAAGATTTTAAGTGTTGGGAAGCTTTCCCTTTCCCATGTTAGTTTGATCCTTATCCATTTGAATAATTTGATGTTCTAAATTGAGAATCTTACCATCTGTTTCCTTCCTAAATGAACTGATTTCTCTCAAAACTTTTTTTAACAGCCCCATTAACTCCCCTTGAGAATTAAAAGATTCAGCCCCATATTGGTTTGAGTTATAAATTTTAGGGTGTGATTGGTAGTTAGGGGCAGTTGTCTATTTTATAACACATTGTTTTTTCTAGGACAAGTTTGGGTGATTTTGATAACCATACATGTACTGATTAGATAATTGAGCATTTTTACCGTGGTTCCTAGCTCTAAAATCTACAAATTTGGCACTCTCATCAAACTGGACCAGGAGATCAAAATTAGGATAACATGTATGAGTGTGACCGAACATCTTACAATGATTACATTACTCAATTAATACTATATCACTAACAACAACAACATGAGGATTAACTTCACCTCTATGGACAACCCTCTTCTAAGAGCACTTGTGCTGAGATTTTTGACCTAGCTTTTCATACACAAGTTTCATCTCATCAGCAGTGGAGTCAGAAATGTCATCCCCATCGAATTGGTCTACTAAATTTTGGTTGTAAGGGGTGAGATCATTATAGAAGGTTTCCATGAGTAAATGGGGAGAAAACTGATGATTGGGACTTTGTCTAAGGAGACTTCTAAACCTATACCATGCCTCATGAAATAACTCTCCCTCATCCTGGACAAACCCATTAATTTTGTGCTTAATCTAAGAGGTGGTTTTCCTAGGATATAATTTTGATATAAAGGAAGTAAACACCTCTTCACAGGTCTTAAAAATTTCATCATCTATGTTTTGAAACCAAGTACTAACCTTCCCCTTTAGACAATATGGAAAAAACCTCAATCTCAACTCCTCCTCATAAATCTCTCTCAAAGGTATTTGTTGTACAGAACTATAGAACTCTCTAATGAACTCAATAAAATCCTCTCCTGGAAGACCATTGAATGAAGGAAGTTCAGAAAGGTGAGACTGCTTAATTTCATAATTCCTAGACCTAGGGGTCAACCTAATGCAAGATGGGTTACATGATACAATTGGAATTTGAAATTCCCTAAGTATATATAGCTAAAGGGTTGGAACTATAGGCTGTGGCACATTCATGTTTTGATCAACTCTATTATCTTGATTCTCCATTATAATGTTTTTTTAGGAGCAGCTAAATGTTTCTCTAGTTCAAAGTTCAGTGGATCTAATGTAATAATGAATTCTCTTGTGCTCATGAAAAGTGTAAAATAGTTCAAAATAGCACAATAGTAGAACTAAAAAGAGTTCAACAATAAAAGAAACAGTAGCAATACAGTCATAAATGAAGCATATTTTTTACAGTTTTAATTAGTTTTTCCAATTTTTTGTTGTTTTTTTATATGTTTTTTTTGTATTTTTTTAAAAGAAATGGCTCATGCCTTCCCTGAAAATGACGCCAAAAACTTGACCTAAACCATCGTTGATGCCATAAAAATTTTAATATTTATATTCCTACTAACTACAGTATATGTGGCAAGCAGGGTCGAACCCACAGAGAAGACGAATTTGACCATTATTCTTCTAAAAACTTACAAAAATACCCCACTGTTGTCAGCAGTGGGATAGATTTTCTATGTTTAGTATTTTTTAATTGTGCACAAATGAAACACTAATTTTTTTTGAGTTTTTCCTTTTTCTTATAAACTATTATGAAACAAGAAACAAGCTAAGAACAGTGATAAACAGAGATATAAAATGTTGATAGTGAACTATCAAGTAAATTGCTCGGGGAATAGTCTCCATTCTACTGGTTTAATAGGTTTTCCAAATCACTTTAAATTTATTGCCTTGCACCACCATAAAAAGAGTGACTTGTCTCCCTCTCCAAGAGCTAAGTCACACAGAATGATTGATTTTGGAGTTTGCCACTCCAAAACAAATCAGCTGTGAAAAGTTCGAAAAGAAAATGACAGCAGGACGAACTCTCCGTAAGTCACGAAGCATTTGTGAATTGATTATTTTTTAAAGATGTTTCCACGATCAATCTTTCTGATTTGATTGTGGAGTTTTAAAAATTATGTTATAGTGGTGAAAAGAAATTGAATTAACTCAACATCAATCTCGCCGAACGATACTAAATTCATTGAAATGATTAAGTGAAAACAGAAGTTAAAAGATAACTAGTGGAACATTGATTTATCCCCGAAATATATGATTTAGCTAGAAAACATGTATATTATCACTATCTCAAAATTTTAATTCATTCAAATATAGAGTATATATTTTGAATTAAACATAGGAAGAAAACTCCCTCTACTCGCATGAATTATTACTCCTGGACCTCAGATCTCCAAAGGATGGTTCTCCAAGAAGTTCCTTGAGTCCTCTGCTCTGCTCTGAGACTGGTGTATTCATCGAATGAGTGTGTCTCCAAAGTCAATGAATCATCCCCCCCTTGTCTTATATTTTCTCTTCTTTAAATAACAACTGTCAACTACTGCATGTCACTGCATGTCTTCCACTGTCTTCAAAAGTTCTTCTCCCACGCACTGCAAAATGTGTGTTTTTTCGCGACAAGCATGCCACGCTTGAATTACCCTCATAACTAAATTCGGATGAGTCAGTTGGAAGAACTTGGATTTGTTTCCGCCTCTTGAATGAACCTTCAAAGTTAAAAATAAATAAATTCAATTGTAAAGAATGAAAAACGATTTTTTTATGTTAAGTGTTAAATTACTCGTAAAAAGTTATCTTAAGTTAATTAATAAATATCTTAATTGATGATTATTATTTTTATATAACATTTTTATCAAACACTACTGAGTTAATTAAATTATTAAATATAAATACTAAGTACTAATTTTTTAGTTAATCAGATTTTACAAAATCATTAAAATTTAACAACATAAATAAAAAAGTAATTAGAAATTTAATAATTTAGATTGTATTAATAATTTAATTATTACTATTTAAGTAGTTTAGTTGCTCGATTGATTTTTTATTTATTAATTTTAATTTAGTTATTAGAATTAAAGCTTAAGTTTTAAATATATTCAATTTAATTAGAAAATGTTATAGTCTATTTATAATTATTATTAATTATAAATTTACACTATTAATTGAAAATTAATTAATTATTAATACTTATTATTAAGTTAGTTTTATAATTTATTTTATAATTTATTTTTTTATTAAAATTATAATTGTTTTAAATTATAACTTTTATAAATTTAATTATATTAATTTGATATTTAAAAGTTTACTTTACTTTAACTTTTACTTTGTTTTCCTTTTCTTTTTTACTATTCTTTTATTTTACTTTCATTATTATTATTTTTTATTCATTTTTTTATCTTCCCCATCCACCCACATTGGCGCAAAGGGGGAGGGTTTCTTCGTCCTTTGAACCTGGTACCAGTAAGGGTTTGTCTTCCTCTAGGGCAGGCGCTGCGCAGGTCTCCTCTTCTCCGAGCAGGGCAGCAGCGGCGATACAGTCCAATAGTGATAGCTTTGGCTCTCGCGTGTGGTTCGGTGAGACTCCAGGCGGCAAACCTGGCTTCATCTTCTCTAGCAACACAGAGCAGCACTAGTGGACCCCTCCTTCTCTATCAGTACCGGTAGCTTTGGCGCGACACTCCAGTAGCGGCAAACCAGCTCACAGCGGCACCAACGCGGCACGACATCCCTTCTTCACCTATGCACGAGCAACGGTCACAACACTTCATCCTCCAATGGCTGTGCACTTCCATTAGCAAGATTTTCACCCATAGGCATCTTGAGACACAACATTTCAGCCTCCATGTCAAGGCTTCAGTTCTTAGTTCAAAATCTAGTTGATTTTGAATCTGATTTTTCAAAACATCTGTTAATTGAGTCTTATATGAAAATTTTGGTCCGAGTCTGTGATGGTGAATAAGGGTTAAGGTTGTAATGTGAAAGAATTGTCAATGTAAGGGTGGTTAAATAAAAGGAAAGTGGATGTTCAAGTTTGTGGTAGTGTGAATGGTGAAAGAGCTGGAGGAGGGACTGATGGTGAGGAATGGATAACAGCGAGAAACAGGAAAGGGTAAAATGGCGAGGAAAGTGGAAGTAATCTATCGGTGAGGTAGAAAAATGGGTAACGTTGAGGTTGAAATAAATGCATCGGTGGAGTGGAAAGTAGAATTGAGTAGTGGTGAGGAAAAGGAAGCGGTGTGGGTCACAAGTCGAACAAAATAAATAGTCACTGGTATATTAAGATAGAGGTCACTGATAGAATAAGAAAAAGAGCTACCAGTATGCAAAAGGTAACAGTGAGGCGGGAGGTGTATCGGTGAGGGAGCTACTGATACAGAGACATAAAAATTTATCGGTGAAAATAAATAAAGAAGTCACTATTAACAAAAGAATGAAAATAAACGGGTCACTATTGCATAATAAAAAATGAGGTCACTGCTAAAAATAAAATTAAAATAAAAGGTTACCACCGCTATAATTAATATAATAAGTTACTGGTACCAATAAGTTCACCGGTATATAATAAAGTGTCACCGGTAAAATAAAATTGAAGGTCACTGATACAGCGAAGTAACAACGAGGTGCAGGGAGAGAAAAAGCTACTGATTGAATAAAAAAAATAACGGTAAACAACGGTGAGCAAGGTCACCGATATGAAATAAAAAGGGACCACCATTAGAAAAAGATTAAAATTAAATAAACACAAATAAATTAAACATATAATTAAATCTTCAGTAAGCTAAATAAAAGATTAAAAATAATTAATTAAAAATACAACTAATCACCATTAATTTAAAACAAGATTTTTATTAAACATTAAAAATTAAAATAATTAATTGACAACTAATAATTTATTATCTGAATAATTAATAAACTAAGATTATAAAAGACTTAAATTAAAATTACTATAAAAATTAATTAAATAATATAATTAGATATAAATAAAAAGCATTGGTGACCCAATAAGTCACCGTAAGAGCTCGTCTACCTCACCGGCAGTCTAAAACCAAATAAAAATGAATTAATAACCAATCTGAATACAAAAAATAATAAAATTAAATTTTAAAAACTATTAAATAATTAATTAACTATTTGAACTAATAAAATTAAAGGCGAACTACTTTAATTAAATTAAATAACACAAATTATTTACTTAAGTGATTGGTTGGGCATCTAAACAAATTAATTAATATAATTAACCTATTCTAATGTAACTAAGTTAAAAGATTAATTAATAAAATAAAATCTAAGTTAATTAAATAGAATTAGAAAGATTAAATAATTGTTTAAAATAAAAATTAACTATTAAGAAGTCAAGTACAATTAATTTAAACAAACTAAATACTCACCACTATTAATAAAATTAAAGGGCTCACCGGTAGTTTAAAGGCTACCGATAGGACATAAAAATAAAGATACAGTTATACTAAGATGAGAGCTACCGATAGGAAAGAGTAGTGGTGACAAAGGTTATCGATATAAATAAAGTCACAGTTACATCTCAAAATAGGCTACTAGTAAGCAAAAAAGAAAGCAGGTCACCGTTAGACAGTACTGGTCACCTGGCTACCGATAGAGAAAATGTAACCCTGCTATCGGTATCTTACCTACCGGTAGTCTGTCAAGCCGTAACTAAGTTGTATAAACATAAAAATTAAAAGTAAATTAATTAGTAAACTCAATAATTTTTAATAATGAAAAATTAAATGAAATAAAACAAATATAGGTTAAATAAACAAATTGAAAATTAATTATATTAAAAACAAAGAAGGCATAAATCAAATATTTAAGGGTCCATAATTACATAATATGTTATAAGAAATGAATATTTGAAAAATTTAATTATAAAAATACAAAAGTGTAAATATTTAGCATTATGTGATTAAATAATTGATTAAATCATAAAAAATTAAGTAAAAAGATGTGGCAAATCGATGTAAAAATAAAGCCACATAAAAAGGTATCATCCATATTAATGTCTTATATTTTGGAATATTATTTTCAAAATAATCATTACTAGTTCTTATCAACCTTGTCATATTCATTGAGTTTTTTTAAAAGACCTACTAGGTTTTGATCACATCCTAGTATCTTATCCTTTTACCAACTTCCAATGTTTGGTTCCTTTAAATTTGGTCAAGCTCATCATTCATCTCATTGAACTAACATTATTCTCTAGTATCATCTTTTAAATCATTATTTTTCAGATGAAAAAAAGTGGTTAGATTAACCTTCATTAGATATAAGATTCTTTTTCTTTGGGAATTTCTACTTCAATTTCAACTAGATGTTTCTACCTTTGAATGGATTTATTTTGGGTTCTTATTTTTCATCATCATCCTAATATTTATTGGGATTACTAGTTTAAAGATGATAAACTATTTCACATTATAAATAATTTAGTGCTAGCTTTCCCTTTAACTTCCCTTTTACCCTTTTTAGATTAGAGGAAAAATTGAAATTATTTAATCAACATCTTTATCCTAGGGTTTTTTGATTGAGAGTTCATAATATCCTTGAATATTATCTGCTGAGGTTATTCATCTAGAATTGGTTCATTGTTAATGTTCCTCGTCTCATAATTAATAATTGTTCTATGAATGTTTTCCAATGTTATCTCTTGATATTTTTCTGAGGATTCTTTTTAAAAAAATTCCTCATCAATAATTTCCATAGGATTATTCATATCATCGATAAGAAGACTAATTCAATAAAAAAATGCATCAACCATATCATTTGGTATTATTCATAAATAGTCATATATGTTCCCCAAGACTTGAATTTTTTATTCCATGAAATTTAAATTACATTTATAGATATTCATATGAAAATAACACATTGTATAAGTGGTCTTGTGTCATGGACCAACCCACTAAGGCCTTCTAGGCTCAAGGAAAGTTGAGACTGACACCCCAATCCCACCTCTAATAGGCCAGGGGATGGTGACTAGATTCGAGTATGCATGTCACACAGATATAAGTCCATAACCAAAAGTACATGTGCACATGCACATATCTCCAATCACCAGTATAATGTATAATTTTAAATAAAGTATATTGTAAATTCATGCATATAATATAATCCCACATCAAAGAGTGAAAAAAGAGTATGGTAAGATACAAAAGAATAAAGACATCAAAACTATAATGAAGCTTAACCTACTAACAAAATGAAACTGCTACAAAACAATAAATCAGGGATCTAACTATGATCAGAATATCCCAACAAAGCTCCACATTCTCATAGTCCACCTAGGACTCCAATGAATGGAATTTCATCTATATAATACCTGACATATACAGAAGATCCCATGTAGGGGTGACTATAATCATACAAAATAGGATACCCCAAAACCAAAAATCACAGATCATTAATGATGGTTTCATCTCTAAATTAAAAAATCAAGGGGAATAAATAAGATAAACCTTGATTTACTCAATATAAGACTCCAAGTCTCATTGTGAGGTTTGTCTTCACTACCAGCCTATGGATTCTTCTCGAAGCCCTATGGTAAATATTTTATGAGGGAACTCATTCCATGGGTGTTTCCAACAATGAAGAAACTCAAAATAAATATATATAAATGTAACAACCCAAGCTTCCATGATATGTTTCCCTTTAAATAATGCAATAGCTTGTGTTGTACGCAAATCAAGATTCTAACACATCGTGACCAATCAAACTAGTCGTTATGAATAGTAATACCCACCTTTTGAAATTTTATCAGTTTTATCATTCAGAATGGACTTCATTTTTGGGTTCGGAATATTGAAATTATCTTAGGATGAATATTTTTTATTTTTCTGAAAACATTCAGTTTTTGATGAATAGTGAAAATACTAATTTTTAATAAAAAAAATATTTTAATAAAAATAATTTACAGTGCTAAATTATACCATTGATTGGTTTTTAAGTATAATTAGATTATATATTTATCATTTATTCCATTGTTGGTCATTGGACATAATTTCACATTTAAATTGAACCTAACCAAGTGTCGTTCTTTTGATAGTTATTATTTCTTAAAAAACACGCTTTTTTGTTTTGACAACTAGAATTAATTTCTGCCAGTTCTATGTTTTGAATTTAGAAAAATGGATATCATATTTAAAATCATTAGTTCCAAATTGTGTATATAGGTAACTTTTATTTTTAGGAATTTTGAATAATTACATCAGTAAATATTTTATTACCATGGTTAAAGGGTAAATCGGGTAAATAAGGGTAAACAAATAATATTATAATAATATTAAATTACCCTAACACTTGTTCTAACCCTATTGGATGACACATTTATGACCATGGGAATCCTTGGGTTGATTTCGGGACCCCATGGAGCCACTTGTAAGTGATAATGGCACTTTATATTAATTAAGTTAAAGTAAATACAAAAAAAGACATAAGCATATATCTTTTAGTAAAACAATTTTTACCTTAGGATATATATGTTATCTCTTATTCTATAAATATTAATTAGAAAGCTAAAGATATTTTATACACAATGGTATTTTATTTATAATTTTTATACATTGAATAATTAAATTTATTTATGACACAATGATGATGCAGTATTTTCCTTATTAATGAAAGAATCAAATAAATGGTATTATAGATGTTAAAATAAATATTATTTGAATGTTTTTATGACATACACAATTTTTATAGGTTAATGTGACATTTTAGGATTGATTAAATGAATTATTTTCAAAGTAATAATGCTTCAATGAATTTAAAAAAATAGCAAATAGTGTCAAAATTAACATAAAAGAGTTTTTAAAACAAATCTTATATTAGTAAGTGATATTTTATTCCTAAAAATCTAAGGATCGGCCAAAGGTCTTAAATAATATTATATATGTCATTAATGAACCAATTGAGGTTCTCATATTTTTTTATATTATGTTTATTAACCATATAATATAAAAATATAAAGAGACATGGTAAATGTGAAACCTATTAACTAAGAGTTAAATCTAAAGATAAGGTTAATATAGTGACCCAAACCTGTCTAAACCCAATTTTTCAAGTGGTTTTCAACTCATACCCACCTTATCCTCAAAATAAATCATTTTGGAGCCATTATAATCTGAAAATTAATTTATTATAAAATAATATTTCAATCTTTTCCTAAGGTGCTCCTTCACCCCTCTTATAAAAGAGCACTTCCCCTTCTCTCAAATTCACACCTTCAAATCCATTAGGATCGGAAAAACTCTACTGAAATATCCTATAAATTTTCTTACCTTCATACTACAAACCTTGCGTTAGTAACAAAGACAACCTAAGGAGCCCATTTGGTCAAATCAAAAGGAAGAACCTGAAGAAGAGGTAAATATTTCAACACCTCTTTCAAGTTCCTTTCTTCTTCCACTTCCTCTTGTTTTGTTGTTTCCATTATAAAATAATTACTCCAGTATCTTCTAAATAAAATGTTGTTATTATAAATATGGTACAACCATATTCATTATTTTATCCATCCTTTGAATGACCTGTCACCATATTTGCGTATGTACGGCTTACTGTCTCAATGTTGTGGTGTAGTTGTAATTCAATACATTATTATTTGGATGGGTATAATAATGATGTATAATTGATGTAAATAATAAATATAACATGATAATTTATCTGTATATATGATATAATAACCAATTATATATTATTTTAATATCAAAAGAATGATATTGTCGCTCGTGCATACGTACAAATTACTGTCTCCACAAACATGATGAGATTCATTCCCCATCGTATCCATTCAAGACTAATTTTAATTTGATTATTGAAAATAATTTTTAAATAATTAATATCATTCTGAATTTTAATAATATAAATCATATCCACAAACAACACTACTTATGTAGAAAATTATACAACGGAAAATGAATCTGTTAACACCCAAAACGATGATACTACTGAAATACCATTAACAAAGTTATATTAGAAGATCATATATGATATCATATTAATGTATATGATTCTTTTATAATTTAATAAAAATTATTTCACCATTATTCAAGAGGTTATCCTACCCTCAACCAAGTAAAAGATCATGGTAGGGGTTTATTTTACAATCTCTTCATTATCTGAGGTTGTTTATACGTAATTATCTACTGGGATGTCTTTATCATCCACATCCATGCTTCTTAAAAATGTATTTCAAAACATTTCTAATATTTACTAGATAATGGGTTAAAGTCATTTGTATCCTTATTTGACCTCATATGTTCTGAATAGAATTTTTCAGTCATTTTCCAAACAAGGTACTTTATGACCTTTTTGACAAAATTAAGGTAAGAATGTTTTTTTAACTTATACAGTGGATGCGGCTATTTTCCACCGTTATAACATCATCGAAGCTTCCCTTACAAGATTATAAGAATATTTCCAAAATAAATGTTTTAATTTATAATTATATAAATTTTAAATGATTTCAAAATAGAAAGAGATATTTCCCTAAAAAAGGGTTTTGATTTCATTTATGTCAACATCCTTTGATGGATTTTAAGCTTATTTGAAGTTGATTTATTATGATACAAAACATGCATATTTTATTGACGGTTTTGGGATATGTTTGACTGTGTATGTGTTATTTTTACACCATTCATGGTTTATGGATAAAGTATTGACATTTCATATGCTAGTTTTAATATGAATGTTTATGTTATGTTTAAACCTTTTCATATGAGGAATGCATTGGACTTAGTTTGTGATCGGTGGAGCCCGCTATAGCTCCTCGATGCATCAATAGGTCTCATGAGACAAACTATTGTCTTGGCACAAGGACATGAAAAAATCTTATTTTTAGTCTTGGCACAGGGCCTTGACGATGTGGTTATGAAGTCTGCCATTATGCATTCCATCATTATGAAAGTGGATATTGATATTGCATGTGATTATTTGACTAGTAGAATATCCATGTGAATAATTAAATGGAATTATTTGATTTTATATTGTCCATATTATGCTGATGTTCAAGTTTAAAAGGCTTTTGTTTTAGTCTTATACATTTCCTTAATTGTTTGTGCTTATTTATGAATGATTCTGCTATATTGTTATCCTTACGAAGCATCTGATCTCACCCCTTTATATGTTTTATTTTACCCAATAAGCAAAGAACTATATTATGACATACCTGTAAAGATTGTATGAGGGGATATTATTGTGGACTATGGAAACAATGTTGTTGTAGTTTTTCATTTTATAATGTAATGTAAAACTTAGGAATGTATCTAGTAGTTCCAACGCTACTAAACTGATCGGTCTTTTGGGACATGAATTCCCTGTATCATGTCAATGTTCTGTAATAATGCACCGACTCTAGGTAACTAGGGTCAGAGCGTTACAGTTGGTATCAGAGGAAGCTTAGTAAAAACCATGGAATCTAGATTTAGTTAAACTTTGATTAGAACACATTACCATAATATAGACTTTGAGGATTAGTATAGAAGAACTTCATAGAATATTGGTATTGTATAGATTTTGTGATTTTTCCAAGAAATATGCCCCTATCTAGATACGAGTAGGTAGAGGAGGCTCTGGAACAGATGTACCTAGGGGTAAAACCCAAAAACACCACATTGAGCTAGACTCGAATGAGAACTAGTGCACGATAATAGGCTTTACTGCACTCTTGGTTACGACTCTCTCAAGGGATATAATTAGGATAATTCTCATTTTCTTTAAAAACCATTATGATTTGTTTATGAGTATATACATCCTCCAAGAAACATTTTTTATGATTATGTATTATAACTATAATCTTATCAATTCATGTTAAGTGTTTTACAAGTATGGAATTATGTTTTTCGATTCATAAACTATTCTAGTTTATGCCATTGTTTAGAAATGGAGCTTAGTGGAAGGAATGGAAATTGTATCAATGCATGAAATCCATGTAGGGATTTCCATCCTACTCAAGATAATTATAGTGGAGTTGGTGATGCAACTGCTGCTGATCACCTTATCACCCGACTGGGACAACTCACTCAGGTTATGAATAATAACCTTACCTGTATGAAGCACCTTGATCCGCAACGTGGAGGATTAATGTTAGATCGCTTCATGAGGAAACAACAACTAAAATTAAATGAGAGTACAAATACATTAGTGTATGAGAAATGGATAAATTCTATAGAGAAAATATTCCATGCCTTGGGGAGTAGAGAAAAGGAAAACATTGTCCTGTCAGTTTATCACCTCACTAGAGATGCATATCAATGGTGGTCATTGATTCAAAACACAAAGGAAGATGATAATGTATCAAATATCTAATGGAGGGAGTTTAAAGTGATTTTCTTAGAAAAATACATTCCTCATGACCATCAGGCAGATATGGAATGTAAATTTCTTGAGTTTGAGGGAAAAAGAGTATGATAATTTCGCAAAGTATGAATCTAACTTTAAAAGGTCAGCAATGCATGCAGTAGATTATATACATAACCTAAGAAGTAATATTGATCATTTCTTTGACGGGTTAAACCCATTTATCCCTGAGAATTAGTCTCACAATCCTTCTTGTCGTATGATGATATTGTCTCATGTGCTATCAAGATAGAAAAGGAATTCTATAAGTATTACGACTTTAAAGAAAACCAAGAGAAGAAGAAATTTTCTGAACACTCTAGAAATGGAAATAAGGGGAAGAAGGGAAAAGTTGAATATCCATCCTGCAGTAAATGTGAGAAGAAACACCCTGGTCATTGTCTTAAGGGAATGGGAGTCGGTCACATGTGTGGTGAAAAAGGCTACAAAACTTGTGATTTCAAGGGGAAGAAGATTCTATCAATTTTGAATGATAAAATTGTAGAGAAAGGGTGAATCATGCAAATGGATGTCCTAGGCACCAATGAAACTTACCTCAGAAAAGGCCAAGGGATCAAGTCCAAGATTATGTTATCTCTACTGCTGAGGTTTAAGTTTCTAAAGACATGGTCACAGGTAATTTAATGGTTTCCTCAACTTTATAAAGTGCTTTATTTGATTCTAGATCATTAAATTTTTTCATATCATCCCAGTTTGAAAGAAAATTAGATATTTCCAATTTGATTTAACAAGGGAGTTGTCAGTCTGAACTCCAATAGGATGTATCATTGCAAAAAATGTTTGTGAATCAGTCCCCATTGGGGCATATAAATGTTCATTATATGCTTATCTCATCGCCATACCCATGATTGAATTTGATATAATTATCAGTATAGATTGGATTTCATACCATGATGAAAACTATTTATTGTAAGAATAAGAAGGTTACGATTTTTGATGACGATGATAAGGAACACCTTATCATTAGATAATAATCGTCCACCTGATTCTTATCTAGATCCACCCCCAATAGCTCAACTAAATTCAATTATTAGGGAGGAAGAGAATGAAATAACTGTGGGTGAGGAAAACAATGTTAAATAGAAGATGTACCTATTGTGCAAGAATATGTTGATGTGTTTCTAGAAGATTTACATGGACATCCTCCAGAACGAGAAATTAAGTTTTCCATTGATTTAATTTCTGGTTCAAGGCCCTTATCAAAGACCCCTTATAGAATGGCCACTGTGGAATTAGTGGAACTAATGAAACAAATAGAGGAATTGAGTAACAATGAATTTATTCTCCCTAGTTTTTCTCCATGGGGAGCCCCTATACTTTTTGTTAAGAAGAAAGATGGATCTATGAGGTTGTGAATTGACTACCAGAAAATCAGTACTACAATAATAAATAAAAAGTATCTCCAACCTCGCATTGATGATTTATTTGACCAACTTCAAGGAGCTCAATATTTGTCAAAGATTAACATTCAATCTGGATACCATCAGTTGTGTGTGAAGAAGAAAGACATTTCAAAGACAACATTTTGAACTAGGTACGGGCATTACGAGTTTACAGTAATACCTTTTGGATTGAATAATGCACCCTATGTCTTCATGGATCTAATGAATAGGATTTTCAAAAAATATCTTGATGACGTTGTAGTGGAATTTATTGATGATATCTTGGTATATTACAAAAACTACTAAGATAATGAAAATCACACATGCATTATCCTAAAGACTCTTAGAAGAAATGAATTATATGGGAAGTTTAGAAAAATTGAATTCTGGCTTCAAGAGAATTTTGTTATTGGCCATATTGTCTCTAAGTATGGAATATATGTTGATCCTTAAAATACCAATGCAATCCAAGAATGGCCAACACCGATGAGTATAACTGAGGTACAAAATTTTATTGGTTTTGCAGGTTATTATTGCCATTTCATCTAGAATTTTTCCCGATTGGCTATCCCATTAACCAAGCTCACACGTAAAGGGGTTAAATTTGTTTTGAAAGAAGAGTGTGAAGAATGTTTTGAATAAATGCAGAGAATATTATTCAATTCTCCTATATTGATACTACCATCGGGGAATGATGGGTTTAATATTTATATTGATGATTCCAAAAAAGGACTTGGTTGTGTCATTATGCAAAATAATAGGGTTATTACCTATGCATCACGAAAGCTAAAAATTCATGAAAAAACTATCTTACTCATGATCTTGAGTTAGCAGCTGAAATTTTTGCTTTGAAGATATAGACAGATTATCTCTATGGTGAAAAATGTGAGATATATACTGATCACAAGATTTTAATATATCTTTTCTCACAAAAAGAACTCAACATGAGGAAAAGGCGATGGATTGAACTACTCATGGATAATGATTTCACTATTCAATACCACCCGAGGAAGGAAAATAAGGTGGCCGATGCTTTGAGTAGAAAGGATCATGGAGTTGTGAACAAGATGAGAGTTGAAAAGGATCCTATAGACATGGATTTAGTAAAATGGAAATGGAAATAACTATGGAAGGTGAAACATCAATCCTTTTTCAAATGTTTTCCAAAACATCTTTACTAGAAAGGATAAAAATTTCTTAGGCTGATGATAAGGAGTTTCAAAAGATGATTAAAGCTGTGAATAAAAAGAGATTGAGTGACTTCTGATATGAAAATAGAATTTTGAAATTTGGGAATAGACTTTGTCTTCTCAATATACCTGATTTAAAAACAGAATTTTGGGATGATGCTCATAGCTCCAATTTCTCTATACACCCTAAGAGTACCAAAATTTATATAGATTTGATGGAACATTTTTGGTGGGAAAACATGAAGAGAGATAAGGATGAGTTTGTATAAATATGTATGGGTTGTCAACAAGTGAAATCTGGAAGGCAACAGCCTGATGGAGTCATGCAACCTCTTCCCATACCTAAGTGGAAATGGGATAATATTATGATGGAGTTTTTCATGGTACTACCAAAGACTCCTAGAAGGAACAATGCAATAGGCGTCATTGTTGATCATATTACCAAGTCAACACATTTTCTTATTATCAGATAAGATTTACCACTTGAACGATTAGCAAGACTGTATATTCTGGAAAAGACTTCAGAATTCCATGGATACTGAACTTCATTTGAGCACTGCCTACCACCCTCAAACCGATGGAAAATTAGAATGAACTATCCTAACCTTAGAAGACATGTTGAGACCTTTTTCACTTGACTTTCAAGGTATGTGGGATCAATATTTCCCTCTGGTAGAAATTTCTTATAACAATATATTACATTCAAGTATTCAAATGGCACCATATAAAGCGTTATACAGAAAGAGATGTCATACACTAACTTTTTTGGGATGATGTTGGTGAAAGGAAACTCATTGGCCCAGAACTTGTTGAGGAAATGATGGAAAAGTTTAAGGTAATCCAAACCCACATCAAAGCAGCTCAATGTAGGTAGAAGAGCTATGCTGATAACTAAAGGAAGGATTTGGAATTTCAGGTAGGAGATCATGTTTTCTTGAAGGTATCTCCATGGAAGGGTGTTACAAGTTTTTGTAAGAAGGGTAAATTGAGTCTCAGGTACATCATACCTTTCAAAATTCTAGAACTAATTGGGGCTATAGCTTACCATTTGGAAATTCCACCAAGTCTCTCCAAAGTTCATGATGTGTTCCACATATCACTGTTGAGAAAATACATGCCTGACCCAACACATGTACATACCTATAAGGAATTAGAACTGTAACCCGATCTATCTTATTGATAAGATCCTGTCAACATTCTTGATAAAATAGAACAAGTGTTGAGAAACCAGACGACTCTTCTGGTAAAATATCTATGGAGAAACCATAAGATGGAAGAGGCAATGTGGGAACCTGAGGAACTTATGATGAAGAACCACCTGAATCTTTTTTATGCAGTAATATTCTAGAAATTTTGAGGATGGAATTATTTGAAGGAGGGGAGAATGTAACACCCGAAGCATCCATGATACGTTTTCCTTTGAATAATGTAATAGCTTGCATTGTACGCAACTTCGAGATTCTAACACATCGCGACCAATCAAACTAGCCGTTATGAATAATAATACCCAATTTTTGAAATTTTTTCAATTTTAAATTTCAAAATGGTTTTCATTTTTTGGTTTATAATATCAAAATTATCTTAGGGTAAATTTGGGGTATTTTTCTGAAAGCATTCAATTTTTGATGAATAGTGAAAAATTCTAAATTTTAATTAATTTTTTTTTAAAAAATAATTTATAGTGATAAATTATTATATTGAGTGATTTTTAAGTATAATTAGATTATATTTTTACCAATTAATCCAATTTTGGTCATTGGATGTAATTTCACATTTAAACTAGAAATAAGAAATTGTCAATCTTTTGATAGTTATTATTTCTTAAAAAACACACTTTTTTATTTTGACAACAAGAATTAATTTCTTCCACTTTTGTGTTTTGAATTTTGAAAAATAGATTCCATATTTAGAATCAGGAGGTCCAAATTGTGTAAATATGTAACTTTTATTTTTTGACATTTTGAATAATTACATCGGTAAATATTTTATTTAACCATGTTTAAAAGGTCAATTAGGTAAATAAGGGTAAAAAAATAATATTATAATAATATTAATTACCCTAACACATGTTATAACCCATATTTTATGATACATTTCTGACCATTGGAATCCTTGGGTCAATTCTGGGACCACATGGAGCCCCTTGTAAATGATAATGACACTTTATATTAATTAAGTTACAATAAATACAAAAAAGGCATAAACATATATCTTTTAGTAAAATAATTTCTGCATATCGATATATATATGTTATCACAGCAACTATAAATATTCATTAGAAATATAAAACAATTTCCTACATAATGGTAGTTTATGTATAATTTTTAGAGGTTGAATAATTAAATTTATTTATGACACAATGATGATGTAGTATTTTCCTTATTAATCAAAGAATCAAATAAATGGTATTATAGATGTTAAAATAAATATAATTTGAAAGTTTTGATGTCATCAACGAATTTTATAGATTAATGTGACATGTTATTACTGATTAAATTAATTTTATTCAAAGTAACAATGATTTAATGAATTTAACTAAACAAAGAAAATAGTGTCAAAATTGACAGAAAAGAGTTTTTAAAACAAATATTATATTATTAATTGATATTCTATGCAAAAAAATATAAGGTTCGGCCAAAGGTCATAAAAAATATTATATATTTCATTAATGAACCACTTGAGGTTCTCTTGGAAGTTTATAGTAATTTTATTAACCATATAATATAAAAATATAAAGAGACATGGTAAATATCAAACTAATTAACTAAGAGTTAAATCTAGAAGTTATGGTTAATATAGTGAACCAAACCTATCTAAAACCTATTTTATGAGTGGTTTTAAACCCATCCCCACATTATCCTCTAAATAAAATTTTTTTTAGAAATTTGAAACCGAAAATAATTTTTATTATAAAATAATATTTCAATCTTTTCCTAAGATGTCCCTCACCCCTCTTATAAAAGAGAACTTCCCCTTCTCTCAAATTCACACCTTCAAAGCCATTAGGCTCAGACAAACCCTGCTCAAATATCCTCTCAACTTTCCCCCATTCGTACTAGAGGCCTTACTTTAGTCAAAAATCCAACCTATGGAGCCCTTTTGATCAAATCAAAAAGAAGAACCCTAAGAAGAGATAAATATTTAATCACCTCTTTCAAGTTCCTTTCTTATTCCACTCCTTATTTCTTAGTTGTTTCCATTATAAAATAATAACTCTAGTATATTCAATATTCTTTGATGTTATTATTAATATGGTACAACCATATTAATTATTTTATCCATCCTTTGATTGACATGTCACCATATGTGTGTACGTACGGCTTACCGTCTCCACGTCGTGTTGTCGTTGTTATTCAATACATTATTATTTGGATGGATATAATAATGACATAAAATTGATGTAAATAATAAATATAACATGATAATGATTCTGTATATATGATATACCATCCAACTATATATTATTTTAATATCAAAATAATGATATTATCACTCATGCGTACGTTCGGATTACCATCTCCATGTACGCGATTTGATTCATTCCTCATCAAGTCCATTCAAGACTAATTTTCATTTGATGATTAAAAATAATGTTTAAAAACTTAATATCATTCTTAATATGAATAATATACATAATATCCATAAAAACATTACTTAATTAACAAAGCATATAAAGGAAAACGGATCAGTTAACACCCGAAACGATGATACTACTGAAATTCCATTAACAAAGCAATATTAGAAGATCATATATGATATCATATTAATTTATATGGTTCTTTTATAATTTAATAACAATTATTTAATCATTATATAGGAGTTTAACCTACCCTTTACCAAGGAAAAGAACAAGTTAATGGTTAATTTCGCAATCTCTTCATTATCTAAGGTTCTTTATACGTAATTATCTGCTGGGATCCCTTTATCATCCACATCCATGATTCTTAAAAATTTATTTCAAAACAATAATACTATTTACTAGAAAATGTTTTAAAGTAATTTATAACCTTATTTGACCTTATATGTTTTGAAAGAAATATTTCTGTCATTTTCCAAACAAGGTACTTTATTACCTTTTCGAAAAACAATTAAGGTAAGAATGTTTTTTTAACTTATACGGAGGGTGTGGATATTTTCCGCCTTTATAACATCATCAAATATTCCCCTACAAGATTATAATAATATTTCCAAAATAAATGTTTTCTATTATAATTATATTAATTTTAAATTATTTCAAAATAGAAAGAGATATTTCTCTAAAAAAGGTTTTGATTTCATCTATGTCAACATCCTTTGATAGATTTTAACCTTATTCGAAGTTGATTTATTATGATACAAAACTTCCATATTGTATTGATGGTTTTGTGATATGTTTGACTATGGATGTGTTATTTTTACACCATTCATGGTTTATCGATAATGTATTGACATTTCGTATGCTAGTTTTAATACGAATATTTATGTTATGTTTAATCCTTTTCACATGAGGAATGCATTGGACTTAGTATGTGATGGGTGGGGCCCTCTATAGCTCCTAGATGCATCATTAGGTCTCATGAGACAAACTAGTTACTTGGCACAAGGCCTTGATAAAATCTTATTTTTAGTCTTGGCACAAGGCCTTGACTATGTGATTATGAAGTCTGGCATTATTCATTCCATCATTATGAAAGTGGCTATTGATATGAAAAGTGATTATTAGACTAGTAGAATATCCATTTGAATAAGAAAATTTCATTATTTTATTCTATCTTTGACATTGTAGGATGAAGTTCAAGTTTAAAAGGCTTTTTTTAGTCTTATTCATTGCCTTAAATGTTTATGCTTATTTATGAATGTTTCCGCTATATTATTATCCTTACTGAGCATTTGAGATCACCCCTTTCTATGTTTTATTTTTTTCCAGGATGCGAAGAAGTATTTTAAGACTGACCTATAGGGATAGTATGAGGGGATATGAGTGTATACAATGGAGTTGTAGTTTTTCATTTTATAATATACTGTAAAACTTATGAATGTATCTAATATTTCCAAGGATAATAAAATGATCGGTATTTCAGGACATGATTTCCTTATATGATGCCAATGTTATGTAATAATACACCAACTCTATGTAAATAGGGTTGGGGCATTACAATACATGTAGGGGTCATGCCTAGGGACTATGGGTGATACCTGACTATGACACCTTTATATTTGGTGAGATATTTTTTGGAATTAATTTATACATTTTGATTTTTTCATTTCATGAAACAATGAATATATCATTATTTATATGAAAAACTGTTATTTGTATTGTGTTTTATTCTACACCAATTTCAGATTTCGCTACACAAAACACTGGGTTTGTCTTATGTTAGACACAATGTTGACTCCCTTTGATAGCATGCGTTAAACGCATGATCAAGTTTTACTGAACTACAATATACTAATAATATTATTCTTAAAATATTTTTATATTTATCACCTATCCATTAAGACTAAGAATTAAAAAAATTATAAAACTAGGTCTTACACATTTTTATAAAATTTATTCGTTGGTTACGATTTAATTATAAATAAAAATCAAAACCAATTGAATATAAATGATGTGTTTTTATGAAAAAAATCTTTTTATAGCCCCAAAGTCGTTTTACCTTAATAAATTTAATTAATCTCTATTATTGAGATATTTTAATAAAATTAATATATTCTAAATTAATCCAAAATTTTTTATATTCATTCAATAAGTTTTATATTCACAAAATTAGAACAAATTCAGTTTTAGGCATAAAAAGTTATAATATTCTAAAATATAATTTCACCACCTTTTAATGGAACACATGTTTTAAATAAAAATTTGAAAATTTGAAAATTTTTATTTGAAAAAAACAAAACTTTTTAAATATTAATATAAAATTTCACTTTTGGGTTAATTTTTGGATTTTTTTGAGAAGCATTATTTTTTGATGAATACTGAAAAATACTGAATTTTAAATGAAACTACTTTTTTTCAAACATATTTATATAGTTAAATTATATTTTAAATTGTTTTTAAAGTATATTTATGTCAATTATACAAATATTAATACCATTTAGGTCATTCTAATCAATTTTACATTGAAATTGGATATAAAAACATTTCAATCTTTTGATCATTTTCACATTAAAAACTCATTGTCTTATCCTGTTAATGGATTTAATTTTAAATTGACATCTTAAAATTCATTGTTTATAAATTGAAAAATTTTATTCCATATTTGGAATAATAATAATTTATAATTTATAATAATTTCAACCTAGTTTTTTACTAAAAATATTAGTGAAATTAATTAAAATTAATTACAACGACTAAGGTAAAAACAAATTTACTGAATTATTAAATATTATCTTAAGGGACCAAATATCCTAAAACCTTTTCCAAAGTCAATTTAATGTAAATATTTAGACCATATAATTACTTTTATGTAAATTGTTCCATTATTGGAGGCACGTGATATAAGGGAGACCTCTCAATAGTGTTTTCCTATTTTTAATTACAAGAATGTCATTCCTCCACCACTATAAAAGGGCACTCACCCCCTCAATTATTCATAGATCTCAAACCATTTTTCTCAACCAAAAAATGAAAAAATAAGTTCCAAATAACTAAAGTCACCATATAATACTCTATAGTTTTATAAATCCAACCAAGGAATCCCTTTGGTGTAAACCAAAAGGAGTTGCCAAAGAAGACGTAACATCCTTCAACAAGAACTTTTGTTTTATTTATTTCTACTCCCCCAAAATTATTATTATTACATTATTATTTAATAAAATATGTATAATAAATATAATGAAATTTTGTTTTGTTAATTTTATTACCTATAATAATAGGAACTTCTATCAAATGGAATATAAAATCATCAAACGTGTGTACGACGAACTACAACCTCATGAACTGATGTCATTCATTCTTCCATTAGCACATCTCACGGCTTGGAATAATGATGTACTTATTGTTTTTATATTAAATTTAATATATTTATTATGTCTTTATATGTATTAAATTATTATATAACCCAAACATTCATGCTTTTCATTTTGTGAGAATACGATAACATCGTTTGTGGGTGTTTGGACTACCGCCTCCTCAAAGTGATGTGATTGGTTTACACTTTACATGGAATGTATTAAGGATGGGATTAATAAACATATTATATATATATGACATAATAATTCTTCTATAATTATAATATATATATATATATATATATCACATACATTCTTTCATTTAATACAACAATAAAACGAAAACAATGTTCATGTGTATGTACAACCTATTGTCTCCATGAAAGGCGTATCTCATTTTCTATTTATATATTTTGTATAATATTATAAATAAATATATCATGAATATATATTATATTTATATCATTTTTATAATTCTTGTAAATAAGTAAATTATGATATAAGTGAGAGGTACAAGAATAACAACTGAAAATGTATATAAAAAACAAAGAGGGTATTACTCAAAATGTAACTTTAACATTTGTTAATAAATGGGTAATATAGAGTCATAATAAAATAATTTATGGTAAAATATATTATAATATTTTTATTTTTTAGATTTATAAAAATCATTTATTTATTATATATGAGCTTTTCACGTGTATGATGAAAGCCAAGACTTAAGGTAAGGGTTTTCTCATCTCATTTTTATTTCTGTGATATATATGGTATATTCACTACATATTCTTGTTGTGTGGTGTATATACTTACCTATGATATTTTATATAATTAATTACCATTATTTAGTTATATTAAATTTTTTAACTGTTTCTATTATTTCATGGGTCTCCTGATTCAAAACTAACTCATGTAGTAAGGTGATTTCTGGTCTCATTTTTATTTCCATGAAACATATTCCTTATTAACAACTTGTTTCTTTTGTGTGGTGTATATACTACCCATGAATTTATTATATGATTTTAGTCATTAAATTTATGGGTATTTACATATCCATTTTATTACCAGTATTTCATGGTTCATACGGTTCAAATGTTACCAATTCAATATGGTAATTTTGTCTCAATTTTCCTTCATTGAGACACATGTTATATTATGCACCTATATTATTTTAGAAGGAGTATATAATTATCTTTGATGAGTTATATCAGGAATACAATTATTTTAATAATATTTTAAAAATCTGTGTAATGTTATTATTTAATGGGGATTATGATTCAACTATACCAAAGTGGTAGGAGTTTATTGCTACATTCTAATTGTTTATTGGGATTATTTACGATTATACTTCCATTGATTAAATTATATGATCCATATCTCAAGAATTATAATGAATTTTATTCTCTTATGGATATTCATGATATCATTACTTAATGGTAACATTTCATCAATATTTGGTACTTAATATAATTAAGAAAATATGACTTAATTTCTCTCTTCGGTTGAAATTTTTTTCTCCCAAAATCATGTTTTAAAAAAATTGATTTTAAAAATGTTTAAAAAAATTAAAGATTATTTTAAAATTAAATGGATTTTGGTTATTTACAATCTTCATTTATATTTTTTTAAATATATTTTCAAATAAAAACGTTTTAAATTTTTTTTTATGTTTGAATGGTGTTTTAAATGATTTTTAAAGCTTATATTGTATCTTTTCTAGGTTATTTTAAAAGAAAAATATTTCCAAAAATGTTTTATGTCAAGAAAGTGTTTTAAGTGAATTTCAAATCTTCCTTTATAAGTTTTCAAGGAACAATTTTTTTAAAAAAATATTTATTTTTTAAAAAATATTTTAAATGATTTACAAAGCATACTTTATATGTTTTCAAGATTTTTTTCAAATAAAAAGGCTATATAAAAAAATTGTTTCAAAAGTACTTTAAATTATTTTCAAATATTCCATTATATTTTTTAAATAATATTTTCCAATAAAAAATTTTTCAAAACATTCTATGATTTAAAAAAGTTTTATTTAAAGTGGAAATGATATTTTCCTCAAGAAATGTTTTAAATTGTCTTTAAATCTTACATCTTATGTTTTCAAAGTGTTTTTCCAAGAAAAGAAATATTTAAAATGTTTAAGGACTAATAAAATGGTTTTCTAAGAATGGTCATTTTCCTTATAAAATTCCCCGACTGATCTTTAAAAACCCTTCTCCATCTAAGATGACACATGTTGATATAGGTAATTCATTATTAGGGATATGATCCAAGGACACAATTATTACTATTTATTTGAATGATTTATGATTATGATGAAATGTTATTTACAAAACTTTTTTCTATTCTATGAGTTATATTCTTATGAAACCCGCTTATTTTAATTATTTTTTCTTTGATGGAATAATTATGAAATATGTATCTTTTTCAGTATTTATGATATGATAACATGATTATGATACCCTTTAGTTTCACGGGTTACAATATTATTAATGTTTATTTTCTTATGAAATGTGTATGTATGGATTCATTATGAGATGGGTGGGACCTATATCACACTAAATTGAATTGGGTAAATATTTATATCTCATGAGATATACATGGATGGAATGGGGAGTGACCTTGGATTAATAAAGGATATTTCCTTCTAAAATGGTCTTGGGAGTGAAATATGACTACTAAGATGGTTCAGGGAGTGAGATCATTCAACTAATATGGCCTTAGTAAAAATCCTTGACTACTATCAAAATCCTTTTATATAATTATTTTTATTCCACAATTCCTTGTATTATTCCAATTCTAATCATTTATAGCTTTTTCTCATAATTCCCTTACGAATCATGTCTTATCAATTACTAATATTTATTCCATGACTCTTGATTATGATCATTGATATAAAGGTTATGAGCTTGTTCTCATACCATTATGATCGTGATTATGCTAATATATATATATATATATATATATCCATTTTTACCCTTATTCATCATCTGAGCTCATCCTTTCTTATGTATCCTTTCCCTAGGTAAGGAATAATGTTTTTGAGTAGAATTAATAAAAGGGAAGATCATTAAGGGATTTTTTGAATATCTTTCACCATGATAAGATAATTTTTTTCATGTTTCCAAAGTCATTAAACTATTATGTTCCTAGTGAATTTACTTTTTTATTGTGCTTTATATTAATCTTAAATTATGTAATAACCATGTTTGTTAATCCTGGGTCTCTATTATAATGACCTGAACTGATATGAATAAAATTCCCCAATTTCATTTAATCAAATAACTTGTTATTATAGAAAACATATGACATTATTTTTTATCTAATATTATTTTAAATCAACTTTAAGTGTATTTAATATTGGTAATATAGCCATTGAATAGTGATCACATGACATCTATAAATACAGGGTTATAAAATATCTATTTGACATAGAAAAAGGAATTGATGGCCTCAACCAGTAGGATAATACCCTATAAATCAATTTTATAGGATAATTAGAGGGAGATAAGATTTCAAGGACTTTCCCTAGACTAATCCCAATCTGATATAAAACAACTTAAGTATGAGTGAAACCGTTTGCGAGAGAAGTTCAAGATCATCGAGATCACACCCAAACGATATTCACCAAATAGACCCATGAAATCCCCACCATCACACACCTTACTCTTATGGCGTATGATGGTGTTTTAAATTGATATGTATCATGAACCAAGAAATATTAATATTTACATTAATTTTTATAGAACAATAAATATATTTTCTTCTTATTGTTGTAATATTACAAATGATTATTATTTTTGATATAGTAAAGACCAAATTGTATTTTTGGTTAATATTCAAAATCAACGAATGAATTTATGAATAAATGGACTTTTGAAATAAATAATATTTTTATAAAATATTATCATTAAATAACTTTTATTTAATATAAATTATCATATAATATTTATGATGTCAAAAATAATTTTTATAAGGGTTAAAAAATTATTATCAAAAACCCGTCATCTTTTATAAATGTTAGTTTTTATTTTAAAAGTGAAAATTAAAATTTGTTGAAAATTATTTATATAAAAAAAAATTTATTTTTTAAATCCAAATTTCAAAATTACTTAATGGTTAGTTTTTCATATTTTTTTGATACAGTCAAATGTTTTGGTAAATACAGTATGAATATATGGTCTATTTTATGAAATCATAATGAAACAATAATGATGTAATAAATACTATAAAATGTATACTCATAAAAATGTATTTTTCCTTTTAAAATAATGTAATTTTATTTTTATTTGACTTACTTTTTAATTCCTTAATAAATCATCCAAAACATAAAATATATGTTATGATTTTATATTCATTTCATTAATAGTGTGACTCAACTCCGCATAAGAAAGAAAATTATATTATTATCTTTGGGAATTGGCCTTATAAAATAATATAAAACACCCCCTTTGGTATAAACCATGTGAATAACAATGTGATGTTTTGTGGTTTTGAATATTTTATTATGTTGTGTCCAAAACCAAAAATAATAAATAAATCCCCCTCTTTTCCTATATAAACCCACCCAAGATCCCATTTCTCTTAACTAAAAATACTTAGAGCATGACAACACTATTATCCCTAATCCCTAGAGTCCTCCCAAGGTTACCCCAAGCTTTCAAGAATCCCCTCACAAGCCTTTGGAGGCACACACTCAAGTAAGGTATTTCTCTCTTCTCATTTCCATACAAGAACTTATTTTCAATTATCCTTCATAAATTCCATTTTTATATATTAGGATATGATTTCCCATATTTCCATTAATTTAAATTCTATATATAAATTATGATAACTTTCTTTCACTCTCACTATACCATTCGTGACCGTTTATGGACACCCATTACCATGCCAAAATTTCTTAAGGATTATTTTCCTTATTCATGTTTCTTCGTTATCTTATGCCTTTTATTTACAAATTTCTAATATTGAGACATGTTTTTACACATCCGCATTAAATTAAATTTTATTTAAAAATCACGAGACACCCCTTTCACTTTCATTAATAATTTTTATGAATTTTTAAGTAACTTCGTTTTGCGGTCAAAAGTTCACCATTATTTTCCATGATAAAATAATTGTGTAGGGAATACCGTACACATTTTTCTATAAAGGGTATTCAACTTTATGCATATACACATATTTATTAGGGACTTATATGTATTTAATCCAAATAACTTGATTGTGGAATAAATTAATATTTTTAATGAATCCATGTGGTATGGTCTATATAGAATACTTAAGCATGAGAATGAAATGATTATAAAGGGTGCTACCTGATAGCACACCAATGCATTGGGTAATGATTGGTATCATGATATGTCATGTGAAATAGAATTATAATATATCCTTTATGCATGAACCTACATGTGTAATGATCCATGACTAATACTCATTTATGTGCAATGATCCTCGACTCATGCTTATGTCATGTTGTATGTTGTTTCCACATTTCACATGTTATGATTATCATGCTACATCATTCCATATTATTAATCATCCATTTATTATCCATTGATATGACTATTGTATAACATCTATTATCTTATTCATTTTATTCATTATTTATTTCTCTTCTTGGGCTTTATAGCTCACCTCTTTCTTATGTTTGTCCCCAAGATATCCGATGCAATTTTAATTTCATTGGAATATTATGATTATATCATGGATGTTTTAAATTATGTTCTTGAACCCCATGTTCAAGATGATATTTTTTGTACCCAATTCCCAAATACACTAGTCTTATCAATATTTTTGGTTATGTAATGTGTAATTTTATGAAATAAATAAAGTATTTGATCTGTAATAAAGAGAAGGGTTGTCAAAATTGGTATCAAAGGAAAGGTTTAGTTTTTTTGGGATTAGGATTAGAAAAAACTAGTGAAAGATTTTAAATTATAAAACTATAGATAATTCCATAGGGATAATACAATGTATAATAAAACATCGCTAAATATTTATTAGTATAGAGTATGTTTTTTATCAAAAAAATACATCCTTGTCTGGATAGTACAAGTGGACATGGTTTTTGAATAAATGTGCATAGTGGTAACAACTCTACCAAGATGTTTCAGACCTAACTCACGGTAATCTGGTACATGACAATGGGCCTTACTATGCACCTGGTTTGACATTAATTGGGGATATGCTTTGGTAAATTCATAATCTCATTATGAACAATTACTAAGGGAAGGAAAAAAATCCCATAAGAATATATGTTAGGAAATATCTCATGGATAAAATATATTAAAGCCTAGAAACTCATAACTTGAAGAGATAATTTTAATTTATATGTTATCCCTTTAATTTCAATGGATTACCCTATATGTGTTTAATTATTTTTGATAATACTCCTTAAGTTTATCTTGGATAAAGTATAACCAAAATCAAAAAGTGAATTTTTGGGTTATCAAACATAGTTACACACATTACTAAATATCATGAATGTTTAGTATAACTATTCAGTAAACAACAAAAATCATGAATGTAGAGAGGTCAGTGAAAATAGAAAAAAGGGGAATTTTTACTTTCCAAGTATATAACTCCCCCTGGAAATGCTTGCGGGCTGAACTTCTCAGTGATCCTTTTAATACAACCTTTGGTTGCATTTTATGAAATTATAGTTATTGATTGTATTTCCTTATATAGGTCCTACATAAATTTCCATGAGAATTAAATCACTCTTCATATGGTTAATTGATCCCTGATTCTATACAACTGTAAGGAGGAGGATGAATCTTGTTTATCACCATCATCTCAATCATGGATATAGTTTCCCTATAAGAAAGTGTGTATAGAAAAAATGATATATTCTAAAAAAAGATCTTCCTCGAAGACATTCATGTTGTGAGTGAATATGTTGATGTGCTTCCCAAGGAATTTCTAGACTTCCTCCTAGCTGAGAGGTAAAATTTTCAATTGTGCTTATACCTGGAGGATTGATAGTATCCAAGACTCCATATAGAATGGATGTTATGGAACTTTAGGAACTAAAAAAAAATAACTATAGGAGAATCTGGACAAAGGATTATTAAGCCTAAGTGCTTCACCATGGGGTTCACCCATCCTCTTAGTTAAAAATAAAGATGGGTCAATGTGCCTTTCCATTGATTATCGTGAGCTCAACAAGACAACAATAAAGAAAAAGTGTCATTTTCTATGGATTTACGACTTTTATGATCAACTACATGGAGCACAATACTTCCCAAGGTGGATCTACGATTGGGATATTACCAAGTTAGGGTGAAGAAGGAAGATATCCCCAAGATTACTTTTCATATATGGTATGGGTACTATGAGTTTATATTGATTCCATTTCAACTCACTAATCCTCCAACAATTTTCAATGGATTTATGAATAGAGTATTTTGATATTATCTCAAAAAATTCATGGTAGTCTTTCTAGAGGATATTTTAACATATTCAAAAACAAAAAAGGACTACGGGTATCATCTGGGCGATGTTCTAAAGACCTCAAAAAAGAATAATCTCTATGAAAAGTACAACAAGAGTAAGTTCTAGTTGAATTCAAACTCATTCTTGGGGAATATAATCAAAATAAATGGGATTCTTTTAGATCTTTTAAAAATGAAAGCAATTAAAGGATGGTCGAGGCCAATATCCGTGACAGGTATCTATAGTTTCATTGGGTTAGTTTGATATTATCCCCAATTTGTGAGAAATTTCTCACAATTTTGAAATCATTTTACCCAGATAACTCATAAGGGAATAAAATTTCTGTGGAATTATGAATAAAAATAAAGTTTTATTGAGTTAAAAATGGGTCTTATCAATTCCCCTATGTTCAAACTACCCATATGTAGGGAACCATTAATTATTTTAAACAATGATTTAAAGAAGGTATTAGGTTGTGGGTTGATGAAAAATGAAAAATTAATAGCCTATACTTTAATGTAGTTAAAAAATAATGAGAACTATCCCACACATGATCTAAATTTGGGAATGGTGATCTTAAATTTAAAAATTTGGCAACATTATTTCTTTGGAAAGAATTGTGAAATATATATGGATCACAATAGTCAAAGATATATATATTCACTTAGAAATAACTGAATATTTACTAGATAATATGGTTATACCTCATCAAGTATTGTGATTTCTCAATCCATTACTATCTTGGTAAAGAAAATAAGGTAGTGGATGCTCTATGTAGAATAACCCCCACAATGCTATCATTGGTGAGATTTAAGAAAGATCTGATCTTCTTGGATTTTAAGATGATATACATGGGAATCATAAATAAAGGAACATCATAAATCCTTTCTCAAATGATTTCTCAACCATATTTTCTTAAAAGGTTAAAGGATGCTAAAAAAGATGATATATTAATTTAAAAGATATTGCAAACTATGAGAAAATGGAAATACAAATAGTTTAATGTTATTGATGAAGTAATTGTGAGATTTGGGTCAAGACTATGGGTTCCATAAAATCGTAAGTAAAATAATGAACTATTGGGTTATTAATATACTTATCCTTTTTGTATTGACCTAGGAAACACAAAGTTGTGATGGGATCTCGGAGATCACTATTAGTGTGATATCATGAAGAAGAATATCACTGAATATACATCAAAGTTTCTGGTATGTCATAAAGTGAAGGATAAAAGCCAGATGTCTAAGGGGATGATGAAACCATTACCCATACCTATGTAGAAATGGGAAAATATCACCATTGACTTTGTCATCGGACATATAAAGACATCAAAAGGAAAAATTCTATATGGGTTGTTGTGGATCTTCTTACAAGTACATCACACTTAGTTACAATTAAAGTGTATTTCTCACTAGATCAACCGAAAAAATACACATCAGAGAAGTTATGAGGCTATATGGAGTACCTTAATTGATTGTATCCGATCATGATCTTGATTCACCACAATGTTTTTGGAATAGAATAAAACATGATCTAAACACTGTTCTAAACATCAATATGACTTATCACCCTCAAACTAATTTCCAATTTGAGTAGACTATGTAGACACTTGAAGAAATATTGAGGGAATTCCCAATTGACCTTAAAAAAGGTTGTGACCAATATTTCCCTCTGGATGAGTTCTCTTACAACAAAAGTTTCCACATGACATTCCAAATGTCTCCTAATAAAGGCCTTTATGAGAAGAGGGGTGGAACAACATCATGTTGGTATGAATTTCGGTAAAAAAAACTTATAGGTTCTAAAATGGTCGAAGAAATAGTGGAGAATGTTAAGACCATTCAGCATCACAACAAGGCTTCTCAGAGTTGACATAAGAGATAAGCTAAAAATCATCAATGAGACCTAGATTTTTATGTGGGGGAAAAGGTATTCCTATGATTATCTCCATATAAGAGTGTGATAAAATTTGGGAAGAATTTTAATCTTAGTCCAAAGTACATTATCCCTTTTGAGATCCTTGATTGCATCAGAGCAGTGGCCTATAGACTAGCACTACCACCGAACCTGAGTCATGTTCATGATGTTTTCCATGTATCACTCTTGAGAAATTACAAATCATGTACCCATATGTACTCAATCTAGAGGTGGTACTATTGGATAATTATCTTTCCAATGAAGCGAAACTGGTGAAGAACATAGATTGTAAAGAAAATATTTTACAAAATAAGACAATTCCCCTCCTCAATATGTTAGGAGAAACCACTTGTTTACACAAGAAATGTCAGAAATGGTGGAGGTGATGAATTATAGTTACCCTCATATGTATTAGTTTTGGGAAAATAAAATTTCAAGGGTGAAATTTCTAAAGGGGGGAATATTTTAATGACCCTAGCTTCTATTAATAAAATTCACCTTTTTATTTAATTAAATTTATTATGGTTATGGAAAACACATGAACATATTTTGTTTAATCCAATAAAATTTTACATGATCAATAAATATATTTACCATTGATAATATAGTCATTGAATAGTGATCACATGAATAGTATAAATATAGGGTTTTAACAAATCTATTTGACACATAAAATGACGTGATGGCCTAAAATAGTAATATTGTACCATATGAAGCCCATTTATGGGTGCTTTTGAGGGATATGGAATATGAGATTTTACATGGACCGGTCCAAAGACGAGATCCAAAACATAAGCATGAGTGAAACAGTTTGCTGGAGAAGTTCAAGATCATCAAGATCATTGCCCAAGCCATGTTAACTGAACAGCCCCGTGAAAGCCTCACCATTATGCACCTTACTCTTAGGGAATATATTGGTGAATTAAAGGAATATGTATCAAGAACCTATCAATTGGAATATTTACATTATTGTTTATATAATAATGAATATATTTTAATCCTATTATTGTCACTTTATAAATGTTTTTTATTTTTGATTCAATAAAAAGAAATTTTATTTTTGGTTAATATTCAAATTAAATTAATGAATTTTTAGATTTTTGGATTTTTGAAATAAATAATATTTTAAAAAAATATGATCATTAAATAACAATTATTGATTATAAATTATCATATAATTTTTATGAATTTAAATGTAAATTTTTTATAAGTTTAAAAAATGTCATTGTTAGAATCCCATCATTTTCAATAAATGCCAGTTTTTATTTGAAAAGTGAAAATTCACATATTTAGATTATTAGTTAAATAAAACGAATATTAGTTTTCAAATAAAGACATAAAAATTATATAATAGTCAATTTTTTGTAATTTTATTAGTCAAATTTTTAGTTAAAACATAAATACCATATAAATATACAGTGTGCTTTATGACATCACAATGCACCAATATTGATGTAATAAACACTATTAAAGGTATAATTTAAAAAATATATGTTTTCCTTTTTAAATAATGTAATATTATGTTTATTTTAATTATTTTATAAATCCTTAATGAATCCTTAAAGACTTATAATATATTTTAAGATTTAAGTCACTTCATTGAGAGTGTGACTAAACTCAACACAATAAAGGGATTTATTTTATTATATAAGTCCCTTAGCCTTAAAAAATAATGTAAAAACATCCCATTGAAAGAAACCATGGGTAAAAAACCATGGTATGGTTTTTGGTTTTGAATATTTTATTATGTAGTGTCTAAAACCAAAATAATAAAGAAATCCCCATATTTTCCTAGGTAAACCCACCCAGGCTCCTAATTCTCTTCACTATAACTCTTTTTAGCATGGAAACACTCTTCCCACTACTCCCTAGAGTTCATCAAAGGTTACAATAAGATTTAAAGAAGCCCCTCCCAATCCTTTGGAGTTACACAATCATGTATGGTATTTCTCTTTTATCATTTCCATTCAAGAACTTCTTTTATATTACGCATCATAAATTCCATTTTCATATGTTGGGATATGATTTTCATTAATAATATTACTATATATTTTATTTATAAATGGTTACATCTTCCTTTCACTCTCATTAATCCTCCCATTATCCTTTATATACTCCTATTACCATGTTGAAATTTTGTAAGGATTCTTTTCCCTAATCAAGTTTCTTCATTATCTTATGCCTTTTATTTCCAAATTTATAATATCGAGATATGTATGTACAAGTCCATATTACTACCCATTTGATATTAAAATTATGATAGACCAATTTCTCTTTCATCAACTATTTTGATGAATTTTTATGTAACATTGTTATGCTGTCAAAATATCACCGTTCTTTTCCATGAAAAAATAATTGTGTAGTACCATACCCATTTTTCATATCAAGGGAATTCACCTTTATGAACATATACCTATTAATGAGGGACATGAATGTATGTATTCCACATTAATTGATCATGGAATATATTATTATGTCTAATGAATACATGTTGTGTGATCTATGTGGATCAAATAACCGTGAGAATGAAATGAATATAAACAGTGCACCATGGTAGCGCTCCAATGCCTTGGGTAGTGTTTAGTATCATGATACATCATGTGAAATGGTATTGGAAGATTTCCTTGAATCATGATCCTCTATGTTCAATTATCCTTGACTCATGATCTTCTATGTGGACTGATCCTTGACCTGTGCTTATGTCATGTTGTATGTTATTTTCATATTTCCCATTTTATGATTATCCTGTTATATCATGCCTTATTATTCTTGGTCCTTTTATTTTCCATTGATATTTCTATTATATAACATATATTATCTTCTTCCAGTTACGCCGTGTTTATTTTCTTTATTGGGATTTACATATCACCCCTTTCTTATTATTTTCCCCAGGATATCCCATGAAGTTTTAAGTTTGTTGGAATATTATGACCATATCAAGGAAGATTTCAATAATGTTATTGTATCCCATGTTAAAGATGTTATTTTTTGAACCTAATTCCCAAATATACTAGACTTATCAGTCTTTATTTTTTTCTAATATGTACTTTTATGTTACAAATAAAGTATTTAATGTGAAATAAAGTGTAGGGTTTTTATATCTATAGTTGGTATCAAAGGAAAGGATTATTCAACCTTTAGAAACTATAATGAAAAACACATATGTGATACCTAGGGATATTTATAAGGATATGTCTAGTGATGACTCTAATTACATGACTTTTTTTTTCATATATTTAAAACTAGGTTTCATGATTTAGACATCCAATAAGTAATTTTTCATGATTATGAGGTTTTCAGCTATGATAAGTTTTCTCACACTATGCTTTCTAGTTTAAGCCAATGGTAGGAACCAAAAGGAATTGGGTTAACATTGAATGTGACAAAAAAAATTTCTAATGAGTTATCAAATGAGATGATCACTAATGTAAAGTATGTTTTGATTATTCCTAATAAATTTTCAAGGAACATGACTAACAATATGTACCTTAACCAACTCTCAAACTCACCCGAGAATAGAAGAAAAGCATTTTCTGAGAGTTAGGGTAATGGAGAAAATAGATGAATGATATTTAAATTTTTTTAAATGTGGTAATAAGAACCCAAGTGAGTGTCTTAGAGGAACAAGTATATTTTTTTATTGTGTAAAATAAATAAATAAATAAATTAACTGAAAATGGAAAATAAAATTTTTGGATAATGCAATAAATAAGAATAATGGCCTCCCTAATACATCATTGATAGTTGAATGCTTTAAATGTAGAATGTATGTGAATTATGAAACCTGATATCCTAAGTGGAAAGCTCATGAAGAGAATCAAAAACATTTTGTGAGTAATAGTTATATTGTTGATGACGATGAGACTACAAGTGAAATGTTAAATAAAAGAGGTATTAAGGAACAGTATAAGGAAGACTTTTTAACGAATTAATGATAAAGTGGAAAAATTAAATTTTTTATGTATTTAGATTCAATATTTCTGATATATGAATTGTGAAATATATAAAGATTTATAAATAATTTTTTTCAACGAATATACCATAATATGTTGAATGGTTTTGATGGAATAGAAAATTTATTTAATAAAAATGTGATATTCATGGAAAGCACATTATTAAAGTAACATAACCCTTAACATTTTATGGATGTTGAGAAAATGGTTTTTAGTTTGGTTAATGAGATATTGGATTAGAATAATGTTTCTTTGATAGTACTGAATACATTGGAAATAGATTAATGATTTACGGTGAAATTGGTTTTTTCTCTCATCGATAGAGTTTATGATATTTTCTAATTTAAGGAATATATCGAATAATATTTGGAATAAATAATCATGCATGTTTCCCAAATGTATTTTTGGTAATTCAAGTTATTACCATGTTATAAGGGAATATATGATGAATTTATTCACATGTTTGGTATGTGAAAACCAAGAGCTACTTTATGATATAATGGGGATCAATGTTGAACTGATTTTAAGAAATTTAGTGACCTTTTTTATAAAGTGGTGTACTTTAATGTTTAAAATTAGTTTTATGGTAAAACATTTATGTAATTTATTAAGTTAACCTTTAGATAAGGTTAGGAGATTAAATTATTAACATGCCAAATGAGGATTCTAGAATAATGATTACCTGTGCTAACCATTTTGTTGTGAAAGATTTAATGAACTATCATTATATTTATGGATCATATGAACAATTATTTCTTCATCCATAATGAACTCATATTCAATTATTAGAGTAATATGTGAAGTGGAATTTTATCCAAGTACAACCAAATGGTGATATTATGCTAATGGAATGAAATAAATTAAGTACAACTTCTCATGAAAATTATTTAATATTTTGAAAATGACATTGAAATAAAATATTGTCTTCTATCATAATTTTTTATGATATCAATGACCTATTCATTCCTATTTGGTTTATGGTTTCATTAATTTTAAATTTATATGGATCACCTAATTTTTTAGGACATGTAATCTCTATCACTTCCTATAATTATTTATTCTTTTCTTCTATGTCCAAATCATCATTTATGTGGATATAATGTTGTGTTTTACTCTCGGTAACTATTATGTTTCCAACATTTATTTTTAAACAATGTTTTAATATTAAATTTTATGATGTGGATTTATATTAAAGTAAATTTAAGGTATTAAAACCTTAATGACCTAGATTAATTTCAATGGGTAAATTCATTTTATTATTGGTAGAATGTAACACCCGAAGGTTTTTTGAAATATTATTTTCAAATAAATTTAATGTTTTCTTTATTCTACATTTCATCAACCAGTGAATATAGATTGTGTTATATGAACAAAGTAAGTTTTTCTTGTGTTTCACATTACATAAAGTTTACCTTTAACTATATGAAACACTATGTTTGGATTGTGTTTCACACAATGTTGAGCCCCTTTGATAGCTTGTGTTTCATGAAAGACTGATTTTTACTAAAATATAATATACTATTAATATTATTATTAAAATATTGTTATAGTTTTCACATAGATATTATTAATAAGATTAAATAAATTATGAAACTATGGTTTAAAAATGTTTATAAAATTAATGCTTTGGTTATCAATTAATTAGAAATTAAAATAAAAACCAATTGAAAATTAAGGGTGTGTTTTTTTGAAAAAAAATATCTTTATGCACACAAAGGAATTTTATCTTAATAAATTAAATTAATATATATTACTGAGGGATATTAATGAAATTTAGATATTATAAATTCAATAAAATTATTACAATCATCAAATAAATTTTATAGGCATAAAATAATAAAAATCAATTTTAGGCATAAAATGTTGTATTATTCTAAAAGGTAGTTTTACCACCTCTTAATGGAAGATATTTTTTAAAAAATTATTGTTTAAAGTTTGATAAATTTTATTTTAACAAATAATATTTATATTTTAAATTGGAATATAAAATTTTACATTGGGTGAAGTTATTTTATTTTCTAAAAAGATTCATTTTTTGGTGAATAGTGAAAAACACTGAATTTTATTAGAAAACTCAATTTAGTTAAATTTATTTATATAGTTGATTTTTATTTTATATTGGTATTAATTTTTATTTAGTTAAATTATACATATATTAATACATTTATGTCATTGGAATCAATTTCACATTTAAATTGGATATAAAAACATTTCAAACTTTTGAATATTTTCACCTAAAAACTTGTTTTCTCATCCTGTGTAAAGGATTAATTTTAAATTAATTTCATGTAATTATATGTTAATAATTTGGAAAAACTAGTTCCATATTTTTAATCATCATATTTTATAATTTATATTAAGTTAAACTTAGTTTTTTACCAAAAGTATTAGTTAAATTAATTAAAATTAATTATAACGATTAAGGTAGAAATGAGTTTACTTAGTTGTTAAACTTTATCTTAAGGGGAAAAATAACTTATACACAAGATTAAAAGAAAATTTATGAAAATATTTCTACAATAAACTTAATTTTATAAAAAATGGATAATTATTATAGGAATGTGAGGTACAAGAGACCTCTCTATAGTGTTTTCCTCTTTATATTTATAATAATGTCACACCACCTCCACTATAAAAGGGTACTCACCCCCTCACTTATTAACACAAATAAATCCCTTTGACTCATAAGAACCTGAAAAAAATAAGATCCCAAATTCCTTCTCTTAATCCTAGAAGTATCCCTTTGTTAAAAAAGCCCACCAATGAATCCAATTGGTGCAAACCAAAAGGTGTTACCAAAATAAAAGGTAACATCCTTCAACAAGCACTTGTGCTTTATTTTTTTATCCACCCACTCAGTTATTATTATTACATGAATATATAATAACCTTGGTATCATAAATATACTAATATTTTTTAATGTTAAATGGTATTACCTACACTCACCCACACTTCCATCAAATAGTATCTGCAATCCTCGTTCTTGTGTATGGAGGACTATCGCCTAGCAAACTGATGTCGTCCATTCATTCATTGTCAACTCTCAAGTTTGGTAATAATGATGTAATTAATATTTTTTTTATATTTATGATATTTATGATGTATTTATGTATCCATAATTATTATATAACACATAAATTGATTTATTCTATTTTATGAGAATATGATAACATCGTTGTGGACGTGTTGACTTCCTCCTTCTCAAAGTCATGGGATTCATTCACACTTTACATGAAATGTGTTACAGATGGCTTTGATATACATATGTGATATATATTAAATAATAATTCTTAAATAATGATAATATATAAATATACATATATTTATTTTACTTTCTTTCTTTCAATACAACCAGAAAACGGAAACGACATTTATGTGTATGTACGGTCTACCATCTCCATGAATATTGTAACTCATTTTCAATTTCAATATTTTATATATTATTATAAATAAAATTATACATAATATATTTTTTTAAATTAAATAAATATTTAAAGCGTGATATAATGAAGAGGATCAGGAATAGAAATTCAAAACATATATGAAAAATAAAGCGATTATTACCCGAAATATAACTTTAACATGAAATTGTTGATAAATGGGTAAAATAAAGTCATAATAGAATCATATATGGTATGATATATAATAATAGGTCTCTATGATAGATTTATAATAAACTTATGTTTATTAAATTGGAGGTTTCAACATGTTTTAAGAAATTAAATAAATAAGGTAAGTCTTTCCTCGCTTAACTTTTATTTCTATGAGATATATACTATATTCCCCACTTATTCTTATTGTGTTCTGAATATAATTCCCTTTGACATGTTATATCATGAAATTAATTTATTTAATTATTTTAAATGTTTTAATTTATTTGATTCTTTCATGGATCTCACAATCCAAAAGTTACTAAAGTAGTAATGGGATTTTTAGTCTCACTTTTATTTCCATGAGACTTTTATGTTATCACCACACATTTATTTTGTGAGTTGTACATACTCCCAATTAATTTTATATATTATTATTGTACTTAAATTTATTTTTATGTAAATATAAATTTTATTACTTCTATTTTCTGGGGGTATACGGTTCAAAAGTTACCAAATTGGTGACATAATGTTGTCTGAATTTTTCTTCTTTGACACACATGTTATGTTACGAACCAATAATATTTTACAAGGTGTATATACTATCCTTAAATAAATTATATAATTAATATAATTATTTTATGATATTTTAAGCTTTATTTAATGTTATTATTTCATGGGGATTATGAGTCAAAGTTATGAAAGTGGTGAGATTTTATTTCTACAATCACATTGTTTATCAAGATTGTTTACGATTATGCTTCTATTAGAGAAATAATGAGATCCATATCTAAATAAATATTATGAATTATCGTACCCTATATATATTCATGATATATTCATGTAATGGTGAAAATTTCCCTCTCTTTAGTACTTATGATTATTTTGAATTTTTTTAATAAAATAATTCTTTATTTATATCTTAGGTCAGAAATCAATTTTCTTCGAAAACCATGTTTTCTTAAATGTGAATTTAATTTTTATTAAATGATATTTTAATATTATTATAATATAAAATGTATTTAAATGATTTTAAAATATTATTTTATAATTTTTAAAATATTTTTTCTAATAAAAAGTTTTTCAAAAATGTTTTATGTTTAATGATGGTTTTATATAATTTCAAGAGCTTATTTTATATTCTTTAAAGGTTATTTTCAATGAAAAACGTTCTCAAGAATGTTTTATATTTAAAAAGTGATTTAAATAATTTTCAAATCATCTTTTATAATTTTTCATAGTTATTTTCAAATAAAAAGGTTTAAAAACATGTTTTATTTTTAAACAGTATTTTAAATGATTTTCATTGCTCCCTTTATACCTTTTTAAGATTATTTTCAAAGAAAAATATTTTCAAAAATATTTTATGCATAAAATGTTTTTAAATGATTTGAAAATTTTCCTTTATTATTTTTCAATATTATTTTTAAAGAAAAAGGTTTTAAAAATTCTATATGACTAAAAAAGAGTTTTTTTCTAATTGGAAAGGATGTTTTCCTCAAGAAAATTTTTAAATATTTTTTAATTATTACTTCATATTTTCACAAAGTTGTTTTAAATAAATGTTTTTGAAAATGTTTTTGAGTAATTGTTTTTAAAAGAATGGTTATTTTCATTGAGAAATTATCCATGTGATCTATCAAAATCTTTCTCTAACTAAGATGACATCCTTTGATATTTGTTATGCTTTACTAGGGATATAATCCATGTAAACCATTACAAGTCATTCTTTGAATGATTTATGTTAATGATGAAAAGTTTTTTAAAAATCATATTTATATCTTAGAGGTTAGATGATTATGACACCCAGTTTTTTTACGGGTTATGATTTGATGAAATGATTTTGAAAATTTTCTATTTTCAATATGTTTTAATATGATTACATGTTTATTATTCCTATTTAATTTCATGTGTTATGATATGATAAATATTTATGATCATGCGGCACACATATTTTTGAATTAATTATGAGATGGGTGGATCCTATATCTCCCTCCAAGCATTGGGTAAATATTTGTATCTCATGAGATAGTCATGATTAGAATAGAGAGTGAACTCGATTCCATAAAAAAAAAATTTCTGTTAAGATAGTCTTGGGAGTGAACCTTGACATCGAAGATAGTTTAGGGAGTGAACCCATTACACTGAGATGGCCTTGGTAATAAGTCATGACTACAATGGAAATAATTTTATATACTTATGTGTCTACCATAATTCCATTTTCTATTCATATGGTATGCTTTAATGGATTAAGTTATTGGTTCCATTCTAATTCACGCCTTATGAACTACAATTATTTATGAAATGACTCTTGATTATGATATTTGATATATATGGTATGATCTTAAAATGTCATGATATTGTTCCCATAATTATATACACATGATTATGCTTACATATCTCTCTTTTTTACCCTTACTGGATATCTAAGCTCACCCATTATTATGTTTCCTTTCCTCCTATTATGAAGAAAGGTTTTAAATAGAATTAATAATGGATAATATATTTTAGGGATATTTTGAATATATTTCTTCAAGTTAGAATATTATGTTTCCATGCTTCTAAAGACACTAAACATTTATGGTCCTCAACCATGTACATTTTTAGTGTGTTTAATATTTATCTAAAATAATGTAATATACATATATGATAATCCTGAGTTTCTATACTAACCTTATCTAGAAAAATAAACTATGAAGTAGATAAAACAAAATTGATGTTAGTCCCTGGATACCTAACCCAATCAAGAAAAGAATGAGATATAGGATCACACCCCAGGTATGCGGAGGGAAACTTGACTCCACCTGGAAGTAGTCCACATAAGGTATCACTCAACCTATACATAGGATGGGTTTTCATAATATACTCTCAAATGAATGGAATTTAGGGGATTACACTAAAATAAATTAGTTTTAGGGAAAACATTGATGCTAATAATAATGCTGACCAAGGAGTCACAGGAAATATAGACAAAGTAAATTATCGTGTGATATTTTTTCTTATCATGGAAATCCGTTCTCCATAATAATGTGTCCACACAATGTGTGTTATTTTTAACTTCAAACTATATAGTTTAAAATTTTCTAGAAATAAGAAATATTTCATGCATCTCAACCAATGATGTTGTATCCTCTGCTTCCATTATGGGTCTTGGTCAAAAAACTCTGGTTATGTGTAATTTGTTGGATTGATAACCAATGGTTAAATCATGGAGGAAATTTTATTAGAAGTTACATGTCTTTACAACATCATAATAAGTACCTTAATCTCATTGATATCAAACCCACTCTTACATGCACCACCATATGATTTTTGTCATAACCTCTATGCCTCTATCATTACTACGATCCCAACACTGAGCCTTCATATAAAATATAAAAAACATCAAGTCAATCACAAAAAAATGGGTTCTCATATATATTTAAATCATCAGATAATTAAGAACCATTAATTAATGAATAATGGAGGTACAAAGACACAAAACAAAATATTGTTCCTCAAACGAATTCCAGGTTCATTTTTCCATCTTCTATGGAATCTGAATGATTGGGTGGATAAAAAAATAATCTAAAATAAATATAAAATCCATAATTCTAGGAAAATGAAATAATAAATTTTAAAATCAATAATAATTATCCGTGAATTAATTTATAATAAAATTTATTTGTGTATCATTATCGAAATCATGAATGAGGAATAATCCATCAAAACAAAACCCCTATCTTGGGTTGGACAGGATGTTGGAGGGGAAAATATTTGAAAGTGTTGAATGGTAAGAACTTGTTATGCCCACTACTGACTCTAAGGATCCTAAAGTACATATTTCTTGACCATTATGAACAATTCTCCGTCTCCCTAGCTTTTTTCTTTTATCTATGTTAGACAAACCTCCCTTGGTAACAACAAGAATAGAGAATTTCTTTCTCACATTGGTTCTTATAGAGCTTTGGAAAATCACCAATATATGATAGATTTCCAAGAAGAATAGAGAATATTAATTTATAGGGGAAGTTATGACTAAGAATTCATTAAATCTACCCATAGTTAATGCCTAATATGTTTCTATTAAGATTTATAACTCCCCATACAACTAGTGTCCAAATTAGTCGTTGTGAATTTCATATGAATTATCAACATGGACTCCACAACGACCAAGGATATATTGAACACACTAATATAGGTCACCATATAAAGAGATGATCCATGGTAATTGGCCAAAAGTTTGACCATTTTTCATCACCATTTCCTCGACCATGGGCATTGTGAGGTTGATTTGGCCATGGTCATTAGGAGCGCCTCTAGTGATCCACACTAAAGAGAAAGCCCTAGATGGGACATTTTTCCTTGACTAGGGCATAAAAGGAATTACATAGGATCATAAAATCTTACAGTAGGGTGTGGTGTTGGTCTTGTTGATCCAAAATGTCCAAAAAAAACTTATTCCACCAACAACCTTCATAGTCCCAAGAATTACATTTCGACTTAGTGCCTTACACCAAAAATATCATTTGAAATATTACAAAGCATTAATTATATACTAAAAATTCATTTTATTCTCCCCATATTGGGTATTTCTATCCCAAAAAAGGAAAAAACTACTCAAAAGGTGAGGGAACTAAGCTCACATCAGGTTCGCCAACTCCTACGAACTCTCCTAGGGGTACTCATTCTTCCAAGGAATGCACACTAAGGGAATCACTCACCCATGAATGATCTTACCCTTCATATCCTAGATCATATATAGGTACTCTAATAAGGTATATCCATCCTAAATTTCCATACCTATCTAGTAAATAACATATAAAGAGTCGTGTACGTATCTCCTCAAATATGAAATTTGGAAGATATCGTGCACCCAGTCTAACTATAGGGGTATGACAAAGTGGTACACCACCTCATTGACTCTATGCAGTATCTATAATAGAAAAATGACCCTTTAAGATATTTTACCACCTCATATAAACCATCATGGTCCCTTAGTGGTGAGACCTTCATGAAAATATAGTATCCCTTATCAAAATCCATCAGAATCCACCAGCAGTTCACAATGAACTTATGACTGCTCAGGGCAGTACTCAATCATTCTTGGATGATATTCAACTTCTTTTTAATTGCTTTCACCCACTCTGGGCACATTATTTTTTCCTCTCCAAGATCTTTCCAACACAATGGTGAACTATATGGTTTCCAATATATGGCCTTGAATGGTTCTATAATAATGGTGGATTGGTAACTATTGTTATATGAATACTCCACCAAGGGTAGGTGATCCTCCCAACTATATTCAAAATTGAATAAAAAATAATGAACAATGTAATTAAAAAAATTATGTGATTAGAAGTAGTTTCTTCACATATAAGGAGTTATAACCCCTTCTAAGCACTTTAGCAGTGATTACCCAAAACCTCGGCTAATGTGCATGCCTACTCCGATTAGAGGTGGTTCTCAGAAAGCCCTTGTAAAATGGTAATATTTTTAGTAGCGAATAGATTTTTGGGGCTTTTAACCTCCTCTAATCTCACCCAGAATTCACCATATCCAATCTATTTTGGGGCAGTTCCAACCACCACTAATTTAACAATTCAATTTAGGGGTGATTAGAACAGCTTCTAGTCGAATCCCAAACATTCAATTTAGGGGCATCTATACAACCACCCCTAATATTGATTTTTTTTCAATGCAAATGCCCCTCTCAACCCACCCCACAACTCCATAACAACCCAATAAAACACCCCTATACACACTAACTCCCCAGACACACCCCCGACAACCCACCGACACCGTTGGGACACCCCAGACCCGCCAGAAACACTGTGAGACACCACGCCGACACCTATCCAGACATGAGACAGGCCCCAACACTGCCCCGACATCACCCAAACATAGGCTGACGCCCCCTATAGACACACCAGCACCCACGTGCATGTCCACATGGATGTAAGTAGAAGGCTGAAAAATCTGACGTCGGGAGGACTCGAACCCTATACTGCCTTCAATTCAACGTGGCGCCTTAACCAACAAACCCAGATGGCTTTTGATTTATTATATACAATATATTATATTTATGTATATTTATTAAGTTATTTTTATTTAAATAGAAAAATAATATATATATATATATATATTTGTGTATATAAATATTGATAAATGATATATTTGGGTATATATAATATATTTGTGTATAATATTTATATATAATATAAATAAATAATTATATTTACATATATAAATAATTATACTTATATATATAAATATATATTTATACATTTATATTTGTGTGTATGCGTATTTATGTATTTATATAATATTTATCAATATAATAAAATTTTAATATATATATATAATTATTTTTATATACATATATATACATGTGTGTCTATAACAATAATAATATTAATTATTATTGTTACATATATATTTTTAAACTATAAAAATTATATGATAGTTTTATAAATACTATAAATTTATATATTTTATGATTTATATTATATGTATAATATATTAAATACATTTATATTATATACTTATGTATGTAATTATATACATTTATATTATATAATGTATACACATATATACACACACAAAATTATATACATTCATATAATTGGAAATATATAGTATAATTAAATGATATATATACTAAATTAATTTATAATTAACATGGTATACTAATATATATATATAGATATATAAATTATAATATATATAAATTTATATATAATAAAATTTTTATAATATAATATAAATAATATAAATATATAATATAAATATATAATAGGAATAATATATATATATAAATATAACTTTTCCTATATTATATATATATGTATACATAATATAATATAAATGTATTTATACATAAATATACAAGAAAAAGATTTTAATATAATATATGTATAATATAAATCAAAATATAAATGTATTGTATTTATATAACCATTATTAAATTTGATATATTTTAATAAATTTATTTATAATTACATTAAAATTATGTATACCTAGATTTTCTTATGTATACATTTATTTATATGTATAAGTATTTATTTAATATATTTACATAATGTCTTTATATATGTGTGTTTATAATGAAGTTAAATAAATTTATATAATGCGATTATGTAATATATATATACACACATTCACACACACACATATATACAATAAAATTTGAATTTATATGAGATTTATTTTTTTTAAAAAATAAGTTGGGTTAAAAAAACCCTCAAATCAAATGGATTAGCGGCGGTTCATGAACCACTCTAATTTCTTGAATTAGAGGGGGTTCAAAACCCTCTCTAATGTGAAATATTACAGGGGGTTCAAAAAAACAACTAATGTACTCGATTAGAGGGGGTATAAAACCTCCTATAATTTCATATATTAGAGGGGGTTCGCAACCCCCTTTAATTTCATAAATTATATGGGTTCAAAACCCCATCTAATCTAAGGGATTAGCAGTGGTTCCTAAAACCATATTAGTTTTTATATTAGAGGGGGTTAAAACCCCTATAATATCCAAACACATATATATAACACCTCTAAAATACAACCTAACATATAGCATCACTAATTATAAAATTAGCGGTGGTTTTGACATAACCGCCTCTAAAATACAACAAAATATTAACAAATAATGATACAACATTTAGAGGGGGTTCTAAAACCCCTATAAATTCGATGACTAGAAGGGTTGGTGCATATCCCCCTCTAAAGAACTGCTACTAACATACTATTTTTGTGTGTGTTCTCATGGACTTGGATAGTCTACCCTATTTGGTCACCTATCTGCGGGTTGAATGTCATGATCAACCAAAATTGTGTCCTAAAAGCCTAATTTAATCCTCTCCATAATCATGATTTTAAGCAAGCATCATAGTATGAAAATATCATTGAGGAGACTCTGTGAATTTATATTATCTATTTCATATAAAGGCATCAAAAACACTCAACTAAATATATCTCTTAGATGGATAGGAAGTGGGATGGATTGGTGAGTTAGTTTATGATCACCATGATAGTATTTATTCCTCTATCTATTAAAATAATTCCCATCAAAAAATTTTGGGGATATACGATCCCACTAGAAATCAAAAACTGGAAGAATTTGAGACAAGCCTGCTTGAACTCAGTTCTCAAACATCACATGTTGTTATGTGAGCAATTACGAGATAAAATCAACAATATTCCTCTTCATCCCTGGTGACCAAAACTGATACCGAATGTCTAAGTATAACATTGTCTCTCTTGGATGTACCATTAAGTAGGATGTCTGAAGATATATTAGGCCCTCCTCTTACATTATGACTTACATCATCTTCTATCCTCAAAAAATGATGGTCGTCTCCCTACATTTTGAAAATACATGAGGAGAATTTCATCTGAATATCTAATCAAGAATGATCACACAATCAATATCAATGAGTTTTTATTCCCTAACTAATTGAATATTCTTTTGGGTAACCAACTTCAATAGATGGTAATTTTTTCTACCATCATCCATAAGGTTCAATTTAAAGGAGGAAAACTACTCTATTACATCACCCAGTAATTGCGTATAGGATTTCCTACTAAGAGAATCTTCCACCACATTTTCTTTTCAGGGAGTATACACCATCTCAATGTCAAAGTTCTATGGGAACTATAGTCATTACCTATACCTTAGGTTATGTTATTTCTATGAGAACATATACCTAAGAATCTTATGGTGATAATGGATGATTAATTTCTCTCTCGAAAGATAGTTCTGTCAAGATTTCAGGGAGACCACCACTACTTATATATCCAGATAGTGAGTGCATACTTCTACTCCTATGGGATCAGCTATTGAGACTTGTATGAAAAAATCATATGGATCCACATTAGAACACATCCAAGTCCATAGCTAGAGTTATTTTAAAACACCATGTACTCAACTCCCTCCAATAAAAGTATTAATATAGGTGTGTTCATAAACCTATACCGAAACTTCTAAAAAGCCTAATAACACTTCTCAAACCACATGAGTGGCTTCCCCATTCAAGTCAATCCAGTCAAAGGTGTCACAACCCTTGAGAACTTTGACACAAATCTTCAATAATTTCCTAATAACCAAATTAATATCTACACCACATTCACGCCCTTGGGTGGATCCCAAGAAAACAATACGTCAATCTTTTATATGTCTTATAATAATCCCTCATCTAAGTTGACATGTCCCAAAAAGTGTACCTCACAAATCTAGAACTAACATTTTGAGAGATTCATATAAAGTCAGTTCTATTATAAAATGTCAAGGAACATCCTCTAATGTTTCAAATTCTCCTCTAATGTCTAGTACATAGGGATTCCATCTATAAATACCACCACGAACGTATATAATAAGGGATCAATTATCTAGTTCACGAATTCCATGAAAACTATTGGGTATTAATTTGTACTGAAGGTAATCACGAAGTACTCATAGTGATTTTAGTGACATCAGAAATCCATATTTGGAACATTCTCTTCTTGGACTCATAGCTAGTGATAACCTGGTCTAAGTTCAATCTTTGAGAACCATTTCACCCCTTTAAACTAGTCAAAGAGATCATCAAATTCTTGATATTAGATACTTATTCTTTATAGTCACCTGATTCATATGATGTTAATACAAGCATAACCAAGGTCTCTTATCTACCTTCTTGATGAATAACATTGAGGATTTTCGGGGGGTTACATTGGGTCTAACAAATTAATTTCGATACAGATCCTCCAACTACACCTTTATCTCTCAAATCTCAATGCGGAAAATCCAATATTTTGGCATAGATGACAATATATTCCCTTGATGTAGGTCTATACAGAAGTTAATCTCACAATGGGGAATTAATCCTAACATGTACTAAAGGAATAAATCCTCATACTCCTCTGTAACTATAGGAAACCAAAATCTCACAACAACAAGACCTCCAAAGTTCATACTAGGAAACCGATGAAAAATTAGTTATATCCTCCGGAATACTGTCAAACCCAACTATGACTGATATTCTTTATCACTAATATAGTAAATTATAATCCCATATACCAGAAAAACTACATCATATTCTTGAAATTGTTAGTTTTTTTTCAATAAAAGATACTCAATCCATACGAATATTAACAACATATGGCATCATTTTCACTAAAATGAGATCCCAAATGGAATAATAACTTCTGATAGTCATGTCAAACTATCGATAGAATCATGTGATTGTTGAATCTCCCCTAGTTGGGGCCTCTAATCACAAAGGTTGAGCCAATGACTAAAATGGAATATCTAGGTCTCAGACAAGGGATGTGTCAAGAAATGAATGTGTCATTTTTATATCTATCAATAATAAAACAATATTATATAATACATATATTGTACCTTGGAACATACCCAATACCTTTAGGTTATAATCCTCCACTACCTATAGTTTTCTACATCCCAAACTACCAGCCCCTTAAGGCACAAGTAGACCACCTAAAGGTGGTTGCAGTAGTAATAGATCATAACATTATCCACCACCCATAACTCTCATATCCCCATTACCACATATTCCACCTTGTATACCTACATTAAAACAATAATTCTACTTTAGATTCCTATCAACTGACTTTATGTCTGATATATTATGGGTCAAATAGTCCTACATACATTTCCTTATACATTGTATGATAAAAACTACCTCTCCCATTTCTAACTAGAACCACTATGAGATACCTATGAATCTATACCTATATCATAAAAATATCTTTGGAATCCACTGAATCTTATGTTTCTCTAAGAATTTCATTGACTACATGAAATTGAGGTCATAACTCTATGGAATCTATTGTCAGAATTACTAGACTTTGACAGCTTAGCCATGAAGCTCTCCAAAACCAAAGCACACTCTAACACCTCAACATAAAACGGGATGAAAAAAAGATACCACTACAACTCAGTTATTATTTTTAAGGTCAAAATAAAATTTACACCCTCTAAATTTTCAATAATAAATGATATCTAGGGAATAATATGAGGGTTTAGTGAATCTCAACACACATTCTATGACTGAAAGTTTCCCTGATAGAGCTCCAAAATCTCCCAGGTATATACAAGTTGCAAATTCATTAGATAAAACCCCTCTCTAAAAAGGAACTCAAACTCTTCCCAATATTAAATTTCCTCATCATCTATATGAATTACTAACCCCCCCCCCAAATCAATTGGATGGGCCATGGAGTACTGTCACTGCTAGGAAAACCATCTGGTTAAGAGGGGTCTTAAAAAGGAATAAAATACACTTCACCACCTTAAAAAGTCCTCTACTTATTGAGTGTATATCTATCTTTTAAACCTAAGAATTATTTCTCTCTAGATATTTTGAAGTATAATAAACCTATGTGCATCATATACTTTTACATTTGGGAAAATCATCAGCGCAATGGGTGGAGGTTCTATTAGCAAAATATAGAGCGGAACCACATCATATACCGGACCATAGATTGGAGTCTCATCACTAAGAAGATCATCATCATGATCCTACTATGGAATCAAATCTAGTTATATTCATGGAGTAATCCCATAATAGTCAAGATAGACCATGGTCAAATGAGAATATCAGGGGATCTGACCCAAGAAATAAATGGAAACCACAACCCATTCTTATATGATGTATACACCATTATTTTCCCTATGACTGGTGCCTACATATACTGAATCAATATGAAGGTTTTCAAGGTCCTTGAAAATGGATCTATTAGTTATTTTAAAATCACTGGGTGGGCTCTGTTATTGGATTCCTGGGATTCCATGTTTCATTAATCACTTTTAAGGATGAAATCTTTTATCCTATGTTTATCAAGGCTGTCTTGGGCGAGTAATATCAAGATATCATCGAGTCAATTTTCATCAACTCGAAACCTGATTACTGTGTGTTTAGACCTTACACTTTAGGTATTTTCAATAACAGATAGTTCCATAGGCTCTCAACCTCATAAGATCATCACGACAGTTGGAATGATACGGTTTGGTGAAACAAGATACCATCAAAGTTCAACTTTCTTACCTAGAGAATAAGGAATCATGCAGTATTGATTGATGATAACATTAAGAAGGTGGATATTAGCATGTAATAAAAATTCCATTACTGTAGAAACCAGTGGGAGAGCATCATCATCTCATCTTTGATAGAGAATGGGCACATCTTTTCTGGTATTTCTTTGCTGACCTCACTATGCTATCCTCTCATGATCATTTTGATGTTCCATTTTTTGAAGATATGGTTTCACAGGATGACTGATTTTGATATGGAAAGGATGGCGAGGTCCATTATTCTCAGTATTAGATGTTGGTTCCTATGGAAAGTTAAAAACAAATCTAGGTTCGAAGGGTCTCTTCCCATAGCAAGGTCCATAATTATGAGAACGAGGAGCCTACTGGTGGACATGGTCACTCTCATCAATAATTGGTGGGAATCTCCTTCATTACATCCACTATAGATTATAACATATTCAGTTAAACCATTTATTTCTAGACTACATGTAAAATGGGTTCCCTTGCACCCTCGGGATCCAGGCTACATGCTCAATATAGATGGGTCCTTCATTTTGGGTGACATGAAATGAGGGGGAGTGGTACATGACACCTAGGGGAGTATCATCCTAGCCTTCACTACATTTTATGGTATTAGAAACTCCCAACATGTTGAGGCCAAAGCTATGCTCCCCGGTTTAATGTTTTTGAACCAGTCAAATCTAATATAACTCAAGTTGAGAGTGACTCTTTGATATTACATGACTCCTTTCATGGAAAAGGATCCACCCCTTAGTCAATATCATACACTATCATGAGGTTTAAAAACCTCATCATTGATAATATTCAAGTGGAACACACATGGTGAGAGGGTAATAAGGCTATAGACCATTTTTCTTCCATGGTTAATCAATTCTCTAACATCACCTTCCTCCCTAACATCGATTAATTGAAGCCTGGAGGGTTAATTTGATCTGATGGTTTTCCCTCAGTTTTCATTACTTTAGGCATCCCTATTCCCAGCGTGACCATGTTTCATTGTCACCCTTTACTTGAATAAAAATATTATGTTGGATGGACGGTCCTAAGATATCCCAACCTCCTCAAATACCACTCTATAATGATCTAACCCACTTGATCTTGTCTAGACAGTGGTCAAATGAGAGTGACACCCTAATCCCACCTCCAATAGGCCAGGGGGATGGTGACTGTCACTATGTTGGAATATCTCACACATGGGAGGCCCTAGACTAAAGTACCTATACACACCCACAAATCTCCAATCACTAGTATAATTTTTAATGGTATTTAATTGATATAAAATGAATATATGATATCTAATCCCACATTAAACTATAATAAAAGTTAATAGAAATATACAAAGGGATTAATATAAGACATGAAAACTATAAAATAGTTAGAGCTTCTAAAAAAGGAAATTTCAAACAATCTTCAACTCTATGATCTGTTTTTAATTATTCTAGCCCCACTAAGATCTACATTCTTGTAGTCTATCTAGGAATCCATTAAAAGGCATGTCACGATAATAATACATGACATGTGTGGTAAAATCCCATGTAGGTGTGAGTATAAACCTTCTTAGTAGGACACCGTAAAATAACCAAAAATAAAGCAGCAAATAATGTATCATCTCTAAATCCCAAATGAAAAGGAAGACTCCATGTCTAAGGGTGAGGACTATCCTCATTTCTATCCAATTAATTGTACTCTAATATCTAAGTTAATTATCATCTAAGGGATCTCACTCCATGATTCTTTATAACAGTAGAAAACTCACAATAAAAACTACATTTGTAGGGGATTAAACATAAGGCCTATAGGGTATGTCAAACCCAATATATAGAATCGCAATAGGAAGGGGGTCACATGACCTAGACAACAATAATGATATTCAGTACCTGGATGAGGGAAGTATGAGATAGAGGATCACACATCAGGCCATACAAAAGGGGAACCTAACACTATCTATAACTAGACCATGCAGGGGATCACTCATCCTATACACAGGATGGAATGCCCCAATGTACCCAAAAGGAAACAAAATCAATGAAACAAACCCATACTAACTCGGTTCATGTGAACACATCTATGCTAATACCAATGTTGACATTATATTCACCTGAAATGTTCAAATATTACATGGTCACTTGATATTTATTCTCAACTCATAAATATCATTGTTGATGGATGGGGTCCACACATCCTGTGTTCTTCTGAACTACACACTATCTAGGTTTTTTTTAAAGGTTGGGGCCGAAGCCATAACCTATTATTAAAGAAAAGACCTCTTTAGACTAGGTAGAGGGTGAACCATTACATATCCCAAAGTCCCAAGGCCAAGTGGCTTGCATACAGGGCTAGAAAGCCCATTTTTGGCCCAAAGAACCCCTTAGTGAACAGTACTACTAAAGAACCCACGCTGCTATAGTACCGCCACCGCTACAGTCCCTTTGCCGCTATAGTGCTGCCGTTGCTATAGTCCGCCACTGCTATAGTGACTTGCTACATTTCTGCTACAGTGTCTTGCTAAAGTAACTCGGGAATTCTCCAATGCCCAGATTTGATCCTGGGTCTTTTGGATTTGAAGAAGGAGCCCGAACCACTAGGGTAGAGGCTCGTTGGCACTACACATTATGTAGGTTGTTATTTCCGTGAAACTATATATATTTCACTGGTCTCCACTCACAATTATATTTCATTTTCTAGCATCATGGATAGAACTCAAAAATCCAAGGTATTATGTGGATAGTTTTGTAATCATCATCAATGGTTGAATTTCATCCACCCTTTGCATAAAAATTTCTTGTCATTGCACCTTCCAAAAAAATACATGTGATATTTCTTGGAAAACCACCATAACCCACACCACAATTGGATTATTATCATCACTTCCACACCTCCACCATGTTTATGATTTCCACACTAAACCTGAATAAATAATCCGTGTAAATGTAAAATCAATTACACCATGAAAAGAGATATCAAATATAGAGGAATCACTAGTCAATCGAGTACAAATGAAGAATGAGGAACAATGGGAGAAAGGCATGAAACACAAATGTGAGACTCAAATAAAAGTTGTGTTAATTTATCAATTATTTATGGAATTAAAATAATAGGAAGGATAAATATATTTTGAAAAATAAATATAAAATCCAAAATTCAAGGAAAATGAAATGTTTAACAGTTAAATAAATAAGGAATGATCCATGAATTTATTAATGACTAAATTAATTTTACTTCATCATAGAGATCAATAATATGGAATAAACTGACAAAATAGAATCACTACCTTGGGATGGATTAATAGTTGGAGAAGAAAATTTCAAAAATCATTAAAATTATAAGAACATTTTACGCGCACTACTCTCTCTAAGGATAGATAATTACATCCATCATCAACTAATAGGAAGAATTATCTATCTTCCTAGCTTCGATCTTGTGTCTAGATTTTATGAACCTGTCTCTATGGAAACATGAAGATAGACTTTTATTATCACCTAGGTTTATTTGAATCTTTTAGAAAACTCAAAGATCAAATGGATTAAAAAGAGGAAGGGGTGATATCAATTGATAGGGGGTAACACTTAAAAATGAATTAAAATTAATGAAAATGGAGGCCCCATATGTTTCCATTAATATTTATAAATCCATGGAGGACCCACAACTAAATCGTCAATTCTGAATTTTTGATTGACCTTCAACACATCCAACACCATGGCCTCTACCATGGTCATGGTGAAAATTAACACACTAATCCAGGCCATTTGGCATAATGGGACACCATGGATATGGGAAAAAATGTTGTTTATTTACCTCACAATGGCCTCCACCATGGGCATAGTGAGATTATTATATTCATGGTCTTCATAATCTCTAAAAACACTTAATTATAAATACTAGGCATGTACTAGTCATTTTTCATTAACTATAGTCTATAGGGGGCTCATTGGGGACCAACATAGCTTGAACTGGGGAATTGTGTTGGTTGTGTTGAACCAAAAAGTCCTTAAAAACCACTTAATCCACCAATAAACCTCACAGACCCCATAATCTTGCATCAAATATATTCCTTACTATAAAAGTATCATTTAAAATATTCCAAATCATTAAACAATAAAAATGGTGTCATTATATCTTTACATAAATCACAGTTGTATATATAGGGTTCTCTATTGCTCCCCCTAAAGAATTGATTTTTCTGGTATCTTTATCCAACACTTTATGGTATCTATCTGTTAATGTTCCACTACCCATAAATATAGATATTCCATAAATTTAATCCATATAAATATTCATTCCCAATGAATTAATATAATGTTGTATTATTACCTCCATAGCCGGAAGTTACTGTCTTTAAAAATACGAATTCCCTTTTTATTTACTACTACATCCATCATTCCTTTTAGAGAGATAACATCAAAAAACCTCCTATACAAATTTTTGGTCCCCTAGAGGGTATGAACTCTATTAGGGAGGGTGAATAAAGGTTTTTTAATTAAAAATATCCCTTATAAATGATCTTGTTACATATTTCCAAGGAATATTTATATCTTTTTTCCTCATAGAAATATTGTAGTTAAAATAGAGGAAACTTGAAAATTTACCTGTTTCAACCAAATAAGAAAATATGAGGAGAATGCATGGAAATGTTCCCATGGACTAGAGACACTAATCGTCACTTCTTTGGATTACGTGTTTGGAGAGGTCACATTGACCATCTTTGTTTACAACCACACACAACTAGAAAATACATACTATCCTCACATAGTGGAATAAATTTATCATTTTATTTTAGGTTATTCATAGGTGAACAAATATTGAAAATAAAAACACAATAGGGTTTTATATAGGATCCACCTATTTCTAATTAGAGGAATTTATAAAATCGCTTCCAAGGTGTGAAATCGTGTAACACTTCATTATTCTCCACCTTTTTCTTCCCAGTGTGAAAAAAAATAATGATCCTCCTCTCTATAATGATATGTTTTAGAGATATTTATCACATAAAACATATTTTTCTATGTTACACTATATGTTTACAAGTATACCCCTTTATCTCAGTGAAAAATGAATCATCAGTCCTCTTATGATAATCAAAATTCTTCCCCTTTAATATTAAGATAGATTTTACCTTTCTTTGTTTAACCTTCACCACTTTTCATTTCAATTTACATTTTGGAAAATATATACATTCGACACATGATATTTCATTTTCCAAAAAAAATATTATAAGGTTATTTATATTTCAAACATGCACCAGCTCTCCTAAAATAGAACATGATAATCTCCATTATAATCTTTATTAGAATTTATCTTTTAAAAAAAATTTATTGATTCATGCTAATATAAGTACCATGTTGCACATGAGCCTCAACCCAGTTAGTGAGAAATCCTTAAGTGCATCCAGATGACCCGAAATCAAATCTAGGTGGAGGCTAATTTCTATGTACTGTAACAGTACTGTGGTATGAACTGTAGCATGGACTGTGTTGTACTATAGTAGGTACTGTAATGGGAACTGTTTGGCACTGTAGAAGCTGAGAATATTCCCTAGTTTGGGTCTTCGGGCCAAAAATTTGGTCCCTGAGTCCTTTAAGGCCTTTGGGCCACCCAGGCCTTCAGGTCAGTATGACCTTCAGGCCACCTCAAGGCCTTTGGGCCACCTTAAGTGCATATGCAAACAAGACAACCTATAATGAACAATCTTCAGAATGAGGATGATCAAGGAGCTTTCACCAGTGAAAAAGCTAAACAGTTTACAAGAATGAGAGGGTATGGAACCTTCCATCAGGACAAGCCTATGCATGACTGGGAAAGCCTAGATGAATAGCCATGCAATGTTGGAGAGCTGATTTCATGATGAAGATGCTGGGGAGGATTAGTTCCAAGTAGTTAGTCAGGGTTGTATGTAATGTTTAAAGCCTACAGGCAATGAATTCCTCTAAGGCCTACATGCCATGTAATACTTACACCTATAGGCCTTATAAAGGTTCCACCTCTCCCCTTGAAAGGTGTATTATCAAAATCAATAAAAAATGAAGGCCTTCGGGCCAGTAAAGCACCATGTCACCGCCTCCGTTATTGAAATTGTATTTTTTTCATACAAAAACAAATTAATGATATTTAAAAATCATAAAACTTAATGTTTGAATTTAACATCCATTAAAAACAAAACACATGATGTTTTAATCAGTTAGGATTAGTACATGCATAACAAAAAATTATCTCCCTAAACAATCATTTCATTTTCTACCAATAAATGGAAACTCATATTAATTTTAAAGTTATAAAAGTCCTCAATGTATTAAAATTACACAATCCTGTGATGGATCCAAAATTTATATGAATCCTCAAAGTCATATGGTGGAACAGAGTCTCACACAGCCTCTTGAAGCCATATGAATAATCCATATACTCTTTGATATCTTATAGTGGAATCCATATGCTCCCTGATTCCAGAGGGAAGAAGTATTATGAAATCCTCAACATAAGAATTTAAAATTCATATGTTACCTTAATTTTTTTATGTTAAACTATTATTTTCATACAATATCCTCAAAAAAAATCTCCACATAGTAGTCATATTCTCTGCCTTTGGAAAATTTCTGAACAACTCCAATGTTATGTAAGGTAGGTATTACAGTATTGAAAGTAACATGAAATTAACATTGTACAACTTTGAAAGTAATATCATTTTAGATTCATAATTTCAAATGGAGTATTACACTATGTAATTTACCAAAAATCCAATAGTTTAAAAAAACCAAAAATGTTATGAAACTAATTTAAACTAAAACTAATTTGATACAAACCTCATACATCATTCAAAAAATGGACACCATGGAACTACATGCACAAAATTTATGTTTCTTTACACATCATCGTCAAAAAACAAAACCCCCAAAGAAAACCTATGGGTTTTTTATAACATAAAAAACATGTGTACTTGTAGATAAACCTTGAAGAATGAAGTGTTTATTGAAATAATCCTTCCTAAATATACTAACAAAGTGGAATTCCATTAATATTTTTATTTACGAAATCATAAACATTTTTGAATATTGTAATGTCCTAGACCCAAGTGTGACTCAACAGTGCCCCTACCCAGTGGGTCACATAGATTTAAGAACATCTCCCCAAATTCTAGAGGATGACAACTAGCAGTGAGGTCCTGGGTGTGTTAGTGGGGAGACTATACCCTCATTACCAGAGTGTAACACAGTCGAATATCAATAACATACAAGTAAGGGAAGAAGTAAATCATGTATATAACAGAAGTAGACAGTGGAATACTGATATATAAATTCAATTTTACATCTCATATACAAATGATGATACATGTCATATGTCTCTAATAAAGCATCTAAAGCATGTATATAATAAATACGTAAAATACATATCAAAAAATTAAAATATGATACAAGTATCTCAGTAGAACCGCAAGCCTCATCTTGGCCCCATGCTCTCTTGCTCCTAAATATCAATCAAGTACCTATAAAAGAGAACATTCCCTTATCAACACCTTAAATCATACAGTCTATTTGGGTACCCAAAGGTGGGCCAACAAAAGAGTGATATATAACACCATTAGGCAACCACCCAAGGCCTATGCCAATCACTTGGTAAAAATATATATAACAAAAAACATACCTTGTGATATTTCTTGAAAAACCACCATCACCCATACCACAATTAGATTCTTATCATCACTTACACACCTTCACCATGTTTATTATTGCAACACTAAACCTGAATAAATAATCCTTAGAAATTTCAAATCAATTACACTGTGAAAAGAGTTCTCAAATATAGAGGAATCACCAGTCAATTGAATACCAGTGAAGAATGAGGAATAGTGGGAGAAAGGTATGAAACACATAAGTGATACTCAAATGAAGGTTTGTTCATTTATCAATTATTTATATAATTAAAATAATATGAAGGATAAATAAATTTTTCAAAATAAATATCAAATACTTAATTTGGGGAAATGAAATTTTTAATAGGTATATAAACAAATAATGAACCATGAATTTATTTATGAATAAATTAATTTTACTTCATCATAGAAATCAATAATATTAAATAAAATAACAATATAGAATCACTAACTTGCACTGGATAAATAGTTGGAGAAGAAAATTTGGAAAATCAATAAAAAAGAATATCCTTTTATGCTCACTGAAAGCTCCAAGGATCTATAATTCCGTCCATAATCAATCAATAAGACGAATTCTCTATCTTCTTAGTTTTGATCTAGTGTCTAGATTAAATGAACCTCCCTCTATGGAAACATGAATATATAATTTTATTATTACACATGTTTATTTGAATCTTTTAGAAATCACCAAGATCAAATAGATTAAAAATAATAACGGGTAATATCAATTGATAGGGGTAAGACTTAAAAATGCATTAAATTGACAAAAACAAATGAAGGCCCCACATGTTTCCATTGATATTTATAAATATATGGAAGACATGCAACTGAATCGGCCATTCTGAATTTGAAATTGACCTTCACCACATCCTACAAAATGGCATGAACCACGGTCATGGTGTCATTGAACAAACTAATCCAGGACATCTGGCATAATGAGATACCATGGTTATGGGACAAAAGGTTTTTTTTACTTCACCATGGCCTCCACTATGGGTACAATGAGATTTGTAAATTCATGGCCCTAATAATCTCCACAATATCTTAATTCTAGAGACTAGGACATGTCCTAGTCACTTTTCATTGCCTACGGACCATAGGGGGCTCACCAGGGACCAACACAGCTTGAATCGGGGAACGATGTGGGCTGTGTTGAACCAAAAAGTCCTTAAAAACCACTTAATCCACCAACAACCCTCACTGGACCTAGAATTATGCATCTAATCCATGGCATACTCTGAAAATATCATTTAAAATAAACCAAATCATTAAATAGTAAAAATGATGTCATTATATCTTTCCTAAAATCACCTTTTTATAGACAGTTTTCTCTAATTCTCCCCCTAAAGAATAGATTTCTTTGTAATATTCATCCAAATCCTTATGGTCTCTATATATTAATAGTACACTTCTCATGCATATAGATATTACATACATTTTATCCATAAATATATTCATTCCCAATGAATGAATATAATGTTGTACTATTCCTTTCATAGCTGGAAGTTACTGTCTTTAAAAATATGAATTCTATTTTTATTCACCACAACAACCATCATTCCTTTTAGAGAGATAACATCCAAAAAACCCCATTATACAAATTTTTGATCCCCTAGAGGGTATGAACCCTATTAGGGAGGGTGAATAAATGTTTGTTAATTAAAAATTTCCCTTGTCAATGATCTTGTTCCGTATTTCTAAGGAACATTTCTATCATTTTTTCTCACAGTGATATTGTAGTTAAAATAAAGGAAACATGACAATTTACATTTTTCAACCTAATGGGATAATATAAAGAGCATGCATGGAAATGTTCCCTTGGACCAGAGAAACTAATGGTCACTTCATTGGATTACAAGTTTGGAGAGGTCACATTGACCCTCTTGGTTTACAACCATACACAACTAAAACATCCATACTTTCCTCACACCGTGAAATGTATTTATCATTTTATTTTATGTTATTCTTAGGTGAAAAAATAATAAAAGTAAAAAATAATGGATTTTTATATAGTATCCCCCTCCTTTCAAATTAAAGGTTATTAAAAAAATATCTTCCAATGAGTGATCTCATGTAACTCTTCATTATTCTACATATTCTTCTTCCCAGTGTGAAAAAAACATGTGATACTCCTCTATATGATGCTATGATGTTAGAGATATTTTTTGAATAAAAACTATCATTTTATATTACATTGTATGTTTAAAATTTTACCCCTTTATCTCTCTGAATAATGAATCATCATTCCTCTTATGATAACCAGAATTCTTACCCTTTAATATTGAGATAGATTGCACCTTCTTTTGTTTCACCTACACCACTTTTCATTTCAATTTCCATTTTTGAAAATATATCCATTCAAAACATGTGATTTAATTTTCCAAAAACAATACCATCAGCTTCTTTATATTTAAAACATACATTAACTCCCCTAAAATATAACATGATAATCTCCATTATGATCTTTATCAGCATTTCTCTTTTAAAAAAATATGTTGATTCATGCTTATATAAGCTCCATGTCCCCACCTCCATTATTGAAATTTTATGTTGTTCATACAAAACCAAATTAATCATATTAAAAAATCATAAAACATAATGTTTGACATTATCATCAATTAAAACCAAAACACATGATGTTTTAATCAGTTAGGATCAGTACATGCATCACTTGAAATTATCTCCCTAAAAAATCATTTCATTTTCAACCTATACACGGTGACACATATGAATTTTAAAGTTATAAAAATCCTTAATGTATTAAAATTACAAAATCCAATGATGGATCCAAATTTTATATGAATCCTCAAAGTCATATGGTGGAACAAAGTCTCACACAACCTATTGAATCCATATGAAGAATCCATATACTCCTTGATGTCTTGTGGTGGAATCAATATGCTCCCTGATTTCGTATGGTGTAAGTCTTAGGAAATCATCAACATAATAATTTAAAATTCACATTTACCTAGATGTTGTATGTTATACCATCATTTTCATACTATATCCTCAAAAAAACTCTCCACATAGAAGTCATATTCTCAACCTTTGGAAAATATCTGAACAACTCCAAAGTCATGTGAGGTAGGTATTGCAGTATTGAAAGTAATATGGAATTAACTTCCTAATACATTGAAATTAATATCATTATAGATTCATACATCCCCATGGAGTCTTACACTGGATTATTTACCAAAAAATAAACATTTGAAGAAAAAACAAATTTTTTTGAAACTAATTTAATCTAAAACAGATTTGATAAAAACCTCTTAAATCATTCAAAAAATGAACACTATGGAACTAGATGCACAAAATTGATGTTTCCTTATACTTAATTATCAAAAAACACAACCCCAAAAGAACACCAGGGGGGTTTTTTCTAACCTAAAAACATGTGTACTCAAATATAATCCTTGAATAATGAAGTGTTAATTGAAATAATACTTCAATATCTACTAATGAAGTGAAATTCCATGAAGTATTATTTTTACAAAATCCTGAATTTTTTTTAATATTGCAATGTACTGGACACAGTTGCTACTCAACACCTAAAATCATATAGCCTATTTAGGTACTCAAAGGTGGGCCAAATAGGTTGTGATATATAATCCCAGTAGGAAAACACCCAAGGTCTTTGCCAATCACTCGATAAATATATATATAACCAAATTGTTCAGGCGTATATATAATAAGTAGAGGAATTAACTCAAAATGTAAAAATCTTATAAGTACATGTTAGAATTTAATACCCATTTCATTTAATCTAAATCATTTAACAATTAATTTTCATTTAATTTATAAGTCTTGATATTCGGTACAAGCCTTGAATCCCCCGTATAGTCATTATCACAACAAATTCCTATGAAGGTCATATAAGAAGTATAAGTCAAGACTGAATCCAAGCTTGTGATTCTTTAGCATATAAATCATAAAAGTTTTTCATTATTTATTCAATTTAAAACCTGAGTATGTCATTAACATTATTAACCTGGAATTAAAGTATCTCTCCAAGTTCAATATCAACCAAAACCTTACAATCCCATCCAAGGTGAACCTCTCGGGTACCCACGTATCGCACTAGGTGTGGTATAAATCACCTTCTAATTGAGTCCATCCAAAATTGTCTACTAAACGATCCCAAATATTACCCGTGGCATAAATAGTCAAATTGCCTTTGAGTATGTCAACATATTTATCATATGAAACCATGTATCTGTCAACATATAAGACAATCCTTAGAGTCTATCCTTTGTAGTCTTCTAGGGATTCCAAGTATCACTCAAAAATAATCAAGGTTCAAGACAATTGAGTCCATATATTGAAACCCCCTCTTTTCAAAACATTAACATTACATAAATTTTGATTAATACTTAAACATTATAAAAATAGATTCTAAAAGACCGTAATTGGTCTACTGCCTTTGGAAACATGGAAATATAACACTGGTACATAAATGAACTTCATAATATCCTATGAGGATATTTTTGACCAGTACCATTATTTGATACATCAAAAACAATACACATCATCATAACCTGGGGAAAAACATAAAATGGGTGAAATCAGATGTTTAGTAAGGGTAAACAGGGGAGACATATAAGCATTAACATGAGTATAAGGGTATGAGAATGTGATCATGAAAAACAAGAGATCACAACCATCATATAAAATATCATAACAGAAATCATGGAATAATGGTTGGAAGTTCATAGGATATAATCCATGATTAAATAAAGAGCATAATCCATGAAATCATAACATATAAGTAAGACATGGAAGTGTGGAAAACAAATAAGTATATAATTATTTCCAAAGTATCCAAGTCATCACTACCAAGACCATCTTAGTATTATAGGTTCACTTCCCATACCATCATAGTAGCATGAGTTCACTCCTCATACCATTTTAGTATTAATGGTTCACTCCCATTTCCATAATAGTAGTCAATTTTCACTCCCAAGACCATCTTAGTTTATCTCATGAGATATAAAACATTACTTAATGCATTGAAGGGAGATGTAGGTACCACCCATCTCATAATAAAATAATACATACATGTGCCAAAATATCATTAAAAATCATATCATAACCAATGAAATGAAATTGGTATCATAAACATGTAAACATATCACAACCTACAAAAAGTAATAGGTTTCATAATCATTTAATTATAAATATAACCAATGAAAAGAAGTGAGTTTCAAAAGCATATAACCCATGAAAGTGAAATGGGCATCATAAACATCATGCTATCAAAATATTATCCATTCAGAGAAATAATATGAAAGGTAACATTGAATAATATCCTTATAAATGCATGATTATCACTAATGGATGTTATCTTATATGGAAAATAATTTTGGTAAAGCATGTGAAATAAATTCTTGAGGAAAATATCATTTATTCTTCAAGAATGTTTTCTTTTCTTAAAACACCATAAAATTTTAAAATAAAATAATTTATTTGAAAATAACCATGAAAAATTGTAAGAGAAGTTTCATGGAAATAAGGTGTTATGAAAGTGTAAAAATCCATTAATGTCATATAAGTTAAAAAACCATTACTCTTGTAATTTTTCTAGGAAAGTCAAAAAGTGTATCGTATGGAAAATGAAAGAAAGCTTCCTTGAAAACTATGTAGTAAAGATTCAAAATGGGTAAACATGAGCACATGAGCTTTAGCCCGGTTGGTAAGGACTCCGTAAGTGCATCCTAGCGACCATGGATCAAATCCAAACAGAGGAAGAATTTTTGAGGTACTGTAGCAGTACTGTAGATGGTACTATAGCTGGTACTGTAGCTGGTACTGTAGTGGGTATGATAGCAGGTACTGTAGTGAGAACTGTAGCTGGCACTGTTTTGCACTGTAGCAGCCAGGAATATGCCCCCGTTTGGGCCTTCGGGACACCAATTTGGTCTCTGAGTCCTTTAAGGCCTTCGGGCCACCCAGGCCTTCAGGTTAGTAAGGCCTTAGGGCCACCTCAAGGCCTTCGTTCCACCTTAAGTGAAGATGAAAACCAGACAACCTACAAGGAACAAGCTCTACAAGGAGGATGAGCAAGGAGATTTCACCACAACATAAGATAAACGGATTGGAAGAATGAGAGGGTATGGCACCTGCCATCGGGACAAGCCTATACATGCATGGGAATACCTAGCTGAACAGCTATGCGAAGGTGGAGAGCTGATTTTACGATGAAGATGTTGGGGAGGAGCAGTTCCAAGTAGTTAGTCTAGGTTGTATGTAATGTTTGAATCCTACAGGCAATGAATTCCTCTAAGGCCTATGGGCCATGTAATACTTATGCTTACGGGCCATTTAAGGGTTCCACCTCACCCCTTGAAAGGTGGATTATCAAAAATCAATAAAAAATGAAGGCCTTTTGGTCATTGGAGGAGGTAAAAATGACCTTAAAAATACATATGATAATAGTAATTCGTTTTTTGAAATCATTTTTAGAAAATATAAACATTAATGATAAACCCCATTAAATTCTTATTTATAAACAATCACAAATAATAATAAGACTGAGAAATTATCAAATACCTTGTCTCTTGCCTCTCTTATTACTCACACAAGATTAATGTATGATAAATATATGTTTATTATAAATCTTTTATAGAATCCTATTTCTATACATAATACCATATATGTTTTTATTATGACCATATATCACCCTCCTGTTAATGATCCAATGTTAAGGTTTCATGAATGTTTGTAAATGAAATATGTATATACATATATGAATATAAATATATCATTATTACAGTAAAATTATTATATCATAAATTTCACACTTATTAATAATATATTTTTTAATCATCCATGAATGCTGAATGTGGAAGATGAATTTCATCGTGTCTTGGAGACGGTAATCTATAGGTAGGCACGGGCGATTATATCATTGAGTTTTGGTAAATGGTATGGAATTGGATGGATTAAGAATTATAAAGAAACAATATTATGTAATATTTATTATTTACATCCTGTATATTCATCTTCATACCCATATAAATAAATTATACATGAAAACAGTTTACACCATGACGTGGAGATGGTATATCGTATGTACGTATGCATGGTGATATTGTTTTTCATAGGATGGGAAAAATGAGGAATATGGTTCTCTAATAATCATAACAAAATATTAGAATATATTTTAGTCTATAACTATTTCTTTGGTATGGAATCAACATAGAAAGAGGATATATAAGAATAAAAGAATGTTAAAAGAGGTGATAAAATAATTTCCTCTTTTTCAAGTATATCCTTTTTATTTTCACAAAAGGACTCATGAGGATGGATTTATTCACAAATTAATTCCCCTATGATGTATTGAGGGAAGATGGGATAGTCAATGGGTAGGGTTTGGCCGAGAAAACTGATTTGGAGGTGTGAATTAAAGAGAATGATAAGTACACTTTTAAAAGGGGGAGGAGGGTCACTTTAAGAATGTAACACCCTGAGATTTTATGAAAAGTATTCTTTTTAATTAATGTCTTGTGTTGTACGCTACACCAAAAGGAGCTTGCATAACATGCATCCCTGACTTTCCTTGCATTACACGCAATCACGACCTTCCTCGATAGCGTGTGTTGTACACAATACCGGGTTTTACTAAACAATGATATATTATTATAATATTATTATGAACTAGTCGTTATGAATAGTATTAACTAAAATTTGAATTTTATAACATTATTATTCATCTTACACATTTTCTAGAACATGGTATAAGAACCAAATATTTTTTTTGGGTAAAATAAGTATTTAAAAAAAAACGCAGTTTTGCCACCTTTTGATGGCACACCCACTTTAAATATAGTTGTTGACATGTTTATAAGTTCAATTTGACAAAATAAAATTCTTCTTTTGAATCAGGATATAAAAATTTACATTGGATAATGTATTGATATTTTTCTGATAACTTTCATATTTTAATAAATAGTAAAAACACGCTATATATTAATTAAAAACAACTTTTTTCATCATAATAATTTATATGGTTAAATTATAATATTTAGTGGTTTTAAAGTATAAATAGAATATATTTTTACCATTTAATATAATGCATGTCATTAGAATTTATTTTACCGTGAATTCGTAGGTTAATTCAATTCAATCTTTTGCAATGTTTTAAACAAAAACCCGTTTTCTTTTGACAATGAGATTAATTTTAATTTAATTTCTGCAACTTATGTGTATTGAATTTTGAAAAATGGATTCCATATTTGGAATCAGTGGGTCCAAATTATATTAATAGACTATTTTTTATTTTTGGGCATTATGAATAGTAACTATGGTAAATTTTATTTACCATAGTTAAAGGTAAATCGGGTAATTAAGCATAAATATAAGATTATAAAATTACCCTAACACCTGAAAAAATCCTATTGGATGACTAAAAGTCTACCCATATCACCTAAGGGTTGGATTAGAATCATTTAATGGACATCTGTCCATGAAAATAACTTAATTATTATTAAAACCAAAGAAAGTGACAACATGTCACTCTCTTAAATCTTATAAGTATATTAATTTTAATTTAGTGATAAACTTTATGAAACTTCGAAAATTAATAGTCTCCAGAAATATAATAACATTATATAAATCATATAAATTTATTTATAATTTTTAGGGATTAAATAATTATCATTAATTGTAACACAATAGTGATGGAGAAATTGTTTATCTAATGAAAAATCAATAATATAGTTTTTATTAAACTAATAGTAACCATAAAATTCCCAAAACCCTGACCAAAACTTATTGTTCATGCAAATTTAATCCCTAATCATCCAATGGTCGAATATTTGACCATTTTTAGCCTTATATAAGTGATTATGACACTTATATTATTTTATTTTAAATGATTCCAAAGTTGTCACCTTCATAATTTAATAAATATAACAATATAAATATTGTTATTTTAAGATGATAAATTCGAGTAAAAGTATTATTGGGAAATTTAATAGATTTTTCTTGATCATAGGATTTTATTTATAATTTTTATGCAACAAATAAGTATATTAAATAATTATACTAAAATGATGTAGTAATTATTTTATTAAGAGATAAACCAAATAAATGGTTTTAAAAATAATAAAATAAATATTATATGAACTATTTATTGTTCTAAAATACTTTTATAGATACATATGACCTTTTATGAATCTATTAAATATTTTAGTTCGAACATATCTTCTGTATATATTTTATTTAAATTCAAATAAATGAATAGTGTCAAAATTGACACTATTGTCACTTTATAAAAATAACATATTTTAAAATTGTGTAAAAATCAAAAAAATATTTACAAATTATAAATTTAAATTTATAAGGTATAAAATTTTATAAAGTATCCAATTACAGACAAGTCACAACAAATAATTAATTATTTGTTATAATTTAAAATTTAGAATGTTATTACCACAAATAAAATAAAATTGATTAAATAAGGATAAATCAAGTTGATAATGTTTAAAATAAATTTCTAACATGTCTAAATTGTATTTGTTGATGATATTACAACCCTATCTCATCTAATATTCTAATATGAGTCATTTTTGGATGTTTTAAGTGGGTTTAGATTTATTATAAATTAATATTTTTAAGATTTCCAAAGGTGCCCCTCTCCTCCCTTATAAAAGGGAACCTCATCCCTCTCTTCCTCACACAACTTTGATCCTTAAATCTCGGCCAACCCCTGCCAAATTCTCTTCTCCACTTCCCTAAAAACATCCTAGAGGTCCTGGTCTTCTTAAAAGACTAATTTTAGTACCCAAAGAGGAGGTCTCAAAGAGGCGCTTCAAAGAAGAGGTAATGTCCATTACCGATTCTTTCAACTTTATTTCTTCTTCCACTTCTTCTTCTTTAGTTGTTTAATTATGAAGTAATAACATCAGTATCACTCATATAATTATATGTTATTATAAGTATGAAACAACCCTATTTAACCATCTATCCATCCTACAGAAAACGAAATCACCGGGCGTGCGTACGTACGGAATACCGTCTCTACGCCGTGGTGTATTCTATTTTCCACCACCACCTTACTTGGATGGGTATAATGGTGTAAATAAAAACTATATATGATTATTTTAAAGTTATATTGATTATGAAATTGTATACATACACTCCAATACAGTCCCACGATCATGAGAACGATATCATCGCTTGTGCGTACGTACGGACTACCGTCTCCACGACGCGATTCGATTCATTCTCCACGTTAACCATTAATGAACGATTATAAAGTATATATAATAAGTAATCATGAAATATATGAAATAATAATGATACTTTATTTATGTGTATATATATGTATGTCATCTACTTAATTCCATTCAACTCAATAAGGAAATGAAAACAGCGTTCATGCGTACGTACAGCCTACCATCTCAATGAACGGTGTATTTCATTCCATTTACTGATTTATTATATATATTTATATTCTGAATATATATTATATATAAATCATGTTTTATATTCTGGAAATAAGTAATCATGATCTAAGTAATCATGATCTAAGTAATCATATGAATAATTACAAGTCAAAACACGGACGACAAATGAAACAATTTTACCCAAACGCTCTTTAACATGGAATTTACAAAAGAACGGGTAATATAAAGTCATAAGTGAACCATATATGATATAATAACAATTATTATGATTCTGGAATAAGTCAATGACATTATTTAAATCATTATACAGGAGGTTCGGACACTTACGAAGCAAATCAGACCTAAGGTAAGGGAAAATATCACAATCTCATTTTTATCCAAGATTGTTTATACTTTGGAATTTACTGGGGTGTATTTTATCATGCACATCCATGTTTCCTCAATATGTAATATTTAAATCATTCTACAATAGTTTATATCCAATTTTACCCTTCGGTGAGTTTTTAGCAAAATATATGAAAGGAATCTTTTGTCATTTTTCGTACGAGGTACTTTTTGAATTTTCTGAAAAAAGTACGAGAAGAATGTTTTCTTTTAACTTATACCGCATGAATGTATTTTTAAAACATTATTTCCAAGAATATTCCCTTAAATGTTTTCAAGTTTATTTTTAATCAACTTCTTTTAGTTTAGAATTGTATGACATGTTAAGAATGGAAAAATGTTTTTGAAGTAGAAAGGATATTTTCCTCAAGAATGGAGTTCAAGTGTTTTATCAAAATTATTTTCCATCTAAGATGATATAGGGTTCTGTTTATATCCCTATTATTACATTGATTTGATTATATTGTGATGGAAATATTTTTATGAATTCCTTTATCTTATATGAATTGTTTTATGATGTCATGATGTTTAAGATTCACATTTTTATTACATGGGTTATTCTATGATGTATGGTTTATGATTTTGTGGCACACATAAGAATGGTATCATTATGAGATGGGTGGGACCTATATCTCCCTCCAATGCATTGGGTAAAGATTTTATATCTCATGAGATAGACATGGATGGAATGGCAGGTTAAACTAGTTTAGTGAAACAGGACTGAAACGAGGAATGAACTCGGTTCAGAAATGGACATTATCCACTAAGATAGTCTTGGAAATAAGTATTGACTAATAAGAAATGATTCTCTATGATTATGTGTGTATTCCACAAAGATTCATGTTTTAAGTTATGATTATTGGGATTACATTTCACTACTATGATTTATCCAATGTTATGATATTATGATCTCTTTTGCAGGTTAAGATTTCCAAAATGTTATGTTCTTATGAATATGATGTGATTGATATTTATTTTGTTTACCCTTACTGAGAATTTGAGCTCACCCTTTTATGTTTTCTTATCCCTTGTATATAAAGAACGGTTTTAGGTAAGAAAAAAAGGGAAGATCTTTATGGGAGATGTTGAAGATCTTTCACCATGATTAGAAGATTACGTTACGAGTTTCCAAAGACACTAAACTATTACGGTTCTTGTGTGTGTGTTTTTTTTATGTACTAAGTATTCAGAAAAAGTAATGTAATGTCCATGTACGTCAAGCTTCGGGTTTCTACAGTTGGTATTAGAGGAAAGGTTTAGTCAACCTTTGGAAAATAGGATGCGAAAACTTTAGTGAAATCCCTAGAGATATTTCTAAGGTATGTCTAGGGATGTCCCTAAGGATTAGTACATGTATAGGTTATAGTCCTAGAATTACTGTAAATATCTTAGAATTAAACCTAAGATGTTAGATATTGAAGGTACTCACCCTTTATTATGTTGTTTTCCCTAGAATGATTTTTGCCTCTCACACTATTTTTTTTTGGGTTTTAGATAATGGCTAGAACCTAAAGGAACTGTATTGATCAATGCAATGGACAATGAAATGATTGTCCTCCTGAAGAAACAAATGTTATGGGATATGGAGTGCAAAATCTTATTGCTATACTTACAAAATCTATAAATCTTTCTGGACTTCCAAATGAGCAGAGAAGGGAACAATATTCTATTGAGTCTTTCATGAGGCAACGTCCACCTTCTTTCAGTGGGTCTTCTGATCCACTTGTTTCTGAACAATGGATCAGTACTACTGAAAAGATATTTTCAGTTCTTCAATGTTCTGAACATGATAAAGTCATCTTAACAGTATATCATTTGGAAGGTGAAGCTGATCAATGGTGGAATCTTATCAAGAATACGAGGCCAAGAGATGAAATTTAGTCCATGGAATGGGACGAGTTCAAGAACTTATTTTTCAATAAGTACATCCCTCGTATTCTTCGAACAAAGATGGAGAAGGAGTTTCTTGAACTAAATAAAAAGGATGATGAATCTGTTGGTATATACGAATCGGATTTTACATGGCTTTCAAGGTATGCATCTGGCTTTATCATCCAACCTGAAAGTAAAGTTGATCGATTCGTCAGTGGATTAAAACCAAATCTTCGAAGGGCATTAGCTATAAGAGACTTCATTAGCTATGAAGAAATTGTGCGTTGTGCTATTAAGGTAGAAATGGAAGTTGGTGTTACATATCCATCTCATGGTTTTGACAAGAAACGAAAGATGGAGTTCAAGGAGAAATCTCAGAATAACGGTGAAAAGAAGATGAATGTTTCCTTATGCTCAAAGTGTGGAAAGAAGCATGGTGGAGATTGTCTTAAAGGGACTAGAAAATGTTTTAAGTGTGGAAAATAAGGTCATCGAGCAGCTGAGTGTCGAAGTAATGGAAAAAGGGTTTCAAATGATGTGAATAAAGAAACAACTACACCACCAACAATTCAATGCTTCAAGTGTAAGGAAATGGGGAATTATGCTAATAAATTCCCTAATGCAAGGGTTATTGATGATCGACATGAGCAACCACTTAAGGCAAAGGACAAAGGGAAGTCACATGTGATCACTATTGGCGATGTTGAATATGACAACGATGTAGTGGAATGATTAAGTGTTTATGTAATGGGATTCCAAAATAATGTTGTATATAGTATCGTGGAATATTGGAATATTTAGGTATTGGTCTATTGTGGCTTTCAATAATTGTATGGTATTGGTAACCATGAAAAGTGACTGATATATTATTGGGAAAAAGATGATATGTGCATAATGAAGGTAAAACGATAAAATGAAATGTTTGATAGTATTCATGAGCTCATGACTGATATAATGAAATAGTTATTTCATGGTTTGAGGTTTTGGTATGTGAAAAGAGTTAACTTTTGACAGCACTCATGTTTTCACTAAGATTCAATGGGTATTCATTTTTCAAGAGAATACATAATTAAGGTATTCACATGTCTGGAATGTGATCAAAAAGATATATGGGGGATAAATGATGGTATTCACATGCTTGGTTGATGACATTTCAAGTAATAATTTTCTTTATACTATGAGATTGGACAACAGTATTTTGGATAAGCCTTAAGATTGGAATAGATTATGTTGAACATAAGTTAGTATTGTTTAAAGATAAAAGTTTTTTCGATATTATTTATGGGATGTTATAGTAATATAATTGTAGAAAAAGGACAACCTGTAGGATGGGAGACAACCCATCGCGTCGGACAAGACTGTGGGAATCGAACCCACAACCAAAGTGTGACTGGCCTTTATCGCCTACCACTGGCCTAAAGGAAGTCCCTGTTTAGTAGAAACTAGTTTTATTATATTATGAAGTATGATATATGAAGTATAAGTCCATTTAGGAACCATATATGATTAATATCACTATAGATGGACTTATGTATTTTTTGATAACTATTCTAAAATTTTGTTTTAAATAGATGGATTGAACCATCATTCTATCACATGATATTCTAACACATCACGAATAAAAAATTCATCTTCATTTCTTTAAGGGATGAAGTGTAAATTGTTCAACTCATGAACAATAATTATATTGTACCAAAATCATGTCAGTATTTATTTTAATTCATCATCTTTAGGGAAATGATCTTAAAAACTAAAAATGTTGTCCTAGTGCTCTTATATCCGATGAATCAGATAGTACCTTAGGTCATCAAAAATCTATGGATTTGTGATTGATGGTTTTTTCATAGCCATGTTCTCTACCACTCTCCAACAAAACTTGATGGTAAGATTTTTCTTCCATATCCATTTTTTCACCTATGTTTTCCTATGTGGAAACCCAGTGATGAGTTAATTTGGGTAACCGTCACATTTCAGAATTTATTTTTTAAAGACAAGTATTGGTATTCCTTTTTACGATGGGGGTTTCTATTAGAGAAACTTTCGAGTAGTAAACCATTTATAACCCCGAAGAATTTCGAGGGCGAAATTCATTTTTAGGGGGGTAGAATGTAACACCCCGAGATTTTATGAAAATTATTCTTTTTAATTAATGTCTTGTGTTGTATGCTACACCAAAAAGAGCTTTCACAACACGCATCCCTGACTTTCCTTGCATTACACACAATCACGACCTTCCTCGATAGCGTGTGTTGTACGCAATACCGGGTTTTACTAAACAATGATATATTATTATAATATTATTATGAACTAGCCGTTATGAATAGTATTAACTAAATTTTGAATTTTATAACATTATTATTCATCTTACACATTTTTTAGAACATGTTATAAGAACAAAATAAATTTTTCGGGTAAAATAAGTATTTTTAAAAAAATGATGTTTTGCCACCTTTTGATGGCGCACCCACTTTAAATCTAGTTGTTGACATGTTTATAAGTTCAATTTGACAAAATAAAATTATTTTTTTGAATCAGGATATAAAAATTTACATTGGATAACGTTTTGATATTTTTCTGATAACTTTCTTATTTTAATGAATAGTAAAAACACGCTATATTTTAAATAAAAACAACTTTTTTCATCGTAATAATTTATATGGTTAAATTATAATATTGAGTGGTTTTAAAGTATAAATATAATATATTTTTACCATTTAATATAATGTATGTCATTAGCATTGATTTTACCTTGAATTCGTAGGTTAATTCAATTCAATCTTTTGCAATGTTTTAAACAAAAACCCATTTTCTTTCGACAACAGAATTAATTTTAATTTAATTTTTGTAACTTCTATGTATTGAATTTTGAAACATGGATTACATATTTGGAATCATTGGGTCCAAATTATATTAATTGCCTACTTTTTATTTTTGGGCATTATGAATAGTAACTACGGTAAATTTTATTTACCATAGTTAAAGGTAAATCGGGTAATTAAGGGTAAATATAAGACTATAAAATTACCCTAAAACCTGAAAAAAACCTATTGGATGACTAAAAGTCGACCCATATCACCTAAGGGTCGGATTAGAATCATTTAATGGACATTTTTCCATGAAAATAACTTAATTATTATTAAAATCAAAGAAAGTGACAACATGTCACTCTCTTAAATCTTATAAGTATATGAATTTTAATTTAGTGATAAACTTTATGAAACATAAAACATGAATAGTATACAGAAATCTAATAACATTATCTACATCATATAAATTTATTTATAATTTTTATGGATTAAATAATTATCATTAATTGTAACACAATAGTGATGCAGAAATTGTTTATCTAGTAAAAAATCAAGAATATAGTTTTTATTAAACTAATAGTAACCCTAAAATGCCCAAAAACCTGACCCAAACTTATTGGTCATGTAAATTTAAACCCTAATCATTCAATGGTAGAATATTTGACCATTCAGAGACTTATAAAAGCGATTATGACACTTATATTATATTATTTTAAATGATACCAAAGTTCTCACCTTCATAATTTAATAAATATAACAATTTAAATATTGTTATTTTTAGATGATAAATTCGAGTAAAAGTATTATTGGGAAAGTTAATAGATTTATATTCATCATAGGATTTTATTTTTAATTTTTATGCAACAAGTAAGTATATCAAATAATTATACGCAAATGATGTAGTAATTATTTTATTAAGAGATAAACCAAATAAATGGTATTAAAAATAATGAAATAAATATTATATGAACTATTTATTTTTCTCCACTAATTTTCTAGATACATATGACCTTTTATGAATCTATTAAATCTTTTTGTTCGAACATATCTTCTGTATATATTTTATTTAAATTCAAATAAATGAATAGTGTCAAAATTGACACTATTGTTACTTTATAAAAATAACATATTTTAAAATTGTTTAAAAATCACAAAAATATTTAAAAATTATAAATTTGAATTTATAAGGTATAAAATGTTATAAAGTATCCAATTATGGACAATTCACAACAACTAAGTAATTATTTTTTATAATTTAAAATTTATAATGTTATTACCACAAATAAAATTAAATTGATTAAATAAGGATAAATCAAGTTGATAATGTTTAAAATAAATTACTAACATGTCTAAATTTTATACTTTGATGAGATTAAAACCCTATACCATCTAATATTTGAATATGAGTCATTTTTGGATGTTGTTAAGTGGGGTTAGATTTATTATAAATTAATATTTTTAAGATTTCCAAAGGTGCCCCACTCCTCCCTTAAAAAAGGGAACCTCATCCCTCTCTTCCTCACACCACTTTGAGCCTTCAAGCTCGGCCAAACCCTGAAAAATTCTCTTATCCACTTCCATAGAAACATCTTAGAGGTCATGGTCTTCTTCAAAGTCCAATTTTAGTACCCTAAGAGGAGGTCTCAAAGAGGCTCTTCAAAGAAAAGGTAATGTCCATTACCGATTCTTTCAACTTTATTTCTTCTTCCACTTCTTCTTCTTTAGTTGTTTCATTATTAAGTAATAACATAAGTATCACTCATATACTGATATTTTATTATAAGTATGAAACAACTGTATTTCACCGTCTATCCATCCTACGGAAAATGAAATCACCGCGCGTGCGTACGTACGGAATACCATCTCCACGCCGTGGTGTAATCTATTTTCCACCACCACCTTACTTGGATGGGTATAATGGTGTAAATAATAACTATATATTATTATTTTAAAGTGATATTGATTCTGAAATAGTATACATACACTCCAATACCGTCCCACGATCATGAGAACGATATCATCGCTCGTGCGTACGTACGGACTACCGTCTCCACAACGCGATGAGATTCATTCTCCACGTTAACCATTCATGAATGATTATGAAGTATATATAATAAGTAATCATGAAATATATGACATAATAATGATACTATATTTATGTTTATATATATGTATGTCATCTACTTAATTCCATTCAACTCAATAAAGAAACGAAAACAGCGTTCATGTGTACGTACGGCCTACCGTCTCCATGAACGGTGTATTTCTTTCCATTTACTAATTTATTATATATATGTATATTCTGAATATATATTATATATAAATCATGTTTTATATTCTGGAATTAAGTAATCATGATCTAAGTAATCATATGAATAATTACAAGCCAAAACACGGATGACAAATGAAACAATTTTACTCAAAATTCTCGTTAACATGGAATTTACAAAAGAACGGGTAATATAAAGTCATAAGTGAACCATATATGATATCATAACAATGAGTATGATTTTTTAATAAGTCAATTGCATTCTTTAAATCATTATACAGGAGGTTCGGACACTTACGAAGCAAATTGGACCTAAGTTAAGGGAAAATATCACAATCTCATTTTTATCTGAGATTGTTTATACTTTGGAATTTAATGGGGTGTATTTTATCATCCACATCCTTGTTTCCTCAATATGTAATATTTACATCATTATACAATAGTTTATATCCAATTTTAGCCTTCGGCGAGTTTTTATTAAAAAATATGAAAGGAATCTTTTGTCGTTTTTCGTACGAGGTACTTGTTGACTTTTCAGAAAAAAGTACGAGAAGAATGTTTTATTTTATCTTATACGGCATGAATGGATTTTTAAAACATTATTTCCAAGAAGCTTCCCTTACAAGTTTTCAAGTTTATTTTTAATCAACTTATTTTAGTTTAGAATTGTATGAAATGTTAAGAAAGGAAAAATGTTTTTGAAGTAGAAAGGATATTTTCCTCAAGAATGGAGTTCAAGTGTTTTATCAAAATTATTTTCCATCTAAGATAATATAGGGTTCTGTTTCTATCCCTATTATTACATTGATTTGATTATGTTGTGATGGAAATATTTTTATGAATTCATTTATCTTATATTAATTGTTTTATGATGGTACGATGTTTAAGATTCCCATTTTTATTACATGGTTTATGCTATGATGTATGGTTTATGATTTTGTGGAACACATAAGAATGGTATCATTATGAGATGGGTGGGACCTATATCTCCCTCCAATGCATTGGGTAAAGATTTTATATCTCATGAGATAGACATGGCTGGAACGGCAGGTTAAACCGGTTCAGTGAAACAGGACTGAAACGAGGAATGAACTCGGTTATGATTATTTGTGTACGCCACAATGTTTCATATTTTAAGTTATGATTATTGGGATTACATTTCACTACTATGATTTATCCCATGTTATGATATTATAATCACTTTTGCAGGTTAATATTTCCAAAATTTTTATGTTCTTTTCAATATGATGTGATTGCTATTTCATTTGTTTACCCTTACTGGGCATTTGAGCTCACCCATTTATGTTTTCTTTTCCCCAGGATATAAAGAAAGGTTTTAGGTAAGAAAAAAAGGGAAGATATTTATGGGAGATGTTGAATATCTTTCACCATGATGAGAAGATTACGTTCTGAGTTTCCAAAGACACTAAACTATTACGGTCCTTGTGTGTGTGTTTTTGTTATGTACTATGTATTCCGCAAAAGTAATGTAATGTCCATTTACGTCAAGCTTCGGGTTTCTACAAAGAAACTCCGAAAATATTAATTTATTAAAAATTAATTTTATATTTCAAATAGCTCCAAAGTGAGTTATTTGGAATTTTATATGATGATGGGTATAAATACTCTCAACCAATGAATTTTATACACGTTTTGGTCATTGAATTACCCTAATATTTTGGCTCTAACCTTTAGTTAAACAATTTAACTATTACTGTGACAATATTTCTTTTTTACACTATAGGGTTAATATAGTTATTATAAAATTACAAAAGAACCCCAATTGGATAATTTATGAAATATTTAACACAATAAATGTTAGTCGATCAAACCTTTTATTTTCATGATTTTTATAACATTTAATAAAATATTATTTATTTTAAAGTATCATTTATGTCAATTTTGATACTATTCAATGTTTTCATTTTCAAAAAATATCAATACCACATGATACCATAGATAAAATAGTTCCAATATATCACTTACATGTCTAAGTTATCTATAAAAGTTTTGGAAGACATTAATTATGTAAAATTATATTTATTTTAATATTTTTAATATCATTTATTTGATATCCAAATTAATTAAAATATTACTACATCATTATTATACAATACTTTAATTAAGTTATTTATTGTCAAAAAATTTAAAATAAATTATCATGATGAAGTTAAATTTCTAATATTTCAAATGAATAATTATAGTCAAATATATTTTATGTATAACCCTATATAAAAGAATTATTAAATTTTTAATATGACTATTTTAATCTTCTTTAAATAAAATATACTAAATGTGTCAATCATAAACAAGTGTCTTAAAGATGATTATATATTTTACTAAAGGATTATTTAGGTCGAAAAAAACATATCTAATTAAATTAGGAAAACTGTTAGGGTAATTTTATATTATTATAAGATTATTTTTAGATTTAATTTCCCTATTTACCTTTAACCATGGTAAAAAAAATAAAAAAAATTACTATTCACAAAAACTATTTTGATCCTATTTGACCACATTTTTAATCAAGATTACAACCATGTATTTCTATTTTTTAAAATTAAATTCATAAAAGTGGTAAAATTAAATTTACTATTAATCATGGAAATGTGTCTAGAAGGATCATAAAAGAGAAATTCAAAATTTAAATAATTATTTTAATGAAAAAGTTTGTTTTTTTAATAATAATGCATTGTTTTCACTATTCATCAAAAAAATGATTTTTTTTTGAAAAATAAAAAAAATCACCCTAATCTAATTTCAATATTCTAAATTCAAAAAAAGATGTTTATTTTACCAAAATCAATTTCCATGAGGGTCTAAATTTATCTTTGTTAAAACAACATTGAAATTGGTTCATTCAAGAAAACAATATTTTTAAACACAGAAGGACATTACCAAGAATCATATATTTTATTGTCAATATATGAAAGTAGTTATTTATATTTATATAACTATTTTTAATGGGTAGGTTATAATTTTCTCATTTAGATAATAATAACAATAAGATATTATTCGTAGAAACTTAGTTTTTCATTTATCTTACGGAAACTCATTGTTGCGTTCAACACACACCAAGTCGGTTCTATGTGCAAGAAATTTTTAACCTAGTGAAATGTAATAAATAAAGAAAATTTATAATTTATTCAAAAAAATGTCCATAAAAACATGGGTTTTTACATTTGACCCCCTTAAAATGAATTTCTCCCTCCAAATTTGTCACTCGGGTAAAAGAAAATGAGGATAATTCTACTTGATTGTATCCTCAAGTTCCCATGTAGCTTCCTCTAAATGGTTATTTTTCACAAATATTTAACCATTCAAGTGGTCTTGTTTCATAAATTTTTTTCTCATTAGTCCATAATTACAATTGTTTTCTCGTCATAATAAATATAATGTTTCAACGACATGACCACTCAGTTCAATACATGTGAAGGGTCAGGTATGTACTTACTCAAGAGAGATACATGGGACACATCATGAACTTGAGAGAGATTCAGAGGGAGTTCCAAGAGATGGTCTCATATCCCAATATTATCAAGAATCTAATAGGATCCAATATACCAAGGTATTTTTTCCCTTTCTTCAATAATCTTATAAATTTTTTCAGCGGTTATCAGTATAATGTTTCTGCCGACTTTGAGCTATCTTGATATGGTGGTGAACTATTCTAACCTTCTCAACCATTTCTTCAGAAATCTTGGGTCCCAATAGCTTTCTTTCTCCAACCACATCCAAACATGTTGGAGCTCAAAATTTTGTCCCATAAAGGGTTTCGTATAGGTATATCTAAATGATTGAGTGAAATATATTGTTATAAGAAAACTCAACTATAAGAATGTGTTGATCCCAAATACCTTTGAAATCTAGAGAACAAGATATCAACATATCCTCTAGGGTTTGAATTGTTCTTTCAGCCTAAAAATTAATTTCTTATTTCAAAAGAACTTTTCAGGAAAAAGTGGGAACCAGAATGACATCAAGACATAAAACACAACCAAGCCTCAACATACCAAGATCCTCAAGGCCAAAAAAGTCAAATTCAAAATCATGTAAAATCCCCACCATAGAAATAAAAAAAATAACATTAGTGTCCACCTTCCCATTACTCCTCGGGTAACAGTCATGTGCAAGGATGCATAGGAACATATCCGATGTAAAATTGTATACCCTCTCAAAACATCCAATTCCAGATAGTAATGGTAAGAATAATTCTCTCCACTCTGAACCTCTTCTAGAGAAGAACCTTGAAAGAAAACTGGATGCAATGACCCAAGACCAAGCCCGCTGTGCCATAAGTGAACACAAAAAATTCAAACCACAAAATCCTCATTAATACATAGCACCAAAGCCCAAATGAACCTTCATCAAGTAAAAAATAAAACAAAATATTAATCCTTCACCAACAGACTCACAAACATGCACCTCATCAGGGACCTATATTTGTAGACCACATGACAACATCTTCATACCACACAGTTGAAACGAACATCACAGACGATTCCTCTATTAAATCACTCATCACGCACAAAAAAAGCTTGATCCAAATCACGCCAATAGAAAAACATAAATAGAAACCATCATCACAAATCATCGAACACAGTGCCAAGTTGGAAGAAACCCCTATGCCAGTCAAAAACCACAACCCATCTCCACCTTCAAAACCACCATAGATACCACCACAAGAAACCCCTCGCACTCACAGACGACAACCAATATAGCAACCCTCAAATAATAATGTGAAGCTAGAAAGCTATATCTCACCACACTTCCAAAGAAACCTAGCCATCGAAGGAGAAAATGGGAGTGGAGTGGGCCAGTAAACGATGAGAGAAGCCACAATAGTCAAGCACATAGAGACTGATGCTGCCACTGAAGGATGAACCACCCCGAGATCACTACGATGAACATTGAGGTTAACATTAGATCTCGATCTAATACAATGGAATGTGGTACTCCATTAAACCTTAACACTTCCTTGATTTATATCCTGGATTGTTTATCAAGAAATATATCTTCTCTAATAGCATTGAAGTGTGTTGACTTAGTAAGGTGATCAACTACCACCCATATATCATTAAACCCTTTAGCGGTTTTGGGTAGTCCAACGAAAAGATTCATTGTTATGTTATCCCATTTCCATTCTGGTATAGGTAATGGATGCAACATCACTTTAAACTTTTTTATTTCATCCATAAAATTCTAGAATACTAAACACAGATATGCAAACTCTATGATATCTCTCTTTATGTCATCCTACCAAGAGTATTCTTTCAAATCCCTATACATCTTCATACTTCTAGGATGAATAGATAATGAAGAACTATGATCTTCCTCTAACAGCTCCTCCTTCAAATATATTATGGAATGGAACACATACATGGTTATTAAACTTCATCATTCCATATTGATCAAGGATAAACTCTAGAACATTTCTAACCTTCTTTTGTATCTCTTCATCTTCATTCTTTTCCTCCTTAATCTTCACTCGGATAAAGGGATGACCATTAATTTGAGAAAGATAAGATATTTCCTCTTCCTTTAGGATTTCTAGATCCATATTTTGAAAATCCATGAATATTTTATCATTTATGATCCTCATAATGGATAAGCTAACATGATATTTTAGACTCAAAGCATCAGCCACCTTGTTCGCTTTCCTAAGGTGGTAATGTACTGGGTAGTATGAATCCTTTATCAACTCTAATTATCTTCTCTGGTCAATGTTCAAATCCTTCTATGTGAATATGTATTTTATACTTTTGCGATCAGTATATATATCACACTTTTTCTACATAAAGATAATGCATCCATATCATTAGTTCAAAAATTACCGCTACTAACTCCAAATCTTGAGTTGGGTAATTTTTCTATTGAATCATCAACTTTCTTGAGGTGTAGGATATAACCACATATTTTTTCATAAGAACACATCCCAATCCCTTCTTCGATGAATCATTATAGATTTTAAACCCTTCTCTACAATAAGGTAATGTAAGTATAGGCGCATAGACCAAACTTCTCTTCAGTTCCATGAAACTTTTCTCACATTTATTTGTCTAGAGGAACTTGACACCCTTATGAGTTAGCTTGGACAGAGGATTAGATAGTCATGATAAATTCTCCACAAACAATCAATAATATCCAACTAAACTAAGAATGATACATATCCCAGTCATCATGGTTTTCTAGGAAAACTTTCAATAATCTCCATCTTTAATGGATCTACTGCTATATCATATCTTGAGATTATGTGGACCAAAAATGAAGTTTTTTGTATCCAAAATTCACACATTGTAAATTTTTCATATACCTTATCCTTCTATAGGGTCTGTAGTACAATTATCAAGTGATATTCATGGACTACCTTTATCTTTGTATAGATAATAATATCATCCAAAAAGACTACCATAAACCTATCGAGGTAATCTCTAAAGACTTTATTCATTAAATCCATAGAGATAACATGGGAATTACTAAGACCAAAAGGCATCACTATATATTCATAAATTATATACCTTGTATGGAATGTCATCTTGGGTATATACTCCTTATTACCCCTTAAATGATGATATCCATAAAAAAAATTAAATCTTGGAAAATTGATGAGCTCTGCACAGTTGATCAATCAAGTCATCAAAACAAGGAAGATGATAATGGTTCTAGATTGTGATTATGTTCAAGTCCTGATAATCAATGTAGATTCAAATTGATCTATCTTTATTTTCGAAAAAAAGAACCAGTGCTCCCCAAGGTGACGCACTTGGCTGAATAAGTCCATTTTTAATGATTTCTGGGAGTTTCTTCTTCAATTACTACAACTAAATCAGGGTCATTTTATATAGAGTCTTTTGAATTAGTGTGGAACCAGGTATGAGTTCTATTGAGAACTCAACTATGTCTTTTTTAGTAGACTAGACATCTCTTCTAAAAATAAAACCAAATAATATCTCACAATAGAAATATCTTCTATGTCAATATTCTCCCCAAAAATTTGAGATAAATACAACATTTTAATGGGAATTAATACCCATACACTGGATTTAGTCTTAATAGGAATTTCACACATATATTTACATTGATGGATATTCATAGGAGGGTTTTAAATATCAAACTTAACTTCCCTTCATTGACAATTGATGTGGTATTTATGTAGAAAAATCCAATCCATTCCTAATATGATGTTTAATTTGACCAAAGGAAGAATGACAAGATTTTTAGGAAGCTCATTCCCACAAACATCAACTAGTGTGGAATCATAGACTTGAGATTCAATCATCATACCATTAAGTGATTTCCCTACTAAATCCATATCTAACTATTTTTCTAGAATCTTAAGACTCTTATAAAATTCTTTAGATATGATAGATAGGGTAGATCTAGAATCAAATATGATATTAGCAGTTCTATATTAGATGGTATGTGTGACTTTAATCACATTATTATTACACCCCTCATCAGAAATAGTGATTGCATGAGATATACCTTTGTCCCTCAGATTAAGAGGTTTCTAACATTAATCATCATCAACAGACCTTGGGTTTTTGAAGTGGTTATCATAATTACCATTCTCATTACACTTGTTTCACTAAATCATATGGGGTGCATTCTATGCTGCTTTTCCACATTCACATCATTATCTAACTTTTTCTCATGACTTTGTAAATAAATTTCTCAGTAACCTTCCATTCTACATTTATAAAATTTATTAGACACCTTAAGGAAATTTCATCTATGTTGCTTCCCACACATAGAGCACAAAGGAATGCTCATCTTCTTTTCTATATGGTTTTAGAGTTTCCATTATACTCAATCTTCCTCTTCTCATCAAATACATGAGAATGTTATATGACTCCCACATCCATTTCACCTTGATTTCACAATGCATAATCTCTTTATAGATACTAAAGTCTATTTTTTTCCAATTACCATTAGAGACTTGGATTTAATCCATAAAAGAACATATGAACTTTACTTTTTCATTGGATGATAATTTCTGAAGCATACCCTAAAAGTATTGTGAAATTAGCCTCATATGTTCCAATAGATTAATCATCCCTTTGCTTCAACTCAACGAACTCTTTCCCCCCCATGGTACGAAGAATTTGAGAAATGTATTTATTGAAAAATAAGTTCTTGAACTTATCCCAATTCAGGAGTTCAATATCATTTTGTTTCCTCTTATTCTTGATTAGAGTCTAGCACTGATCTGCTTCACCTTCTAACCAATAAATAACTAGAATGAATTTCTCACGCTCTGAACACTAAAGAACTGAGAATATTATTTTAGTAGTATTGATCCATTTTTTAGCAACAAGTAGATAATAAGATACTTTGAATGAATGTGGATGTTACCTCTTGAAAGACTCGATATGACGTTATTACCTCTTTTGCCTATTTTGAAGTCCACTATGATTCATATATTGAGAAAGCAGTGTGAACATAGAAATTTGTTTTTTTATTATAGATCCCATAGAATTCGGTTGGTCAAGGGGGAATTTGTTGTGTTCTCCTTCACAATCACCTTTAACAATGTTTCTTTGGGTTCCATCCACTAACTAAAACCAAAAGCATAATGTAATAAATAATCATCCTATTGATGAAGCATATAACCATGAAAAATAACTTATAGGATGTATCGCTTAGGAAAACATACTTAATCTTTGACACATTAGGTTTATCGAAAGTTATTCACAGACAATATATATTTAAATCACTCATATTGGTTTTTGATTAGTTTTTGAATTCCTAAATCATATCCCCTAGGAGTGTCAAACCAGGTGTGAAGTAAGGCCTGTTGTCGTGTGCCGAATTTCCTCGAGTGATTCTCAAAATCTCTTGTTAGAGTTATTAACCTTAGGTACATATATTTTAGATCCATATTCACTTATAGTATAAAAACATGGATTTATTTATAAGAAACCACTCACTATATCCTTTACCAAAATTCCGGGAGATGTTCCTATAATTTTCCTTACCCTTATACTTATCCTTTGGCATTCCTTTATGCTTCTCACTAAGTTTTTATCATCCTAGTGTGAAAAGGTTCACTATAACATTTCTCTGATACAACCTATAGCTACCCTCATATTTTAATTAATTAACATCATATAAATTTTGCAGAATAATAAAACATTATACAAACAAACACCCAAATACTATAATTGTTCTATTACCTTTTGAAACATGGAAACATAACACTAGTACATAAATGAACTACATAATCTCCCACTATGTTTTATTTACAAGAACCCTTCTTAGATACATAAAAAATAATACATATCATCATAAATTGGGGGGAAAGATATATGGGGTGGGCTCAAATGCCCAGTCAGGGTAAATAAGGGAGACATATAAGCATAAAAATGAGTATAAGGGTATGAGATTATTATCATGAAAAATAGAATATCGTACCCTGCTTATAAAATATCATAATAGAAATCATGGAAATAAAGTTGGAAGGTCATAAGAAATAATACAATATTATATAAAGAGTATAATCCATGAGACCATGACATAGGAGTAAGAAATAGAATTGTTTAAAACACATAAGTATATAAAGTTTTCTATAGTAGCCAAGTCATCACTTCCAAGACCATCTTAGTTTTATGGATTAGCATACCATAACATCATAGTAGCATGAGTTTACTCCTCATACCATCTTCTTAGTCATGGTTCACTCCCATGGCCATTATAGTAGTCAAGGTTCAATCCCAATACCATATTAGTTTATCTCATGATATATAAAACATTAACCAATGCATTGGAGGAAGATATTGGTCCCATACATCTCATAATGAAATCATACATACATGTGCCACAAGATCATTAAAAATCATAACACAATAAATGAAATGAAATTGGAATAATAATCATGTAGACATATCATAACCTATGAAATGATATAGGTTTCTTAATCATTTCATAATAAACATAACCCGTGAAATAAATCTGGTTTCAAAAGCATATAACACGTGAAAGAGATATGTGCTTCACAAACATCATTCCATCAAAACATAATCCATTCAGGGAATGAATATGAATGGAAAAATTGAATAATTTTCCACTAAAGACTTATGTAACACCAATGGATGGTATCTTAGATTGAAAATAATTTTTTAAAAAACACTTGAAATTAATTTTAAAAAAAACACTTGAAATTAATTTTTGATGGAAATATCCATTATTATTGAAAAAAAAATCTTTTCTTAAAACCCCACACAATTTCAAAAGAAAATAATTTATTTCAAAATAACCTTGCAAGTTTATAAGAGAAGTTTCATGTAAATAACGTGTTATGAAATCATAAAAATCCATTCATTTCTTATAATTTAAAAAATCATTTTTCTCATACTTTTTCCAGAAAATTCAAAAAGTGTCTCTTATGCAAAACGAAAGAAATTTTCCTTCCAATACATGTAGTAAAAAAGTCAGAAATGGGTAAAAATGGCTTCAAAAATCCATTGGATAATGGTAAAACATTTTATAAATTAATTTTTAGAAATAAATGGATATGGATGATAAATAAACCATATTAAATTCTTATATATAAACAATCTTGAATAATAATGAAATTGAAAAATTATCCCTTAACTTGTGTCTTGACTCACTTAGTACTCGCACAAGCATCCTGTATAATAAATATATGCTTATTATAAATATTATATAAAAGAATATTATTATAAATAACACCATATAAGGTTTGATTATTAATTTTTATTAACCACTTGTTAACAAACATATGGTAAGGTTTTACTTTGGTTAATATTTCCTTTGTTCTTCGCATGTGTCTTAATTTGTTATATTGTTGGTCCTTATACTTATATCATGATTACAGAATATATATCAAGATATAAATATCATGTATATATAGTATATGTATATAATAATAATATATAGCATAAATAACTAGGAAATGGAATACAAAAATTATGGAGATGATAATCCATACATACGCATGAATGTTGTTTCCATTTTTAATTGTCATGTTGAAAGAAATTATGTAAATGACATATGTATATATACGTTTGTGTATAAATATATCATTATTTCAGTATCATGATTATATAAAAAATTTAACACTTATTAAAAATATATATCTTTATAATCATCCTTGAATGGTGAATGTGGAAGATGAATATCATCACGTCGTGGAGACAGTAAGCCGAACGTACACACAAACAATGATATCCTTTATTATTGGTAAAGGGTATGGAATTGGATGGAATATGAATTATAAAGAAACAATATTATTTCATATTAATTATTTAAATCCATTATATTCATCATAAAACCCATCTAAATAAAGTATACATGAAAAATAGTTTACACCACAGTGTGGACATGGTAAGTCGTATGTACGCATGCATGGTGATATTGTTTTCCATGGGATGGGTTAAAGGAGGAATATGGTTGTACCAAAATCATAAAAATATATCAGAATATATTATATGATATATTTAATACTTTTTTATGGATAAAATATAAAAATAAGAAGAAGATGAATAGAATAACTTTGACATAGGTGATAAAACAATTACCTCTTTCCCATGTATCATCTTTTGATTTTCATAAACGGACTCCTTAGAAAGTAATTAGTCCTAAATTTTGGACACTAAGAGGTATTTATTGATGTTGGGATAGGAAATTCGTATGGTTTGGATGATAAAAATGGATTTGTAGGTCTTAAATAAAGAGAAGGGGAAGTGCCCTTTTATAAGGGGGAGGAGGGGCACTTTAGGAAACTCCAAAACTATTAATTTATTATAAATTGATTTTCAATTTCAAATAGATCCAAACAGAGATATTTAGAATTTAAGATTTTTATGGTTATAAATCCTCGAATCCAATGAATATTAGACATGTTTAGGTTATATAATAAAACTTATCTTTTGGATTAAACCATTAGTTAAACAATTTAACTCTTACTGTGACAACTTGTCTATTTTTACACTATAGGGTAAATATAATAACTATATAATGCAAAAAGAACCCAAATTGGATCATTTATGATATATTTAACACTATAAAAGTTATTTGGATAAACCTTGTATTTCTATGTAATTTATAACATTTAATAAAATTTTATTTATTTTAAAGTATCATTTATGTCAATTTTGATACTATTTAAAAAAATGTTTTAAAACATTTATCAATGAAAAATGATAAATTTGAACCAATACTTATAATATATTACCAAAATGTTTAATATATCTCTAAAATTATTTTATATCATTAATTAAGTAAAATTAAATTAATTTTAATATTTTTAATATCATTTATTTGATATCTAAATTAATTAAACACTTACTGCATCATTATTGTACAAGACATAAATTAAGTTATTTATTATCTAAAAATTAAAAAACAATTATTATGATGAATATAAATTTATTATAAATCAAATGAATAATTTTAGTCAAATTTACCTTTTGTATAACCCTATATAAAAATTGATTTATTTATTAAATGTCGAATATGAACCTTTTTATTCTTCTTTATATAAAATATAATAAGTTTCTTAATCCTACACAATTGACTAAAAGAGGATCATATTTTTTACTTATGTTTGATTTGGGTAAAAAACACATATCCAATAAAATTAGGACAAGTGTTAGGGTAATTTTATATTATTATAATATTATTTTTACCTTTAATTACCCTATTTACCTTTAACCGTGGTAAATAAAATTTAAAAGTTATTATTCACAAAAAAAATTAGTTCCAATTATATCACATTTTTAATCCTGATTAAAACCATGTATGCCCATTTTTTTGGAATTCAATTCACAGAAGTGGTAAAAATATGTTTACAATTTATCCCGAAAATGTGGCTAGAAGTTGGGTAAAAGAGACGTTCAAAATTTCAACAATTTTTTATATCTAATTCTATTGTAAAAAGATTTTAATTACCTACAATGGATTAGTTTATGTATTGATTATCTATTTTTAATTTAAAATCAATTTATTGTAAATATAATTATTTAAATGAAAAAGTTGGTTTGTTAATAATAATGCAGTGTCTTCCACTATTCATCAAAAATTAAAAGTTTTCAGAAAAATAAAATAACTTCACCCTAATATAATTTCAATATTATGAATTAAAAAATGATGTTTATTTTTCCAAAATTAATTTGCATGAGTGTACAAAATTATCTTTATTAAAAGGACATTAAAAGCAGTTCATTTTAGAAAACTGTATTTTTAAACATAGAAGGACTTTACCAAGAATCATATATTTTATTATCAATATTTAAAAAGTAGTTATTACTATTCATATACATATTTTTAACTACAAGGTTATAATTATCTCATTTAGATAATAATAATAATAAAAAGTATGTGTTTCATAGAAACTCAGTGTTGCGGGTATCGTACGCCAACTCTAGGTTGTGTGCAACATACACCAAGTCGGTTCTATGTGAAAGGAATGTTCGAATTGGTGAAATGAAAGATATAAATGAGAGTTTTAATTTATTAAAAAAATGTTCAATAAAAAAATGGGGTGTTAAACCATCCATGGAATTCTAATATGAATTTACATATCACCCATGGCATAAAATTCAATATCAAAATGAGTCCATCCTTGGGATTCTCCTATGAATCCATGTCTCACCAATGGATAATATACATTTATCTATCTTCATTCCATTTAATCAATTAATTTAACATACTGAGGTCAAAACCAAGATAATCACATATCAATATCACCTCAAAAGGTGACTCATGCATTATTCAACCTTGTAACGATTGGTCTTTCGATTACTCACATCAAAAAATAATTATAACATTATTCTCAAGATTAAACAAAGAGTTACTGGCAATAGTATTTATCTATCTCACATGGGCATGAAAATATTAAGAGCAATTCAATCTAAGTCAACCAAGGAATAGAATAGACTCTATTTAACTCTCATGGACATACCATGGTAAAGTGTATCTCATGCATACTCGATACATTAAATGGAAATGGATATGGTTCAGGGTCAATGCATATCTTCCCATTGTTCACATTCATTACAATTAATAATACAAATCAATCATTATTTGATATATAATATAATTCATCAATTTAAAACACATGGAATGGAAATGGCAAACCTCAAAGGTATCTAAGGGTCAAAATCCACCCATTAAGGCCTAGTTAAAATATCAACAAACAAAATGGTTGTTTTGTTTGAAGGTATTAAACCAATAAAATTCATCAAAAATACTATTTAATCACCTAAAACATGATAAGAAATTTGCAGGTTCAACTTTAATTTAAGGTGATGCCCAAAAATTGGGCACACAGAACGATGAAATATATAAATAGCTTAACCATAAGTGAAAGGCATATAAACACCTACCATAGGCCCTTAGTTGATACCTCATCATGTATCTTCCCCCAATTCATCTCTAATTGGGAGAAAATTTAATAATGGAAAATGAAACTAATAATAGGGAAAATCATCTTGCTACCAAATAGTGTATCCTCTATCTATAATAATAGAGAATGGATAAAATGGAATCAATGTATTAACTTTATGGATCCAATGAGATGAATGACCTTGAATTATGATATTGGATGGAGAAGGTATATTGAATCTAATAATAGATAAGTAGGATAGCTTTCTAAGGTGAGGGATACTATACTGGTGAAGAATTGAGGGAAAAATTGGTTTAAAATAGGATAAAATTGGAATTTCACTAAAAATAGGGCATTTTATGGTTGAGCCGCATGGTTTTTTCCAAACCATGTGCCAAATATGCATGGGTATCTATATGCAAGGGTTACTGGAATTTTTTACCCCTATGGTATGACTAGCTGTATGAAAATAGTATGAGAAGACACTATAAAAAATTATAGACTTTCATGCATGGACATGCGACCAGATTCACAGAGTTTTTATGAAACCACATGGCCTATATTTTCTCTCTATCCGTGCATCACATGGTTTTTAAATTTTGCATCCTGCTTTGCATGATTTAATCTAAATATGCTCCATGCAATTTTTACCCCAAATCTTGGGTTCCAGGATCCAAACCAGACCCAAACACCCCTAAAACCTCCATGACCTCACAGGAAATTCAAATTAGTCCACATTTAAACATTTACACTAAGAATTTATGGAAAATAAGGAATTTGTACCTCAAAGAAGAACTAGGTTCTTACAAATTTCACCCCTTAAAGGAATTTATCCCTAAATTGCATTATCAAGGGTTATAAAGATTGTATGAGAACAAATTTGGCCATATTTTTCATATATCTACCTCTAAATCCCATGTCTAATCTTATACACGTTCATTCTTCCATAGCACCTGCACTAGAGGAACTGACCGGCCTTAGATAACCTTCATTATACAATCCAAAATATGTATAGGATGCTCCTCAAAGGATTCATATACCTATATCTCAACCTCCTATAGATGAAAATAACGTGATGGGTCTGAATAGTAATGTTACAGATGAGAAACATGTAGTTTTTGTGCATGTCCTAGTACCTCTACGTTAACTACAACTGATAGGGTACCAACCCAAATATTTCTGGAATCTCAAACATCCCGACATACCGCATTGAAATCCTACCTTGTCTCTTGATTCTCTAATGTACCAGCCTCATTGAAACACATAGGAAAACCTGATCACTAACCTCAAACTCTAGAGGTCATATATGAAAATCCGTGTAATATTTCTGATGAGACTATGTAGTAACCATCCTCTTCAGAATCTACTGCACCTTCTATGTGGTCTCATATAAAAGATGAGGACCCATCATAGCTTCTTGTCATTCCTCTAACAAACACAGGGGTGATTAGCATGTTCTTCCATACAAATCCTTATATGGCACCATCTAAATAGTAGGCTAAAAGATACTATTGTAGAAGAATTAAACTAGCGGTATATGATTCTCTCAAGAACCCCTGAAATCATGGATGCAGTCTGAAAGAATTTATTCAATCACCTAAATTGTGCACTTTGAATTTCCAACTCTTTGGGATAAATGTTGTCCTCAGAAGAACTTGTATACCAAACTCCCTCTACAGCCCTTTCCAGAATCGTAATGTAAATTGGGAATCCCTATCTGAAACAATAATATAAGGGACCCCAAGTAGTCATGTTATCTCCAGGCTATAAAACCTCGCAACCTCATTCACACTGATGGTTTCCATGGTTCTCAGGAAATGTAAAACCATCACAAGCCTCTGAAAAAAAATCGTACGACATCATTACAACAAGTTGACCTTGGTTAATCGGTCATGAAATCCATGGAGACATCATTACTTATACACTAAATAATGGGTACATACTGTAAATGTATTTATGGTCATGGATGATCCACCTTCACCTGCTAATAGGTGGAACACCTATTGAAAAAACCAGCGACATCTCTCTTCATACTCATCCACTAGTACTAATGATGTAAATTCTGATACATCTTGGCGGTGCTCGGATGAACTACCCAAAATAAAACAATAATGTCCCATGTTATCTCCTGGAAATTTATGTTCAAACCCATACAAATCCATGAATATTGATAACTTCATCTTTACCAATGGTCTTACCAAGAGGAGGGTCCTCACCTTCGTAGAACTAGAACTTTTGATTCCAATTGCTTCCTCATACTAACTCTATCCATATGGGTAGAGGTAATAACTAATGATGATAGAAATATCTTACACTAACTGTTGTTCTCCTCCAAGTTCATCTCAGAGAACAAATCCATAAGTTTACACTCACAAATGGCATAGTGCACTACCTATATTTGAGTCCTCCTACTCAGTGCATCCACCACTAAAATGGATTTAATAGGAATGTGGGAAAGATCAATGTCAAAATACTGAAGGTAATCAACCCACTATCACTACCTTAAATTCAAATCATGTTTTATAAATATGTTCTTGAGGATTTTATGGTCCATGTACACCACAAAATGTTCTCCCAGTATGTAATTTCTCTAACAGCGTAATTCATGAACAACTGCAATAAACTCAAGATCATGTAGCGGGTAATTCATCTAGTGTGGCATCAACTTTTGAGACCCACACACCAAAAATCTATCTACCGACACAAAAAATTATCCTAGCCCAATACCTAATTCCTCTCAGTAAATCATGTATCACCTGCCTAGCTCTAGAAAAGTTAGTATCAACACAGAATTCAGTATCCCTTATATCTTGTAAAAGGCCATCTTTCAAGAATATGATGATTCAAATGCACACCCTTATTATTCATGTCTATCAATAGTATTTTAGAGTGTGATGAGTCCTATATGAAATTATTTTAATATCCTTCCATCCCCAAGAAACACCATACATGAAAGTTTTTCTTGGGATACTCCTAGTAAACTACATCTCTCACCTTCTCTTGGTCTACTGATACTCTTTTGTATGATATTATTTGACCTAAGAAGTGAATATGATCCATTTATAAGTGGAACTTTATGATATTATAATGTAACTAATGCTCTCTCCATGTATTCAAAATGATCTCATGATGTTTTTCATGGCCGTGTCAATTTCGAGAATACACAACGATATCTTACATGAAAACCACCACGAAAAAACAAAATAAGGATAAAACACTCAGTTATACAGTTACATTATGACTTTTAGTGTGTTCATGAGATCAAACGGCATTAACAAATACTTGTATGGACTATACCTGCTCTAAAAGGCTATGCAAGGTATGTTCGATAGTCTAACACACACCTGATGATAACCAGATCTCAAATCAACATTTTAAATCACCCAAGATCCTCATTGCTCATTGAAGGGATCATGTATCCATAATAGATGATACTGGCTCTTAACCATCAATTGGTTCCATTTACTATAATCCACACATAGCCTAAGATTTTTATCAACCTTCTTAGCAAAAAAGGAATAGGGAACCCCATGGATAAGAACTCGGTCGGATAAAACCCTTTTCCTCTAAATCCTCTCGATTCTTCTTCAAATCTCACATATTAATAGTAGAAATATTTCAAGTGGAAATTGATATAGGTGAATCTCCAAAAACAATATCAATAGAGAACTATATCTCTCTTACCAAAGGTAATCCTAAAAATTCAACTGAGAAGACATCTTTGAAATGATCAAATACTAGAGAGAAATTTTCACGCCTCATTCCTAGATGATCCAAATACAAAATTAAAATCCTATATGTCATCCCACCAATTCGATGATTCTCATGTCCATCGCGACTCACCTAAACATCCCATTCACCTTTGGGAATGAACAATCCTCCCACTTATGATTTTAATGTCACACTATGGTGATAGAAATCAAAAAAGATTGAAATGGAACTAACCATTGCTTCTTGATAATGATGTCAAAACTAGCCATCTTGAATAACAAGAGGTCCCATATAGAGGAACACCCATTAATCTCAAGGGGGAATACTCTGAATTGACATACATGCCCCATTATAATCCCCAATAGAGTTTCATTCATCAAGAAGTCATTATAAGTATAAACACTCAGGTTAAGTCTCTCTTTAAATGGAATAGATATAAATCTTTGTGGATCCCCTGTATCAAAAAGTGCCAAAGATAAAGTAGAGGCTACTGGAATTATACCAATCTTAGTAGAAGGTATCAGATCCTTATCCTCATCGGTCTATTGTACTACATATGTCTGGCCTAAACTTTTACCTAGTGACATTGCATGGCTACCCTTAGTAGATCTACCCTACTATGACTGTGAAACTAGGGTTTGGATACCAAAACACAACCACCACCTTGTCTTGATCAGCCATTTATATTCCATCTCCCTACCAGATGAGATACTTCTGGCCCTTCTCCTGAATATGAAGGCAATGTAGACCGTCTCTCAAAGGATGCTGGTGGAAATGTTCTATATAATAATTGTAGATGACCCATCTTTCCATAGGATAATCACTTGAGTGTGTCCCTTATACACTGTGGCTTTGTATATCCCATCCTACCACACTAGTAGCTCCTCACCTAGATATTTGATTAAGTGGCATGACTACTAGTATCATGGCATGGATGCTTTAGATGATGCATCCTACTACCTTTTGATGCATCACCAGATCTTGATGTTGCGCCACCTTATATCACACCTCCAACCTCTCTCAGGTTACACTCTATGAAAAGTTTCTGATTCACTAATCTCAAAATATAAGTAAGAAGAAATAAATTTACTTGTGGTCAAATTTTGTACCAGATACCATCCTCTAATCTCCTAGATTTCAATAACTCATCAACCATAATAATATTTGTGAAGTGATTTTGCTCAATAAAATATACCAAGTAAATCTATAATATATAGTGCGAAGGGCTCCAAATGTATAAACTTTTGAGCTCTATAAGCCCTCATTGTCTTAGGATAGAAGTATTCATAGAATACCATATAAAATTCTCTTTAGGAAACTCTCGATGATGATCCACATGTGTGATAATAACCCACCATCTCTTGGTGGAATCAAGTAACATATACGTAGTGAGATTGAACCTCCACTCAGGAAGTGTCTCAAGGTGATATAAGATTGATAACATGGCCTCTAGACATGAAACTTTAGCCTATGGTCCACCATCCCCTCAAAACATGGGATGATCCTACTGTTGAAACTCACATGTCAACTCTTCTATAGTCAGGGCAGGTTGTGGTGCTCCCTGAATAGCCTACATGAACAGTATAAAAACTTCTCAAAACTATGCCTCAACACCTTTGTCTAGTATAAAAATTGGTTTCATAAGTGGAAACACTGGAATATCCACTAGAATCCCATGGCCCACCACCTCTAGAGTGTGATCGTTGCCACTCTCCTAGTGTACAACTAGTGGTCGTTGTGGTGGAATGCCTCTATAATTCCAAACATAATCCTTGGATCAGGATTTTAATCAGGTTCACATTAGAAAAGCATAGAAAAAGAAATATGATAGGTACAAGCCTTCCTATATTAAAACAAACCCCTCTACCTACTCCATGAGTCGAGTCAAGGAATCAAATAGATCATATATAAGCAAGAGACACTACATACTACTCACTACTATGGTTGGGTCTGGGTGATGTTCTTTACTTTAAACAATTCACATTTCTATTTCATTTTCATTTTCATTTTCAAAAATATTATTATATACATTCTCAATTGAATTCATACTCATCTTCATATTCATCACATTATATTTTAAAATTTAAGGTAATGATCTGCCAAATTATGATCTAAGATGTCCCATATTCCTCAAGGTCCAATGTGTGTCTTCCACATATTTGACACCATATCAAATTTTAGATTACTTATCACAACAACATGTATATCTATCACATCACCTACCAAAATAGCATACAATAAGTAATGTGTCCTAGATGGTGTGGAATAATGAATAGAATTTGAAATCTAGTAGGTTCTTATATGATGCAAGATATGGAATACCCTCATCTAATTCGGTTGCAATAAAATAGAACTCAACATCATATCAATAATAATTGAAAAATAGAAGTTCATCACATAATGGTGTAATAAAATCAACTGTAATAGTAAAAATCTAGAAACAACAGATTTATTCAAGGTAATTTTTATTTTTCTTATATGTGGATTTTATACAATGGGGAATATCTCATTACCAAAATCAATTTCCTTTTTATCTATTTCTATTATAAAAAAATAGTAATAAAAAATAGAAAAGAAAGCTCAGATACCTCTTTGTAACATCCCATGTCTGGATTACACTCAACAGTGCCCTGATCTCAGTTGGTCATATGGCCTTATTCATATCTCCCTACATGCAAGAGGCAGCTGACTAGTAGTGAGGGACTTGGTGTGTCATTGGGGAAACTATGGACTCATCATTAGAGTGTAGTACAATAGAATATCAATAAAAAAATGTGTAATAGAAGTAGTAAATCATATATATCATAAAAGAAAATAGTGTACGACTGATATTATAAATTCCATAAGATATCTCATATAAAATGGTGATACATGTCATATGTCTCCAATAAAGCATCAAAAACATTTATACAGAAAATATGTACAATACATATCACACAATTAAAAAAGGTACAAAATTATCCTAGTATAATCATATGCCTCATCTTGGTCTCATTCACTCCTCTTAAATAGTAATCATGTACTTGTAGTAGGGCTTTTTCTATTATTAGCAGCTGCAATCATAGTGTCTATTTGGGTACCAAAAGGTGCCCAAATAGGGTGTGAGATATAATCCCAGTTAGAAAAAACCCAAGGTGTATGCCAATCAGTTAGTTAATATATATAAAAATAGTGTGTAGGTATATATATAACACATTAAGGAAGTGAATCAAAATTAAACATCCTTTAAGTACATGGTCTCATTTAATATCAATTCATTTTAATCAAAATCATTTAACAATTAAATTGAATTTAAATTATAAGTCTGCAGATTCAGATAAATCATGACATCCCAATATAGTAATTACCATAATAGAAGCCTAAGAAGGCCATCTAAAATTTATAATTCAAGACTGAATCCTAGATTGTGCTTTGCATTGGTAGATGCATCATAAGAGTTATTTCATTATTTATTCAATTTCGAACCTAGGTCTGTCCTTGACATTCCTATGTTGGAATACAAGTCTCACATCATGTGTAATATCAACCAACACCATACAAACCCATCCATGGAAAACCTATCAGGAACCCAAGTATCACTCTAGGTGTGGTATAACATACCAGAAAATTGTGTATGTCCTCATAGGTCCACTAAGGGAACCTGTGTATCATCCATGGAATAAATGTTCAAATTTCCTTTGATTCCACTGACAAAATTCTCATATGAATCCATGTATCACTCGGAATGTAAGTCAAGACTCAGAGTCCATCCTTGGTAGTCCACTAGGGAGTCGAAGTATCACTCAGGCGTAATCAAGGTTCAATCCATTTGAGCCCATCTGTGGCATTATAATTTGAATCCACGTATCACCCAAGGTATAAAATTCAATAACCAAATGACTCTTTACATGGTATTATCATATGAATCCATGTTTCACCCATGGATAATAATAATTAACCGATTCAATTCAATTTATTCAATTCATTTTACATTCCAAGGTCAAAACAAAGATCATCTCACGTCAATCCCACCTCAAAAGGTGACTTAAGAATTAGACAGCCTTATAAGGCTTAGCCTTTTAATTACTCACATGGAAAAATATTTATAACAATATTCTCCAGATTAAACAAATCATTACATGGAATAGTATTTATCTAACTCACATGGACATAACAATATTAATATAAATTCAAGCTAATTGAACCAATGCATGGCATAGCCTCTATTTAACTCGCATGTGAATATCAAGGTAAAGAGTATATCATGCTTACTCAATCCATTACATATCAAGGTCCAAGATTCATGGGAAATACATCCCGTCATATTAATCACTTCAATTAAAATTCATACTCCAAATCAATCATCATTTTATTTATAATTCAATTCATCCATTTAAAACCCATGACAAGGCAAGGGATCACCTCAAAGGTATCTAAGGGTAAAAATCTACAAAGAGAGGCCTAGTTCAAATATCAAAACACCAAAAGGTTGTTCCATTTAATGTTATTCAACCTATAAAAAACATCAATAATGATATTTAATCACATAGAACATGATTATAAATTATAGTGTTCAACTTCAATTTAAGGTGACACCGAGAAATTCGGCACGATGCACAACGACATATATAAACAACTCAACCTTAAGAAAAAGGCATGATACCACCTACCATAAGTCTGTAGTTGATATCTCATCTAGTACTAGTTCTTAATTTAGATTTAATAAATAGAAAATCAAATAATAGATTAAGAACCTAATAATTTGGAAAATAAGCCTACACCAAAATAGCACAACCTATATTTAGAACAATGAAAAATGGATAAAAATGAATCTAGATTTTACCCTTATAGATCCAATGATATGAGTGGCATTAAATTTATATATTGGATGGAGAATATATATTCAATCCATGAATAGTCAGGAAGGAGATATTTCTAAGGTGAGGTCTGTTGTATGGGTAAGGAAATTATTGAAAAATAGGTTAGAAATCAAAATTAATTTAAGTTAAAAATTAAAATTTAATTCAAAATAGGGAATTTCTTTATTTGGAGACATTTTTTGGTCAAAAAATGTGACAATTGTGCATGGGTATTTATAGGCAAGGTGCACCCACACAGTTTACCCACACAGTTTGACTAATTGTGCGCAAACCATGTTAGAAGTCACTATCGCTAAATGCAATGTTTGTTGCACGACTGTGTGACCTGAGTTTCACAATTTGTTTGAATCTGTGCGGCTTTTATTTTCTCTCTTCCCATGCATCAAAAGTGTTTTAAGCTATGCGGACTACCAATCACGAATTAATCTAACCATTTCCTAGGCCATTTACACCTCAAATCAAGGGTTTCGAGCTCCGAACCAGCCCCAGAAACCCCTAACACCTCTATAAATTCAAAGGGAATTCATATTAGGTTACATTTAAAAATTTAAGCTGTGAATTAATGGAAACCAATGAATGTATACGTCAAATAAGAATCATGTTCTTACAAATATATCATGAATTAGATTATTATATCACTAATTCAATATAAAATTAATTAAATAATACTTATAATAATGTTTAGGACAACAAAACGTAATTTGTTTCAAGTATACTAAACATGTATCTTATAAATATTCAAATGTTTTTAGGTTCTTCTAGTAATGATAATAGTGATGATTTTAATTAACTAGAAAAGTGTTTACATAGTCTCATGTAGAAAAGGAAAGTTGAAAAAAAAACAATGGAAGAAAAAGGATAAGGAATTTTGATAAACGAATGGTTTTCAAAATTTTGAAATTAGGTATTTTTGATATAATACAAATGACACAAAAAATATGCATTTATAAAGCTGACAAATGGAAAATATGGGAAAAATAAAAAATAAAATAAAAATAAAAATTATTTAATTCAATGATGGACTTATACAGATGATTAAAACATTAGTAAATATTTTTTAATAGAAAAAGAATTTAAAATATTTGTTTTAATATAAAATTTTCTTTCTTTAAATTTCAATCTTATTTTTCAAATTATTTAGGTGAATCTAGTAAGAAAGTTGAAAATATTTAGCCGTAAATAACTTGTTATAATTATTGATGAAAATAAAGGAGAAATAAGATTAGGGGGTATAAAGTAGTGCAGATTGAGAGCAGCACCACAAATAATATTCATGAATTTTTAATTAAGAGATAAAAGGCTACAAATATGAATACACATACTGTATGATCAAATTATTGAAGCTAACTAGTCTGCAGCCTCCTTCCCTTCACACCATATATGAAGCAATGTAGTACCAGCATTGATTAATGATTTGCATCTATGGATATGGTAAGTTATCAACTAAGGTATTCTAATCCAGCATTTTAAGGGGTGAAAGATAATTTTGGAATCAGTTTCCACTATATAAATATCAGTATTATCCCTCCTGCACATTTTCATACCATCATGAATAGCATATTCTTCTGCCAATAGAGAGTATCCTTTCTCGTAAGAAGCACTAATTGCAATGAGTACCCAACTAATAGGATCTTGAATGATATTGTGTTAACATATATACTAATCACAACATGACCCATCAACATTAATTTTGTAACCACTGTTAGTGGGGACCCAATGGATTTAGTGACTATAATAAAGTATTCACATCCTAGAAATAAGGGGAACATGGATGTGTATAATTCTCAGGAGGGATGGAGAATTCACCAACAATTTAACAAGAGGCACCAGATCAATTTCCAAGCATCGTGTCCTGAAACCATATCCCTAAAAGAGAAAAATATTCCCTCAAGGTATGATTTATTCTTATATTTAAATAAACACCAACAACCTTCCACTATGAGGACCACCCTCACCTTCTTTTACACACTTTTTACTATACCCCGTTGAACCAAATAAGAAAAACAAATCACAAAAAGACAATTAAATGTTTAAGAAAGTTGATTATAAAATATCAAATCTTAATGAGAACAATGTGAAAAATATATATTTAATTTATAAAAACAATGAAGAATAAGAATAAAGATTTATATTTTTTTGGATAATTTATCTACACATAAGTATGATAATAATAGTTTAAAAAACTTAGATTCATGTGAAAAAGATAAAAACTATAATGATCTGGAAAGTCATAAAAAATAAAATGTAAATCATAAAGCTCAAATGTAAAATTTAAAGGAAATAATGTGTAAATTTACCATTAGATGTTAATCTATAGTTGAATTCATTATATTATAGAAAGTTGTTGGTCAGAGACTCATAGAAAGTATCTCTTATATAAAAGGATATTTCCAAAAATGTTTATATATCATTTCTTGAAATGAAAAATTGATGTTTTTTTCTTTTGACACATGTCTTATATGTGGTTTTTTGGTTCATTACTCTAATGACCAAACTATAAAAAAATTTCTATAATTTGGTCACCAAAAAAAGAATTCATTTTAAATCTATTTTTAATGTTAAACAAGATAATATTTATATAGATTGGGTTCATAAAGCTTAATTCTTAAATCCAATTAGATCTAAGATATTCATGATACCATGGTAAATATATTTATGTTATTTTTAAAGAAAACATTCATGTCCTTCATATTTTTAACATTTCATATGTTGGAAAGTAGTTGATAATGTTTGTTATTTCTTTTTCCAGTGTGTTTGAAAAATCAATTTTAAATCTAGTTTATTGGAAAATGTGATCCCTATTGGATAATTTAAATTCTTTAAATATCATTTTATAATTATTATTATTGTATATGGAAAAGTTTTTAACAATTTATATCTTTAAAGATTTTATACATTACAGGTTCTTACTATTTTATCCAGAAACAGTTTGTAATCTGTAGTTACAACTATACTTATAAAATAAAAGAGAAAAAACATTAATGGGGGATATTTATAGTCTTATTCTAAAATATTTTCCATTTTATTATTTTTTTAGTCATTATATATTATTAATATACACAAATTTAGTTGTGGTTATTCATTTTAAAAATTAATTTTTTTTGAAATCATTTTTGATAATGTTAACATTTTTTTATTTTATTTCTTCTAAAACATGATTAAATATATTTAAACAACCATGGTTATATATGTTTTACTATGTAGTTTGGGTTTTTAAATATTATGATCCTGGATTGTTTTCTATTTTAATGTTTAACATATTGAGAGTATGTAAATGTTTCTTCATCCTATTTTGGGGAAATTTATTTCTTTTAAAATAATATATTTAGTAAGAAATGTTAGAATTTTACAAATGAACTATTTCATAAAAATGATATATTTATATTATAAAAGGAAAGTAATTTTTCATTTTTTAAATGGGGGAGACTTGTTTTACTCTTTATCACTTGATATGTTTTTAAAAAAAGAGTGATAAGTGTTTCATTTATTTAGTTTAAATAATTTAATCTTCATTAATTAATTTTTTTTAGAACAATTACAAAATTGGGGAGAGAATACTGTGAATCCAATTTTGTTTTTGTAATTATCAAAAAGAGTGATATTATTAGGTGTCTCCTTCCAACATTATTTTTTATGGATTGATAATTACACATAACTCACTTAATTACATCCTTCACATTTCATTTTGAATCTTTCACTTATTATAGAACATTGTTTATTATTTATCAATTATTATTTATTCTTATTCTCATTTCATTGTTTGTTTTAGTAATGTGAAGAAAAATTATTATTTTATATGTGTCAAATTTTTAGAAATTAAAAATTCTTACAATAATAATAAAAATTATTATATGAATATTAGAAAGTATTATGTCATTAAAAATCATAGGCACTGGATAAAACTCTTTCAAATTGTTTTTTGGAAATATAAAACATCTTCTTTTATAGGTAAAGTCTTACATGGTTTAAATTATTATGACGATGAAATATTTTCAAATTCATAAGTCTTACTAATATTAACTGTCTTATGAAAAAATATTTTTTATGTTTTGAAAGTACTACTTGAAGGCTAAAAGTCAAACAAGAATGTAAATAATTATTTAATAAGATTATTAAATGACCCAGTAGTTACGTCATTTTTTTACTTAGTATTTTCTTTGAGATTTATTTTTAAGTTATTTTATATTTTATATAATATTCATGGATGTTTTGAATAATATTATAGCATTAAAAATTATAATTCAAAATGGATGGAATATTAAAAGACTTTTTTTAATGGATTATAGTAATTTCTATATAATTAATTAGTGATTATCATGGAGTATTTATTATTATTTTGAATGCTTATTTATTATTATAATGTGTTTATTAAGGTATGTGTTCTTTCTGTTTTCATAGAGTATTGATGTAATTTAAAAAACACCCATGTGAATATTATTATTAATTATTTATAATGAATGATCTTGGAATTTAAAGTGGAATATAGTAATTGATATTTTCTCTACTTACAGGCCAAATAAACTCAATTCTTGTAAGAAGAATGGTTTGATATTATTTTCTATTCTAGATAGTCACATGGTTCAACTCTATGTCATAGAGCATCATCATCAACAATACTTAAATAAAAAACTGCCAGAATGACTGAGATCAATCATTCATCATTTTTAAGGGTAGAAAATAATATTTCTATACCATCACTTCTGATAAAAAAATTTAGTGAGTTTTTTTGTGTTTTTTTTCATTACATAGTAATAGTTTATGGGTTATACAACACATAAAAAAGTAACAAATAGTTAATCCCTGTGTTCTCTCCCCCAATTATATCTTTTATCATCTGTAATTCTCATGGCCTAGGGTCCCAGGTGAAGTTAGACTTCATTACTTCCAATCTTTGTCATCGTAAAGCCTCGCTTGTAGGAATTCTCGAACATAAACAATAGTCAGTGAATATTCAGAGCTTCTCATCCAAGCTGGGCCTTCACAACTACATGCATGGAGAGCTGGCTAACTATAATATCTGGGTCTTCTGGAATAATTCTCTTTCTGTAGAATAAATAGACATGTCTGATTAATAGTTTTCCGTGAAGGTGAGTCTGGATTCTTTCAGTAGCTATCTTTCTTTGGTATATGCAAAGTGCAGTCCAAGGGAGAAGGAATCCCTCTGGTAGGAGCTGGACATTATGGACATGTGTGATTTGGTCTTGATTGTGGGAGGTGATTTTAATGTCATTATGGACCCTTCAGAAAAGAAGGGGGAGGGTTATATCTGAGGAAAGACCAGCAGGATTTTGCTACTTTTGCAGCCCGTAATGGCCTCTCGGACATGGGATTCACGGGGGATAAATTCACATGGTGTAACAATAAAAGGGGGAATCACCACAGGTGGTGTCATTTATATCTAATCTTGGAAAACATTCAAGGCATTACTTACTTACCAAATGTGAAAGTTGAGAACTTGGGTCGGGCTTTGTCGAATCACTCCCCACTGTTTATTAGTCTGGCTGGAAACACAAGTAGAAGAACCCATTTTTTCTATTCAGGACGGTGGATGTCTGACCCTGATTATCATGCAATAGTGAGTACCTAGTGGGGAGAACATATGAGTGAAGGGTCCTGGGTTGGGTTTCATAAAAAACTCTGTAGGCTGAAAGGTGATCTTATTTTATGGGAATCTAGAAAACCCTCTCGTTTTCAGGTCATTGACAGCCTTAAATAAGAAGTTGAACACGCAGAAAGAGAGCTTGAATCAAGATGGGATGATGAAAAGTTCAGTAACCTAATTAACATGAAGACCCATCAAGCTGAAATTCTCCTCGAGCAGGAAAATTCAGTTAGGGAACGGGCTAGAGTTACCTGGCTTAAGAAGGGGGACCGAAATACAACCTTATTCTAGGCATGCATTCGTTAAAGGAAACATGTTATGGTTCCAAACATCGTTCCTGAGGATGGTTACTTCACCAATGACCCACGTGTTGTGGGAGGTATGGACACTTCCTTTTTTGGCTCCTTACTTGCTGATGTTAACCATATCATGCAGGACAGTTACCCCTCGGGTCATTCAGATATCTTTGATAACATTCCCCTTTGGGTTACCACTGATACTAATCACCTCTTTGAATGCACAATGGATGAGGGGGAGGTTTGAGAGGTTGTATACTCCCTTAAAGCTAGCAGTGCCCTAGGTCCGGATGGATTTCTTGGTTCTTTCTATATAAATTCATGGCATATCATTAATAAGAAACTTGTGGGGATCATTCAGGACTTCTTCCATGGGGGGAGTCTGCCCAAGGTCGCTTGTGCAACCACCCTTTTACTCTTCCCAAAGGTCTCTAATCCCTCCTATTTTAAACAGTGTCAGCCAATCAATATGGGTAATTTTACCTACAAAGTACTTGCAACAATCCTCAACTGGAGACTATCCATCCATCTTCAAATGTATATCTCTGAGGAGAAACATAGTTTTGTTCATGGGAGATCTACCTAAGATTCCATTACCATTGATAATGAAATGATAATGGATATCAATAATAAAGTACATGGATCTAACATTGCAATAAAGTTGTATATGGAAAAAGAATATGATAAGATTGAGTGGGGTTTTGTCATTAGAGTTATGCAATTCATGGGTTTCTTTGAACAGGCTATTGATCTCTTCTTCATATGAATTTTCTCCCTCTAGTTTTCCATCATGTTCATTGGGAGAAGATATGGTTTCTTCAAATCATTCCAAGGAATAAGACAAGGGAATCATCTTTCCCCAAGTGTCTTTATAATGGTTGAGGATGTGCTTAGTAGATATCTCAAAAAACATTGATGAGGGCCACTTGAGTGCTTTCCGTTGAAAACCTAACATCAAAGGTCCCTGCCACTTTTTCTTTGCAGATGATATTCTTCTTTTCTTGAATGGTAATATCAAATCGATCCAGGAGCATGATCAGGTTCTTGAATTATTTTGTAAATAGAGCAGTCAATTCATTAATTAGTTGAGGAGTTGTGGTTACCTCCCTATTTCCTGCCTGGATACAAGGGGAAAGAGAATTACTGATAGTCTGGGAATACAAAAAAGATCCTTTCCCATGGAATATCTGGGTGCCCCAATCTCTCTAGGTAGAGTTCAAATTCATCACTATGACGGGCTTATAGATAAAATCTCCCACCGCATTCCCAATTGGAAAAATTACTTCCTTTATTTTGGCGGGCGTATAACCTTGGTTAACAGCGCCTTCTCCTCAATCCCCATGCATGTCTTGTATTACCTCGTCGTCCTGAAGGCTGTAATCCTAAGTATTCAAAAAATCCTTAACGGCTTCATTTGGGATGCACTTAGGGAAGGTAAATGACATTGGGCTTCCAGGCATAGGTTGGCCCGTGATTTTGAATGCAGAATAATTGGATTACGAAGTGTCAATGATACCATAGAGATTCTCCAAGCAATATTAGCTTGGGATTTCATGGAAGGGACTTTGTTATGGGAAAGGTTGATTCACATCAAATATGAAAAGGGTGTGGCTAGTTCAGAGGGTAGGAGCTCCAGACTGTGGAGCTCAATTCAGATTCACTTACCTTCCCTTCAATATCGCTCTTGTTGGATTGTTGGACATGAATCTATAGGGTAATGGAAAATGAACTGGATGGGGAGGATTCTTGCATTTCTGGGATTCCATGTTCAAGACATATCCTTTTCTTGTGCCAGCACTTATCCTTCATTTATCCATGCGACCCTTGATATCTAGGAGCAGTCTGCTTTCAACAATAATCACCTAATTTGAAACCTGATAAACTGGTCTTCACCCCCTCCCCCTCAGGTCTCTTCTCAAATAATGTATTTCGGAAGTTTCTTCATGGGGTTTCTGAGATATTGGGGGATCATCCGTGTGGTTCAAGGTTCTGGTTAAGTTATCCTTTCTCCTTTGGTGCATCCATAATCATGCCTTGCTGACTGAAGGTCTGGTATGATGATGATGTGTAATGCTAGCCTCTCTGTGCAGTTGTTTCCTCCGTCATTGTGATGAGACCATTAACCATCTATTATTTGAGGAGGAATGGGTGGCGACTGTGTGAAATGGGCTTAGTGTTTTCTATGGAATGAATGATCAAGAGTTCTTTGGTATTAATTTTCTGCCTTGCTGGTTTCAAAATGCACAGGAAAACTCACAGGAGAGAAAGCCACAGACGATGTTCATGGCCGCAGGTTGTTGGATGCTTTGGGATGCTCACAACAAGTGGTGGTACAAGGGGAAGAATATCTCTAATCTTGTTGTCCTTGTCCGGGATCGCTCCCTTTCCATTGAATTTGTGCCTCTGTTTAAACACTGGGAAACTTCTCCTTCTCTCTGTCAGCTCCTGAAAGGTAAATCCTCACCCAACATCACTCTCGGATCATCTTCTCAAGTAAAATGGGTGCAATGGCTTCCTCATTCGGCTGGTCTCAAAAAGAATATTGTTGGGTCCTGCATCGACAAAATGATGAGAGGGGGAGGGGTTGTCCACAACCAGGACGGCTTTGTCATCTTTGCATTTAGTGTTTCTTTTGGCTTGGGGGACTCTCTATGTGTTGAAATGTTGGCCATGAATAAGGGCTTGGATTTGTGTCTTCCTCACAATATTTGTCTTTCAGAAGTCGAGACGGACTCCTCCATTCTTCATGGGTCTCTCACAAAGTTTATCCCAATCCCTTGGTCTATCATCTATATTGTCCGCAGATGTAGAAACATGATTTCTAGTCACATGACTACTACCCACACTTGGCATGATGGTAATATGGTTGCCAACTTCCTGGCCTCCCATGTCTATCCATTTAATTCATGCAACATTTTTACCACCATTGGGTCCCTTCCCCATGAATGTGTATGTCTTGTAATGGCTGATGATCTCGGACTTCACTATTTTCACCCATACTGACCTTTTTGGGATTTTCCCCCTTTTCACAATAAAATATCTTAATGTTGGATGGATGGAATTTTTTATATATCCTATTCAAAAATTAAAATTTTAAGGATACTCCTTTTGAAGGACTATGTTATATCTTATATCATGAAAATTCTTGTTAGGTTTTGGGTTGGTCCTTTAAAAAGGACTTTGGTCAGATTTGATCCTATCAAAAGATTGGTTATTACCTATCATATTTTTAAAAGTATAGGTTTGGCGTAATACTTTAAAAAAAATTGCTACAATTTATTTCAATACTCATAACATGGAGTGTGAAGAGTAAATGTACAATCATTTGGATCTAAACTACAATACATGATTGTGTTTATATATACATTATTTCAATTTACTCTCTTTATAATACTATATTATCTTTTACTGTATAATGAATTTTTAGTATAATCAAAATCCAAAAAATCATCATTTAATTTTTTTGTGACTCTGAATTTTTATGATTAAAAATTCACCCCCCCTCTTGTCTTATCATCACTCTAGGTGAGACTTAACATAATATCATTACTAGGTTTTTTTTGGTTTTGATATAAGTAGTGACAACATAATGTATTTTCACTTCATATATAACCATTATGAAAAGTTTTAAATGAGAAACATAACCAACATTGTACTATGAGTGATAATTTTTAAAATAAATGGATTTATTCCATATGTAGATAGTGTAAGTCAATTGTTTCTAAGATCGTTTCCAAATTCACTATACTTGTGACCAATTTTCTTCCTTTGAGAAGAGTTTAATGAGTGATGGAGCTTCCCATATAGAATTCTTGTGTTTTGATGAAGTATAAATTTACTAATAGTCCCCCAACTTCAATATAGTTTTATAAACCTTATCATGATTATAAAATAGCATTATATTTTCAAATTACTTGATTAATTTTTCTTGTATCGAGCGACACGCCACTTTGTAAACTTTTTAAGTGATTTGTTTCCCTTGAGAAAGAATATATAATCATTTAGAGATGTATTTATTCTTTCAAAGATCATACTCATTTTACATATCATTCATTTATCATAATAGTTTTGAAAACTATTATCATTTTCATGACATATCCCCCGGGGCTCGTGTCATGATATACCCCAAGCTCACCTCTCAAAGGCCAGATGATGGTGTCTAGAACCGAAGGCATCAGCCTAAAAGTGGGAGGTATTTGGTTGTGTACCTATATACACAAACACTCCCAATCACGTCTCATGAACTGAAAGTGGGAAACAAGTATACTGAAACAAGTGCTGAGTACAAGTACAATTGAAAATATGTGGGCCAGAATAAAAACCCAACAAAATAACTCCAACAGCAAAGAAAAAAAGGGACTCCAAATAGACATTTACTAAAAACCCCACTGGATGGTAGGAGTAGTGTAGCTACTGGAATATGAAGTAGTATGTCATGTTTGCCTGGTCTTACTAAGCCCCGCCTACTCCTAGGCCACCAAGTCCTCCGTCGAAACATCCATCGTCTGCACAAGACACAGCATGTGTGGGTGAATCCCATGTAGGGTTGAGTAACAAATAATACAGTAGCGGACCCCCAGAGGACCGTGTCATGATATACCACAAGTCCTCCTCCTGAAGGCCATATGTTGGAGACTAGCACCGAAGGCGTCAACCTACAAGTGGGAGGCATTTTATTGTGTACCTGTACGAACAAACACTCCCAACCATGTATCATGAAATGAAAGTGGAAAACAAGTATACTGAAATAAGTGCTGAGTAAAAGTACAACTGAATATAAGTGGGCCAAAATACAAACCCAAAAAAAGAACCGAAAACAAAAAATAAAAAAAGGGACTCTAGATATCCATTTACTAAAACCCCACTGGAAGGTAGGATTAATGTATCTACTAGAATCTGAAGTAGTACGTCATTTTCATCTGGTCTTACTGATCCCCATCTACTCCTAGGCCACCAAGTCCTCCATCGAAACGGTTGTCGTCTTCACAAAACACAGCACGTGTGGGTGAAGCCCATACATGGGTGAGTAACGAAGTACTCAGTAGGGGACCCCAGTCCACTAAGGTGAAATACCACAAAGCAAAAACAAATAAAAGACAAAAATCAAGGATAGATCACACCAAGTACAATATAAAGCATAAGGAAAAGGTTCATCGACTATAGTTATGAACATTCTATACTATTGAGGGACTCATCCCTGATGAATCCCTACTCATCTGCCCAGCCACTAATGATCCACACGGTAACTGCTTGTCTACTGGTCCACTAAGGATTCATAGGGATACTGCTCTTCTGTCAGGACACTAATTATCCCCATGGTTACTTCTCGTCTTCTCGGCCACTAAGGATCCACATGTCCGCTGCTTGTGTGTCAGGCCACTAAGGATCCACAAGACTCCTGCTTATTTTCCCGACCACTAAAGATGCACATGGATAGTAGTCAATTTATCAGTCATAGCTCAACTACCAAGAAGTCCCACGTAAAATAAACTAAAGGACCATCACTTTATAAGGGATCCAACACAATAGACAGTGCATCAAACAAACACCCGGTCTGTAATATATGGGCATTTTAGTAAAAAGGGTCTGGTTGGGTTCGAGTATGATCCAACCCGACCGTATGCCAACCCTCACCAAATATCATGTAGAGTATTTCATAAAAATATACTCATCCCAAATTTTCTTGTGCCACATACGGCATGTCAATCAAACACCCAATCTGCAAGTTATTGATGAATTAGTAAACATGGGTCTGATGCGTCTGGGCCCGATCCGACCCAGATTGAACGATCCAACCAACCCGGCCCAGGGGTCCAACATACCTCGATATAATTAGATTGAATAAACCTCTACTGGTTAAGTCCTGGTTTGGTCCGGTCAGGACAAGCCTATTGGCCAGGCCCAATGGGTATCGCTGGACTTGGCCCAGTTAGGCCGAGGGTCCATCCTGTCGCGTCGCCCAGTGACTCGGCCTTGTCCAACCTGGCCAAAAGGGCATTGTTCCACCCTGTCAGTGTTGGTCTGGCCTACTAGGCATGGTTCTGGCCTACCGATGTGTTTTTTGGCCTATTGGGCATGGGTCTGGCTATAACACCCCGACCCCAGTTACCTAGAGTTGGTGCATTATTACCTAACATTGGCATGATCACAAAAGATCAAGTCTCGAAAGACTGATTAGTTTAGTAGCCTTGGAAATACTAGATACATTCATATGTTTTACATTGAATTATAAAATGAAAAACTAAAAAAACATTTCATCCATAGACCACACTCATATCCCCTCAGATTATGTTTGCAGGTCAGACATAAAATACTTCTTCGCATCCTGGGAAAAATAAAACATAGAAAGGGGTGACCTCAGATGCTTAGTAAAGATAACAATATAGGAGAAACATTCATAAATAAGAATTAAAATTTAAGGAAATGTATAATACTAAAACAAAATCCGGTTAAACGTGAACTTCATAATAATATGGAAAAGATAAAATCAAATAATCTCATTTATTTATTCACATCGATATTCTACTAGTCGAATAATCACATGTAATATCAATAGCCACTTTCATAATGATTGAATGCATAATTCCAGAATTCATAACCACAGAGTCAAGGCCTTTTGCCAAGACTACATATAATATTTTGTTAAGGACTTATGCCAAGACACTAGTTTGCCTCATGAGATCTGTCGATCCATTGATGAGCAATAGCAGGCTCTACTCGTCACATACTAAGTCCAGTGCATTCCTCATATTTAAAGGTTTAAACATAACATAAACATTCATATTAAAACTAGCATATGAAATGTAAATACTTTATCCATAAACCATGAATGGTGTAAAAATAACACATCTACAGTCAAATATATCACAAAACATTCAATACAATATGGACGTTTTGTATCATAAAAAATCAACTTCAAATAAGCTTAAAATCCATCGAAGGAAGTTGACATAGATGAAATAAAAACCTTTTTTAGAGAAATATTTCTTTCTATTTTAAATTAATTTAAAATATATATAATTATAAAAGAAAAAATTTATTTTTTAAAATTTTTTATAAGCTTTTAAGAGAATCTTTTATGATGTTATAACAGTGGAAAATAGTTTCACCCGCCGTATAAATTAAAGAAAACATTCATACCTTTATTTTGTCTAAAATGTCATAAAGTACCTTGTTTGGAAAATGACGGAATGATTTCATTCAGAACATATAAGGTCAAATAAGGGTATAAATGTATTTAACACATTGTATAGAAATGAGTAAAAATGTTTTGAAATACATTTTCAAGAAAAATGGATGTGGATGATAAAGAGATCCTAGTAAGTAATTACATATAAACAACCTCAGATAATGAAGAGATTGTGAGATTAACCCCTACCTTGTTCTTTTCCTTGGTCGAGGGTAGTTTAACATCCTGTATAATGGTGAAATAACTGTTATTAAATTATACAATAACCATATACATTAATATGATCTTATATTATTTCTTTATTAATGGTATTTTAGTAGTATCATCATTTCGGGTGTTTACTGATTTGTTTTCCTTTATATGATTTGTTACATAAGTAATGTTTGTTGTGGATATGATGTATATTATTCATATTCAGAAAGATATTAAGGATTTAAAAATATGTTTTTAATCATCAAATGAAAATTAGTCTTGAATGGATACGATGGGGAATGAATCTCATCGCGTTCGTGGAGACGGTAATCCGTACGTATGCACGAGCGGCAATATCATTCTGCTGATATTAAAATAATATATAATTTGATTTTATATCATATATAAAGAATAATTACCATTTTATATTTATTATTTACATCAATTATACATAATTATTATATTAATAAAAATAATATTTTATTGAATAACAACTACACCACGCCCTAGAGACGGTAAGTCGTACGTACGCACGTATGGTGACATGTCATTCAAAGGATGGATAAAATAATGAATATGTTTGTACCAAATTTATAATAACATCAAAATATATAGAAGATACTGGAGTTGTTATTGTATATTGGAAACAAAAAAGAATGAAGAAGTGGAAGAAGAAAGGAACGTGAAAGAGGTGATTAAATATTTACCTCTTCATCGAGTTCTTCCTTTTGATTTGATCAAAAGGGATTTTTGAGGTTGGCTTTATGAAAAAAGTAAGGCCTCTAGGTTTATGGGAGGATATTTTAGAGGATATTTGGGTAGGGTTATGCTGAGCCTATTGGCTTTGAAGGTGTGAATTTGAGAGAAGGGGAAGTTTTCTTTTATAAGAGTGGTGTGGGGCACCTTAGGAAAAGATTGAATTATTATTTTATAATAAATTAATTTTCGATTTATAATGGATAAAAAATGATTTATTTCGAGGATAATGTGGGTATGGGTCAAAAACAACTAAACCAATAGGGTTTAGACCAGTTTGGGTCACTATATTAACCTTATCTTCTATATTTTACTCTTAGTTAATTAGTTTGACATTTACCATGTCTCTTTGTATTTTTATATTATATGGTTAATAAACTTACTATAAACTTCCATGAGGACCTAAAGTGGTTCATTAATTACATATATAATATTATTTAAGACCTTTTTACTAACTTTATATTTTTATTAATAGAATATAAATTAATAAAATAATATTTTTTTAAAACACTTTTTTTCAATTTTGATACTATTTTCTATTTTGTTTTTGTTAAATTCCATACAGCATTATTAATTAGAAAAAAATTCATTTAAAAAATCCTAACATGTCACATAAACCTATAAAATTCTTTTATGGCATCAAAACTGTCAAATTATATTTATTTGGACATCTATAATACCATTTATTTGATTCAATCATTAATAAGGAAAATATTGCATTTTCATTGTGTCATTAATAAATTTAATTATTAAATGTATAAAAATTATAACTAAAATACCATTATGTAGGAAATAGTTTTATCTTTCTAATGAATATTTATTGTCAAAGAGATAACATATGTATCCTTATGTAAAAATTGTTTTACTAAAATACATATGCTTATGTCTTTTTTGTATTTACTTTAACTTAATTAATATAAACTGTCATTATCACTTACAAGAGGCTTCATGTGGTCCCAAAATCTACCCAAGGATTCCCATGGTCAGAAATGTATAATCTAATAGGGTTAGAACTTGTTTTATGGTAGTTTAGTATTATTATAATATTATTTGATTACCCTTATTTACCGGATTTACCCTTTAACCATGGTAAATAAAATATTTACCGAAATAATTATTCAAAATGTCTAAAAATATAAGTTACCTCTTTACAAAATTTGGACCTCATGATTCTAAATATAGAATCCCTTTTTCTAAATTCAAAACAAAAAAGTGGCAATAATTAATTTAAAATTAATTCTCGTTGTCAAAACAAAAATCTTGTCTTTAAGAAATAATAACTATCAAATGATTGACACTTGCTTGTGTCCAGTTTAATTGGGAAATTACGTCCAATGTCAAAAATTGGATTAAATGGTAAAATTATAATCTAATTATAATTAAAAACCAATCAATAGTGTAATTTACAATATAAATTATTTTGGTTAAAAATGTTTTTTTAATTAAAATTTAGTATTTCTCACTATTAATCAAAAACTGAATGATTTCAGAAAAATACCAAAAATACACCCTAAGATAATTTCCATATTCCAAACAAAAAAATGAAGTCACTTTTGAAAGATAAAATTGATAAAATTTCAAAAAGTGGGTATTACTATTCATAACAGCTAGTTTGATTGGTTGCTATGTTTTAGAATCTCGAAGTTGCGTACAACACAATCTATTGCATTATTCAAAGGAAAACATACCAAGAATGATTGGGGTGTTACATTCTACCCTACTACAAATAATTTTTTCCTTGAAATTTCTATAATTTTAATGCATAAAAATATGTCGTTGGTTCTTCATCACAAGTTCCTTGGGTTCCCACACTGCCTCTTCCATCTTATGGTTTCTCCATAGAACTTTTACCCGATGTGTCATTCGGTTTCTCAACACTTGTTCCCTTTTATCAAGAACCCTGACAAGCTCTTCGCAATAAGATATATCAGGTTCCTATTTTAATTCCTCTTATGTAAGTACATGCATTGGGCCAGGCATGTATTTTCTCAATAGTGATACGTGGAAAACATCCTGAACTTTAGAGAGACTTGGTGGCATTGCCAAACGGTAAGCTACATCCCCAATTTGTTCCATAATTTTTAAAGGTCTGATGTTCCTAGGACTCATTTTACCCTTCTTACCGAAATGTAGAACACCCATCCATGGAGATACTTTCAAGAAAACATGATCTCTTACCAGAAATTCCAAATTCTTCCTTTGGTTATCGACATAGATCTTCTGCCTACATTAAGCTACTTTGATGTGGGTTTGGATTACCTTCACCTTTCAATTGTTTCCTCAACAAGTTCTCAGCCTATGAGTTTTCTTTCACCAACATGATCCCAAAAATTTGGTATACAACATCTCTTTCCATATAACTCTTCATATGGTTCCATATGAATACTTGAATGGAAGTTATTATTATAGTAAAATTATACAATAGTTAAATATTGATCCCACATACCTTGAAAGTCATGTGAGAAAGATATCAACAAGTCTTCTAAGTTTTGAATAGTCCGTTCTGATTGTCCATCATTTTGAGGGTGGTAGGAAGTTCTCAAACGTAGTTCAGTATCCAGGGCTTTTTGATGAATTTTCATGAATCTTGATGTAAAGAGGGGATCACGATCAGAAACAATCGATAGGGGGACTCCATGAAGTCTTATATATTTATTAATATACAATCTTGCTAAAAATTCAAGTGGTAAATATTCTCTTATAGAAATAAAATGTGCTGAATTGGTAAGACGATCAAAAATGACCCATATTGCATCATTCCTTATAGGAGTCTTTGGTAGTCCCATGACAATGTCCATCGTAATATTATCCCATTTCCACTCAGGTATGGGAAGAGGTTGCATGACTCCTCCAGGATGTTGCCTTCTAGATTTCACTTGTTGAAAAACCATACATCTGGATACAAAATCAGAAATCTCCCTCTTCATGTTGTCCATCCAAAAATGTTTCAAATCTCTAAACATTTTGGTGCTCCCAGGGTGTATAGAGAAATTGGAGTTATGAGCATCATCCAACAATTCTCTTTTCAAATCAGTTATATCTGGAACACAAAGTCACTTCCCAAATTTCAAAATTACATCTTCATATACGAAGTAACTCAATATCCCATTATTCACAGCTTTAATCTTCTTTTGAAACTACTCATCATCAGCCAGAGAACTTTTTATCCTTTCTAGTAAAGTTGGTTTGGAAACCATTTTAAAAAGCATTCATGTTTCACCTTTCATGGTTATTCCCATATCCATCATTACTAGGTCCATGTATATAGGATCATTTTCAAATCTCCTATTGTTCAAAACTCCATGATCATTTTAATTCAAATCATCTGCCACCTTATTTTCCTTCCCCAGGTGGTAGTGTATATTGAAATAATAATCCTTGAGTAGTTCAAGCCATCACCTTTACCTCATGTTGAGTTCTTTTTGTGAGTAAATATACATCAAACTCTTGTGATTAGTATAAATCTCACATTTTTCACCATATATATAATGTATCTATATCTTAAAAGAAAATATTATAGATGCTAACTAAAGATCATGATTAGGATAGTTTTGTTCATGAATTTTTAGTTGTCATGATGCATAGGCAATAGCCCTATCATTCTGCATAAGGACACAACCAAGACCTTTTTTTGAAGCATCACTATAAATAACAAACCCATCATTCCCCAATGGTAGAGTCAATATAGGATAATTGACCAATCAATCTTCAGTTCTTCAAAACATTCTTCACACTCTTTTGTCCAAACAAATTTAACTCCTTTACATGTGAGATTGGTTAATGGGTTAGCCAATGGGGAAACATTCTAGATGAAACACCAATAATAACCTGCTGAACCAATAAATATGCATACCTCAGTTATAATCATTGGTGCTGGCCATTCATGGATTGCCTTGGTCTTTGAAGGATCAATAGATATTCCATCCTTAGAGAAAATATGGCCAAGAAAAGAAATCTCTTGAAATCAGAATTCACACTTGATAAACTTCCCATATAATTCATTTCTTCTAAGAGCCTTCGGGATAATGCACTAGTGATTTTCATGATCTTCATAGCTTTTAGAGTATACCAATATATCATTAATAAATACCACTACAATTTCATCAAGATATTCCTTGAAAACCCTACTCATTAGATCCATGAAGATAGAGGGTGAATTAGTCAATGAAAAAGGCATTACTGTAAACTCATAATGCTCGTACTTGGTTTTAAATGTTGTCTCGAAAAGTATTCATTCTTCATGCACAACTGATGGTATCCAGATCAACGGTCAATCTTTGAAAAATATTGAGCTCCATGAAGTTGGTCAAATAAATCATCAATGAGAGGTAGGGGAAACATGTGATTTATTATTATAGCATTGATCTTTATGTAGTCAATGTAAATCCTCATAGATCCATCTTTCTTCTTAACAAAAAGGATAGTGCCCCATGGATAAAAACTAGGGCGAATAAATCCCTTATTACTAAATTCTTCTAGTTGTTTATTTACTTCCAAAAATTCCACAGTGGCCATTCTATAAGGGGTCTTCGATATGGCCCTTAAACCAGGCATTAAATAAATGGAAAACTCAATTTCTCATTCTGGAGGATGTCTATGTAAATCTTCTAGAAACACATCAACATATTCTTGAACAATAGGTAAATATTATATTTGAACATTCTTTTCCTCACCCATAGTTATTTCATTATCTTCCTCCCCAATAATTGAATTTAGTTGAGCTATTGAGGGGGGATCTAGATAAGAATCAGGTGGTGATGATTCTTCTTTAAAGATAAGGTGTTCCTTATCATTGTCATCAAAAATTGTAATCTTCTTCTTCTTAAAATAAATTTTTGCATCATGGTCTGAAATCCAATCCATACCGATAATTATATCAAATTCAATCATGGGTATGACGATGATATCAACAGATAGAGAAAATTTATATGCCCTAATGAGGACTGATTCACAAAAATTTGTTGCAATGATACTTCCCTTAAGAGTTTTTACTAACAACACCCATGTTACATCAAATTGGAAATATCTAATTTTATTAGGAAACTGGGAAGATATGAAACAATGAGATGATCCAGAATCAAATAAAGCACTTACTAAACTTGATGAAACCATTAAATTACCTTCCACCACATCGTTCAAAGCTTTAACCTCAGCAGTAGTGATAACATAATCTTGGACTTTATCCCTTGGCCTTTTATGAGGTAAGTTCTCTTGTCACTTAGGACATTCATTTGCATAATGCCCCCTTTCTATACAATTGTAGAATTCAACATTGACATCCACTTTCTTACCCTTTCAATCATGATCTTGGTGGAATTTTTCACCACACTTGTAATAGACTCCCATACCATTCAGGAATGTACCGGGGTGTTTCTTCCTACATTTACTACAGGATGAATATTCAACTTTTCCCTTCTTCCTGTAATTTCCATTTCTATAGTGTTCAACCAATCTCTTCTTCTCTTACTTTTCTTTAAAGTCATATCACGTAGAGAATTCCTTTTCTATCATGATAGCACATGAGACAATATCTTCATATGAAGAGAATGATTTTGAGACTAATGCTCAATAGATAAATTGTTTTAACCCATCAAAGAAATGATCAACATTACTTCTTGGGTTATGTATATAATCTACAGCATGCCTCGCTAACCTTGTAATGTAGGCTTCATACTCTGCGACATTATCATCCTCCTTTTGCCTCAGACTCAGAAATTGTCTTTCCATATACTCTTGATGGTCATGAGAAATGTATTTGTCTAAGAAAATCTCGTTAAATTCCCTCCATTGCATATTTGATACTTCCTCATCTTCCTTTGGGTTTTGAATCAATGACCACCATTGATCAGCATCTCCGTGATGCGGTAAATTTCCATGACATCGTTTTCCCTTTCACTACTCCCCAAGGCATGGAATATTTTCTCTAAAGAATTTAACCACTGATAAGCTACTAATGCATTTGTACTCACTTTTAATGTTGGTGTTTGTTTTCTCATGAAGTGATCTAATATTGATCCTCCACGTTGTGGATTAGGGTGCTCCATACAGGTAAGTTTATTATTTATAACCTGAGTGAGTTTTCCCAGTATGGTGATAAGCTGATCAGAAATAGTTTCTTCACTAGCTCCACTATAATTATCTTGTGTAGGAGTGAAATCGCAACATGGAGTACATGCGTTGATACAGTTTCCATTCCCTCCACTAGGATCCATTTCTAAATAGTGGAATAAACTAGATTAGTTTATGAATCGAAATACATAATTCCAATATTATAAAACACATAACATAAGATGATCAGTTTTTGGATATAATCCATAATCATAAAAATGTTTTCTTTAAGTAAGTATATACACATAAACCATCCATAATGATTTGTAAAGAAAATGAGAATTATCTTAAGTATATCCCTTGAGAGTGTTGTAACCAAGAGTGCATCAAGTCCCATTGTCATGCACCAATTCCCGTTCGAGTCTAGCACAAAGAGGTGTTTTCGGGGTTTACCCCTAGGTACATATGTGCCTGAGTCACCTCTACCTGATCGTATCCAGATAGGGATGTATTTCTTGGAAAACTCACAAAATCTCTACAATATCAAAATTCTAGGAATTTCTTCGATACTAGTCCTCAAAGTCTATCTTATGGTAATGTTCTCTAATCAGAGTTTATCTAAATCTAGATTCCATGGTTTGTACTAAACTTCCTATGATACCAACTATAACACCCTAACTCCAGTTACCCAGAGTCGGTGCATTACTACATAACACTGGCATTATCAAAAAATATCAAGTCTCGAAAAACCGATTAGTTTAATAACCTTGGAAATATTAGATACACTAATAAGTTTTATATTACATTATAAAATTAAAAACTAAAAAAACATTTTTTCCATAGACCACACTCATATCCCCTCAGACTATCACTACAGGTCAGTCATAAAATACTTCTTCACATCCTAGGAAAAATAAAACATAAAAAGGGGTGAGCTCAGATGCTCAGTAAGGATAACAATATAGCGAAAACATTCATAAATAAGCATAAACATTTAAGGAAATGTATAAGACTAAAACAAATGCCTTTTAAACTTTAACATCAGCAGAATATGTCAAAGATAAATTCAAATAATGTCATTTACATATTCACATGGATATTCTACTAGTCGAATAATCACATGCAACATTAATAGCCACTTTCATTATGATGGAATGCATAATGCCGGACATCAAAACCACTTAGTCAAGGTCTTGTGCCAAGAGTAAAAATAAGATTTTGTCAAGGCCTTATACCAAGACACTATTTTGTCTTATTAGACCTACCAATGCATCGAGGAGCTATAGCGGGCTCCATCCGTCACATACTAAGTCCAATGTATTCCTCATATGAAAAGGTTTAAACATAACAATAACATTCGTATTAAAACTAGCATACGAAATGAAAATACTTTATCCATAAACCATGAATGATGTAAAAATAACACATCCACAGTCAAACATATCACAAAACCATCAATACAATATGTATTTTTTGTATCATAATAAATCAACTTCAAATAAGCTTCGAATCCATCAAAAGACGTTGAAATAGATGAAATCAAAACCATTTTTAGAGAAATATATCTTTTTATTTTGAAAAAATTTAAAATTAATATAATTATAAAAGAGAACATTTATTTTTTAAATATTCTTATAATCTTGTAAGGGAAGCTTTGATGATGTTATAACGGCAGAAAATAGCCGCACCCGCCGTATAAGTTAAAAAAACATTCTTACCCTAATTATGTCAAAAAGGTCATAAAGTACATTGTTTGTAAAATGATGGAAAGATTCCTTTAAGAACATATAAGGTAAAATAATGGTATATATGACTTTAATACAATGTATATTAAATAGTAAAAATGTTTTTAAATACATTTTTAAGAAACATGGATGTGTATTATAAATATATCCCAGTAGATAATTACGTATAAACAACCTCGCATAATGAAGAGATTATGAAATTAACCCTTACCTTGTTATTTTCCTTGGTAAAGGGTATATTAACCTCCTATATAATGGATAAATCAATGATATTAAGTTATAAAAGCATCATATACATTAATATGATTTCATATATGATCTTCTAATTTTGCTTTGTTAATGGTATTTCAGTAGTATCATCGTTTTGGGTGTTAAATGATTCGTTTTCCTTTATATGCTTTGTTACATAAGTAATGTTTATTGTGGATATTCTGTATCTTATTCATATTCATAATTATTTTAAGTCTTTAAACATTATTTTTAATCATCAAATAAAATTTAGTCTTGAATGGATACGAAGGGGAATGAATCTCATCGTGTTCGTCGAGACGGTAATCCGTACGTACGCACGAGCGACAATATCATTCTTTTGATATTAAAATAATATATAATTGGATGGTATATCATATCTACAAAATCAGTATCATTTTATATTTATTATTTAAATCAATTATACATCATTATTATATCCATAAAAATAATAATGTATTGAATAACAACTACACCACGATGTGGAGACGGTAAGCCGTACTTATGCACATATGGTGACATTTCATTTAAAGGATGAATAAAATAATTAATAGGGTTGTACCATATTTATAATAACATCACAGTATATAAAAGATACTGGATTTATTATTTTAGAATAGAAACAACAAATAAATAGGAAGTGGAAGAAGAAAGGAACTTGAAAGAGGTGATGAAATATTTAACTATTCTTCTGTTTTTTTTCTTTTGATTTGATCAAAATGGATCCTTAAGATGGCTTTCTGACTAAAGTAAGGCCTCTAGGATGAAGGGAGTATAGTTTAGAGGATATTTGGTCAGGATTTATCCGAGCCTAATGGATTTGAAGGTGTGAATCTGAGAGAAGGGGAAGTTCTCTTTTATAAGAGGGGTGAGGGGCACCTTAGGAAAAGATTGAAATATTATTTTATAATAAAATCATTTTCGGTTTATAATGGATCAAAAAAGATTTATTTCCAGGATAAGGTGTAACACCCGAGAATTTTATGAGAAATATTTTGTTTTCATGTTATATAAATCATCAAAGGAATCTTTCACTACACACAACACTTGCTTGGCTTGCTTTACACGCAATCACGACCTTCCTCAATAGCTTGCGTCGTACGCAATACCGAGTTTCACTAAAAAACAATATGCTATTAAAACTAGCCTTTATGGATAGTATTAACTGAATTTTGAATTTATAACATTTTAATTTAACTTATACATTTTCTAGAATGAGGTATAAAACCAAAATCATATTTTTTTATAAAAGAAGTATTTTTCAAAAAAATGCAATTTTGCCGCCTTTTGATGGGGCACCCACATTAAATCTAGTTTTTGACATATTTATAAGTTAAATTTGACAAAATAAAATTCTTCTTTTGAATCAGGGTATTAAAATTTACTTTGGATAAATTTTTGATATTTTTCTAATAACTTTCATATTTTGATGAATAGTAAAAATACGCTAATTTTTAATTAAAAACAACTTTTTTCATTGAGATAATTTATATGGATAAATTATAATATTTCATGGTTTTAAAATATAAAGAGAATATATTTTTACCATTTAATATAATTTATGTCATTAGCATTAATTTCACATTGAATTCGTAGGTAAAAACATTTCAATCTTTGGAAATGTTTTAACTTCTAAAACCCGTTTTCTTAACAACGAGATTTATTTTAAATTAATTACTGCAACTTATATGTTTTGAATTTTGAAAAATGGATTCCATATTCAGAATAAGTGGGTCCAAATTATTTTAATAGGCTACTTTTTATTTTTGGGCATTATAAATAGTAACTACGGTAAATTTTATTTACCATAGTTAAAGGTAAATCGGGTAATTAAGGGTAAATATAAGATAATAAAATTACCCTAACACCTGTCAAAATCTAATTGGATGAATAAAAGTAGACCCATATCACCTAAGTGTTGGATTAGATTCATTTAATGGACTTTGGTCCATGAAAATAATTTAATTATTATTAAAACCAAAGAATGTGACAACATGTCACTTTCTTAAATGTTATAAGTATAATAATTTTACTTTAGTGATAAACATCATGAAACTTCTAACATGAATAGTCTCCAGAAATCTAATACAATTATCTACATAATAGGAATTTATTTATAATTTTTAGGGATTAAATAATTATCATTAATTATGACACAATAGTGATGTTGAAATTATTTTATTAATTAAAATATCAAAAAATGGTTTTAAAAGTAATAAAATAAATATTATAGGAACTATTAAATGTGTTCCACTAATTTTCTAGATACATATGACATTTTATGGATCTATTTAAGCTTTTAGTTCGAACATATCTTCTGTATATATTTTATTTAAATTCAAATAAATTAATAGTGTCAAAATTGACACTATTGTTATTTTATAAAAATAACATATTATAAAATTGTTTAAAAATAACAAAAATATTTAAAAATTATAAATTAAAATTTATATGTTCTACAATTTGATAAACTGTCAAATTATGGAAAATTCACAACACATATGTAATTATTTATAATAATTTAAAATTTAGAAAATTATTACCACAAATAAAATTAAACTGATAAATAAGGATAAATCAAGTTGATAACGTTTAAAAAAAATTCCTAACATGTCTAAATTTTATTTTTTAATGCTATTACAACCCTATATCATCTAATATTTGGATATGAGACATTTTGGAAGTTTTTAAGTGGGGTTGGGATTTAATATAAACTAATATTTCTTATATTTCCAAAGGTGCCCCTCTCCTCCCTTATAAAAGGGCAACTCCTCCCTCTTCTCCTCACACCAATTTGAGCCTACAAGCTCGGCCAATCCCTGTCCATTTAACTTCCCCACTTTCCTAGAAACATCCTATAGGTTATGGTATTCTTCAAAGACCAATTGTAGTGCCCTAAGAGGAGGTCTCAAAGAGGCGCTTCAAAGAAGAGGTAATGCTCGTTACCGATTATTTCATCTTTATTTCTTCTTCCACTTCTTATTATTTAGTTGTTTCATTATAAAGTAATAACATCATTATCACTCATATACTGATATGTTATTATAAGTATGAAACAACCCTATTTCACCATCTATACATCCTACAGAAAACGAAATCACCGCGCATGCGTACGTACGGAATACCGTCTCCACGTCGTGGTGTAATCTATTTTTCCCCACCACCTTACTTGGATGGGTATAATGGTGTAAATAATAACTATATATGATTATTGTAAAGTGATATTGATTCTGAAATAGTATAAATACACTCCAATACAATTCCACGATCATGAGAACAATATCATCGCTCGTGCGTACGTACGGAATACCGTCTCCACGATGTCATGCGACTCGTTCTACGTGATATTCATTGAATAATGATTATATAAATGAATTGAATGAATGAATATGATATATATTACCCTAATAACATTCTGGAAATGAGGTATCAATAATATAAAGAGAAGAATAAGAATTCATTCGACAAAACACACATAAGAACAAAAAGTAATAAACACCCGAATAACAAGTAGTAATGAAATATTACTAATAAGAAGCTAATAATATGACCATATATGATATCATAAAAATAATTATGATTCTGGAATAAGTCAATATAATTATTTAAATCATTATACAGGAGGTTCGGACACTTACGAAGCAAATCAGACCTAAGGTAAGGGAAATATCACAATCTCATTTTTATCCGAGATTGTTTATACTTTGGAATTTACTGGGGTGTATTTTATCATCCACATCCATGTTTCCTCAATATATAATATTTATATCCTTCTAAAATAGTTTATATCCAATTTTAACCCTCGGTGAGTGTTTAGTAAAAGATATGAAAGGATTCTTTTGTCGTTTTTCATACGAGGTACTTTTTGACTTTTCTGACAAAAGTACGAGAAGAATGTTTTCTTTTAACTTATACGGCATGAATGGATTTTTAAAACATTATTTCCAAGAATATTCCCTTACAAGTTTTAAAGTTTATTTTTAATCAACTTCTTTTAGTTTATAATTGTATGACATGTTAAGAAAGGAAAAGTGTTTTTGAAGTAGAAAGGATATTTTCCTCAAGAATGGAGTTCAAGTGTTTTATCAAAAATATTTTCCATCTAAGATAATAAAGGGTTCTGTTTCTATCCCTATTATTACATTGATTTTATTATGTTGTGATGGAATTATTTTTATTAATTCCTTTATCTTATATGAATTGTTTTATGATGTCATGATGTTTAAGATTTCCATTTTTATTACATGGGTTATGCTATGATGTATGGTTTATGATTTTGTGGCACACATAAGAATGGTATAATTATGAGATGGGTGGGACATATATCTCTCTCCAATGCATTGGGTAAAGATTTTATATCTCATGAGATAGACATGGCTGGAATGGCATGTTATAGTGGTTCAGTGAAATAGGACTGAAATGAAGAGTGAACTCATTTCATAAATGGACTTTTTCCACTAAGATAGTCTTGGCAATTAGTCTTGACTAATAAAAAATGATTATCAATGATTATGTGTGTATGACACAAAGTTTCATGTTTTAAGTTATTATTATTGGGATTACATTTCACTTCCATGATTTATCCCATGTTATGAAATCATGATCTCTTTTGCAGGGTAAGATTTCCAAAATGTTATGTTTTTATTTTGATGTGATTGATATTTATTTTATTTACCCTTACTGAGCATTTGAGCTCACCCTTTTGTATGTTTTCTTTCCCCAGGTCAGGAAGAAGGTTATTAAGTAAGATATTCCAAAAGGGACTATAGATATGATGAAATAAATGGGAGACAGTGTAGACACTTTATGAACCAGTTGTTTATGTTTCCCAGCTTCTAAAGACACTATACCTATACGGTCCTTTCATGGTTTTGTTATATGTTGTAATAAGTGTGCTTCAATTTTGAAGTTAAAAAAATTTATGTAAAGTATGGGTCATTATAGTTGGTATCAGAGTAAAGGTATAGTCAACCTTTGAAAACTAGGATGTGAAAGCCTTAGTAAGAACCCTATGGATAAGTCTAAGCATAGAACACAATATTAGTGTTTTAAAAATGGCCATGAATAACCTAGGATAAGACCTTAAGTGTGAAATTTTATTCTTGATTATGTGGTTTTCCTATTATAATTAGTGTTTCTCACACTATTCTTCTTGGTTTAATCAATGACTGGAACCCGATGGAACCGTGTTAATGCGAAATGCGATGGGCAATGAAATGATTATCCCCCTGAGCAACCAAATGTTATGGGAGCTGGAATGCAAAATCTTGTAGCCATGCTCACACAACTTTCTCAAGATATGAATCATGCAGGACTTCTAAACGATCAAAAGAAGGAGAAACATTATGTTGAATCCTTCATGAGGCAGCGTCCACCTTCATTCAGCGAGTCTACTGATACATTAGTTTCTAAACAATGTATTAGTACTACTGAAAAGATATTTTCAGTTCTTCAATGTTCTGAACATGATAAAGTCATCTTAGCAGTGTATCGTTTGGAAGGTGATACTGATCAATGGTGGAATCTTATAAAGAATACAAGGCAGAGAGATGAAATTGAGTCCATGGAATGGGACGAGTTCAAGAACTTATTTTTCAAAAATCACTTCCCTCATATTCTCCGAACAAAGATGGATAAAGAGTTTCTTGAACTAAAGAAAAAGGATGATGAATCTGTTGGTACCTATGAAGAAAATTTTACAAGACTTGCAAGGTACGCATCTGGTATTATTATCTAACCTGAGAGTAAGATCGATTGATTCTTTAGTGGATTAAAACCAAGTCTTCGAAGGGCCTTAGCCATAAGGGACTTCAATAGCTCTGAGGAAATTGTTCGATGTTCTCTCAAAGTTGAGATGGATATTGGTGTAACCCATCAGTCATATGGGTTTGATAAGAAGAGGAAAATGGAATTCAAAGGAAAATCTAAAGAGCACACTGAAAAGAAGATGAGCTTTCACTTATGGTCAATGTGTGGAAAGAAACATAGAGGGAGTTGTCTTAAAGGGAAAAGTAAATGTTTCAAATGTGGAAAGGAAGGTCATCGGGCATTTGAATGCTGCAATGATGGGAAGAATATGTCTAATGATGCAAACAAAGGAAGGGACACACAGAATGAACCTACTACACTTCAATGTTTCAAGTTCAAGGAGATGGGGCATTATGCCAATAAATGCCCTAATCCAAGGGTTGTTGATGATGATCGACATCAACAAAATCTTAAGGCTAAAGACAAAGGAAAGTCAAATGCAATTTCTATCAGCGATGTGGAGTACGATAACAATGTGGTGAAAGGTACACTTACCATCCACTCTAAAGTAGAAAATGTTTTATTTGATTCTGGATCCACCCACTCTTTTATTTCTGAATATTTTTCTAAGGTTATCATCGTATTACCTCAGTAATTTGATGTTGAGTTAGCTGTGACAACACCTAATGGCACAACGGTCGATTCAAAAGTTTATAATTCTTCCCCAATTGAAGTTTGTGGGAAAGTGCTTCCTGAAAATCTTTTGATCCTTCCTATAGTGTAATTTGATGTGATTCTTGGCATGGATTGGATTTATCTATATAGAGCTCATATCAATTGCCAAATAAGGGAAGTCACATTTCATATTCCAGATCAATCTATGATCTTCTATTGATGAAAGGATGAACATAACCTTCCAGTGGAAATTTCTTCCATCTTATGGGTCTTGATTCCACTGAATGAAGGTTATTTATCTCAAATGGTTGGTGAGAAACTTGCGATTAATAATATTCCCATTGTACGGGAGTTTGATGATGTCTTTCCGGAGGAATTTCTGGGTCATCCACCAAATCGTGTTGTTGAGTTTTCAATAGAACTCGTATCGGGTGCTTTTCCTATTTCAAAGAAACCTTATAGAATGGCCCCAATTGAGTTGTAGGAATTGAAGAAGCAACTCCAAGAGAATCTTGATAAGGGATTAATATACTCTAGTGAATCACCTTGGGGAGCACCTGTTCTATTTGTTAAGAATAAAGATGGATCAATGAGACTCTGCATTGATTATCGAGAACTTAACAAGATCACTATCAAGAACAAATATCCTCTCCCACGCATTAATGACTTATTTGACCAATTATGCGGAGCTCAATACTTTTCCAAGATTGATCTTCGTTCATGGTATCATCAATTAAGGGTCAAAAGGGAGGATATACCAAAGACAGCTTTCTGTACAAGGTATTGACACTGAATTTATAGTGATGCCATTTGGTCTTACTAATTCCCCTGCTATCTTCATGGATCTAATGAATAGAGTCTTTAGAGACTATCTTGATCAATTTTTGGTAGTCTTTATAGATGATATTCTTGTCTATTCAAAGATCAAGGAAGATCATGAAGATCACTTGAGAATTATATTAGAGACCCTGAGAAAGGAGAAGCTTTATGCAAAATTTACCAAGTGTGAATTCTGGCTTCAAAAAGGTGCATTTTTGGGTCACATAATCTCAAAAGAGGGGATATCTGTGGATCCAACAAAAACAGAGGTTATCAAAAGATGGTCGAGACCAATAACAGTAACTGAGATCCGAAGTTTTCTTGGTTTGGCTGGATATTATCGACGTTTTGTGAAAGATTTTTCATGATTATCTATTCCACTCACCAGGTTGACTCGGAAAGGAGTTAAGTTTGTTTGGATGGAGGAATGTGAAGAGAATTTCAAGGAGTTGAAAAGAAGGTTATTGAGTGCACCTATGCTCACACTTCCTTGTAGTGGAGAAAGGTTTGTGATCTACAGTGATGCATCAAAGAAGGGATTGGGGTGTGTTCTTATGCAAAATGATATGGTGATAGCTTATGCCTCACGACAGTTGAAAATACATGAGCAAAATTACCCAACTCATGATTTGGAGTTAGCTGTGGTAATCTTTGCATTAAAGATTTGGAGGCATTATCTTTATGGAGAAAGGTGTGACATTTATACTAATCATAAAAGTTTAAAGAATATTTTCACACAAAAGGGGCTGAATATGTTACAAAGAATATGGTTGGAGCTGATTAAGGATTACGACTGCTCTATTCCTTACCACCCTGGGAAAGAAAACAAGGTGGCAGATGCATTAAGTTGACAAGACCATGCTAGCTTATCCATGATGAGGATCACAAAAGATCATATATTTATGGATTTACAAAGGATGGATTTTGGAATTATAATGGAAGGGGAAGAATCGTATCTTTCTCAAATGAATGTTCAACCATCAATACATGTGAAGATTAAAGAGGCACAGAAAGAAGATGTAGATTTACAAAATAAGGTGAGAAATGTTCCTGTATTAAACCTTGATTGTGATGGGATAATAAAGTTCAGGAATCGGGTTTGTGTTCCTCCCATCCCAGAATTAAAGAAGGAGCTGCTGGATGAGGCTCCTAGTTCTTCATTCTCTATTCATCCTGGAAGCACGAAGATGTATAGGGACCTGAAAGAGTACTTCTGGTGGGATGGCATGAAAAGATATGTTGCTGAATATGTCTCTCGATGCTTGTTTTGTCAGCAAGTTAAAGCTGAGATACAGAAGTCTAAGGGGATGTTACAACCATTACCCATACCCGAATGGAAATGGGAAAACATCACTATGGACTTTGTCACAGGACTTCCTAAAACATCCAAAGGCAATAATGCTATCTGGGTCATATTTGATCGTCTTACAAAGTCTGCACACTTCATTTCTATTAGAGAGGATTCTCTCTGGATCATCTTGCCAGGATATATGTAAAGGAAGTGGTAAGATTGAATGGAGTACCACTTTCTATTATATCTGATCGGGATCCGAGATTTACCTCGAAGTTCTGGTGAAGTCTTCAGCATACTCTGGATACAGAGTTGAGTTTCATCACTTCTTATCATCCTCAGACAGACGGTCAGTCTAAAAGAACAATTCAAACTCTAGAAGATATGTTGACAGCTTGCTCTATGGATTTCAATGGTGGTTGGGATCAACACCTACCTTTGGTGGAATTTTCTTATAATAATAATTTTCACTCCAGTATTCAGATGGCTCCTTATGAAGCTCTCTATGGAAAGAAATGTAGGACTCCAACTTACTGGGATGAAGTTGGGAAAAGAAAGCTATTAGGACCTGATCTTGTTGATGAGATGGCAGAGAAGGTCCAATCTATTCAACAATACATAAGAGCAGCTCAGAGTCGACAAAAAATTTATACTGACAACCGAAGAAAAGACTTAGAGTTTGAAGTGGGTGATAAAGTGTTCTTACGAATATCTCCCTAGAAGAGGGTCATGCGATTTGGAAAGAAGGGAAAGTTGAGCCCTAGATATATCGGTCCTTTTGGAATTCTGGATCGTGTTGGGAAGGTTGCTTACCGATTGGCACTTCCACCGAATCTCTCTCATGTTCACGATGTGTTCCATGTATCTCTCCTGAGAAAGTAAATACATGATCCTTCACATGTAATCAGCTCAGAAGTTGTACTGCTAGAGCAAGATCTTTCTTATGAAGAATAACCGATAGAGATTCTGAATCATAGCGAAAAAGTCCTACGAAACAAGACCACTCACTTGGTGAAAGTTTTATGGAGGAACCACCAATTAGAAGAATCTACATGGGAACTTGAGGATATGATGAGGGAGAGGTATCCTCATCTGTTTGTTACAAAGTGATGAATTTCGAGGGCGAAATTCATTTTAAGGGGGGCAGAATGTAACACCCGAGACTTTTATGAGAAATAATTCTTTTTATGTTATATAAATCATCAAAAGAATCTTTCACTACACACAACACTTGCTTTTCTTGCTTTACACACAATCATGACCTTCCTCGATAGCTTGCATCGTACGCAATACCGAGTTTCACTAAAAAACAATATGCGATTATAACTAGCCATTATGAATATTATTAACTGAATTTTGAATTTTATAACATTTTAATTCAACTTATACATTTTCTAGAATGAGGTATAAAAGCAAAATCAGTTTTTTTGGATAAAAGAAGTATTTTTCAAAAAAATGCAGTTTTGCCGCCTTTTGATGACGCACCCACATTAAATCTAGTTTTTGACATGTTTATAAGTTAAATTTGACAAAATAAAATTCTTCTTTTGAATCAGGGTATAAAAATTTACTTTGGATAAATTTTTGATATTTTTCTGATAACTTTCATATTTTGATGAATAGTAAAAATACGCTAATTTTTAATTAAAAACATCTTTTTTCATTGAGATAATTTATATGGATAAATTATAATATTGAATGGTTTTAAAGTATAAATAGAATATATTTTTACCATTTAATATAATTTATGTCATTAGCATTAATTTCACATTGAATTCATAGGTAAAAACATTTCAATCTTTTTCAATGTTTTAACTTCTAAAACCCATTTTCTTAACAACGAGATTTATTTTAAATTAATTATTGCAACTTATATATTATGAATTTTGAAAAATGGATTCCATATTCAGAATCATTGGGTCCAAATTATGTTAATAGGCTACTTTTTATTTTTGGGCATTATGAATAGTAACTACGGTAAATTTTATTTACCCTAGTTAAAGGTAAATCGGGTAATTAAGGGTAAATATAAGATTATAAAATTACCCTAACACCTTCCAAAATCCTATTGGATGACTAAAAGTAGACCCATATCACCTAAGGGTCATATTAGATTCATTTAATGGACTTTTTCCATGAAGATAATTTAATTATTATTAAAACCAAAGAATGTGACAACATGTCACTTTCTTAAATCTTATAAGTATAATAATTTTAATTTACTGATAAACTTCATGAAACTTTGAAAATAAATGGTCTCCAGAAAGCTAATACGATTATATACATCATAGGAATTTATTTATTATTTTTAGGGATTAAATAATTATCATTAATTATGACACAATAGTGATGTTGAAATTATTTTATTAATGAAAATATCAAATAAATGGTTTTAAAAATAATAAAATAAATATTATATGAACTATTTAATGTGCTCCACTAATTTTCTAGATACATATGACATTTTATGGATCTATTAAAGCTTTTATTTCGAACATATATTCTGTATATATTTTATTTAAATTCAAATAAATGAACAGTGGCAAAATTGATACTATTGTTATTTTATAGAAATAACATATTATAAAATTGTATAAAAATAACAAAAATATTTAAAAATTAAAAATTAAAATTTATATGGTATAAAATGTCATAAAATGTCAAATTATGGAAAATTCACAACACATATGTAATTATTTATAATAATTTAAAATTTAGAATATTATTACAACAAAAAAAAATGATAAATAAGGATAAATCAAGTTGATAATGTTTAAAATAAATTTATAACATGTCTAAATTTTATTGGTTGATGCGATTACAACCCTATCTCATCTAATATTTAGATATGAGTCATTTTTGAAGTTTTTACACGGGGTTGGGATTTAATATAAACTAATATTTCTTATATTTCCAAAGGTGCCCCTCTCCTCCCTTATAAAAAGGCACCTCCTCCCTCTTCTACTCACACCAATTTGAGCCTTCAAGATCGTCTAATCCCTGCCCATTTCACTTTCCCACTTCCATAGAAACATCCTAGAGGTCCTGTTCTTCATCAAAGACCAATTTTAGTGCCCTAAGAGGAGGTCTCAAAAAGGCACTTCAAAGAAGAGGTAATGCCCGTTACCGATTCTTTCATCTTTATTTCTTCTTAAACTTTTTCTTCTTTATTTTTTTCATTATAAAGTAATAACATAAGTATCAATAATATACTGATATGTTATTATAAGTATGAAACAACCCTATTTCACCATCATCCATCCTACGGAAAACGAAATCACCGCGCGTGTGTATGTACAGAATACCGTCTCCACGCCGTGGTTTAATCTATTTTCCCCCACCACCTTACATGGATGGGTATAATGGTGTAAATAATTACTATATATGATTATTGTAAAGTTATATTTATTCTTAAATAGTATACATACACTCCAATACAATTCCACGATCATGGGAATGATATCATCGCTCGTGCGTACGTACGGAATACCGTCTCCACGATGTGATGCGACTCGTTCTGCGTGATCTTCATTGCATAATGATTATATAAATGAATTGAATGAATAAATATGATATATATTACACTAATAACATTCTGGAAATGAGGTATCTATAACCTAAAAATAAGAATAAGAATTCATTCGACAAAACACGCATAAGAACAAAAAGTAATAAACACCCGAATAACAAGTAGTAATGAAATATTACTAATAAGAAGCTAAGAATATGACCATATATGATATCATAAAAATAATTATGATTCTGGAATAATTCAATAACATTATTTAAATCATTATACAGGAGGTTGAGACACTTACGAAGCAAATCAGACATAAGGTAAGGGAAATATCACAATCTCATTTTTATCCGAGATTGTTTATACTTTGGAATTTACTGGGGTGTATTTTATCATCAACATCCATGTTTCCTCAATATATAATATTTATATCCTTATAAAATAGTTTATATCCAATTTTACCCTTCAGTGAGTTTTTAGTAAAAGATATGAAATGAATCTTTTGTCGTTTTTCGTACGAGGTACTTTTTGACTTTTCTGAAAAAAGTACGAGAAGAATGTTTTCTTTTAACTTATACAACATGAATGGATTTTTAAAAAATTATTTCCAAGAAGCTACCCTTACAAGTTTTCAATTTTATTTTTAATCAACTTCTTTTAGTTTAGAATTTTATGACATGTTAAGAAAGGAAAAGTGTTTTTGAAGTAGAAAGGATATTTTCCTCAAGAATGGAGTTCAAGTGTTTTATCAAAATTATTTTCCATATAAGATAATAAAGGGTTCTGTTTCTATCCCTATTATTAAATTGATTTGATTATGTTGTGATGGAATTATTTTTATGAATTCCTTTATCTTATATGAATTGTTTTATGATGTCATGATGTTTAAGATTCCCATTTTTATTACATGGGTTATGTTATGATGTATGGTTTATGATTCTGTGGCACATATAAGAATGGTATCATTATGAGATGGGTGGGACATATATCTCCCTCCAATGCATTGGGTAAAGATTTTATATCTCATTAGATAGACATGGCTGGAACGGCAGGTTATACCGGTTCAGTGAAACAGGACTGAAACGAGGAATGAACTCAGTTATGATTATTTATAAATAAAAACCATAGAAGTGGCAAAAATTAATTTAAAATTAATTCTTGTTGTCCAAACAAAAAAAGCATTTTTAAGAAATAATAACTATCAAAATATTGACACATGCTTATGCACAATTTAAATGTGAAATTACGTCCAAAGACCAAAATTGGATTAAATGGTAATAATATAATCTAATAATACTTAAAAACCACTCGATATTATAATTTATAACTATAAATTAATTTGATTAAAAAAGAATTTTTTTAATTAAAATTTAGTATTTTTCACCATTCATCAAAAACTGAATATTTTCAAAAAAAAAATACCAAAAATTCACCCAAAGATAATTTAAATCTTCTGAACCCTAAAAATGTAGTCCATTTTGAATGATAAAATTGATAAAATTTCAAAAAGTTGGTATTACTATTCATAACGACTAGTTTGATTGGTCGTGATGTGTTAGAATCTCAAAGTTGCGTACAACACAAGATATTGCATTATTCAAAGGAAAACGTATTGTAGAAGGTTGGGGTGTTACAATGGCCCACCATCATAGGATCTGGCTCACTGGTGCAGGTCTGGCCTGTTGGGGCAGGGTCCGGCTAGCCTCTTTTCTGGTCTGCCCAAAGGCGACCGACCGTATTTGGTTCATCTAAGAAGCGGCTGAGAGGTGCGTCCAGTACCTCCTGCCCCGCAGTTCATCCACAGGGTCATTCCCCAACTACAGTCGGTTGACCGCAGCTCCACTCCGTGCGACGCCTCATGGCGCTGTGTCATCTTGCCGCTAGCTGCCACCTTGGAGGATGGTGACCCCTCCTACTGCATTGCGGCCAAAGTCTGCGGCCTCCTCCATGTGGGATAGCTACCTACACATATTTCTGGGTCGCCGTGGCACACAGTCATGATGCATTATCCTTTGGTGCCACCGGCGCACCGACAATGTCTTCAGTGAACCACCAGATGCTCTCTAGTGGTATGTTCTCCTTGTCGCCAGTGCCTACAGCCTCCAGGGGATTTCACCTTCCCTGAAATGGCCTCAATTCCACTTTATCTTCCACCTAATAATTTGGTCATGAAGAACACCCAAGTGAAGGGGCTCAGGCCTTGTTCTTGTTAGCCCACACCATCCACGTTAGAAGTTTAAATACATGGGGAGGCTCGGGGATTGATGTCTACCAAAAAAAGAAGAATCCTGAATAGAAATACCATAATGCAATATCCTCCCACAAGAACACACAATACGTGGATCAACCTATTAATGTGTTGATATATTTTCTTCATTTAGAAATAGAATAGGGAATCTTTATATAATTAAAAACCCCTACCTTGATTTGACATCTATTTCCATAGAATTATGTCCTTGAGGTTTCAAGAGGTTGACGTCATTTTTCACTTATTAGATTTGTTCTTTAGGGTATGTTAAAGCCAATGAAGTTTTGTCGTCATTATTCATTTGTCATTATAGATGAATCTCACCAGAGGTTTGTTATATAATTTTCCATGATTTAATTCTTAACCCTCAAATGCATTTATTTAAAAAAAAGAAACACGATGCAATATCTCTATTACATTGTGACATTGCTTCATTATGTTGTTTCATTTATGAAATAGAGTAGAAGTTATGCTTTCACAATGATCCATTAAGGATCGTCATTTAATGTGCCTCTTAATTGCTACATCATAGCACCACTGTCAATCGATCAATGGTGAGAAAATAAACTAAAATAACTTTTTAAGCTATTTTATTATTTTCCAAAAAGCCCCAAAATAAAATTTTCCATCCGACCCTTTACGGTCGAAGTTACGTTTTTTCTAGGTGAATACTGGCATTCCAAGTTCAATGGTGCCCTTCTGATTTTCGATCCAAGTATTGGTTCTAAAGTTATAGAAACATGATCTCATGTTTATTGAACATACCTTAAAAAAGTTAAAAAAATTAACATTCACCATCAACCCATTCCGGTCGAGGATATGTTCTAGATAAGGGGAATATGTCCTCACAAGCTCAAAGGTACTCTTGTATTTTCAATCCGTGTTACCATTTAGGATTTATAAGGATTTGACAATAAAATAAGTGTTACTTAATTATTTTATTTACGACCAAAAAATATCTTCCACAATTGGCCTGTGCAGGCCAATTTTAGGATTTTCCTCAAGAAATTATACTCTCAAGATCTCAATAGTGGTCTCTTATTTTTTATTTGACCCACCGTTCGTGAGTTATAAGCATTTTAAAAATAAAATAATTTTATTTAATAATTTTATTTAATATTATTACATTTTTGGGTTTTCTCATTAAAGGGATGTGCCAACTAAACATAATTTTCTCCTAGGGTAAACCCACCACACCGAACATAACGGTGCCCTAGGATTTATAATCTAGGCACCTATTTAAGAGTTGTTCCACTTTTTCCAGAAAACAACCCATGTGCTCTATTTAAAGCTTAACATTTATTGCTAGATTATTTCGGGCACTATGGGCCTCAGAATCACATGACGTCTTAGTTCCTAGTATTGAAATAATTCCATATGATTTTAAAAATATATATATACGTAAATTCTAGGACATTACATTCTTCATACCTTAGGGATTTTCATCCCTAAAAACCAAAAAAAAGGAAAATAAAACAAGTGGGGGTACTGAGAATGAATTTGAGCCTCCCACTCCCATGTGCTCTCCTAGAGATTTTTGAGATGCCACTGAACACACACCATAGGAATAAACCATCCAAAAAGAACCCAATCCTTTTTATCTTCCATCTCTACTAGGAACTCCGCAAATGTCGCCCCATCATCAATGTCCATCTCTCCCGAGTCGATGATGTGTGATTGATCATGCACATACCTCCTCAACTGCGACATGTGAAAAAAATCATGCACTCGGTTTACGTATGGGGGAAGATCGAGGAGGTATGCCACCTCTCCAACTCTTCTTAGGATCTGAAAAGTTTCGATGAATCTTGGAGATAGTTTGCCGCATAGGCCAAATATTCGCAATCTTTACCGGGGTGAGACTCAAAGGAAAACATGGTCTCCATACTCAAACTCCAAGGGTCTCCATCTCCTGTCAGTATTATACTTATGTATGTTATGTGTTGTCCTCATCTTCTCCTAGATGATCTGCACCTTCTCAATGGTATCTCATACCAACTCTGGACCCATGAGGGTAGACTCCCTTGGGTCTTTCCAGTGTAGAGGTAATCTTTAAGGCTAGTCATACATGGCCTCAAACTGTGTCATTCCAATGGTGGAGTGATAGATATTGTTGTTTGAAAACTCCATGAGTGGTATGTGGTCATCCCAACAACAACCAAACACAAGGACACAAGCACGAATCATGTCCACCATGGTATGTATGGTCCGCTCCATCTGACCGTCTATTTGGGGGTGAAAATATGTGCTCAAGTGCATTTGAGTCCCAAACACCTTTGCTAACCCCTTCCACAACTGGGATGTACATTGTACATCATAGTATGAGAAGATCTTTGAAGTCACCCCATGAATCCACAATATCTCCTGGATTTAGAGGCATCCCAAGACATCGAACAAAACCTTCTACGAGATGGGTAGAAGGTGATCCATCTTGGTGAGTTGATCAACGATCTCCCAGATAGAGTCATGACACCTATACGTGCATGGTAATCTGATCATGAAGTTCATCATGATATTATTCCACTTCCACTCTAGTACCTCAAGTTTTCATGGAAACTGTGATATAACCTGATGGTTAAATTTCACTTTCTAATATGTGAGGAATCATGAAAATAACTCTCCCACTGCTTTCTTTATCTCTGGCTACCATTACTGATGTCAGAGGTCTTGGTATATCTTTTCCACCCCACGATGTACAGCCAAATGGGATGTATGTAACTCCATAAACACCTCCTATCATAACATCACTGGTACTATGATGCATTCTCTAAAAAGTATGTCATGCTCCTCACCTGTCTAAAATCATTCAGGAGCACATCCTGAAGATATTTGATGACGTTTTTCCTCACTGTAAACATTCACAATTTGTTCCTCCCTAACTCAATGAAGGAGTTGGGGAGTTAGAGTCATAAACTGGAGGTAAGATTCTCCATCATCATCCATGAAGGATATCTGCATCGGGGTTAGCTGCTTTGTTGCATTACTCAACAGCTACAAACCAGACATCCTGTGAAGCACATCATCCACCATTTTCCCCTTCCCAGGAGTATAGACTATCTCAAAGTCATAGTCCTAGATTAACTAAAACCATCACCATTGTCTCAACTGTTGAAAATCCTATAGGAACCTTTCCATCAACACCAAAGGCTACCCCCTTTAACTGATTGATGTGCCCATCCACCCTTTGGTAGTGGGTACTCATTCTCTATGGAAACTTGGTTAATGTGTCGATATTCCACACATAACCTTGAACACTGGGTCTTACTGAGCCCTTACTCTACAAGTCCCCCACCTATGCCCCCTACTCGTGACGCTCTACAAAATCCGGTTGATATCCTGATGTTGATATCACTACTATCTCAGGGTGTAAATTGATTTAGAAGTCCCTCTCCCAGTGCGGAGGCAAATTCTGGAAACATCATTTTAAAAGGACATTCTTTCACTCCACCACTATTTTTGGTAACTGAAAACTCAAAACATCTTCTACCATGAGGGTAAGGCTGGCCAACTCAAGTGTGATCTGTTGCACCCTCCTATGCATGAGTTTATCCCATATTTATTGAGTTTAGTTTTTTTCAAACCATGTAAAACCCCATTCTAACACTGTAGGTATACCACATCATTTTTCAAAAAACATTCAATCTGAGCATGAACTATGGATGACTAGTACACACCCAAACTAACTTTGTAAGGTATATATGCTTCCACCAAGAGTTTCCAACCAAAAGTCTCACCTCAAGGGTTAGATAACACCGTCGGTATAAGTGTGATTATCGAGTCTCATCCCATAGGTATCTCTAGATGTAAGGATCAAGTCAATGATTTAACCAGAAACTCTAGGTCATGTACAAGATTCATGAAAAAAAGGAATGATTAGTACATATGTCTATTAATACAACAGTTAGTAGAAGACACAGATTGTACCTTGAATCATTCCTTGAGCCCATGGGTCATACTCCTTGACCTCGTATAGCTACTCCATTCCTATGAACTCCAACTCCCTAAACCTAGTGGGGTCCATATTGGGGTGGTGGTTGTAACTTTTCGAAATGTATTCCATCTCTTTCTACTCTCCTATCTCTTCTTCCACATCTGATGCCATGAAAATTCATCTGTCCATATCACTTCTTCTTCTCAAAACATTTTACACATCCAACTCTATGAGAATGATGTCATTTTCCTGCCTTTCCTCTAATAACATTAACAGGTTGTATCTACTCATCCAATGAACATTCAACCACAAAGGTTCTCTCTAGAACCCTAGCATATGTATGAATTCATAGAGGAATAGTGCATTCTCGGATGTCCCTAAACACATTCCACTCGGAGGTCTGAGACCTGAAGCATTGGTAATATCATATTACTCGAGTACCAACAATGGTTAGTACGCCATGATAAATACTCAACTACAGGCATGTTGTCTTACCAAAGTTATAGAATCTCTTGGGAACACATACCCCTTAGCTTTTATGGAGGATTTCACTTCTTTGAGAAAGGTTCTCAAGCTCTATCCATGGAGAATTCACCTCATCGTAAGATAGGGGTAATCTAAACCCTACCATCACCCTGCTGATCCATGTAGAAGGCTCACTTCCTAGACCTCCATCTGACCTAATAGTGCCCTAGCTAGATGGAAATTCAGTCACAACCTCAAGCCAGTCCTTTTCCTCCTATGAGTCGGGCTCGCCTCAGAACCTAAAGGGTATCTATTGCTGAATATCATTTAAGGCATTAAGCATAAATGTTTCCTCAACTAGTTACACTGTTACTAACTTCAAACCAATGGTTATTGGTATTGCTGGGACACCTCCTGAATGTACCATATTGGGAAGTGATCCTTGTACTGAAGCCTCATAACTCTGTGGACTATCCTCCTGGCCACGCTCTGGAATCATGGATGGCTGTTGATAGAGTTAATATTTTATACATTTTTTATATGTATTTCAAATATTAAAACAAAAAAAATTCATCAATTTAAGTTTAATTACATCATTTTTGGATTTATGGTATGTTTTGTGTTAAAATTGGAAAGTTTCCTAATTTTGGTAATTTAACAGATTTTATATGTTTTGTTAATTCAACCACATCTTTTATAATATAATACCAATTTATGTGATTATTTTTTTAGGAACCCTAGAGTTTTGGGATACATCTTTTTCTTCTAGGGTATGATATAATTTTTCCATAAAGGGATGCGAAAAAATCAATTAATGTGGAGAAAGATTCTAGAATACCATATGGACCCCACATCAGTTAATCCATCATAAATCGGTCATAGTATCTCCAATTATAGTGATCCAAATTGGAAGGGGAAGAAAAGTCAAATATTCATTTCTTTGTTGAATATCATGGAGATTGTGATTCATTAAGTTAGATATTAGATGGGAATCATTGAATGGAGATTTTTGGAAATCTCGCTAAGAAAAAGTCATCCTCAATAAATATTCCATATCGTTTTCTATAACCATACAATTAATTTGAGATTTGGGGGAATGAAAGGAAATGTGTTTTGGAGAATTATATAAGAAGGGAACATTGGGTTATTCGAGATGAGGGTGTGCCAGGTAGGAGCAAAAGTTCGGAGGATAGAATCGGCTGGAAAGTTTTTCTTATTTTCTCTTTCTCTCTTTTCTTCATAGTTTTGTAATGCCTTCTACTTCCCCATAAATATCTATTACCTTCACCATGGTGGGGTAAAAATTTGAGTGATTAGGGAAGGGTAGGTTTTCTATTTTGTAATTCTTGAGTTCATGCACTTTATTGAATAAAAGTTCTATCTCTTTTCTGCAACGTTGTTTTCAATTTCATATTGCAGTTTTTATTATCAAGTGCGATCATATTAGATTTTTTATTCCATTATTTATTTTTTGCTTTGGTCAATGATCATTATCTCCATCCGATAGGTTTTGTTTTATATACAATGGAATAGACAAATTCTTATTGGTGAAGTACTTAGTGATCTTCAGTACGTGTGGAAGTGGTGGTGAATGTTTTTGATTGTTTTGGATTAACAAGACCCGATCGGGTATTTCCCATGTCAGTTGAGGATATTTACTTAAACTCTCATGAACATGGAAGGATAGTAGAACAAATTGAGATCTTGTTATGTAATTCTCTCACTACCACCATTTGACCAAAGGAGTGAGAGGAAACGATAATGGAATCTCACTTTAAACAACATATCAGAAGAGGTTAGAATAAAATAAAACAAGGATAGCATTACTTTTAGAATACAGACCCCGACCTAATCACCCTTCTCATATCATGGTTTTTAATATTTTATTTAGTTAATCTTTTGCATTTAATTTTTAATTTTCTTTCTAGAACCAATTAAATCTCAGAAACCATCCATCTAAACCCTCATTTAAAAGTGACAAACGTAATTGTTGTGCACTCCTTTGTGGAGACAAATTAGGTTAACCACTTTACTACATTTTAACTTAGGTAATATTTTTTTTGTCACACCCCAAAAAAATAACACTTCAAAACATTGAGCCATTACTGGGGAGGCTGTGCCAACAATTTAATTGAAAATATTTGACTCTTTTTAAATTAAAAAATACCACAAAAATCTTTTGTCATGATGTTCTAAAATGATGTTTTCCTTAATTCATGGAACAATTATACATTAGTGAATGAAACAATTATTGACTCACCATAGTCTATAGAGGATAGTGTTTCTCTATTTTCAAAAAAAATCAAGGGAGATCGAATACTAATAAAAAAGGAGGATAAATTCAAGGATCTCATTAAAGACCTTAAAGAAAACCTTGATTACCATGTGTTGGAGGGATTGGCCAGAGAATTAATTGTACCCCAGGAGTAATTTCCAGAAATTTTTCAATAAATGGTAGAGGTGAAACAAGAGGAGGAAGTTCGAACAAAAGATCAATTGCATGGACTTTGGGAATAAATATTGGACCTGGAGAGAAAAATGGAATGGCTAATTGAATATGTCCACACATCCCAAGAGAAACCTGAACCTAAACATGAGCCATTAGTGGAAGTGGATTCCCCGCTAATCCTCGATGTTGAAGAACTTAGGGAGACCATGATGGAATTAAAAGAAGATCCATTTGTCCCTTCTCAACCATTACTAAAGAATATTGATGAAGAATATGTGCCTTATGAAGTAAGTAAAGGAGATCAACAAGATCTGGATGAGTTCTGGAAAGAGTGTGAGTAACTACTTGATCCTCTTGTTCCTCATAATATAGAAGATCGAACATTATCTAAGGAAGACACCACCAATGTTGTGGAAGTTAAAGAGAATATTTAGGAGCCTGAATACCCACATATATATGCTACCACTCTACTTCAAGTGGCACTTCCTACTGAAGAAGCAATTGAAGCCGAGAAAACTCCAAGAGATGATCTTTTCATGAACTCAATGCCTTATAATTTTATTGAAACTGAATTGAGTATCCCCTCCCCTTGCTTTAAATTTATAGATTCGGACAACTCATGTATTGTCTTTGTCAATGAGGAAGAAAAGGATGATGTTTTTTAAAGATGAACATATGGAGCTCCTTGAACATGTTGATTGTTTATTGGAGGGAGTTCTAGAGGAGATCCACATTGATTTTCCTAAGGAAAAAGAGACACAAGATGCTTACTTTGAAAGTGAAGAATTCAATATTGAAACTTCATGATTTAACTTTTTTCAGATATAATTATACTATGAAATTACCTTGGATTATTTAATTGATGCATCATACCCTGAGAAATCACTATACAATGAAGAAGAAGTTGTGAAATTAGAAACCAAGAAATATGAGGACTCATTCTCTGTCCTACCCCCACCAAGAAAGTTTTATATTATTATCCTAGTGGTGGATTTGGTGTACTATAATCATGGTATTCTCAACTAAAATAATGAAGTGTAGGATGTAAAGAAGAAGTTTTGTTAGTTCATCACAAATAAACTCCACCCACTATCATATTGGGGATAACCAACTGAAACTGCCCACCTGGAGGTAGTCAAAACCCAAGGCCCACTTGTGGGGATTAAACCAAGATCTATCCTTCTTTTCACATCTTATTTATATTTTTATTTCTTTCAATAAATTTCTTATGTTTTCTTTTTTTTTTGCTTCTAGGTTTTCAGTGTGAAACACATAGGAGATTAACTAAATGTTTCACTACCAATATGTCAGGTTGTACCTCTCCTTTACACTTGCTTGCTATTGTGTTTAATTTTAAAATCTTATAACATGTTAAATCCACTTGATTTAATTGAGTATACTACATCATTTAAGTGTGGCGAAGGGAACCTTGGTAGTTTAGGATTTTCATTTTGTGTTTGCTTTTCAAAAAAAAAATAAAAAATAAAAAAAATGTGTGTTTTCAAATTTTTGTGTGTTTATTTTTCAGTTTTTGGTGTGTTTTTGAAACTTTTGTGTTGAAATGATTATCATTTCCATTTTTTGAACCCATGTCATTGAGTGAACCAATTTATTCCTTGAAACTAAGCTTAAATGAATGCTGAAAATGATTTTGTTTCAAGTTCAATTATTTGGGAATATCATGAAAAGTACTCTAATTTTTGAATCCCATGCTACATCTCACTATCTATATCATTGAAATCACTTTCTTGTGAGGCTTTTGAAAAATTGTTGTCACATTTTTTACATTCACCTCACTTTTTGAGAGAACCAAACCACGCTTGCCTTAACCAGAATTTGATTTATTCCTTTCAAAACGTGAGGGTTTGGTGTACATGTGTTTTAAATGATTGAGGCATTTATTTGGTTTTAAAGCCCCCTTTTCAAGATAATCTCTTTAATTCTGTACTACCTTGTAAATTAATCCTTGTAGCCCATAGAAGCCATGAACAACCTATTAGGATAGCCACATTACAAGCCAATTTTCCATATCCAACCTGCTCTTGAAGTGAAATTGCATGATCAAGTTGAACTTAAGTGTGGGGTAAGATATATTTTGTTGTGAAACCATATTTGGTGAATATTTGGGTGGAAAACCAATTGTTGAAGAGACGTGTGTGCTGATGAAAAATTATTCTATTGAAAGTTGTGCCTTTTCTATAGCTTTCATGATAAGAGAATTTGTACCTTTTCTAGAACTTCTAATGGATGAAGAAAGTTGTGCCTTTTCTGGAGCATTCAAGAAAATTCATGATTGAGAAGAATAATATTTTTGATCTTATTATCATGAGGGTGGAGCCTATTTTCTACAAAGGGAAAGGTAATGAGACCATACTTGTGTGAAAATTGGCAGCTTACAATTTTTGCTTCAAAAAGAGCCAAGACTTCCTTTTTCAGCCTCAGAATTTTTAACATCTAAATCGTACCAACTAGAATCCACAGAACAATACTGGAAAGTCTTCATCATAAAAACATTTACTTGAATCACATAGGGTGGAGAAGTAGGATTTTTTCAAACCTATGGTGACCCTTGCATTGGATTGGATGAGAAAAACCTTATTGAAAATTGATATTTGTAAGATGGGAGAAAATTCATGAGAGGTAGGTGTCTTGTGTGCATGTGATGAGAAATGAAGAGGAAAAATATTTAATCATCTTATTTGAGAACTTGGAATAACATTTATGGATGAGTCATGATATATTTTATTTCTTGGTGTGGAATTGGTAGATCTCATTGGCATGTGTTTTGAATTTTATTTTATTTGATTCTAATGTTTACTTGTCTAGGAGTCCAAGTGCTAAGTGTGGGGGAATTGATAGATTTAATATTTTATACATTTTTTATATGTTTTTGAAATATTAAAACCCCCAAAATTCATGAATTTAAGTTTAATTACATCATTTTTGGATTTATGGTATGTTTTGTGTTAAAATTTGAGACTTTCCTAATTTTGGGAATTTAACAGATTTTATATGTTTTACTAATTCCACCATATCTATTATAATGTAATCCCAATTTATGTGATTATTTTTTTAGTAAAACTAGAGTTTCTGGATACACCTTTTTATTTTGGGGTATGATATAATTCAGCCATCAAGGGTCCTGAAAAAATCAATTAATGTGAAGAAATATTCTAGATGTCCACATGGACCCCACATCCGTTAATCCATCATAAATGGGTCATAATAGCTCCAATTAAGGTAATTAAATTTGTAATGGGCATTAAAGTAAGATATTAATATCTCTGTTGAATATCATAGAGATTGAGATTCATTAAGTTGTATATTGGATGGGAAACATTGAATAAAGTTTTTGGAAATCTCGCTAAGAAAAAGTCATCCTCAATAAATATTGTATATATTTTTCTATAAACATCCAATTTATTTGATTTTTGGAGGAACGAAATTAAATTTGATTTCAATAATTCTATAAGAAGGGACCATTGGGTGATTCAAGAAGAGGGGGTTCCAACCAGGAGCAGTCTTTCGGAAGACAGAATTGGCTTGACAGTTTTTCTTCTTTTCTCTTTATTTTTTTTCCGTAGTTTTTTAATGCCATCTAATTCCCCATTAATATCTATTACCTTTACCATGGTGTGGTAATCATTTGATTTATTGGTTAAGGGCATGTTTTGTATTTTATAATTCTTGAGTTCATGCACTTTATTGAATAAAAAGTCTATCTTGTTTATGCAATGTTGTTTTCAATATCATATAGCGGTTTTTATTATCAAGTGAGATCGTATTTTATTTTTGATTCCGTTATTGATTTTTTATTTGTTCAATGATCATTATATTGGTCCTCTAGGTTTTGGTTTATATACGATGTAATAGACCAATTCTTAGTGGTGAAGTACTCGGTGATCGTCAGTACGTGTGGAAGTGGTGGTGAATATTTTTGATTGATTGGGATAAACAAGACCCGATCGGGTATTTCCCAAGTAAATTGAGGATATTTAATTCAAATCTCATGCATATGGAAGGAGAGTAGACCAAAATGAGATCTTGGTAAGTAATTATCTCACTATCACCATTCAACCAATGTTGTGAGAGGAAACGATCGTGGAATCTCACTTTAAACATAGCAGAAGATGTTAGAATTAAATAAAACAAGGATAGCATTATAATTAGAAAACTGACCCCGACCTAATCACCCTTATAATATCATAGTTTTTAATATTTAATTATGTTAATATTTTTCATTTCATTTTTAATTTTATTTCTAAAACCAATTAAATCTCAGAAACAACCCATTTTTACTCTTATTTAAAAGTGACAAACGTAATTATCGTGAACTCCTCTCTGGAGTCAACTTAGGTTAAACACTTTACTATATTTTAACTTAAGTAATATTTATTTTTGTCACACCCCATGACAGGCACGTGTCAGATGTATAAATGGAGGCATATTGAAAGAGAATCAAGATGAACATCGTTCAATATGTTATCCTTGGTGAGCTAACTTAAAAGAGATCAAGAGAAAAAAAATTCCAAAACACATGCAATCAGTGTTTTCATGTACCAAGTCAGATAATAGAATTTAGGGTTCTGTGTATGGATACGTCAGCCACCACACCAACACTGGACTCCCCAGACTAAAATCTGTAATCAATACACTTAACACTATTTCCCCCCATCAAAAATACAGACTCTTACTTCTTTTGGTAGAACCAACCTCCCTTTGATACCACTTTTTCACAACCTATCCATTAGGGACCATGCTGTTAAATACCCTAATCTTAACTCCCAAAGGCCATGAGTTTATGACTAGTGTCGAAGGCATCAACCTGCAAGTGAGATTCATTTTCCTGAGTACCTGTACACACACACACACCAAACCACATCCCATAAACTGAAAGGGGAAATCAAGTATACTGAAATAATTGTTGAGTACAACTACAACTTAAAACAAGTGGTCCATAATAGAAACCCAACAAAATAACGGAAAAAAGAAATTTACCAGAAGGGACTACAGATATCCATCCATTGAAAACCATGCCTGATGTTATGAGTCGTGTAGATACTAGATGTCATAGTAGTATGCCATGTTTTCTAGGTCCTTCTGAGCCCCTCTTACTTATAGGCCTCCAAGTCCTCTATCAAAACTACTTTAATCTACACAAGACACAACAAATTTGGGTGTATCCCATGAAAGGGTGAGTAACATAGAACTTATAAGGATACCCTATTCCACAAAGGAGAAATACCACAAAACAATAGAAAAGAAATGCTAAAAACAAATGACATCTCACACCAGGTACAATCTAAATCATTGGAAGAAGGTTTATCAGCTATAGTGATGAATGTTTCATAATTTTGTGGGACTAATCCCTGGTTAATTATTTCTCATATTCCTGTCCACTAAGGATCCACACGGATATGGATCTTCTACTAGGCCAATGAGGATCTCCACAGATATTTGTCATTTGTAGGGCCACTAAGGATCCACATGGTTGCTTCTTTTCTATCAGGCCATTAAGGATCCACATGGTTGTTTCTCAATCCATCGGTTGTACCTTAACCACCAATGGATCCCACATAGAATAACCTAATGTATCATCTCATTGTAAGGGTTCCAACACAACAAACGTCGTGTCTAATGAATTCCCAGTCTTTAAGATAAGGGTATTTTAGTAAAAATTTCCAGGTTGGATTTGAATCTGATCCAACTTTTCCATACACTGACCACCTCCAAAACTCCCATTGAGTATATCAAGAGGACCGCCTCATCGTAAGGGTCCTCATGTCGTAGACGGAGCATCAATCAAACACACAGTCTGAGAGTTATTGATGTTTTAGTAAATTGGGGCATGTTGTGTCTAGGCCTAGTTCGACCCAGTCGGACCGACCTGACCAACCCATCCCAAGTTCCCACATAACCTGGTTTAATTTGACTAACTCAACCTCACCTAGTTCGGGCCTGGGTTGGTACTGTCCGGCCTAGCCAGTGGGCCATTCCCAATGGGCCTCGTTGGACCCATCCCGGTTTGGCCGTTGGTCCAGCGTGTCGAGTAGCCCAGTTACCTGGTAACATCCGGCCCAACCCGATGGGTGCAGGTTCACCCATCCAACGTAGATCTAACCCTCCTTTACAACGGGTCATCTATAGGGTAGTTCCCTAGACGCGGTCGATTGACCTTGGCTCCTCTGCGTGGGGTGTGGCACACCTCAGTGTTGGCTTGCTTCCAGCTACTGGCTCGGAGGTCGGCGGCCCCTCCTGTTGTGTCACGACAAAAGAAAACAACCTCTACCATGTGGGATAACTACTGACATGGCTGTCCAGTTCGTCATATTGCACCTCCGTGGTGCACCTCACTAAGACTCCGACATTAGTAGGGTCTTCGGGCGACCACCGGACGCACTTCAGTGGTCGTTTCTTTGTGCCACCTATGCCTATAGTGTCCAGGAGATGTTGCCTTCAATGTGATGTCCTCGATTCCACCTTTCCATCCACTTGAGAATTAGGTCACAAAAGGGGCTCAATCATTTTTCATGTCTGGCTGAGCCCTCTATGTTAGAATTTTAAAGACATGGGGAGGCTCGAGGATTTATGTTCCACCAACAAAAGTTTAATCCCGAATAGAAATCCCATAAATAAACATCCTCTCACAAGAAAGCATGATCTGCAGATCAACATGTTCATGGGTTGATCCAGGTTCTTCATTTAGAAAAATAATGAGGAAATTTTAAATAATTCAAAACCCCTACATCTATTTGATATCTCTCACCATATCGATTTGTCCTATAGGGTTCAAGAGGTTGATGTCCTTCAACTCTTTTGAGCTTTATTCCTCAACATACATCAAAGTAGATGACATTCCGCTAGCATTCATCATTCTTTGTAGGAGTGGAATATCATCAAAAGTTCATCAGATAATTTCCTGTGGTTTAATTCCCAACTCTATAACATGTTTGTTTAATAAAAAAACACATCTCAACATTTCTGTTACGCTGCTACGTTGCATCAGTGCACTGTTTTATTTATGAAACAGTGTACCTGTTATGATTTCACAATGATCCATTAAATATCCTTATTTAATTTTCCTCGTCTTTGCCTCATTGTCGCACTGCAACATCATCATCCACCACTCAAAGGTGATAAAATAAAGTAAAATGACTTTTAAGCTATTTTTTTTTCTTCTGAAAAGTCCAAAAAATAACTTTTCCATCCTACCCTTGTCGATCAATGTTAAGTCCTTTCTAGAAAACTCCTAGTGTTTTGAGTTCAATGGTGCCCTCATATTTTTGATATGATCGTCATTTCAAAAGTTAGAAAAACCTCTCACGCGTTTACTAAACGTACCATAAAAAAAGTTCAAAAAATTTAACATTCAACCTCAACCCACACTGATCAAGGTTAGGCTTCGCCTAATAAGAGCACACCCTCATGATCTCAACACTACTCTCAGATTTTCAATCTGAGTTACAATTTACAAGTTATAAGTATTTTACAATAAAATAATTTTTAATTATTTTATTTACAGCCAAAAACAATCTTCCAATATTTCCAATGCCAGGCAATGTTAGGATCTTCATAATAAAAGAATACCCTCAAGAGATCAGCGGTGGTCTCATACTTTTAATATGACTCCCATTCATGATTTATAATAATTTGAAAAATAAAATTATTTTATTTTATAATTTTATTTACGGTTATTCCATTTTCATGTTTTCTCACTGGAGGGTTGTGCCGACTAAACATAACTCATACCTGTGGTAAACCCTCCCTTCCAAATACAATGGTGCACTTGGATTTCTGATATGGGAACCTTTTTAAGAGTTATTCCACTTTTTTATTAAAACCTCTCATGCACGCTTTTTAAATCTTAACATTTTTTGAAGGATCATTCCGGGAACTCCGGGCCTCAGAATCACATGCCGTCTCAGCGCCTAGTCTCAAAAATATTCCATATAATTTTAAAAAATTGTACAGAAATTCTTTGACAATACAATCATTAACTTCTAGTAAAATATCATTCAAGATAGAAATTAGTATTCTTAAGTTTTTTTCCCTTTATCAATTTCCTTCTATCAAATTATATATCCTTAGTATAGATTATGTTGTTGTAAATTTAGTACAACTATTATAAAATTTCATCATTTCATGGCACTTTAGCTTCTCCAATAGATTTGTAAAATCATAAAGGTTATCTTAAAATAACATTATTATTTCATTGATATGATCTAAATCATCATTTATATTTGTACTTGTATCAGATGATCTGCAGACCATAGTGTTATCCCAATATCATTCAATATTCAATTTTTCTATGTGTTTAGTACACCATTTATAACTTGATCTATTACATGGAAGATGGGTGTTCTTCAATATAATTACACAAGCATTTTACATATATTATTACATGATTTCTAAACATATATATCCATTAATACAATATATAGATCTCAAAATCGTAGGGTCTTTGGATGATTAGGTTCATATTACATCAAAAGGAACTATAACATGGTATCCCAATTTTTTAATTTTTCCTTAATGATCTCTTATATCTTTCATGATTCTGAAAATTTATGGGATAACCTATAGAATACATAAATTAAATGATTGATCTAAAAGCCTGGTAAGGTAATAAACATGATAAGGTAACATAATGTGCGGGTAAAAGATATATTTGATATCATAAAAAAGAAGGCACATGAGTAATATCATGGAAGCTTAATTTAAAACATATGGAATCATAATATCATGGTATCATAGGAAATGTTGTAGTGACATATAACATGACATAACCATGCATCAAGACTAACTATCTAGACAATATAACATGGAATACAAAGTCCCATAATGGTTTAGGTTTACTCCCTATTGTTATACATGACGTCTCGCAAGACTAAAGATTAAACCATAATTAGAGACATATATGGGCACACCATCATAACATGTTCATAATATATGTGTGCCACATAAAGGAAATAAATAATAAGGCATAACATAATAATTTTCAATAAAAATAATATGGGATGCATAATCTTGCTTCAAATCATATTCAAAGGAAATTTCATAATGGGTTCATTTTATAAATGATCATAAGGAATGAATTTCATAATCATGGGAAGTAAAAAAAATCTCATTATATATGTGAGATAAATATATAACAAATTTCAAGTATTGAATAATATTAAGAGGGATAAAATTTGAGCAAGATAGAGAAACTTTGTAACCTGATGGAAAGGGTGGTTTAGAGAGAGATCTTACCTCGTGCCTGATTTGTCATGTTCATTCTTTATATCCCTAAATAATTAACTTAAGTAAATTATTTAATTTCTTAAAAAACTTTTCAAATTTAATTATTCCTTTTATTTTTATTTTTACCATGTCATATTCAATTACATAACCCATTAATTCAATGTCGGGTGTTTTAACAATAAACTGGTCATATGTCCAAATCTATTTGGTAAGTTGACATAGGTCATAGAGATTATTAATTCATCATATCCAGAATAGTAACCATGAAATAATTATCATTTTTATGCATAAATTAAACTATTTTTAACCCAACTACGAAATATGGTTATGAAAAATGAATTGTGTTACAATCATAGAGATGGTATCTCGTAAGTACATATGAGTAATGTTTCCATTCTTCAAATATCATGTTGGAAGGTAGATAAGTTATATATTATCTTTTTAGGTTTATATTTATATAATAAATATAATATTATTTATTTAAATTACCTTAAACATACCATCTATAATATTCAATATAGAAAATTAAAAAAATGAATCACATCGCATCGTATGTCGGTAGTCTACCGTATACACAAACAACATTATCATTTTCAATGGATGGAAAGGTAAGAAAGTATATGATCTATTAATTTTCATTAATGTTTAATATTTAATTTTTATTATATGTTAATATTAAATTAATCCTTGTTACCTTTCATGTAAATCATATGTAAAGAATGAATCACATCCCTTCACGAGGCGGTAGCCCGCTATACACACAAGTGACGTTATCGTATTCTCTATAGAATAGAAATTAATAAAGTATATATGATATTACAATAAAATTCGTATAATTATATCAAAAATATAATATTTAATTATTATATATATCATTATACCTATCCATTAGACGTGGTGATGGAAAATGAATTACGTCGGTTCGTGAGGCAGTAGTGCACCGTACACACGAACAATGATTTCGTTTCCCATTTACGGGAGGAGGAGACGGTTGTACTTCATGATATTAACATTAAAAAAATATTAGCATATAGAATATAATTATTTTGTTTTAACATCAGGGTATAAAAATATTTTGAAGAGTTATAGGAAAAAATAAAATAAAATTCTTGGTTAAGTACGTTGCCTCTTCTTCGGAAAACAAATATTGGTTTTCAGCAAAAGCATTCATAAGATGGATTTATGAACATCACAAGGCTTATAGGATGAGGGTATCGAATTAAGTGAGTAGTTTTTGAATTTATTTTCCTATCCAAAGGGTTTATTAAGTGTTTAAAGGAGAGTATGTGGGGTGTCCATTTATTACAGTGTGAGAGGACACACTTGGTATTTTTGAAAAAAATAATAATTACAACCACATTTTTATCATGAAAAAAGATTTAAAAATGGAAATATTTAGAAAATATGAAGATATAAGGTCGAAATATGACCCTAAAATATGAATTATAAAAGTTATGGGTCATTTTTAACGCTTATCTTTGAAGCTTAACCCCATGGTGAACCCATTTGTACCTTAATCGCAATAAATAATTTTTACTTTTACACTATTAATTATGGTCAAATAATATATTGACCATATTATATAATATATATTACTTTTATTCCAAATATGGAAACCAAATTTCCAAATTAAAGTTAAAAAATTGGTATAATTTATTTTAAAATTAAATCCACAATCATATCCATAAAATAGTTTTCCTAAAAAATATTTTTCAAAAGTTTAAAAAGCTTTTTTATCAAAATTCAATATGAGTTTTATTACAATGGAATAATTTGGATTAATAAATATATAATATAAATAATTTTACTTTTAAAACCATATTAAAATAAAATGGTTCTTTTGAATTCTTTAACCAAAAAAAATCAATTTTTAAAATAAAAACTAGTATTTTCACTATTAATTGAAAAATAAAACTTTTTATATTAATACTAAAAATTTACCCAAAAATATTTTTATATAATGATGTTAAAAATAAATTTAATTTTGTAAGATAAAATTTTAAAAAAATTATAAATTAATATAAAATTTTGTGTGAAAACATGATTATCAATCTTAGAAAAAATATAGTTTTTCAAAAAAAATTTATTTTGAATTAAAAGAGTTCTTATTGTATTTTTTAATCAATAGATAACTATTGAATTTATTTTATTCTTGTGTAAAAAATATAATTTTCATCATTTAGTTTGTTCTATTCATACATACTGACTTAATACAAAGGTTATAACGGTTACGTATAAAAAAATTATTTTAATAGAGTATCATGTTTTGTTTAAAGATAGTGTTGCGTGCATCACAAGATATTAAATAGATTTAATTTACTTAAATATAAATATATCATAAAGTCTCTAGGTGTTACATGATATTCTAATATTTTTTCTTCATGTTGTATAGGTTATCTAACATGATGTACCTCTTTTAAAATCATTAGGTGCTACATTCTACCCCATTATGTAAATTGAAACCTTTAAATTTAATCTTGTTCTCATTAATTGATTGATTAACCATTTAAAATACCTTTTTTGGAATCCAGCATTGAAAAAAGTGTTAAAAAAACTTTATCTTGATAAGAGAGAGAGGTATGTACTATGGTCCTCTGTAATAACACATTATAGGTTTATATGAAGGAGAACATTAGTGGAAAGGGAAGATATGGATGTGGAAGAAGATAATAAATAATAATTGAAACTGATGAAGATTATTGATCCAAAGAAATTGAATGATCAATGGAAATTTAAATAACTCAAAACCATAAATTATTTGATGATTTAAACTACCATTTGATTCATCATATATGAATGTAATATGATTACAATTTTTAGGATACTTTTCTTAAATTTGAGGAGTTATTTTACTACCAAAGTATATAAGAAGCTGTACTTACTTGATATCTTTCTATTTCATAAGAACAGTTTCATCCTTTGATTATGCTTTGATCAATTTCAGCTTCATCTCTTACTCCAAGAAATAACTTTCTGAAACATGATTTTTTTTATTCCAGAAGCACTTTTAACGAATCATATATCCCTAAAACAGTAACAAGTTATTCCTCCTATCTTTATTAACGCCAAAACGGTTATCACTAAGTAATATGATATCAAAAATTAATATAAATCAATTAATATACGAAATTTGACAATGAAAACAGATATTTATCATCGATCATTCCATAAAAATCACCATATATCCCTAATAACCTCAATAACCTCAACATAAAATAAGGATTTAACCTAAATGGTTATATCACACCCTTTTAACTTAAATCTCAAAAACATAATATAATTAATCCCAAATAATTATTTACATTAAACAAAAAGGTTATATATAACTCAATGCAATAAAATTTCTCACAAGTTTTCATTAGTTACCCCAAAATCAAATTACTTGATCCCATAACATTTTTCCCAAAATAAAATTAATTTTTAACGTTCAAAAAATCTAAGTAAAATACTATTATACTTACTAGTACGTCATATAGGCCAGTAGTAGGCATTTCATTCTTATCTCCCTTCAGTTATGGGTTCAAACCTTATATTTGTTCTCGATGTAATGGGTTTTCATCAGGATTTTAGGTTTTCCTTATTCTAAATTTATGGAAAAACTAATGTGATGATCATATTCATAATTCTATATAATCCTATATCATTATAAACAATATTGTGATCATCTTAAAAAATAAAAATAGCCATAAAATCACTTCTTTTAACCCATATAGTTTTCTATACAACTAATTCTCTTCCACAAAATCAATAAATAACCTCCACATCCATCACAACCCTTTTATTTTCTTTTTCTCAATTATGTTTTTTATATAAAGAGTAACACCTTATCATTAAATCACCATTCTAGTTCATTTGTACCATTAACTTTATTCTCACATATCATTAATGAAAAAATTATATAGATAAATAATATTATATATATTTCATGATCACATAATTATTTAATTCTAGTAGATAAACATTTCAATCATTCCACTTCATTATTACACCATTAACTAGGCTTCATCATCTTATTCATTAATACCACCTTTATATCTAATGTCATTCTCTCCATCATCAACTAAACTACCTTTACTCATACGACCTTGTTGATCATCTTCTTGATCTTTCCACCTATGACATATATTTTCATAATTACCATTATTTCCAAATACAAAACATTCAACCATTGTTGATGCCTTAGGGGAACCATTATTCTCATCCATTGCATGAACTGAAATTTTCATTTTTTTCTCTTAAATAACGTACTTTTTTCCATTATTTTCCACATGTAAAACATATTATTGATCCTTAGATATGTTACCTTGAGTTATTTTTCCAGTATTCATTACATATAATATATTTAATCTTCTTTCATCCATGGTATCCACCACCCTAACTCTTAGTGAACACTATCATTATCTTATTTGGTGAGCCTGAGGGTTGGTTATGTTGGTTTTTGTTATTCATACATCATGATACTAATTAGGCATAATAAAATTTTCCTTCAATCCATTCATCATTCCATTCGGTTTATCATCAAAACATTGTGTATCACATTCATGTTAACCTAGTTCTTTCTAGTTCCCACTATAGAATAAAACCAAAATCGAGTAATATTAGTAATAATAATCACATTGGGAAACTATATAATAATAATAAAATAATTTATAGAATCTCCAATTCATGAATCATTAATTTTAATTTATGAAACCTCAGGTTTATCCATGGTCATTTATGGTTATCATCTATTCAAATCCTTCATGATTGTTTATTAATAGTTTGTGAATTTCTAAAGAATATCCTTTGAGAGTGTCAAACCAGGTGTGCAGTAAGACCCCTTATTATATACTAGGTAATTATCATGTTAAGATTGAAATTACTTTTCATGGTTATTACCCCAAGGTATATCTATTCTAGAACCATGTAAATTGTTAGTATCCTTAAAGTGACGTAATTTCATAGAAACCAAAATCTCTATACATCTCTTGGATTCTAGGATATCTGTTTATAAAAAGTCTTATACTAAGGGTTCTCACAAAAGTTTTATCATCCTAGTTCCAAAGGTTAAATAATAATTTCCTCTAATACCAAATATGAAGTCATAATAAATTTATACATATTATTACATGATTTATAAACATAAATATGCATTAATATAATATAAGGATTATAAAGGCATAGTGTATTTGGAAGACTGGATTCATATTACATCAAAATAATCTAAAAAATGAAATCACTATTTTTATTTTCCCTTAGTGAACTCCCAAATTCTTTAAGATCCTAAAAATACATGGGATGGACTGGGGAATAAATAAAAGAAATGGTTAATCATAAAATCAGAGTGATGGAATAAACATTCAAAGGAAACATAATATCTTAGTTAAAGACATAATATGATATCCTTAAAAATAAGGTACATGAGTAATCACATGGAACCATATTGTAAATAATGGGGTATCATAAGATCATGTCATTATAAGAAACATGGTGGAAGAATATAACATTAAATAAATATGAGTTAATGATAACATCCTAGAAAATATCACATGGTGGAAAAAGTCCCATAATAGATAATGTTTACTCCCTAATCTCATGCATTATGTCTCAGGAGACTAAAGATTTACCTAATGCATTAAAATGCTATATTGGTTAACCCATAATAACATTTTAATTATATATATGTGTCACACATTATATAAATAAATCATAATTCAGAATATATGAATTACAAATGGAAAAAATATGGGTTTCATAATCTTGCTTCATATCACATTCAAAGAAAATTTAATAATGAATGAGTTTTTAGAAATGATCATAAAGAATGTATTACCCATAAAAGGAATTTTTAATAATATATTTATATATATGAGAGACATTAATACATAATTTAAAATCATTCCATAACATTTATAGAGAGATAAAGTGAGTTAGAGAGAGAATGTTCATAACATGAAAGCAAGGGTGGGTTAGAGATATTCCTAACCTTGAGACTGATTTGTCATGTGCGTTCATTATCTAATTGAATTATATAGTTGAGTTAATTATTTAATTTAATATTAAACTTTTTCATGTTTATTATTCATATTATTTTAATTTTTACCATATCATATTAAATTAATTAACACATTAATGCCACATCAGATGTTTTAATGATAAATAGATCATATATCCAAAATCAATTTGGTAAGTTGACTAAGGTCAAATGGATTATTAATTAATCATATAAATAATTGTAACAAAGAAATAATTATAATATTTTATACATAAATTATACTTTTTAAATCAACCATATAATTTGTTTATGGAAAATGAACTATGTTATAATCATGGGGATGGTAGGTTGAACAATCGCATGAGTAATGATTCCATTTTTAAGATATCATAATGTAATGAAGGTAAGTGTTATTTAATATATTTTGTTTTATATTTATATAAAAAGTATCATATTATTTATTTAAATACCCTTATACATACCATCCATTTTATTTGGTATTGATAAAATTAAAAAAATTAATTACATCGTTTCGCAAGGTGGTAGTCCTCCATACACATGAACGATATTATCATTTTCAATTGATGGAAAGGTAAGAAATTCTATGATATATTAATTTTCCATAATAATTCACATTTCATTATTATCACATATGAACACTAAATTAATACTTATTACCTTAAATGATATGCGTATGTGAAAAATGAATCAAATTGCTTAGAGAGGTGGTTATCTGTCGTACACACGAGCGACGTTATCATATTCTATATGTTATGGAAAGTAAGAAGTTATATATGATAATATATTTATTTATTATTAATTATATCAAAAATATAATATGTAAAAATTAAAAACATAATTATATCCAACCATGAGAAGCGGTGATGGAAAACAAATTATATTGGTTTGTGAGGCGGTAGTTCACCAAACACACGAATAATGACTTCATTTCCCAGTTGAGGTAGGAGGATATGATTTTATGTTATTCCCTTAACATAAAAAATATCAGTATATAAAATGTACTATTATTATTAAATAATCATATTTTAAAAATATTTGGTGGATGTGGAGAATGAAATAAAATAAAATGCTCAGTTACGGGTAATACCTCTTCTACGGAAAACATCTTTTTATAATCACATGAAACCTTCATAGGTTGGAGTTATGACCAAATAATACATCCTAATTAGTTTAGGGGATTTTTGAATCTTATTTTCTATGTATTTTTTGAAAAAAAGTGTTTTATACATGTGCAAAGTGGAGGATATGGGGTGGCCTTTTATAGGTGGGGGAGACGACACCCTTTGAATTTTTTAAAAGGAAGAATTACACCCAGGTTTATAACATGAAATAATTATCCAAAATGAACCATTTTAAAACCTCATAAGATAATAGTTCTAAACATGACCATAAAATAGTAATTATAATGGGTTTGTTTATCATTTTTATTCCTTATATGATATGGTTAACCCCTAGTAAAACTGGTTTTGCTTTAACCACATAAATTAATTTTTATTATTTTCACTATTAATTATGTTAAAATATTATATTGAAAATATTAGATAATATATGATTTTATATTTCAGAATATGAAATACATTTTTTTATAATAAACTCACAAAATTGGTATAATTTAATTTAACATTAATCCTATAGTTGTGTCAAAAAAATGGTTTTCCCTAAGAAAAACATCCAAAAGTTCAAAAACGTTATTATATCAAAATTCGTCATGAAATTGATTTAAATAAAGTAATTTGGATTAATAAATATATAATTAAACTAATTATAATTTCAAAACTATTTTAATATAAAATTTGTCTTCAAAATTACCTAAACGAAACGACAATTTTTAATAAAAATCATAATTTTTCAATATTAATCGAAAAATTAAAATTTTCATAAAATTCAAAAAAATTAACCCTAAGCTAATTTTTCTATGATTATTTCAAAATATAATGTAATTTTTTTAAAAAAAATTCTAAAATGTTAAAATTTAATTTTAAATTCTGCACGAAAGCACAACTAAACTTCCTTTTAAAAAAATATTTTTTTTCGAAAAAATTTCCACTTCTTTCAAGTGGTTATTGTTTTATGTATAATAAAAAGATAACTGTTGAATTTATTTTTTACATTTTTAAAATATATTATTTTCATAGTTTATTTACCCCTATTCGAACCTTAAAAATTAACTACATGTTTATAATGGTCATGTTTAAAAAATAATATTTTAATATTGTATCACATTTTGTTTACACTCAATGTTGCATGCATCAAATGCTATCAAAGAGATTAAACTTATTTAAAGATAAATATAACCTAAATTATTGAGGTGTAATATTATCTTATATTATTGGTGTTTTATGAAATATATTCTATCAAATATGATGTTAATATTTTAAAATATCTAGTTGTTACATTCTAAATCCTATGGAAAAAAATCCATCTTGAATAAGAATGATATAAAAATATAAAAATTGTTTTATTGGGGTGATTATCACAACATAGTGATTGTAATTTTTCATTATAATCTTCCTTGAAAAAAAATGGGTGTAGAATATCTTGTGTTGTGGAAGTTATAGTTATGGTAGTTGATCTTCAGTGAAGAACAACAAAGAATAAAATGGGAAGCTAAAGGATACCATGTCATGGAGGAAAACATGGTGGGATTTCAGAATCAACATTGTAAATGGGTATACTATTGGAATTTTTGATGTCTTAGGGGACTCATGTAAGGATACCTGATTTGGGAGGCTATATAAACCCTTTGTCACATTCCAAATCTTGTTGAGTTTCATGATTTAAAAGAAGACCGGAAACACAATTAGAGTGATAATGATTTTGGGTGTTTAGAAAGGAATTTTGTTTGGAGAATTTTTATATCATGTTTGTCCCTATAATATTACATAATTAGAAGATTTATGAAAGATTTGAAAAAAAATAAATAATGAGAAGAATATAAATGTTATATATCATAGTGTTAATAGTGGAGGTAGGTTCCTTGTTTTGGTGGTTATGGACACACCGTGGAGGATTTGAGTCAGTATATTCATAGGTTTAACGTTCATATCTTTAAGGAAGAGGATCTAGAAAATAAATATAATATCATGACTCTAGATAATATGATATATGTAGATGAGTTTAAATCAATTTTTAAGAAGATTAATAGGAAGTATTTTCCCATCATGATCATGAATTATAAAAGATGTTTGGTGAGGGAAATGAGGGGAATTCATATAGGATATAGAGAAAAGGAAATTCAATATTTATAAATATATATATTACTATAATTGAATAGATTATCTTATTATTGAAAAGAATTGGGATTGAGGCTGATTTTATATATCCATTATTGAGATAGGAAGTCTGTATTTGTGTTGAATATATTAAAATAATGAATTATCACTTAATGAAGAACATTCTAAATAATGAAGGAGTTTCCATTATGACTCATGTATTGGTGAATTTGTTTCATGTGTTTTTCATAATGGTATTGTAAAGAAGAAGTGTTGAGATTGTGATATCCAATCTATACTCATTGCATCTAAAATAATTAGGCCATTCTGCATTGGCATATATGCTAGAGTGGTAGTCCCTTTAGTTCTTGGATTCTGGTTCAAATTATTGCCCTTATACATTGTATAAAACATAAGGTCTAGATATAATTTGACTTCAAAAATAAATAAGATCAATTAATTAAAATTAAAATAGGATATGATTCCAATTGTTATAGCCACAAGTGATTCCAGTGAGAGGTTCCCTAAGAGGGGATTAATTATGGTATGGATCTTTTCAAACTTAAACATTATTTCCTCAAACACTCATGTCCTTATAAAATATTGACATCATAATTAGTTTGGAAACCCTGTAGTTATTCCTTTATCAATACTATAATTGTTACCTATCTAGTGTAAAAATCTTTAATGAGATTGGTAAACAATGATTCACCCACACACATACACACACTGATTATGTAATTTATAATATTACCATGAAAAAACACAAGATGAAAACATATTACTTTGTTTCATCCAACTAGGATATACCAAGGAATATGAAATCAGTATTGTTTAAATGTACCAGAATACACTAAACACATTGTTCAATGATAAGATTAGGATAGTCTTGGGCTTACTCCCCTTACATGGTTTAGAGATAACTTACTACTTACTATGGATCACATCCCTCACATCCTCTATTTTTCTCACTAACCTATAAATGGATTGATTCAATAGAACAAATTATAAAACACATAATAAAATCATTTTTAAATATCCAATGAGATTATAATGGTTCCCTTAATCTCCATGTTTCTCTTTCAAAATCCCTTTACGAACATCACATGAATAGTAACATATTCCCATGTGTCATCATGGAAACTCCACCATCTATATTTATAAAGTTCTTCAAATAGTTACAATACATTCTTCTACACACTCCAATGTAAATCTAGAATTACTCTCTAAAAATTTAAATTATATAATTATCATCAATCCATATATATCACATAGTATCATACTCCCATAATTTATATATATTTATCACCAAAATTTAATTTTCTTTATATCTTAGATAAATTATCCTAATTCTCTTGTCAAATATATTTAATAATTCATAATTATGATGGGTAAAGCATTCCAATAATTCTTCATCAAAAATAAACTAAACTTATCCACGTATCTTCTATAATTCTATGTCAATATATACCATGTAGTTCCTGAATTATCTTCCATAAGGATATAAACATTGATCCAAGGAATATATTGACTCAACTCTTCTATGTCATGGTTATCACCACCATGGAATGTAACCTACCTCTATAAGAACCATTATGGCATGGATCCTATATCTTATTCTCATTCTCAAAAAATGTATTGTGTCAAAATTATTCAGAAATATTCCCAGTATAGCATAACACATTGATAACCCTTTAATAAGAGTTATTTCGAGTAAAATCCATTCAAATTGCCCATCACCATGCACATTCTTCTCATGTTCCACATAATCATTGGAATCCCAACACATAACATATCATGTACTTTGAAATTGGGGTTCCAAAGCTTCCCAACACATCAATACTCACACAATTCCTTTGTGGTACCCAAAACTCACATAGTGGACATCCTCATTTGCAAAAAGAATTATGAAAATCCACCACTGTGTTATTTATGGTATAGTATCTATCAACTACCAATTTTGGTCTTTTCCATTCTTCACTAAAATTTTATAACCATTACCATAGATTCTAAAACACATTATCTTCTACTCCATATTTTTTATATTTAAAATTATAATGGAAAAAACATTCTACACCATATGAAGAAAAACTACTCCTTATTTTTAAAATGTATTTTGTAACATCAAAACATTAAAAGTAACAGAATAGAATAATCATTATTGTCATTTTAGAACCACTATGGCCATGGTAATCTATTATATTTTGAGGATGATCAACTATCATCATCTTTTATACTTTCAATACTTCCTTATCTATACTCATGTATATATACATTCATTGATAAGCATTCATAGTATCCAATTATTCTTCTCATTGGTGTTAACAAATCAAACACCAACACTAAAAAGTGCTGAAAATATATTCCCAAACCCCATTAATTTAAAAACACCAGCAAATATTCTTGAATTACTCCAAAAAATGGATAAACTAAACTTCTCCTTTAGGAATAATGTTTGGAATAACTCTATCACATAATAATTCCAACTAATCCATTACTTTATTTGCTAATAAATCCAACAATGTCTTCCCAATAAATCCACCACATCAAATTCACCATTAGGATTCCAATAATCTCCCCTTTTGGATTTTTTTCCAATAATATAATGAATCAAATCATCATCTTGTCATCATAATGCACCCACTCCCCCTTTATACTCCCAATTAATGGAGTGGATAGAATCATATATCTATATGCTTTTTACTCCACATATAAAATAAAAAACAAGTAAAACCACTTTCTATGAGTAATTTCAATCTTTTATAATTTAATTTAGTCTTATTTATGTCAAACAATAAATGATACTAATATCATTTATCCTGAAAGATTCATTGGGGACACCACATAATACCACTTAACACTATTTTACTTGAAGAGTTTAACTTCATATTTGATGAGAATAGAGGCGCAATAAATTGATAATATCCAAATATTTTTTTATATTATTTACATCAAATTAAAGAGACTAGGATACCCCATTTTTCAATATAATTTAAGAATATTGTAATTTTCAACTCAAATGAGACATACCACTTATTAAATAATACTCCATATTTATCTTTCAAACTCCAGAAAAATATTAAATGAGAGTGTATTCTAAAATAATCTCTGATAGTGGTATTACTACTAAGAGGTTATCCATTATGATAACCTAAATGTCTACTAAGTTAGAACATCATGTAAAAAATATTAAGATAAAAACAACAATTATTTCCATTACACTCTTATATTTCAAAATGAAACATCTAGTTACAATTTTTAGAATATATTAGGGAAAAATCCTATAAACTCAACCACACATTCAAAAACCCATTAGTTTAAAAATATGAATTACATAGAGTATTATTCATAATATATTTCATCATTACATGTCATTGTCAGGAAACAAACCTGATGCTAATTATCAAAACAAATGACAATTGTTAACTATTTTTTTTTTCATACTATAGGTGTTTATCCTTGGTTTACAGGTATATCACATTTAGATAATCATATCCAAACTCCACATGAAATACTCATATTCATCACTAAATAAAAAATAAATATTCAGCATAAAATTCACCCTCTTCCATTAGATATTAATTTTCTAAGATAGTAAAATTATATTAAATGTTAAATTAAATGTTTGATTCCAAAAAATAAATCATGTAAATCCATTTGTTCGATGATCCTACTTTAGTATTTACCCATCCATATTCAAGTCTTAATACTGAATGATAATAAGTGTTCTTGACACCACAACCTCATTTGGATCTTGATACCAATTGTGATATCAATTATATTATAGCACTTATAATTAGATAATTTGTGCAATAAAACCTATTATTGTAATTTTTTCTCTAACAATATACCATTTATAATTATTATAGTCCTCATATATATATATAGAATTAATTTCTTCCAATTTCATATTTTTATGTTATTTTAAAATGGATCATATCTACCCCAAAACCGAAAACACATTAATAACAATTAACAAGATTTTAAATACATGAGTAGAGTGGTTCTTCAACATTACTCAACTTGAGGAAGATAGTGATCCACTCTGCACCACAAATATTCCTTTATACTTCAATTTTGAGTATATCTTCATATATTAATCAATTTCAATAGAATTTGATTTCTTTTTAACTTTTCTAGGATTTTTTTCTATCCACAATTAAAAAAATATATTCCTTAGTTACTCCTAAAAATGAGGATTTCTTGACACATCAGGGGTTGTTATTTTATATTCAAATGTTTCTTCCTTGCTTATTTTTACTTTAAAATTTTTTATATTTATCAAAATATACCTTTACTTGGGATACATTTTTCACATAAACTTTTATAGTTTATCTAATTTATGAACTCCTTTTGTGTTTCTAAATCTTCTTATTTTCATTCCATGAAACTCCTTATTCTCCAACATATTTATAACTCTTCTCCAAAAAAAATTAGCATGGTGATAATCTTTACCTATAATGTGATATTTAAATTTCAGGGTAACAATTTTTCATTGAATGAAATTCATTTTACTCTATTAATTCTATATGAACGTCTCCTATTATTTACATTAAAATCACGATTACCATAATAAGAATTATTATAATAATAACCATACCTCTTATATTGTGCTTTTTAGATCTATTTTTCTTATTTTCCATCAATTTAATATATATATATATATATTATAATTCTTTATGAAAAAATCTATAAATATTTCCATGTAGAGAACTATAGAAGCAAATTTCTTCATACCATCCCCTAGAACAAATTAATTTGTCCTTTAATTTTATAGGGACCTTCTCTAATGTTTTCCATCACTTCTATTATTTACCATTTCTTGGTAACTCCCGCAGATTTAGTCATTTTTTTCTATGGATGGTTTTTATCATGGTTTGGGCCAAATTTTCTCTTGAAACATGGCTTATATGACATAACAATTATTTCATTATTTTCCTTTGATATAGAACCCTTTTTATTCATCTCATTATCACCTATTGAAGGATAATCAAATAACAAGTGTAAATAATATTATATAACATTATAACCCTTGGAACATGTTTATTACACTTAGTTATTAATAGATATTAACAACTATTACAATTACTATATTTTCATGATTTTTTTTCAATATAAGTATTTATGTCATTCTTAAATATATTTCCATCAGAAATATCCTCCCATAATTCATGGGGATTCTTATATACCTTTCTACTATTATCTTTCATATATTTTTTCATTAAAGTAATGGAATCCTAAAGGATTATATTCTCTGGATTCAATCTTTGTATGGCCTTCACTAATTCTTCCAAGTGTTTAGAAACTTATTCCTTCTTTTATGTTAGGTTTTTAACTTATTTGTTTTCAACTAAATGATAAATTGAGCTACAAATACTTTTAATTTACATAATTACCATTATTTAAACATTCAATTTAGTAATATTATCATATATATTAGGGAACAATTTTATTTAATCTTTTTGAGGACCAGTTACATAGGAAAATTATTTTTCAAAAATGTGACCCTTTCTAAAAACTCAAACTCTTCCAGACCCACTTCTAAAAAATTCTCATAAGTTTTACATATCTTCATAACCTATAGAAGGGAAATATAAGAAAGTGGAGAGCTAAAATGCTCCATAAGGGAATCATTTTCAATATTTCATCAAGGTTTAGATCACAAGAATATGAAACACATAATTATGGGAGAAATGTTTTATTAAATATAATATATAAAATAACATTTGTAGATAAATCATGTTGTAAAGACCTATAATATCAAAATAAAAAAAATTTATCTTGAAATTAGAGTGTGAGAGAAGCCTTAAAACATGTCATAATGAAATCATATAATAAGATAATTTAGTTTTAAATATGTTGAAAAACATATGAAGCATAACATATTAAGTATAGATGAATGTTTTATCCCTATACCATAATCACATAGTGGACAAAGTACCATAGAGTATTGGGTTCACGCACTATTCCTATAAATATAGTAGATAACATCTAATAGTAGATTGGGTTCACTTCTCATTCCCATAAACATAGTGGGAATAGTCACATCATGAATTAGGTTCATTCCCTAATACCATATATAACATATCATGAAATAAAATGATTTACACACTTTCATTGTATCGTTATATGATTTTAGACATATCCATCACATAACATAGTGTGTTCTAGCTAACTTCTCATGAACCATACATGGTATCTCATGTGATGAAAAAATTGACCAATGAATTAAAGGGATATAAAATTTTTATCATAAATTTCCTATAATGAGAATCATATTATCTACATACATACATGTTCCACTTGAGAAAAAGAATACACATATAAATTATAAGCAAGATAAAACCCATGAGAATGAAGAAAGTTGTATAATCTTGTCTCAAAACATAACCGAAGGTTATATCATATAGATTCCCAAGAGAAGAATAAATAAATTAATTTTGGATGTTCATATTTTAATAATGAAACATAGGCCTTTAAAATGAGTTCTAATGTTGGATAATTCATGAAAATTATCAAGTATGCATAAGAATAAAAATTAATTGCATAGGGGATGTTATTTTAAATGAGTATGGGATAATTTAAATATGTAAATAACTTATAATATAAATTTAGATTAAAATTGATCTAGGATAGTTTTCCATAACATAATTAGTGTTTTGAGAAGATATTTATGGTGAAAATATTTTATATAGGTGACACTTATCATGAAATATGAAATATGAAGTTTCCCTTTTATGTCATAAAAACATATTTGTTGAAATCATGCATTATAAAAATGATAATAAAAAATTATTTTTAAAATAATAAGAGGGAAATATTAAGGTCACATTTGATAAAATATAATTAGGTTTCAAATTAAAAATGAGAACATTTTTTTGAAATGTAAATTAAGAATAAGGTGGGGAAGCAATTTTTATAGAGGATGGGAATTATTCTCAACAATGATATACTTTTTTATTAATAAATTTATCAAGGTAATGATTTGAATAAAAAATGTCACTTTACTAAAATATAAGAACAATAATATCACTATAGAATATAATAAATATATATTTTAAACCCATAGAAAAAAATTAATCAGTATGAATCATTAAATAAGTTGAGTTAAGGAAAACCCTTAAAAGTTTAAAATATTTTAAGTCAAAACCCCATGAAAGAAGCATCATGGAATAGAGAATCGAATATCATGAAATGTATAGAATCATGATTGATAAATATTGAAGGATGGTGGAAAAACCATTCCAAATAAATCATTTTGTATAATATGAAATGTGTTTTAATTTGTGAAAATTGAGACAAGAAACACTTACCTTTTTTCAGGTTCATTTAGCACGTTCTCCTAACCTCTTTGGTACCTTGAACATTATCTTGAAAGTCACCAAGGAAATTAAGGGATTAAGTTAAATAATTGAAACTAAATATTCATGTACATCAGGGAAACAATTGGGAGGAACAAAATGGAAACGTTTTAGGATAGAATTGCAGTAGATATGTGTGGTATGAAGTGGTGGAAGTTCATACCTTTTATAAGTAAAGAAAATGAAACTTTGGGGAATACACTTTACTTTTCAAAGATATCATTACACTATTCAAGGATCGATGACTCCAAAATTTCTAAATAATTATGTTTTTGGTTATCTTAAATCATGAAAGATTTAAAAAAGTATTTCCAAACATGTTTTAAATTTTTTAGATGCCATTATTTCTCTTATATATTTACTTTTTCCATTTCTTTACCTATGTAACTAGTTTTTACCCAAGTAACTTCTGTTTTATTAATCATATAAAATAAACCACAATAAAAATTTAATTTTATAAATCATAATCTATTCCCCATTTAATAAAATTCAATTTATAATTAATATAAAATTAATATTAAAATTAAAATATTTCATATATGGAAAAATTATTTTGTAGATAATTTTTTTTAACATTAAGTTTTATTAATCTTATTTAGTATTGATTACCAATTGAATGAGTGATAATTTATTTAAATATATTCTTAAACATTATATTAAATTAAATTTTGTGAAAATATTAATTTATTCTATTAGATAAAAGTTTCACAATATTAATAAAATAATTCATAAAATATAAAATGTTTATCATTAGCATGGTTATTAAAATTAATCATAGTAATCATACTATTATGATCAAAAATGAAAATGAACATATTAAATAATATTATCATATTAATATAAAATATTAAATCCATTTATTATATTTAATTTTTATAAGTTATGAAAACTAATTTTTTAATATCATTGATTAAATCACTTTTTTGAGTAAAATATTAAATATGTTTCCAAAAATATACAAATGGGTTTTATAAATAAAAAATATAAATTGAAAATGATTTATTTAACTTATAACTATATTTTTATATAATTGTTTTTCAAATATATTTATTTCATTCTTTTTTTATAATAATTTCATATAAGTGATGATTTTAGCAATATTGGTATTTCTTAACTATTCACCTAAAAACTAATGTTTTTACAGAAAATATCAAAAACTAATACTAAGATAATATTGAAAAAATAAATTAAAAATTAAATTAGTTTTATTTAATTCATATTCTAAAATTTATAAATTTATTTTTTAAATATTTAATGTAAAGAAAAACTATGTAAAAAAATCTTCATTTCCCTTTAAAAGTCAAAAATGTGTAATGTGTATAATAAACATGATAAAAAAATAATCAAATCAATAAATACCTGATTATATCATCATAATTTCTAGATACATATCCCTTAAGTATATCTATATAATATCTATGAATATGGTACATTGTGGTTTAAGCTGAGGAGGTGATCTACAAGAATAGATCTCAGAGAAATTTCCATGACCTTAAATTTCTCTCAGATAAAAGTTTTCTCATACTATAATTGTTCAAGTTCAAATTGGTATTAGTAAAAATAAAACCATAGGAAATATAATTCTTCTCTAATCATGGATAAATGAGATTTATAAGGGAGTATTTTTCTACAAGAAGACATTTATTTCCTTTTTCTCCATAAATATAATAATATGGTTACTTTATTTTAAATCTATTAATTTAAAGGATATATTTTAAAGAAAAATTTTAAAAAAAAATATTTTAAAATATCTCAATTTTATTTTAGTTTAGCATTTTAATGTGAACCAATATATTTACTCATTTTTCAGTTAAATATAAAATCTATATAGTATAGTCTATGGGTGTAATATCCCCCCTAAATAAATTGTATCCACAAAATTAAATCATTTCCTAATAATGAGAATATATTGGGGTTTTTAAGATATAAATGTGACTCAAGATATAATTTCTATAAATATATCACCCTTAGAAACATAATAAATATATCTTTTCACATCAAAACATGATAATATTAACTAATTTATAAAAATACTTTCATGAATCATAATTTCACAAACCTTTATGGAGAGTCAGATACAAAGATGTTACAATGAAGAGTTTTTATTTATAACACAAAAGATAATAGTTTTTGAAAACATACTTGGCATGATACATCTGTAAATATAGTGTGAAAAAACACTTGGAACCACTTAATTATCACTATTAAATCCAGTATTAGTTACTACATAGGATTTTCCTTATTCCCATTTTTTATGGTGTTGTTGGTTTCATTTATCATCTTAATGCCTTTGATTAATGAACTAGTTTTTATAGTTCCTAAATTCTACACATCTAAAAAATTTATTTTCTAGTGTATCCTTAGAGAGAATATTATTTTTTCCCATAGGTACATTTTTTCTAGATCCTAAATCCACTTCTAGTATTCAAATAGGGATTTCATTATTAGTAATACTACAAAATAAAAACATTTCCAAAATTTTACGATGTTACTCTATACTTATTTGTATCACTTAGGTTTCCCTAAAGTTCTCTAATATTAATCACCAAAATGACTAACCTGCACCAAAAAATATATAAACACAACTATAATAAAAAAATATCATGATCTAATCTAAATATATATTTAATTTACATCATTAAAATAAGTTAAACTTTACGACTCAAGATAATCTAAAACAACTTAGAGAACGTTTTTGTTTAGTGTAATTGGGGACGAATTACATATGAAACATATTTTAAAAACATGTAAACCATTCTCCTTATTTGAAAACATATATAACCCATTCTATAATATTATCTTAATTTATAATTATATTCATATCCAAGGGATGGAAAATATAAGAAGTGGGTTATATTATAATATAAATGTGGGAAAACTTATCAACATGTCATCAAGGGTTAGATCACAATAATATGAGAAAACATGAACATGGGAGAAATTTATCATAAAAAATAATAAGGGATAATAATATTCCATAAATCATAAAGTAGATTCATGTGATCTCAAAAGAAAAAACATGTACCATGAAATAAGATTATGATATAATCATATAAACATTGAATAAAGAAATGACATCGTAATATAATGGATCCATAAATATAAGGAAACAACATGAAACATGAAATCATAATAATAGTTAAAGGTTCACTCACAATAACATCATCACATAGTGAAAAAATTCCTATAGAATATTTTGTTCACTTCATATTCCCTTGAATATAGTGGACAATGTCCCATAGTGGATTGGGTCCACTTCCAATTACCATAAACATAAAATAACAAGTACCATAGCCGGTTAGTTTCACTCTATAATCTCATAAATAATATCTAATGCGATATAAATATTTAATTAATGTATTAAAGGGATATATAATTTCATTCCTACATTTCAAATAACATATTGTGATTCGGCTATCCGCTCATGCATCATACATGGTTTCTCATGAAATGAAAACAGAACCCAACGCATTAGAAGGATATATAGTACTAATATGACTTATCACATAATCAAAATAATAACATGTTCATGTATATGTGATCCAAATGAATAAAAAAATGGATACTTAAAACATAATCATGATATAACCCTTGAGAAATAATTGGGTTTCATCATCGAAGGATATATTATAAGGAATCCCATGAGAAAAAGGAATTAAATGATTTTTCATGTTCATTTTTTAATAAATAAATCAAGTTTTTGAACATTGACTTCCAATTTAGTAAAAATCACAAGGTGTATCAAGGATATTTAAGAATAAAAATGAACCAAATGAGTGATGCTTTTAAAAATTATCATAAGATGTTTCAATGATTGAAATATCATATAATTTACCTTTAGACCATAATTGAACTAATATGGTTTTCTAAAAATTAGTGTGGGTTTTAAAATCTTTTCATGTTGAAAATATTTTTATGGATGTGACAATTATGAAATAAGAAATCAAGTGGTTCCTTTTTATGTTTTAAAACCACCTTTCTTGAAATCCCACATTATAAAAAAGTTAATAAAACATTATTTTGAAAAGTTAAAGAAGGAAATAAGAATACCACATTAGATAAAACATAATTAAATTTCCAATTTAAAAGGTGAACATTGGTGGTAAGGGAAATTATAAACAAGGAGGTGAAACTTCCTTTAAAGAGGATCATAATTTTTTACAATAATTATATACTTTTTTAACAAGAAATTCATTAAGGTAATGATTTGAATAACAAATTCCACTTTACCTAAAGAGTGGAATTAAAATATAATCACATAATAGAATAAATAAATCTTGTAAAATAATTATAAAAAAGGAATCATTATAACTCAAAAATAAGTTGAGTTAATAAAAACAATTAATGAATTTGAAATTTTTTAGTCAAAACCCCATGATAGAAGGAACGTTGAATAGAACACTGAATTTCATGATATATAATTAAACCATGATTTAAAAATAATAAATATAATTAGATAAACCATTACAAATAAATAATGTTGTATAATAATAAATATGTTTCAATGGGTGAAAATTAAAATAATAAAATTTTTAACATGTATTCGATTCATTCTACGCATACGCTAATCTTATTTGGTACCTTGAAATTTATATTAAAATTATCTTTGGAAATGAATAGATTAGTCTTAATAATTGTGATAGAGTCTTATTAAATTGAGAGAGTCTTTGGGGAGGACAAACATATGTAGTTTTAGGATATAATTTGAATAGATGGGTGTGGTATGAAGTGTTGTAAGTGTGTCTCATATATAAGTGAAGAAAATGGCACTTTTGTGAACAGAATTTACTTTTTAATAATACCATTAAACTATTAATAATTCAATGACTCCAAAATTATGAAATAATATATTTTGGGTGATATTTTGTTGATAAATCATCAACAAATTAAATATTTTGGGTTTCAACTTTTCTTATATTTTACATTTACCTTTTTTTATTTTCACTCAAGTAACTAGTTTTTAAGCGAATAAATTATATTTGAATAAACATATAAAATAAACCCTCTTAAGAATTTTTTTTTATGAAACTAAATTTAATCTCCATTTTATCAAAATAAATTTATATTTAATATAATTTTAACATTTAAATTAAAACATATTATATATAGAAACTCTATTTTGTAGAAAAATGTTAATTTCATCATTAAATGTTATTAATATTATTTTTTATTGATTACCAATTTAATGAGTGATAAATTACTTAAATATATGACTTAAAATTATATTGAAGTCACTTTTTAGTAGTGATAAATTTATTTTATTAGATAGAAATTAAAAAATGTTAGTAAATAAATTCTTAGAATATGATAGTTTTACCATTATTAGGGTCATTAACATTAATCATAGTAATCATAATTTTAAACTATAAAATGAAATTTAACATATTAAATAATATGATAATGTTGATATAAAATATAAAAACCAAACTTTTATTTAATTCTTATAAGCTAAAAAAATAATTTTTTAATACAAGATAATAAATTGGTTTTTAGAGTAAAATATTACTTATTTTTCCAAAATGATATGCATGGGTCTTATAAATACTACATAGTAATTTTGAATTATTTTTTTACTTATATATATATATTGTAGAAAAAGTTTCAACAAAATTTAATTCATTCTAATACTATGATAAGAGATGCTCTAGTAGTAGTTGAGGGTGGTGATTCCACTGGTATAGATCTCATGGAAATTTAAACAAAATGAATTTCTATTGCATATGATATCATACATACAGTAATTATTCCAGTTTGTCTTGGGTTTTTTCATTATAAACCCTAGTGTGGCTACCTTCATTCAAATCTTATATTACTGAGCATTATAAGGTAAGTTTATACTACCTTATAAAATTTCATCCATTTTTCTTTATATATTTTTTAATATGGTAACTATATTTTATAACACCTAATTTAATGTCTATATCATAATAGTCAAATTTAGTAATTTTATTTCAAATTATCTCATTTCATTTTATTTATGTGTTTTCTTGAATTATGAGATTGACATAGTGTTTAATTAAAGTGAAAAATTATATATTAAAATATAGGGGTGTTATAAAATCCTTTCTCCTTGAAATAAGCTTTGATATTTTTAATTATTTAAGGAATATCATCCAATACCATGAATTGGGAGTCAATATTTTACATTAAATTAGTATCCACGTGGATTAGTATCTTATTTAGGCTCTTCAACTTGTCAAATTTAATTTTCAGTGCACTGAGATAGATCTATTACAAGTGATTCTCATCTTTCAATTTCAAATTTTCTTTTTTATACTTTGATCGATCTCTTTTAATGAGTAGAATATTTCAAAATTTAGTTTTCTTGATTTCTAATTGTCATCATTGAATTAAAATTAACTTGGGATATAAAACTCCACAATTAATCCTAAAAATCATTGAAAATGTCAATAGATTCACAGTTCTAATTATTAATACCTATATTTTGAATGTCGTTGGAATCCTCCATATGGATCACACTTTTCCCTTAAACTATTCCACTAAATGCATAGACCTTCCATTCATTATTATATGATATTTCTTACTCTTTCTCACTAACTCACATTTTTATTTCTCCTAACTCCCACTACCCATCATTATAAAAGGACTCTTTCATGGGTAAAGTTCCCATTTGATATATATATATATATATATATATAAAAGTGATCCTAGGATCCCCCTAATCCCATGTGGGACTCAGAATACAGTGTCATAGTGTTGCATTTGTATTCCATGGAATGATAGCTAGAAGGTAGTTATGACGGTTTTTAAACCCATATCACAAACAATGGGGAGCACTATCATCCTATATCCAACAATATACACCTCAAAATTACCTGAGTGGTTTGAAATTTCCCCCACCTCTAACTCCATATGCATAGATTTTTCAACCCCCTATACAAGGTATTTTTCACTCTAGATCACAACCTCATTATTTTTTTTCTTCTAGGGCTCACTTCTTATATTTGTAAAATGACTCTTTCATGGGGATACTTACCATTATATATATATATATATATATATTATATGAGGGCGTGTAACTTCCCTTCACAATATTCAAGAATCAAAATGAACATACCTAATGTGGAATGTGTGTTCCATGATGTGGTGCCCAATATCCAGGAAAGAGAACTATTAAACCCATTGCATGAACCTCAAGGAGCACTGAACTCCTATATCCAAAACTCTTTAACTTCATCCTCATTCTATTTTTTCATACAATTGAAATTTATCCATTTTTTATTCATATTCATCCAATTTGGGACAACAATGTTCATATTTAACAAAAGAAAAACTAAATAAATACACTGATGTTATCCATATATTGTATCATTTTTTATATGGGTGACTTATATAAAGTATAACTTTAAAAAATATATTTATAAATTTTAAATAATGCATATATTTATTAAATAAAATAATATATACAAAGATTCTGCTTTATAATACATTGAAAAATAAATAAATATAATAAAATAATATATATATATATATATATATAATTTTATATAATACACATAGGCACAAATAGGTTTTTTAAAAAATAAATATTTTTTGAAAAATATAAATTTTTTTGTGTGTAAACATATTGTTCATAAATATATAAATATTTTGTTTATAATAAATTAAAAAACAATATTGTTTTCTTCCATGGTATTATATCATTGTATGTATGGTCGTTAATCACTTATTAATTTATTGGGTTGTATTTCAAATACTTATTGTCATTTTATATATTCTCATAGAAAGTTAATTTATGTCAAATGTGTTATTAATTATTATTATTTTAGTTTATTTATTTACTTATTAATTTATTTATTATTTCGTTTATTATTATATTTTTTTTCTCTTGAATAAAAACGTTTACCTATAACTAATTAGATACCCTTTTAACAGGCCTCGCAGTTATATTTTTAGGATAATATTCATATTATTTAAAATTTTCCTTTTCTTCTTAGTTGTGTATTCACTAATGAATTTAATTGCTTTGTGAATTGAATAATATTAATGAGTAATAAGAAAATTTATAATGGAAATGGGATTTTATTTTGATATGAATTTCAATCTAAAAATTTGATGAAATATACTAATTTTCTAAACATTATTAAAGTATATAAATAAAATTTTGGAAGTGATCATCGAATTCCCTTTATATATTTAATCGTACTAGCTAAAATGGTGACCTTTTCGTCAATTAAGAATGGTTTTGAACCCCTAACTCTTATGAATTTAGCCCCAGTTTTTATAGAAGTGGTTTCTCTATGAATTATGAATATGTGCAGTTGCAGTTATTCATTTCAATGAGCATAGTGTGTTAGTTGGATGCAGCCAGTAGTCAGTGTGTCAGTGATTTGGGGATGCAGGTAGTGATCGGTGTGTATCTAGGATAGGTTGTCACGACCCGCCCCTGGGCTCAATGTCCTGAATACCCCAAGCCCGACTTCTATAGGCCAGGGGATGGTGACTTGCATCGAAAGGCATACTCCAAAAAATGGGAAGGCATTGCATTTAATCATGTACAAACACACAGTCCAAGAACACAATAAGAAGAAATTGTAAAGTAAACTGCTATAGTAAAAGAGTGATGACAGTAAAATGGGCCAGAAGACAATCCCAACTATAAAGGTACAACTGAAAATACAATACAACTGAAATAAAAAAAGGAAACACCTACTAGGTCATCCTCTGAGGTTTCTACTTGAAGGGTTGGTACAGATTGCCTCCTCATCACTCATTGTCCATCTGTCTCCTCCGCGTCACGTCATGCCAAAATGTCCACCTCCATGCACCGTCGAGTCCTAGCTCCCTCAACCTCAATCAAAGTTTTACGTCATCTGTAAAAGACACAATAAGGTGCGGGCAAAGCCCTTACAGGGGTGAGTATAACGATACTCAATAGGGACCCTGATACCCTGTACGTCTCCTAAAGTTCCACACCAAGGAAAACCACAAAGAAAGACATCAACTTTACTTAGATATATGCCCATACATACACCTAAGTTATTAAGATATACACATATCACATATGAGGTAAGAACACCACAAGGTAACACTATGAATTTATATTACCACAGAAGTAAATTACCATATAGCCTAACCACAATCACAAGCACAAGTTAAAGATAGCTCACACCAGGATTTATTCTATGGGTAGTAAAAAATAACATCCCCGGTCACAATGTCGAACACCTTGGTTGTTGGATAACTTTTCCTCTATCAAGTACAGTGGTCATCTCAAATCACACAGAGGCGCTTCCCAATATCATTGGAATACAGAGGTACTCCTCCTATCGAGTACTATGGTTATGTCATGTCACACAGAGGCGCTTCCACACCGTGGGTCTGCCACATCACACAGAGTTGCTCCCCCTCGTTGCCTATTGAGGTACTCCTCCTGTCGAGTACCATGGGTCTTCTGCATCACAAAATGTCACTCCCCACCATGGGTCTGCCGCATCACACAAAGGCTCTCCCCATTTGTCCAGTCAAGTAACTCCGAGTTGAAACGGTCAGTAGTCGTCAAGTCTCACCTAGTCGTAGGGTTCCGTACGTATCACGCTCGGGAGAACAACTCCCCAATCCATAGGTCATACCTCAACTACAGCTATGTTCCACGAAAAAAACCCAAAGGTATGTCACTTCAAAAGGGACCCAACGCAATAGACGACACATCAATCGGACGCCCGGTCTATAAGTTATTAGCGTTTCCGCTCCGAGGGCCCTATTGGATTCGAGGTCCGATCCAACCTGGCCATACTACAATATTTTACAAAACTCAAGTGGATTATATTTAAATAATAGTCTCAATACAGGGATTCTGGCGCTGCAGATGGTTTGTCGAACGGACACCCGGTTCTCATGTTATAGCCAAAAGGTAATATCGGTCCCAGATTGGCCCGGGTCCGGTCGAAACCGTCCTGGCCCGGTTTGGGTTGATTCGACCCAGTCTTGGTCTAGCTCGAATGTCCTGGGACTCGAAGGGCTTGGCCCACTGGGCCATGGTCCAACCTGTCCCGCATAGGGGGCAGCACTGCCCGGCCCATGAAGGCTACGACCCATTAGCGCGGCTCACTGGGCGGCTCACGGTTCGGCCCGCGATGTGGCTCACGATGTGGCCCAGATGGAATGTGGGACTGCTCGACAGTCCCTCATGGTATTCCTTGGATAGCTGGAATAGCAGGTCGGTCTTCCTTTTAGCGGCACGATGGCGCCGCTGTCCACCTGCATCCAGTCGGGTGTTGGCCGGTGTTCGCCTCCTCCAATGCCAAGCGGTCACGGCCTCCTTCTACACGAGCAGCATGGATATGCCCCACCTCTCCGCCACACTATCGTCCAGTTTCCAACCTCCATCCTACCCCACCACGGCCGACTGGCCACATCCTCCTCTTCAACCGGGGGTGCGGACGCACACCTCCATTCCTTCACTACTACAACATGGCCCTTTATCAGTGCTAAAAACTGACATTAACATTTCCAGAAAAGTACTGTTAATGCCGGCATAGACAAAGGGGGGGTCCCTATTATCATCACTCCGAAAAGCGCTGATAAAGGACCCCCTTTATCAGCGCTTTTATTATCGTTGATAAAGGTGGAGTTTATCTGCACTTTTCAGAGCGCTGATAAAGGGGACCCCCCATTTATCTACACCGGCATTAAAAACTCTTTTCTAGCGCTGATAAAGGGGTGCATTTATCAGGGCTATCTTGAGCATTGATAATATGGCCCTTTATCAGCACTCTTTTAGCACAGTTAAAGGTGTCCTTTATCAGTTCTCAAAAAAGTGCTGATAAAGGCACCTTCCCCTCCACTTGCACAACCAGCATCTACACACCTGCACACCTGCACAAAATATCACCTTCACACTTGCAAAAATAGCACCCGCACAAAATATTTTGACAAACAATGCTATATACATTTACTTAACATCATGAATAAAAAAAACCACACTTAGATATACATTTAAAACAATGTTTTTCATGGTTACAATTACAATTATCCAACAAAAGTTATAAAAATTAATGTTTTATCCTTTGATATTCATGATCCTCTCTCAATAATTGTCTTCCATGGTATTTGTTACTGAAAAAAGAATCTGAACTCAAGGAAAAAATTCTCCTATATAAGAAAACAAATATTATGTTAGTAATATAATAATGAAATAAATTAAAACGTTAATATGAAAGAATACATTAATATAAAAATGTAAAAATAAAATATGGAAATGATAAACTCAAATGATTTCAATATGATAACAATGAAAGGGAATAATGTAAAATCAATATGTTTTTGGATGATTTATCTCATTTAATAAATAATGATTCTATATCTAATGTAAAGCTTTACCGGTCACACCGTGCGTCGGATTGAGGTGTGGTTGATTCTTACACATCACAAATGACTAAAGGATCATTTTTCCTAAAGTATCAAAACAATCCAAATGATTTTTCTCGGTTTTCTGTATGTCACTTGTGTTGTTTTATAAAGTTTATGACAATTTGAAACTGATATCAGACACTTTTAGCCATACTGGTCACACCATGTATTGGATTGTGGTGTGGTCGATTCATACACATCACAAATGACTCATGGATCATTGTCCTAAAGTATCAAAACAATCCAAACGTGTTTTCATGGTATTCTGTATGTCGGTAGTGTTTTTTTCTAAAGTTTATGTCAATTTGAAACTGATATCAGACACATTTAGCCATATCGGTCACATCGTTCATCGGATTGAGGTGCAGTTGATTTTTACACATCACAAATGGCTCATGGATCGTTGTAATATAGTATCAGAACAATACGAACCTGTTTGCTCGGTTTTCTGTATGTCAATTGTATTTGTTTCTAAAGTTAATCTCAATTTCAAACTGATATCAGACACTTTTAGCCATACTGGTCACACCGTGCATTAGATTGAGGTGAGGTTGGTTCGTACACATCACAAATGACTCATGGATCATTGTCTTAATGTATCAAAACAATCCAAATGCTTTTGCTTGGTTTTTCGTATGTCGCGTGTGTTGTGTTCTAAAGTTAATGTCAATTTGAAACTGATATCAGACACTTTTAGCCATACAGGTCACACCGTGCGTCGGATTGAGGTACGGTTGATTCGTACACACCACAAATGACTCATGGATCATTTTCCTAAAGTATCAAAACAATCCGAACCCATTTTCTCGGTATTCCGTATGTCAGTAGTGTTGTTTTCTAAACTTATTGTCAATTTGAAACTCATATCAGACACTTTTAGTCATAATGGTCACACCGTGTGTCGAATTGAGGTGCGGTCTATTTTTAAACCTCAAAAATTACTCATGGAACGTTTTCCTAAAGTATAAAAACAATACGAACATGTTTTCTTGGTATTCCATATGTAAGTAGGGTTGTTTTCTAAATTTAATGTTAATTTCAAACTGATATCAGACACTTTTAGCCATACCAGTCACACCGTGCATCAGATTGTGGTGTGGGAAATTTGAGCACCTCAAAAATGACTCATGTATCATTTTCCTAAAGTATCAAAACATTCAAAACGCATTTTATCAGTTTACTGTATGTCACTTGTGTTGTTTTCTAAAGTTAATGTCAATTTCAAATTGATATCAGCCACTTTTATCCATACAGGTCAAACTGTGTGTTCGATTGAGATGAGGTCAATTCTTACACCTCACTAATGACTCATGGATAGTTTTCCTAAAGTATCAAAACAATAAGAATGATTTTCTTGGTATTTCGTATGTAAATAGTTTTGTTTTCTTAAGTTAATGTCAATTTCACACTAATATCAGACACTTTTAGCTATACTGGTCACACAGTGCATCAGATTGAGGTGTGGTTGATTCATACACCTCAAAAATGACTCATGGATCATTGTCCTAAAGTATCAAAACAATCTGAATGCATTTTCTCAGTATTCCATATGTCACTTGTGTTGTTTTCTAAAGTTAATGTCAATTTCAAACTAATATCAGACACTTTTAGTCATATCGGTCACACCGTGTGTTGGATTGAGGTGAGTTTGATTTTTACACCTCACAAATGACTCATGAATTGTTGTCTTAAAGTATCAAAACAATACGAATGTGTTTTCTCAGTATTCAGTATGTCAGTAGTGTTGTTTTCTAAAGTTAATGTCAATTTCAAACTGATATCAGACACGTTTAGCCATACTGGTCACATCGTGCATCGGATTGAGGTGTGGTTGATTCTTCCTCCTCACAAATGACTCATGGATTATTGTCCTAAATTATCAAAACAATCTGAACGTGTTTGCTCTATATTCCGTACGTCACTTGCGTTGTTTTCTAAAGTTAATGTCAATTTCAAACTGATATCAGACACTTTTAGCCATACCAGTCACAACATGCATTGGATTGAGGTATGGTTGATTCGTAAACGTCACAAATGACTCATGGATAGTTTTCATAAAGTATAAAAACAATCCGATCACATTTTCTCGGTATTCCATATGTTAGTAGTGTTGTTTTCTAAAGTTAATGTCAATTTCAAACTGATATCAGACACTTTTTTCCATACCATTCACACCATGCGTTAGATTGAGGGGCGGTCAATTCTTACACTTCACAAATGACTCATGGATCATTTTACTAAACTATAAAAACTATCTGAACACATTTTCTTGGTTTTTTGTATGTCACATGTGTTGTTTTCTAATGTTAATGTCATGTTCAAAATGATATCGGACACTTTTAGCCATACCGGTTACATCGTGCAATGGATTGAGTTTTGGTCGATTATTACACCACAAAAATGACTCATGGATCGTTGTCCAACAGTATCTAAAGAATCCGAATGCATTTTCTTAGTTTTTCAAATGTCACTATTGTTTTTTTCTAAATTTAAAGTCAATTTTAAACTGATATCAGGCACTTTTAGCCATATCAGTCACACCGTGCATCGGATTGAGGTGCGGTTGATTTGTACACATCAAAAATGACTCATGGATCACTGTACTAAAGTATCAAAACAATCTTAATGCATTTTCTTGGTATTCCATATGTTAGTAGTGTTTTTTTCTAAAGTTAATGTCAATTTCAAACTGATATCAGAATCTTTTAGCCATATTGGTAACATCGTGTGTCGGATTTAGGTGAGGTCGATTCATACACCTCAAAAATGACTCATGGATCATTGACCTAAAGTATCAAAACAATCTGAATGCATTCTCTCGGTTTTTCATATGTCACTTGTTTTGTTTTCTAACGTTAATGTCAATTTCAAACTGATATCAGACACTTTTAGTCATACCGGTCACACCGTTCATCGGATTTAGGTGTGGTCAATTCTTACACCTAAAAAATTACTTATGAATCATTTTCATAAAGTATCAAAATAACCCAAATGTGTTTTCTTGGTTTTTCGTATGTCACTTGTGTTGTTATCTAAAGTTAATATCAATTTAAATCTTTTTTCAAACACTTTTAGCCATACCAGTCACACCATGCGTCAGATTAAGGTGTGTTTGATTCATACACATCAAAAATGACTCATGGATCATTTTCCTAAAGTATCAAAACAATCCAAACGCATTTGTTCAGTTTTCCGTATGTCACTTGTGTTGTTTTGTAAAATTAATGTCAATTTCAAACTGATATTAGACACTTTTAGCCATACCGGTCACACCGTGCATCAGAATGAGTTGGGTTTGATTCTTACATGTCACAAATGACTCATGGATTGTTTTCTGAAATTATCAAAAAAATCCAAACACATTTTATTGGTATTCCGCATGTCAGTAGTGTTTTTTTCTAAAGTTAATATCAATTTGAAACTAATATCAGACACTTTCAGCCATACCAGTCACACCGTGCATCGGATTGAGGTGTGTTCAATTTGTACACCTCAACAACAACTCATGAATCCTTTTCCTAAAGTATCAAAACAATCCAAATGCATTTTCCCAGTTTTTTGTATGTCAGTAGTTCATAAGAGTCTCTCATTAAGATATTCTTTACTAGAAACTCAAATCATTTCTAAAGCCTTTTTTCATAATATAAGGATATTAAACATAAGAAAAGGTGATCATAGATGCTCAATAAGTGCAAACAAGGGTGATATCAATGATCATATAAAGTTAACATAAGTAGTAGGAATTCACATTCATTGTCCTATTTGTTTACATTCTTCCATCAAGTATGCTGCCCATTCGTTTCTAAAGACATCTATATCATCTTGTGAATAGGAGTTTCTACGACAGTCATAGTAGTAATTAAAAAATATAAATACACAAAGGATTAAGAACTATTTTAAATGAACTAGTAATTATTTTCAAAAATACCTCTTCAGGGATGCTATTTTGTTCATGAAATATGATCTCTTTCATAAATTTTCAAACATAATAACCGTAGTCCTTTCAATTTGTTTGTTTCAAACACTGCAAAAACATTGATAAAAATATGTAATATGTTTTGATATGTATTTTTATAGTGTAATATAATTATATATTCCCTCATACTTTTCCATTTGTATATCTCATGCGCCTTGTTGTCCTTAGACCCTAGATTCATTCCAGCCTTTAGACGATATTCATACACCTCCCTATCATAACAGAATCCTCATTAAAAGATAATATAAATTATATACCAAGATATTTAGTTTTAAAATGTTGGATCTAGTGTATTGAAAACTGAAAATCGCCATCATGTGTGGTCAGTTTGTTGGATATCCATACAGTGAATCCAGAAAATAAATCGTTGGAGTATCCAAATTGACTGAAATGAGCATCAAATGCTGCCTAAAAACACAAAAAGGAATAAGTAATGATAGAAATGAAAATATAATTTATATGATAAAAATGTAGAGTTTTATCCCTATGACGTTGGTATTAAAAAGATCCAGTCAGTCGTAATTTTTCATTGAAATGTTCTGAGCAGGTTTGACATTAATTCATCTGGAAAATCGGAATCTATTTCTTTTTGTTGTGTAGACATGGTATAAGGACTAATGAGTCCAAATTTTTATTCATAGGAAAATCCCTTCAATTTTTTTCATATATACGCCTGCGAAAAATATGAAATTTATTTATCCATAATTATCATAGTATATCAGCTTCTGTAAAATCAAATCATGAAAACATACCTCATGTATACAGTTATAACCGAGGCACCTAGCCAGTCGTATGTGATGATTTCAGATACATCATCAGCACTAATGAAATCTAATTTTTCCTCTCCATACATATATTTCTCACAAAAAATTCTGTGATTATCTCCTCCTTTCATTTTCGTATCCACATGATCTTGAAATGATATTAAATGTGGATATAGAATGGGCAGGGTAAAGATGCCCTCAGTAGATCGTTTTGATCGGTTGGTTGATCCTTTTGAGTCGTTATTTTGTTTTAGCTCCTTTCTTTTTTCCTTTTATAATAACATTCATCGGTTCAAGCCTTTTCTAATTCAATGTTAAAGGTTCTACTTGAAAAATGAATTAGAAATGAATACCTCCTAGTCAAAATGTTTTTTTACAAGATTCGACGGCCATGCAATGAATGTTACAACAACATTTCCCACCATATGAATGTCATCATCATTATTTGGCATGGCTAGCTTGGTTCTCGGCTCATGAGGTATGTTAATCAACACATCGACTTGACCGGTTGGAGTCTTCTAGAGTGTAGCATGTCATTCTGCATATTGAACACCGTAGCCCTCGCTACAAGGCAATGGGTGGGAGTTGACAGATATAAATCATAGTCATTTTCCCCCTGTAGAATATCATTACAAGAAAGGTATCAGTGAATATGTGATTCAAATTTCACAGAAAAAAATATTAGAACACTGATTACCTCGGTTAAATAAGGTCTTTGAGGGGAATGGCTTGCCTTAAAGCTGGTGGGGGTGGGGAAGGTTGTTCTTGAGTTGTTTCTTCTCTTTTCCTCTCCCCCATAAAAGTTTATAGCAACTCTCCCTGACTCTGGAATTTTTATTCAAGGGTAGCTAGTCTATCTACCATCATTTCAATTACTTTAGTTTGTTCCTCCTCTTGTTTTTTCTGAAAATTTGTCTGGGGTGTCACCCCAAAACCCGCACCTCTAACGCGGCCATACTGTTCTGGCTGTTTCAAGGTAGCTGAAAGTATGTCTGCATCTAGTGCAGGTGTTGTTGATTCTTGTGACTATGTCAAATAGAAAATATGGGAAAATAATTAATCATCATGATGTAATAGTGATTTAAAGCAAAAAAAAATTATATTCTGTCATACTTACACATGTTTCCTACACTTTTTGTGTGTTTTCATCTACTAGTTTCCCCTCTTTATTAACACAAGACTCCTTCTATAGCACATGTCATGTCATGGAAGTGGATTGGGATTTTGATTTATCAATCTACATATAAATAAAGAATCATGGTTATAGTGTTGTTTTATGTCACATAAAATAATTGCAGTACTTTTAAAATACGTACCAATTTTTTTTCAATTGAAATGTACACCAGCCTTGATTTACGGTAGGGGTACGCTGGTTTTGCTACCCGTTCATTATTTTTAGCACTCAGATGATGTTTCATAAATAAAAACTATCAATAAAAGTGATGAATACAAGCAACGTTAAACAATGTGTTACCAAACATAATGTAGCTGAAAAGTCTGCTCCGTACGACGGTTGCAAAACGCATCCCACGCTCCTTGGGATATCAAGTTTGCATAAAGGGGAGGTGGGTGTGACTTGATTTTCCCTTCATCGTATTTCAGATGACATTTTGTTAAAATGGTGTGAAAGCCTCTATAAGACCTTCCTACCAATCTTAATACATATTATTTGTGCGAGACATCTACTATAAATGCACTATGCAAGAGATGATGTAGAGTTAGTCAATATTTTTGTATTTTATTTTATTTTATTTTAATAAATTAACTAAATGATATCATAATGTTATTGTAATCTCTTCCCACATTAATGTTTTCATCCCGCTGACAACATAGTGCCAGGACTCTATATCAATCGGCATGCATTGCCGAGTGACGATTCCAATGTAGCTACTAAACATGGATTTGTTTGGGTTTACATGCTGGCCTCGCTTATTCCATGTCACCTCATATTTGATGCCTTTTGCTTTTTCCTTAAGGATTTTGGCTAAAACTGTCAAACTACGGCACACCTGTTTTTTTTGTGCAGTCAGGGTTTTATTTCCTACCATTTCCTCGGTTTCTACACCATCATTATGTTCCTATTAAGCGCTAGCATCGGCACTGGGACCAGAAACAACGGGTTGAGAAACTTGTTTTACCACAGTAGTGGGACCAGCAGCAATAGGTTGAGAAACCTATTGTACCTCAGTAGTGGGACCAGCTACAACAGGTTGAGAGACCTATTGTACCTCAGCAGTGGGACCACCTACAATAGGTTGAGAAACCTATTGTGTTTCAGGATTGGGTGCATCAGCAGGTTCAGAAGTCATTATATATAGAAGTGGTTTAACATTTAATTTAGATCACATAAAAGTAGCAGTGAATAGATAATAACATAATGTAACACAATCTATATTACAATAAAAATATAACCTGATTATTGAACTCTCTTTTTTTTAAGGTTGAAGGGATTTTACCCCTCTATATACTATCCATATCCCTTCATTGTGGTCTCCTCTGACATAAAAAATGTCATCTGCATTGGGACCACTCCGAAATGATTGTGAATTCCCAATGAAAGGGTCATCCTCTGTTGAATTTTCATCTGACCCTTCAGTTGTTTTGGTCGATAATAGAACAATTGACCAGTTTCAGTTTGCGGGATCTAGAACATAAAATTATTGCACTACCTATGATGCCATTATAAATGGTTCATCTTTCTCCCCTTCCTTACTGAAATCAACTTTCATGAATCCCAATTCATCTATTTTAACAGAACTCCTGTTATCAACCCACTTGCATTGAAAAAACAGAACTTGGAATTCCGTATAATCCAACTCACATATTTATTTGATTATTCCAAATTATAAAATATTCTCATAAATTAGATTTCTGTCCTTAGCACCTGAAACATGCATCGCTTCAGCCACAAGTGTAACCCCACTATTCTGCATGGTACTGACTTCATCATGTTCATTATTATAAAATGTATAACTATTAACTACATAAGCATTGTAATATAATACATACACACTTGGTCCTCCGACTAGCCATCGAAGTTAGTTGAAATTGACTCTTGATTTTCATCTGAAATCTTAAAAATATAGTCCTAAAACCATCCTATAAACTGTTGATTAAGTGTATCTTATATCCATTTTCATCCCTAGATGGATTCAAATGCCTAATAATTTCTTTGTGGATTTCAACATATGGGTCAATGTAATGCCCCGACCCTAGTTACCCAGAGTCGGTGAATTATTACATAACATTTTCATGATCACAAAAGAACAAGTCTTGAAAGACCGATTAGTTTAGTAGTCTTGTAAACACTAGATATATTCATAAGTCTTATATTACATCATAAAGTAAAAAAACTACAACAAAATATTGTCTTCATATCCCCTCATTCTATTCCTGCAGGTCATTCATAAATTACTTCTTCGCATCCTGGGAAAAATAAAAAATTGAAAGGGGTGAGCTCAGATGCTCAGTAAGGATAACAATATAGCAGAAATTTTCGTAAATAAGCATAAACATTCAAGGAAATGTATAACTAAAAAATATCCTTTTAAACTTAAACATCAGCATAATATGGCAAAGATAAAATAAAATAATGTCATTTACTTATTCACATGGATATTTTACTAGTCGAATAACCACATGAAATATCAATAACCACTTTCATAATGATGGAATGCATAATGCCAGACTATTATAACCATATAGTCAAGGCCTCATCCCAAGACTACAAAAAAGATTTTGTCAATGCCTCGTGCCAAGACACTAGTTTATCTCATGATACCTACCGATGCATCGAGGAGCTACAGCGGGCTCCACCTGTCACTTAATAAGTCCAATGCATTCCTCATATGAAAATTTTGATACATAAACGTAATCATTCGTATTGAAACTAGCATACGAAATGTCAATACTTTATCCACAAACCATAAATGGTATAAAAATAGCACATCCATAGTCAAAAATAACTAATTCAATACAATATGGAAGATTTTATTGTAACATATTAACCTCAATCGATAATAATGAAGGATATTAACATAGATGAAAATAATCATCAAAACTATTTGAGAGAAATATCCCCCCTTTTTTGAGAACATTTAAAATTCACACTATTTGTCAAGAAGATGTTTAAAAATAGATTTTTGAATCAAAGTGTCACATACCACTTTGAAACTTTTAAAAGGAATTTTAATTTTAAAACTTTAATGTCCATATAAATAAATCCTTAAAACCATTTTTAAGACATGGACATTAATGATAAATATTTAGAATAATAAATCTTTAAAACATTTAAAAATGATATTTTAGTTAGAAATACTAACCAAAAGAGAGACACTTGAATACAAATAATTGAGGTAATAAAAACTTTATAATATCATGAGAATAAACTGATTCATGATATACTATGTCATAGTACATTATATACACCATATAAAAGTGAATTGGTGTATAACAACAAATAAGTCTAAATGGAATGTAAATTGAGATGAAATCTCTCATAAAGACTATATCCTTAGGTTAAGGATAAATAAGCAACATAATTATGTGTGAAAAATATAAATACATTCAATATGATTGGATATTCATTGTAAAACAATCAAAGGAAATTCACACATATTCTTGTAAAAACAACACCAATGAATTAGATGTGTAACATAAGAAATGGAGATTGAGTTAAAATTACTCTTATCAAGTTCATATCGATGACTTGATAAATTATAAATGGAGTTATTATGTGTATAAAAAGTATATCCACAGAAAGGGGAGTGTAAATTATGACATAATCAAATTAATAGTGATTCCACAAATAATCTTGGAGTAAAATAATCAATGAAGTATGCCTAAAGATGAATGAATGGAAATTGAAATTTCAAATTACCTTATCGATTTGGTAGCTTAAGAAACATACACCCATGAAATAAGGATAATAAAATTATGATATAAATATACATAAATTAATGTATATTACACAATGAATACAATCATGGGAAGTACACACACCATATGCAATAAATAAGTGGTGAACAATGGAAATCTCCCAAAATTAAAAGTGAGATAAAGAAACATCTTACCTTGTAATTTTCCTTGATAGAGTGTAGGTTAACCTCTGGTATAATATCTAAATAATTTTTATTAAATTATACATGAATAATATACATTAATATCATATCATATATGATCTTTTAACATTTCTTTGTTAATAATATCTTAGTATTATCGTCGTTTCGGGTGTTAACTTACTCGTTTTATTTTATATGTTTTGTTACATAAGCCATGTTTGTTATGGATATGTTGTATCTTATTCGTATCCAGAATTATATCAAGTCCTTAAACATTATTTTTAATCATAAAATGATATTTAGACTTGAATGGATACAATGGGGAATGAATCTCAACGCGTTCGTGGAGACGGTAGTCCATACGTACGCACGAACGCTACTTCCATTTCATTTTTCATTTCAAAAGGAATCAAAACCAAATGATAAATTGGAGTATTATTATTACATTATAATATAATATCTTATATTTGTTACTTAATTTCATTATTACCATCCTTAATATGTTCCATGTATGGTATGAACGAGTCATATCACTTTGAGGTGGCGGTAGTCCGCACTTCCTCAAATGAAATTATCGTATATATGTACAACATGAAACGAATAATGGTATGATATAAAATGGAACTAAAAAAGAATTTAGATAAAATAAATATCATTAATATCATATTTAATTATAGTTCCATCATAATGGAAACTATGAGATGTGATAGTATATAATTGAACAATTATCGTTTCGTGGGGCGTTTGGTTTCCATCTACTGAAACATTATGTTCTTCACCCATTAGATGGAGGTGTGTGTAAGTGTAGTTAGAATAATTTTCTATAAAATATCCTAATATATTTAGGATACTGGTTTTTTTACAAAGGAAAAGAATAAGAAGAGTTTAGGGGTTGTAGAAGTAAAATAAAAGTGAAGAAGCTAAGAGAAATCGTTACCTTAAATTTGGGTAACTCCATTTGGTTTGAACCAAAAAGCACTCTTGAAGTTCCTTGTGCCTAAGGTAAGGCTTATATGATGAGTAGAGGGATTTATGGAGCTTAATTGGTCAGATGTTGGACGATCCAAAAGGCTTGAGAGGTGTGAGGAATTTGTTAGAAGTGGTGTCCTTTTATAAGGGGGAGGAGGGGCTCTTTAGGAAAAACTTAAAGTATTAATTTATAATAAATTCATATTCGGTTTCTAATGGCTCCAAAGTGGATTATTAAAATTATAATCTGGTTATGGGTCGAATACCACACAACCAATAGAATTTATACAGGTTTGGGTCACTATAGTAACCTTATCTTTTAGATTTAACTCTTAGTTAAATAGTTTGACATTTACCATGTCTCTTTGTATTTTTATATTATATAGTAAATAAACATAATATATACTTCCAAGACACCCCCAAGTGGTCCATTAATGATACACCTATCATTATATAAGTCCTTTGGCTGAAACTTATATTTTTATGAATATAATGTCAATTAATAATATTATATTTGTTTTAAAAACTCTTTTATGTCAATTTTGACACTATTGGGTATTTTGTTTTTGATAAATTCATAATAGTATTATTACTTAGACTAAAATTCATATAACCTAAAATAATATTTCATATTAATCTAGGAAATTATTTTAATTCATAAAAAGTCTAAAATTACATTTATTTGGATATTTATAATATCAATTATTTCAATATTTCATTAATTTGGTAATTATTGCATCACCATTGTCTCATAAATAAATTAAATTATATAATGTCTAAAAATTATAAATAAAATTACATTATGTAGGAAATATTTTTATCTTTCTAATTAATATTTATAATCTAATTTATCTTATTTATATCCCTATATTAAAAATGTTTTAGTTATTAAACATTGATTTTAACTCTTTTAACTCTTCTTTGTATTAAATAATAATAAATGTCCTAATCTAAATCATGTGAACCAAAGAGGTTCATATTTTATTCCTAAGGTTGTTTTTGGTCGAATTATACTTAGACAATAAAATTAGGACATGTGTTAGGATAATAATAATTTCATTTTTACCCTTAATTGCCCTATTTACTTTTTACCGTGGTAAATAAAAGTAAAAAGTTACTATTCACCAAAAATTAATTTTATCTTATTGAACCACATCATACTCTTTGATATTAACAATTTCTATAGGATTTTTGAAATTCCACTCATAGAAGCGGTAAAATTATGTTTTATGTGAATTTTCAAATTCTCCTAGGAGATGGGTAAAAGACTGTGAAAAGTTCAATAAAATCATTATATGTCTAAAATTATTATAAACCGACTCCAATGAATTCCATTGAACTTATATAGGTATTACGTATCTATTTTGATCTAAAATAAACTTAAATCAAATAAATTATTATTTAAATAAAAAGTCAGTTTTAACCAATAACTCATTGTTTTTCACTATTCATCAAAAATTGAAAGTTTTCAGAAAAATACCAAAAAATCACCCTAGGCTAATTTAAATATTCCAAATCCAAAAATGAAGTACATTTTGAATGATAAAATTTATAAAATTTCAAAAAGTCGGTATTACTATTCATAACATCTAGTTTGATTGGTTGTGGTGTTTGTTAAAACTCATCATAGCGTACAACACACGCTACAGTATTATTCAAAGAGAAGCATACCATGGAAGCTTGGGGTGTTACATTCTCCCCTCCTTCAAATAATTCCATCCTTGGAGTTTTTAAAATTGGGCTTGGGAATATAATGGAAAGTCCCACATCAGAAAAAGAGTCAATAAAACTATCACTTTAAAAGAAAGAAAGGGAAGTACAAAGGTCACCCGAGATAACCTATACTAGGATTCCATGTATAAAAACATGGATATGGATGATAAACTAAGTGTCAAGTTCTGTTGGAGAGAGATAGAAAACATGATCAGGAGAGAGTTAAAAACAAGAAAACCACAAACTTGTGATGGGACAAATGGTCATTAGTTTCCCTGTAGGAAAATTAAACGGACAACATTTTTTTTAAGTTACATTACATAAAGATGAGGAATCCATTTCTGAGATTGACTATGAAGATAAAGAGATATACTTAATTTTTAAGTAAAGTTTCATGCCTTAATAAATTTCTACTACTAAATCATTTTTAAATGATGAGTATTCAAGAAGACTTGGTCACATTAGAAGAGCTAGAATAAACTTATTATAGAATCACATGATCCATGAAAGATAAACTATATATTTACCTTGTCTTGAGAGATTAATCAACACCAAAACGGTTAGTATAAGATCTGATGATCCCCCAAAAATACATTCCATTAGTGAAAGAAACACTAATATTAATTTCTAAAATTATACCAACAATACCCCAAAGATAAATAAATACCATTCAATAAACAATTTTCCTTAAAATACTTCAATATAATCCAAACTAATATTGAAACCCAAAACTTATAAGAATTTGTTTATGTGGTCTTCCATGATAAATTGTATCTCCAAATGACATCAACTACTCTTAAAGTCACATACTTACAAGTAATTAACCTAATCACATATTCTATATTATAGGTTAATGATTTCTATAAATAACCCAAATCACTATAAATCCACAATAAAAACATAGATAAAAATCCACTATTACTCCTCAAATGAAATCACATAGTATTCTATTTTCATTAGGCATATAGTGTTCCCAACAAAGCGAACATCTTCCAAAATAACATTTACCACTTAATCACCAAATAATTTTCCTATACTAAGGGTATTAATTTGATAAGACATAAGATCCCAAATCAACATATTATTGATCAATAAAATAATTTAACTAAAAATAATTAGTCACACTAATGAGGGACTTCACGTAGTCCAGTGTTAGGTGATAACTCCCAATCTCACTTTGGTTGTGGGTTTGATTCTCATAGATTTGTCTGACGCGATGGGTTGTCACATGGTCTTCGTGTTGTCCTTTTTCAAAAACTATATTTTATAATATTACCAAAATGAGATAAATTCCTCAAAATAAACATAACATAATTTGACCACAAATGTTATCTCATACCTTGCATTTTAATCCCAAAATATAATAACTTGTAATTTCCTCAAACCCAATGATCATATAAAACCAAATGGTTATTTATAACTATATCCACAAGAGAAAATATAAGTCTTCCTAAAATATCATTCTCACATAGAAAACTGAAGGGTTAGAAATACAAGAGAAAATTCACCCAAAGTAATCTCAACAACAAAGAGCACTAATACCTTTAAACATTTTCCCATCAATTTATTTCCACATATATTCTTCCTTGACCAAGAGGTTATCCTATAGAATATGGTATTGAATTGGGTGATGCCAAGGTCACTTACATTTTTGAAAAATGACCGTAATTGGAATCTTAGGATAATTGTTATTTTCTTCAATAGTAATCTTCATTTTTTCTAGAAAATTCTTTACTTTATGAAATTCTTTTCCACACATAAACATTTACTTGTTCCATTGAGAAACTTTCCTGGGTGTCTCCTTCCACATTTCTAGCATGATGTAAATTGAGTTTTCTTCTCTCCATGGTCTCCATAGATGGATCTCTTATCATTTACTGCCTTTCTCTTCTTTGTTGAGTCTGGGAGTTGGTTAATATATATGTTGTTGATATTATTTTTGGAAAACTGATTCGTCATGAAGACAATATCTTTTATGCCTATCCACATTACGTTTCATTTCAAATTTCCACCATTTTCCCATCTTGTACATTATTCTCAAATTTACTATGACTTCCTTGGAATCTAGCCATTTAATAAAACCAAAAAGCATTGTGTGAGTAACAATAGTCATAAAATCGTTTAGAGAATATCATGACACTATATTCTTAATTTAAAACACCTTAGGATTAACCAAGGTCATTTATTCTCATTTTATATAAAAATACTTCAAATTGGTTTATAAAGGAAATGTAAATTATCCTTGGCATATCCCCCGGGAGTGTTGTGACCAAGAGTGCAGCAAGGCTTGTTGTCGTGCACCATTTCCCATTCGAGTCTAGCTCAAAGCAGTGTTTTCAGATTTTACCCCTAGGAACATCTATTCCAGAGCCACCTCTACCTGCTTGTATCCAGACATGGGTGTATTGCTTGTAAAACTCACAAAATCGATACAATACCAAAATTCTATGAAGTTCTTCTATACTAATCCTCAAAGTCTATCTTAGGGCTATGTGCTCTAATCAGAGTTTATCTTAATCTAGCTTCCATGGTTTGTACTAAACATCCTCTGATACCGACTGTAACACCCTGACCCTAGTTACCCTGAGTCGGTGCATTATTACATAACATTGGCATGGTCACAAAAGATAATGTCTCAAAAGACCGATTAGTTTAGTAGTCTTGTAAACACTAGATATATTCATAAGTCTTATATTACATTATAAAGTAAAAAAACTACAACAACATCTTGTCTTCATATCCCCTCATACTATTCCTACAGGTCATTCATAAATTACTTCTTCACATCCTGGGAAAAATAAAACATTGAAAGGGGTGAGCTCAAATGCTCAGTAAGGATAACAATATAGTGGAAACATTCATAAATAAGCATAAACATTTAAGGCAATGTATAACTAAAAAAGGCCTTTTAAACATGAACTTCAGCATAATATTTCAAAGATAAAATGAAATAATGAAATTTACATAATCACATGGATATTCTACTAGTCGAATAACCACAAGAAATATCAATAACCACTTTCATAATGATGAAATGCATAATTCTAGACTATCATAACCACGTAGCCAAGGCCTTGTGCCAAGACTACAAATAAGATTTTGTCAAGGCCTCATGACAACACAATAGTTTGTATCATGAGACCTACCGATGCATCTAGGAGCTATAGAGGGCTCCACCCATCACTTACTAAGTCCAATGCATTCCTCATATGAAAATTTTGATTCATAAACATAAAAATTCGTATTGAAACTAGCATAGGAAATGTCAATACTTTATCCACAAACCATAAATGGTATAAAAATAGCACATCCACAGTCAAAAATAACTCATTCAATACAATATGGAAGATTGTATTATAACATATTAACCTCAATAGAGAATAATGAAGGATATTAACATATATGAAAATAATCATCAAAACTATTTGAGAGAAATATCCCCCTTTTTCTTGAAAACATTTAAAATTCACTCTATTTGTCAAGAAGACGTTTAAAATTAGATTTTTGAATCAAAGGGTCCCATACCACTTTGAAAATTTTAAAAGGAATTTTAATTTTAAAACTTTAATTTCCATATAAATAAATCCTTAAAACCATTTTCAAAACACGGACATTAATGTGAAAGATTTAGAATAATAAATATTTAAAACATTTAAAAATGATATTTTAGTTAGAGATCCTAACAAAAAGAGAGACACTTGAATACAAATAATTTAGGTAATCAAAACTTTATAATATCATGAAAATAAAGGGATTCATGATATACTATGTCAAAGTACATTATATACACTATATAAAAGTGAATTGGTGTATAACAACAAAGAAGTCTCAATGGAATGTAAATTGAGATAAAATCTCTCATAAAGACCGTATTATTAGGTGAAGGATAAATCAACAACATAATTATGTGTGACAAATATAAATATACTCAATATGATTGGATATTCAATGTAAAACAATCAAAGTACATTCACACATATTCATGTAAAAACAACACCAATGAATTAGATGTTTAACTCAATAAATGGAGATTGAGTTAAAATTACTCTTATCAAGTTCATATAGATGACTTGAGAAATTATCAATGGAGTGATTATGTGTATAAAATGTATATAAACAGAAAGGGGAGTGGAAATTATGACCTAAGAAAATTAATAGTGATTCCACACATAATCTTGGAATAAAATAATCAATAAAGTATCCGTAAAGCCGAGTGAATGGAAATTGAAATTTCAAATTCCCTTATCGATTTGGTAGCTTACGAAAAATACACCGATAAAATAAGGATAATAAAATGATGATATAAATTTACATAAATTAATTTATATTACACAATGAATACAATCATGGGAAGTACACACACCATATGCAATAAATAAGTGGTGAACAATGGAAATCCCACGAAATTAAAAGTGAGATAAGAAACCCCTTACCATGTAATTTTCCCTGATAGAGTGTAGGTTAACCTCAAGTATAATAGTTAAATCATTTTTATTAAATTATACAATATTCATATACGTCAATATGATATCATATATGATATTTTAACATTGCTTTGTTAATAATATCTTAGTATTATTGTCGTTTTGGGTGTTAACTTACTCGTTTTATTTTATATGTTTTGTTACATAAGACATATTTGTTATGGATAGGTTGTATATTATTCATATCCAGAATGATATAAAATCCATAAAAATTATTTTTAATCATAAAATGAGAATTATACTTGAATGGATACGATGGGGAATGAATCTCATCGTGTTCGTGGAGACGGTAGTCCGTACATACGCATGAATGCTACTTCCATTTCATTTTTCATTTCAAAAGGAATAAAAAACAAATGATAAATAGGTGTATTATTATTCCAGTATAATATATTATCTTATATTTTTTACTTATGTTCCTTAATACCATTTTTTATACGTTCCATGTATGGTATGAACGAGTCATATCACTTTGAGGGGGTGTTAGTCCGCACTTCCTCAAATGAAATTATCGTAAATATGTACAACAAAAAATGAATAATGTTATACTATAAAATGGAATTACAGAAGCTTATATATAAAATAAATATCATTAATATCATATATAATTATAGTTCCATCATAATGGCCACCATGAGAGGCGGTAGGAGATAATTGAACAATCATCATTTCATGAGGCATTTGGTTGCCATTCACAAAAACATTATGTTCTTCACCCATTAGAGGGAGGTGTGTATAAGTACAGTTCGAATAATTCTCATAAAAATATACTAGTATATTTAGGATACTGGTTTTGTTACAAAATAAAAGAATAAGAAGAGTTTAGGGGATGGAGAAGTAAAATAAAATAAAAGAACCTAAGAGAGATCGTTACCTTTAATTTGGCTAACTTTCTTTGGTTTGAACCAACAAGGACTCTTGAAGTGCCTTGTGCCTAAGTTAATTCTTCTAAGAGGAGTATGGGGATTTAGGGAGATTAATTGGGTAGAGTTTTGACGAGCCAAAAGGCTTGAGTGGTGCGAGTAATTGGTTAGAAGTGGTGTCATTTTATAAGGGGGAGGAGGGGCTCTTTAGAAAAAACATAAAGTATTAATTTATAATAAATTAATATTCGGTTTATAATGGATCCAAAGTAGATTATTCAAAGTATATAGTGGGGATGTGTCTAAAACCACTCAAAAAATAGTTTTTAGACATGTTTGGGTCACTATAGTAACCTTATCTGTTAGATTTAACTCTTAGTTAAATAGTTTGACATTTACCATGTCTCTTTGTATTTTTATATTATACAGTTAATAAACATACTCTGTACTTCTAAGAGACCCCCATGTGGTCCAATAATGATACACCTATCATTATATAAGTCCTCTAGAAGAACATTATATTTTTAGGAATATAATATCAATTAATAATATAAAATTGTTTTAAAAAACTCTTTTATGTCAATTTTCACACTATCGGGTATTTTGTTTTTGATAAATTCATAACATTATTATTACTTCGAATAAAATTTATATAACCAATAATAATATGTCATATTAACCTTAAAAATTATTTTAATTCATAAAAAGTGTCCAATTACATTTATTTGGATATTTATAATATCAATTATTTTAATATTTCATTAATTTGGTAATTACTTCATCACCATTGTGTCATAAATAAATTAACTTATTGAATTTAAAAAAATTATAAATAAAATACCATTATGTATTAAAGCGTTTTATCTTTATAATTAATATTTATAATCTAATTTATCTTATGTATAACCATATATTAAAAATGTTTTAGTCATTAAACTTTGATTTTAACTTTTTTAACTCTTCTTTATTTAAATAATAATAAATGTCCTAATCTAAACCAAGTGAACCAAAGAGGTTCAAATTTTATTCCTAAGGTTATTTTGGTCGAATTATACTTATCCAATAGAATTAGGACATGTGTTAGGGTAATAATAATTTCATTTTTACCCTTAATTACCCTATTTACTTTTTACCATGGTAAATAAAAGTAAAAAGCTACTATTCAACAAAAATGATTTTCATCTTATTGAACCACATTTTACTCCTTTATATTAACCGTGTCCCTCATATTTTTGAAATTCCACTCACAGAAGCAGTAAAATTATCTTTTATGTGAATTTGCAAATTCTTCTAGGAGATGGGTAAAAGACGGTGAAAAGTTCGAAAAAAAATTATATATCTAAAATTATTATAAACTAACTCCAATGAATTAAATAGAACTTTTATACATATTATGTATCTATTTTGAACTGAAAAAATTAAATTAAATAAATAATTATTTAAATAAAAATTCAGTTTTAATCAATAACTTAGTGTTTTTCACTATTCATCAAAAATTGAATGTTTTCAGAAAAATACCAAAAATTCACCCTAGGCTAATTCTGATATTCCAAATCCAAAAATGAAGTCCATTTTGAAATATAAAATTTATAAAATTTCAAAAAGTGGGTATTACTATTCATAACAACTAGTTTGATTGGTTGTAGTGTGTGTTAGAACTCAAAGTTGCATACAACACACGCTACTGTATTATTCAAATAGAAGTGTACCGTGAAAGCTTGAGGTGTTACAGTCAACATCAAAATTGTTACGAAAAACATAAATGTGGGCCTGCTCCTGATATGTAATATTGATTGTGACTAACTATCTTTCGGAAATTCCTTCACCCTCAAGCCACCTAGTGTGACGAAATTTTGGTAGGCCAATGCTTTCCACACCAGAAAGGTATTCGGTACAGAATTCAATAGCTTCCCCAACAATATATTGCTCCACAATACAACCCTCTGGATGACTTTTATTTTTGACATACCCTTTAAAAATCTTCATATACCGTTCAATGGGGGTACAGCCATCTGTAATGTAGAAGACCACATAGTTGAATCTATCTCACCAAGTAGACCATAAAATGAACCATCATATCAAAAAATGAAGGCAGGAAGACCATTTCTAATTCACATAATATGACAGCAATTTCTCTTTCCATAGTTGCCAATTTCGTCGGGTCTATACCTTTGCTGCATATAGCTTTGAAGAAAAAACACGGTTTCGTTAATGTATGGCGGACATTCTTGGGGAAAATGCAATGTAAATATATAGGAATGAGATCTTACATCAAAACATGGAATTCATGTGATTTCAGACAGTTTAACTTCAAATCTCTCATTGACACGAGGTTCCTGATATTTGACGAATACCCCTCTGGAAACTTTAACGTCATTCATGAAATTGAAAAACTGATATCTCACCTACCTGGAAACAGTGTAAGCAGTAGGAGGAAGAAATGTTAGTTTTTCACCCTTCACTGGTGCCAACTCTTCTCGTATTCCCATCTCAACCATGTCCAGCCTAGCCTTAATTCCATCTTTTGTTTTTCCATGTGTATTTATCAACATACTTATGAAAATTTCAAATAAATTTTATTATACATGCATAACATCAAAAAAATGTCGGACATACAGACAATTCCAGTATGGTAATTCAAAAAAAAACTGATCTCTTTTTCCAGCCAATTTTTGTAATGATTTTCGAAGCCAGTTTACCAAAAGTAGTGTCCACATTTTTAACTATCTCAATCAATTAATCTCCTATTAGTGGAGATAGTTCTATGAATTCTTCTGAACATCCATCGAATGGTGTCATCCAAGATCTGTACTTATGTCATCGGGGTAGAAATCTACGATGTCCTAGAAACATGGTTTTCGATGAATGTTTCAACCTAATTGATTGCCTGCCTTGTTCGCAAATGGGACATCCTTGAGTTCCTTTAATGCTATATCTTAACAAATTTTCATAAGAAGGTAATTCATTTATCATCGCGTACAACATGGCTCTCAAAGTGAAATCTCTCTTTTTGTAAGCATCATACAGTGTAACACCTAAATCCCACAATAATTTCAAATCTTCAATCAATGGAGCTAAATAAACATCAATATCATTACCCGGTTGTTTTGGTCATGATATAAGCATATATAACATGATGTAATTTCATTTCATGAATTACCACAGTGGTAAGTTATAATTTACCAATATAACCGTTCATGTACTGTGACTGTTGCTTTGAAAACCAAAAGGATGCACTCCATCTATAGATAATGAAAGACGAAGGTTTCTCAAATCGTTTCCAAATTCAGGATACTCATGATCAATTCTCTTCCACTGAGGAGAGTCTGTCGGGTGACGTAGTATCCCATCTTTAATTCTTGTATTTGCATGCCATGTCTATTTTCCTGTAATCTTCTCACTTCCATATAGGCGCCTACACCATGGAATGATTGGAAAGTACCATGCAACTTTATTAGGACTGGATTAATCATTCTTGTATCAAGAAGATCCACACTTTGGGCATTATTTAAGTGATTTGTGGTCCTTGTAAAACAGTATACAGTCATTCGGGCTGGCGTGTATTCTTCCATAGATCATACCCATCGAGTGTTTCATTCTTTTGGCATCGTATATTCAGCTCGGGAGATCATTATCTTCTGGGAGCATGTCATTCAGGAGAGTATGTAGTTCCATAAAACTGGGATCACTCCACCCATTGTCTGATTTCAGATTATACAGCTTCAGTACGGCTGACAGTGCTGTATATTTAGTGCAACCAGCATACAATGGTGGCATTTCACAACTTTTTAACTACTCAAAAAATTTTGGGCAATCATAAAGTTCATCTTCTATGGTCCTTGTCATTTCCTCAATACGATCTTCATCATCATTCACATCTGTAATCACATCCTCCATACGTTCATATTCATTTTTCATACTCGTAATCATATCATATGATCCATAAAATGCAGATTTATCTCATCCACTACCTACATTCGTTGTTTCCCCGTGTTTATTCCAACATTTATAACTCTGATCTATTCCGTGATAGATTAAGTGTTCTGCCATCTCCTCTAGACTAATTTTTTTTGAATAACAACAGCATAAACATATACAAAGGATTTGATAAGGGTCATATGCATGATCTTTTTTAAACTTGATAAACTCTTTCATGACTTCTTCATACTCTTTTGTCAACTGATTGGCATTCATCCATTATTTATTTATATTCATCCTATTTGAAATCCAAAGGATGGGTATATAGGTTAGGGGAGATGGAATATGAGTATAATTTAGATAAAAAATTAGATACTTCAAAAATGGTGGGGGCGTACTCATTAATAGAAAATCTTTGGTGGTTCTTGGGATTCATCCATTCTCTTCCTCTCTTCGATCGCCCTGATGTGGGGTGGTTCTTGGGTGTTTTTTATAGTGCGTTAGTGAGTTAATCCCTCATACATCCTCCATTAATAATATCATTTATTTACCTATGATTTGGGATGATTTGAACTAGGATTTGTTTAATGATTTCACTATATCATCTTCAAATCAATTCAAATGATGTAGATTTTGTTTGTATTGGCTAGAGGTTATCCTTGTATGATGAACACACCATGTTTTGTGTGGTTTAGGTGGTGTTGGGTTTCCCAGTGAGTTTTTAAAAGATTATTCCTAATTATATTAAGGTTAATAATTAATTATAATTATATATAATTAATTATTTGGGAATTGTTCCATGAGATTGGGTCTCAATCATTAGTACAAGATTAGATAAGTCATGTATAGTCTTGGTTGAGGATGAGTTGATCTTGGTGAGGGGTTTACTCCATTTTTTTAGGTATGTGGGCCCTATAATACAAAACCATGTTTCAATTTATGCATGATTGTGCATTCATGCATGGGTATATGTGTTCTAGTGAAAGGGATAGAAATCAAGAGCTACGTAGGTAAATAAATAGGGTGTTTTTTATCCACCAAGAGATAGAGTGAGGGTTCTATTGAATGTTTGTGATTTTGTGTTCATCCAGAGATTATGTCTCCTTAGAGGTGAAGTTTCTAGTTGTGTTTATGAGAGGATCAGGTTTGGTATGAGATTTTTATAGCCTAGTTAGGTTTTATAAGGCTATTTGAGTAGGTATTTGAGTCTTAGGTCTAAAGAAGATAGATAATATAGTTTTATATATCATGTATGATGGGGAACACCCTCTTAATGATATATAAGAGTCATGGTGTGTGTGATGGGTATGATATTCCATATAGGGATTGGTGAAGTGTGACATAGAGGATTTCCTCATTATAATTGGATTGAGAGATCTCTAAGGGGAGATATGATATAAGTGAGGGTCATGCTAATAGTTTGGGTGACTTAACATAGGGTATCCAAGGCCCAACTAGGCATTTTATACATAATACCATCAACCTACTCTTGTATGATCACTTATAATATGTGTTTAGAATCATTAATCTTATATAAGGTCCATAAATACACTAATGATCTTATGTAGGTTGAATGATAAAATATTAGTAGGACACCGATAATGGGGAACCTAATATAAATCATAATTTACTAGGTTTATCTATATGTATGGAAATAAATAAACAACACACATTATTTAAGAAATAATGTAAGATTGTTGTATAGTAACTAATAAAACAAAAAAAACAAATAACACTATATTCAGTGAGAATCAATACATTAAACCATGGGTTCCAAAAAATAAGCTTATCTCCTAATAAAACCATAACACATACATCACAGATATTTTCTGAAACCCAAACATACCCAAACCTTGGGAACTATGTATCTCATATGGGCTGATAAGAAACTGATACACATAAACCATGGATCCTATTTAGGAATCTAAAAACCCATACCTTGAGGACCATGGATCTTATCTTGACACCTAAAATGCAGAAACCTTAGTCACCATGGATCCTTTCTTTTCTCCTAACATACCACAACATTGGGAACCATGGATCCAGTTTGTGACCCAAACATACCAATACCATTGTCACTATGAATCAAGTCTATACCCCTAATATACCAATACAATGGTCACCATTGGTATAATCCATGACCTTAGTGTACATATAAGGGGAAAATGGATCACAATTATCCCCTAGAATATGAACCCACTTAAATAGATAAATGTCACCTTATAAGCATGTTGTATTATCATGGCCTGATGAAAAACCATCACACATATAAGACATACACAAACCCTTTCCTATATCTCCACTACAATTTTTTAATCTTCCTTTTATTTTTTTGGACCCATACACTATATTATAGTCACTCTTAAAATATACCATTATATATAAAACACAACTAAGCACTTACTAATCCATATATTCCATCTCCACTATAAAACAAAAAAACAAACTAGTTAAACTAAAATGGTGAGAAATCTCATCACATTAATGGGAGTGAATTCCACATTCTTCCCTAGAAAATCTATTGGTTTATTACATGTGGATGTCCACCCATATCCATAATCTATTTTATAATCTCATATCCCATAAGCTTTACCTGATTCGCTCTCAATACAACAATTCAAATTCGACCTTCTAAATACTATCGCTTTTATTATGTCCATTATACCCTATGACCATTTCACAAACAAATCATGAACAAGTCATAATTGTGAACACATCATAATTCCAATCACTCAACTACAACTATGAAGGATAGTTACCCATGCATATAAATGAAAAAATAGGTGAGAGTAGAAAACTACTTAAAGGTGGGGGTGAATCAATGATTACAAAAAACTCATAATCTAAACGCATTTTCGAATACTGATTAGTGAAAAAAGGATCTTGAGAGTGATGGTAAAATGATGATAGTAATTCAATGAAATAACTCACATGGATCAAGGGATAATTACATGGTTCACAAACTCTTGTTATAAATTTTCTTATCCTTAGTTTTCATGATTTTTTGAATCTTGTTCTAGTTTTATTATAAATAAGAATAATGAACGGAGTAAGGATATAACCATATAGTCCCATGTATGCGATATAATGATCTAAATCTATAAGTTCATCGATTTCCCCTTCATCGACCACAAGTGCCTATAGAATTTTCATTATTTGTGCACACTTATTATTCTCCTTAAATGTTAACTAAACCATCATTGGAACAATCCATGGATTGAATGGTTGGGTAACTAAAGGATTCTTCATTGAAACCCAATCATTGATTCGGGTCATATAACACTATATTTATAGAGATTAAATGTTCTTTTATATGGATTATTTCCAGAGGTAATAAATTCTAATTCCAATTGACTTAGAAACTAAATCCCAATGATACTTCACCACCTTTATGGCCTAACATAACATATCATGAAATTTGATTCATGTCTACTCATATTTACCAATATCTATAGAATACCATTCATGGTGTGACCCTTATAGTTGTGGAATGGTCTGAAACGTCACTTTAAACAATGATACACCAATTACTAATGAACAATATACTATAGTATGAAATAACACTATTATAGTGTGAGCCTTTTCATTACATACTGATAACATTGGACCCCCAAACTAGTGCAACATTTATTTTCATGAGATATGTATCCCAATGAAATTATCTCTTAATATTCCCTTAGAGACATCCAACATAGTTAAATGTTACATATCACAATATGTCTCTCCTGCATCTCAAACCCTTCATAGTTACACCAGCCCTACTATGGTGTGATATCTTACACTATAGTGAACATCGTCATTTGGAACACTCCCATAAAAGTGTAATCACGTCCTCCTTGTTCTAGGACACTAGTTATCCACAAAAAACATAAATTTTTCATATTGTATCACCTTTAATGTTCGGCTAACTCATATATGATAATTTTTTAAATAAATATATTGGTAAAATACATTTAAAACCCATGAATAAATTTTCTTTTGAAGCTAGTAATAATATGTTCCCAATTTTTACTTCATCTACTCACCATACCAAATTGTAGAATGGTTGGTGGGAATAATCCTACTCTTAGTGTAATAAAAATTCTACTATGATCATGACTTCACTAAGATAAAATTGCATATCAACCTTTTCAATTCACTTATTGAGGGGCTTCTTCAAACCACAAAACTCATTAATTACCCCAAACCATCAAGGGCACTTAAATATCACATTGGACCCCCAACCGACCTATATAATTCATTCACTTAAGTCCTATCCCTTTTGGTTCATAGGATGTATCTCTAAATGGATGTTCTATCTCTGGAACTATATACTTTTACTCATCCATTAATAAAACCCATGAGGCGGAACTATCTTTTATCATTAACCAACCAAATCGCTCAAGTAGACCTCTTGTAGAATTTAAAATAAGATATGGAGGAAATACACCACTCGATGTAATATGAATCCTTCCAATCATAATTTAAAATTTTTTTCTCAAGAAAATGCAAGAAAAACTCAAGCATATCATCAATTGTTGAATTTAATAATCATTTGAGAAACATTATAATTTCTTAATAGAATAAATCTTTGATTAATCATAATTTCTTCTAGGAATAAGTACCTATTTAAGTTTTGAAACACCTATTTATTTTCCACAACCTTTGAGTAAATATTCACCATAGGATAATAAAATGAAAAAATATAGAGAGGAATATATATTCATGTTATATTTGACTCTACCTAATAATGTTCAAAAATTATAATCCCATAATCCACAATTTAGGTCACCATAAGATGATCCTCCCTAAACACACACATAAATACATCAAAAAATGTAATATATAGAATGATATTAAAGGAAACTCCTAAGTCATTGAAAAAAATAAGTTCCCCATATGGAAATAAAGTTAAATTCTTCCCCATTCATAGTTAATCTCAATATTGACAATAAATGCAAACATAATTAATTCATGAAAATTCAATTTTACTCACCATAAGGAGGAGGACCCGGTGGCGGAGGAGGAGGAGGCGTCGATAGAGGATGCAATGGAGGCAGTGTGGAGGCAGCGTAGAGGCAGCAGAGGCAGTGGAGTAGATGGAGGAGGAGGAGGAGGAGGTGTTGTTGGAGGAGGAGGAGGCCGCGGTGGAGGAGGAGGAGCCACGATGGAGGTGGAGGAGGAGGAGGAGCCACAACTGAGGAAGAGGAGGATAAGTAGGCACCAGAGGAGGAGGCAGCTGCTGTGGCGGAGGAGGAGAAGGAGGCGGTGGCCGGGGCGGAGAGGAGGCAGCGGCATAGGGTAGGGCTTCCACAGAAGCTTCACAGGGTGCGGGGAGGAGTAGGAGGACCCGATAGATTTTATAAATCCCGCATGGACCTTTATCAACACTAGTAAAAAGCACTGATAAAGGGGGTCTTTATCAGCGCTAAAATGAAAAGCATTGATAAAGGGTGACTTTATCAGCGCTTTTCATTTTAGCGCTGATAAATACCCGCTTTATCAGCGCTTTTGTAGCACTGATAAAGACATACTTTATCAGTGCTGATAAATGTATAAATTTAATAATTTTTTTATATTGTTATATATTTATTTAAAATGATATTTATGATAAATATATATATTTATTAATAATTATAACTCTAAATAAATATATCTTTATTTATACTTATAAAATTATTTGAAAGGTATATTTATATATATATCATTGAAACTATAATAAAATATATATTTATTTTTTAAATATAATGTAATTTTAATAATAAGTTAACATTTTTTAGAACATATATATTATATGGGTAACATAATGAATTATAAATCAATAACACATCAACATGATATGTAATTATAATCTATAAATGAACATTACATGCACATATATATACACATGATATATTCATTGACCCCAATTCATTGGAAAACACATATATATTCAATAATTATAATTATACATATATATTAAAATGTATTATATATTTATAAATAAAAAAATACATTAAATATAAACAAATTTAATAAATATATATCTTAAATTTAATGAATTAATAAATATAATAAATATAATGAATTAATAAATATAATAAATCATATAAATTTAATAAATATATTTATTAGTAATATTATAATTATTTAATTATATATATATATTTAGTTATAACATGTGTTTTTTATTTAATGTATACAATAAACATTATCCGCATGATAAAAAGCGTTGATAAATGTAACCTTTATCGGCACTAAGAAAATCGCTGGTAAAGGGATATTTAAAGTACTGATAAATGTATGGTATATCAGCGCTAAAAGAAGCACTGATAAAGGGTACACCTTTATCAGTGCTTGTTTTAGTGATGATAAAGGGTACATTTATCAGCACTTTTTTAGTGCTGATAAAGTTCTATCCCTTTATCAGCACTTTTCTATTAGTGCTGATAAAGGTAGGTGTTGGCCTTGCCTAGTTTTGTGGTAGTGATTTCTCGCAGATGGTCGAGTGTCGGTCGTCGCCTTCTTCCATGAGACACTGCGGATTCATTCCAAGACCGAAAAATTATATGATCTCATATTCACGATCCTTTTATCAAGATATTTGCATCCATATATTTCACTTAGCAAAACTTCGTTTTTATAGCGCCAATAAAAAATTTGGGGGTTGAAGAACGAATGAAGAACGCGTGAAGAAATAAAAGGAAGAGAAGAAAGGATAATGTGTGAGATGATGGCCATGTTCATTTGGCCATCGTCGTCATGAATTTAGGATATGAAGATTCAATAGAATAAATTCAACGTGTAAAAACCCCTACCTCAATTTTTCGCACTTGTCGGTGGTCTGGGTTCTTAGTTCCACTGACCGGCTCCCAAAGATGTCACTCCCATGTCGCCCATTGGTGGTTTGATGTCATCTGTCACCTCCTGCTGGGTCAGCCTCGTCTTCTAAGGGTCTGGCATCGTGGCATTCCATCTGAAATTTGATGCTTGGTGAAGCTCGCCGATACTCATTACCTACCTTCATATTTATATGAGAGGGGGTAAGTAACGACACAGGGAGTTAATGGGACTCATTAATTATAAAGTTTCTTAATTTTCCCCAACATTTTTGATACTCATATTGGAGGGTCAAGCCATTTATTGGATTGAAACGTCGTCGATCCCACCTTACCGCTCATCCGTTGGATGAAACGAATAAAAAGAAAATAATAAAGTTATTTTATTTATTTTATTAAAAATTTCTAAAAAACAAACTTTTTCTCTAGACCTACTACGGTCAAAGTGAATGTATCCTTAAGAAAAAATTGATGTTGTGAGTTCAACAGTGTCCTCACATTTCAATTCTGAGTACCGATTCAAAAGTTACAAAACACCACATGCGCGTTTACTGAACGTACCCAAAAAAAGTTCGAAAAATTATTAACAGTTTCCCTTGACCTGTGCCAGTTGAGTTTAGGCTCTACCCAAGTGAAACACGCCCCAATGAACCCAACGATACTCTCAAATTTCCAATCCATGTTACCTTTTAAATGTTATGTATTTTACAATAAAATAATTGTCACTTAATTATTTTATTTATGGCCAAAAACTAACTTTCACTGGGGGACCATGCCGGCCAAAGTTAGTATCTGCTTAAATAAAGCATACTCTCACGAGTTCAGTGGGGGTTTCATATTTTCCATCTAAGCTACTGTTTGTGAGTTATAAGCATTTGAAAAATAAAATAATTTATTTAATTATTTTATTTACAGTTATGCAAGTTCCGGGTTTTCTCACAAGAGGCATGCGCCGACTAAACTTAAGTTGCTCCTAAGGTAAACCTTCCATCATGAGCGCAATGGTTCCCTTGGATTTCTGATCTGAGTAAACATTTAAGAGTTATTCCACTTTTTCAAGAAAACTACTTACCCACGCTAATTAAATCATAAAAAAACTTTGACAGGTCATTCTGAGCACTCCGGACCTCGGAATCGCGTGCCGTCAGATTTTGCAATCTCAAAATAATTCCATATAATTAAAACAATTATACGGAATTTACAGGATATTACATTTTCCCCACCTTAGAGATTTACGTTCCTGAAATCCACAATATTGACTAAAGAAACAAATGGGGGTACTGAGCACGGATCTGAGACTCCCGCTCCCATGTGCTCTCCTGGAGGTTCTTATGCTTCCAGGGAATGCGCACCAGAAGTATTGACCACCCATGAAGGATCCACTTCTAAAAATCCTCAATCTCTACTAGAACCTCTATAAATGTTGCCCCATCGTCGATGTCCAGCTCGCCCCAGTCAAAAATGTGTGAAGGGTCATGCATGAATCTCCTTAGCTAGGATACGTGGAAGATGTTGTGCACCTGGTGCAATAGATGTGGAAGAGCTAAGCGATAAGACACCTCGCCAACTCTGATGATGAATTGGAAGGGTCCGATGAAACTCGAAGATAACTTGTCTCCCCAACCAAATCTCCACAAACCTCATCGAGGTGAGACCCGTAGAAAGACATGGTCACTATCCTCGAACTCAAGAGGTCTTTGTCTCCTATCATTATTGGACTTCTGTCTACTCTGTGCAATCTTCATCCACTCTTGATGATTTTCACCTTGTCCATGGTAGCCCATACCATCTATAGTCCCACATGTGCTGACTCCACTGGGTCAGTCCAGCGTAGTGGTGATATGCAAGGTCTCCCGTACAACACCTTAAATTGTCGCATACCGATAGTGGAGTGATAGTTGTTTTTGTACATGAACTCCACCAAAGGCATGTGATCCTCCCAACTGCGGACAAAATCAAGGATGCAAGCACGCAGAATTTCCTCAAGGGTCTGAATGGTCCGCTTTGTCTGGCCATCTGTTAGAGGATGGAAGGTAGTGCTCAACCGAAGTTGTGTCCTGAAGGCTTCCTATAACCCCTTCCATTGTTGGGAGGTAAATCTTGCATCACGATCGGAGATAATCGTAGATGGAACTCTGTGAAACCTTAAAATCTTCTATAACTAGAGGTGTCCTAACCCCTCTACTGAACCTTGCTCTATGATAGATAGACAGTGGGCCGACTTGGTGAGTCAATCAATGATCACCCAGATAGAATCATGACTACTGGATGTGCGTGGAATTCCTATCACTAATTCAATGGAAATTTAATCTCACTTACACTCTAGAACCTCTAATGGATGAACTAATCATGTTGGAACCTGATGCTCTGCCTTCACTTGATGACAAGTGAGGCACCAACAGACAAACTCCGCCACTGCCCTCTTCATTCTCGGCCACCATTGCTGACACCAGAGGTCCTGGTATATCTTCGCCACTCCTGTATGTACTGCTAGAGGGGGCGTATAGAACTCCCTCAACACTTCCTCCCAAAGAACCACTGGTAATAAAGTACATCCTCTGAAGAGGATGACGTGCTCCCCACCTTCAGAAAATCCATCAGGTGCTTGTCCTGTGGAAATCTGAGCATGTCGAGCCTCGTAGTCAGTGTCCCCAAGTTGCGCCTCCCTGAATCACTGATGGAGTGGGGGAGTGACTGTTAGAGACTGATGATAAGCTGCTCTATCTTGATCCACATAGGATATCTACAAAGTGGCTATCTCATCTATCGCATCACTTAGCAACTGTACACCAGACCTCCTGCTGAGTGCATATGCTACTGCATTCCCCTTCCGAGGAGTATAGACTGTCTCAAAGTCATAGTCCTTGAGGAACTCAAGAAAACCCCAATGTCTTGGGTTCAGGTCCTTCTAAGATAAGATATACCTGAGTCTCTTGTGATCAGAGTAGACTATAAAACATTCTCCCATCAAGTTATGCCACCACATCTTCAAGGAGAAGGTCACTCTTTCTAATTCCATGTCATGGGTAGAATAGTTCTGATCATGTTGTATTAGCTATTGAGAACCATATGCGATCACTAATCGCTCTTGCATCAGGACACATCCAAGCCCGGTCCCTAATGCATCACAGTAGACTACGTACCCAACACCGTCCTCCGGTATCCTCAAGATAGGGGCACTCATCAGTCTTTGTCTCAGCTCCTAGAAACTCCACTGGCATCTGTACAACTACACAACAGGTTTACCCTTCTTTGTCCTTGCTGATAAGGGTTCCAAAACTTTTGAAAGGCCAGGCACAAACCTCCGGTAGTACCTAGTCAAAGCAGAGGTCCCTCTCCCTTCATGGAGGTAAACATTGAAACATCTTTTGAAAGGATGTCCCCAAAATATTCCACTTCTATCGTTAACTGAAAACTCAAAACTTCTGTGACCACGAGGGTATGGATGGAAATCTCAACCTTGATCTGTTGCACCCTCCTTTTCATGATTTTGGCATGTGCTCCCTGGGATTCCTTTTTCGCTGACCAAGGAAAATCTCATTCCAACATTGTAGGTAAACCATAACCTTTTTACCTAACACAGTCAATCTGAGTATGAACTATGGATGTCCAGTCCATACCAAAACTAATGTTTTAAGTCCTAAACTCTTCCACCAAGAGGTTCCAACTAAAACTCTCGCCTAAAGGGTTATGTCACACCATCAGTGTAAGTGTGATTATCGAGTCTCGTTCCAAAAGAATCTCCAAACACGAGGGTCAATTTAACGGATTAACCAGAAACTCTAGGTATTGGACATGATCCAAGGAAGGAATGATTGGTACCTATGTCTATTAATATGGCAGCTAGTAGTGGACAGAAACCGTTCATCGAGTCATTCCTAGATCCCTTGGGTCTTACTCCTTGACAGTATGCAGCTACTCCCTTCCAATGTCCTACATCTCCCTGAGCCTGGTGGGGAACACAATGGGGTGAGTTTGTAATTTCTCAAAATTTACACCACCTCATGCTTCTCTCCTAGCTGTACTTCCACGTCTACTTCTCTGCAGATTCATCTGTCCCTAACACTTCATCTTCCCAAAACATTTAACACACCAAAGTCTCTGAGACTTGCATTAATTTCCTACTTTCCCACTGCTAACATTCACTAGTTGTATCTTCTTATCCAAATAACATTCATCCAAAAAGGTTTTTATAGCACCCTAACATTAGTATGAATGCATATAGGAAAGGTGTTTTCTCGGATGTCCCTAAACACACCTTGCATAGATGTCCAAGCCCTGAAGCACTAACTGTACTATATTTATCGAGTACCTGAGATGGTCGGTACACCTTGATGAATACTCAGCTACCAATATTCCATCTTTATGAAGTTGTAGAAGCTCTAGGGAACTCTTAGCCACCTCCTCAAGCCTGTTATTAGCTTCCTGTGAGTCGGTCTCACCTCAAAACCTAAGGGGTATCTGATGCAGAAACACGTGTATGGCACTAAGCCTACATGTGTCCCCTAACAGTACTACCGGTTATAACTATAGACCAACAGGTAGTGATATAGCTGGAACACTACCCGAAGTTTCCATATCAGGCAATGGTCCAAGTACCGAAGCCTAAGTATCTTGCGGAAAAACCTCATGGTCATGTACTGGAAAAGATCAGTAGCTGGAATCACCATCTACTCTATTGGTATCTCAACTAGGTGGAAAACTCTATCCACTAACTCCTGCTAGCCCTCAGCTTCCTGGAAATATGACTCACCTTGAAAACACAGAGGCCTCTGTTTCTAGAATTCGTGAACCATGATCAGTCGGTGTGCATCCTCTACTAGTGGGGCTGGTGGAAATGCTCCTCCAACGGGTAGTGGTGCTGCATGTACACCACCCAAAGGTGTTAATGCTGTAAAAGGGACATGCACTGAGGCCTCATCACTCGGTGGGCTGTCATCACGTACTCTCTCAGGAAACATTGGTGGATGTATAATAGGCACCATCCTGATAAGGAACAGGTGCACCACAATCTTTAAGTTATACCTAGTGAGCTGATGCGAAAGAAATCAAAAGAAAAACTTTTCAAAAACACACACAATCAGTGTTTTCTTATACAGAGTCAGATATTAGAATTCAGGGTCCTGGAGTATGGATACGTCAGCCGCCGCACAAACACTGGACTCCCCGAATAGAAAACCACACTCAAAATACTTAACACTATTGCTCCTCAAAAAACAGATCAGAGTCATATTTTGTCGGTAGAACCAAAATCCTCTGATACCACTTTTTCATGACCCGTCCCTCGAGGCCCATGCCGTGACTACCCCAAGACCACATTCCATAGTCCAGGGGCTAGCGACAAGAAATGAACGTCATACTCCCTAAAACGGGAAGGCATTACCTTTAATCTTGTACAAACACACGGTCCAAGAACATGGAAAGAAGAAACTATGAAGTAAACTAGTGTAGTAAAAGTGTGTAGAAAGTAAAAGGGTCCAGAATACAATCCCAACTATAAAGATGCATCTAAAAATACAATAAAAATTAAAGAAAAAGGGAAACGGCTACTGGGTCATCCTCTGAGGTTCCTACATAAAGGGTAGGTACATATCGCCTCCTCAGCACTCCACGTCCGTCTGTCTCCTCCGCGTCACATCATGCCAAAAGGTATACCTCTGGGCACCATCCAGTCCTAGCTCCCACAGTCTCAATCAAAGTTGTACGTCATCTCCATAAAACACAACAAGGTGCTGTTGAATACCGTGCAGGGGTGAGTATAATGATACTCAGTAGGGACCTTGAGACCCTGTAGGTCTCCTAAAGTTACACAAAGGAATACCACATAGCAAGAAATAAACTCTACTTAGATATATGCCCATTCATACACCTAAGTTATTAAGTTATACACATATCATACATGAGGGAAGTTCACCACAAGGTAACACCATGAATGTAGATTAACACAGAAGTAAAGTACCACATAGCATAACCTCAATAACAAGAACAAGTTAAAGACACCTAACACCAGGATTTATTATATTGGTAGTAACAAGTAACATCCCTATTCACAATTTCAATCACCATGGAAGCTGGAGAACTCCACCTATATCGATTATAGTGGGCCTGCCATGTCACATAGAGGCACTTCCCACTAAACTTAGACTGCTGATGTACTCCTATGGTTGAGTACCGTGGGTCAGTCACGTCACACAAAGGAGCTCCCCACCGTGGGGCGGCCACGTCACATAGAGGCGCTCCACCTCGTGGCCTATTTAGGTTCTCCTCCTGTTGAGTATTGTGGGTCTACCGCGTCACACAAAGGCTCTCCCCACTGGTCTAGTCGAGTCACTCCGAGTCGAAACGGTCTGCAGTTGTCAAGCCTCAGCCAGTCGCAGGGTTCTGTACATATCGTTCTTGGGAGAACCACTCCCCAAGCCATAGGTCATACCTCAACTTCCCCAATGTTCCACAAAAATGTAACTCAAAGGTCCGCTGTGTCAAATGGGACAAAACCCAATAGACAGAGTGTCAATCGGACGCCCGGTCTATAAGTTATTAGTGTTTCTTCTCCTAGGGCTCGGTTGGATTCGAGGTTTGATCCAACCCGGACATACTACCACCTTTTCCAAAACTCAATTGGATTATATAAAAATGACCATCTCGATCCGAGAATTCTGGCACCGCATACGGTTTGTCAAACAGATGCCCGGTTCTCAGGTTATGGCCAAAAGGTAATACTGGGACCAGATGGGTCTAGGTTCAGTCTGACCCATCCTGGGCAAGACCGGCCTAGTTTGGGTCACACTGACCCTTTTGGGATCCAGCCCAGATGGCCTGGGCCTCGATGGGCATTCCCCAGTTGGTCTTTGTCTAGCCCGACCCGTGTAGGGGGCATCCCGGCACGGGCCGTGAAGGACATGACCCGTTAGCGCGACCTGTTGGCAGCACGTGGTGTGGCTCACAGTGCAGCCTACGATGTGGCTCGTGGTGCAGCCTGGCTGGCATGGGGGACCGCTCGGAAGTCCCGCTTGGTGTGACATAGCTGGACGGAATGGACATCCGGTCTTCCATCCAGCGGCGTGACGGTGCCGCTGTCCACCTGCGGCCGGCTAGGTGTCGGTCGTCTTCCGCCTCCGCTATGACCTCCTTCTCCACCGGCGGTGTGGATTCATGCCTCTGCTCCACCATGAGGTAGGATGGTTGTTGGCCGCCATCCTACCCCGTCGCGGCCACCTTTTCAACCAGTGGAGCAGACACGTGACGCCCTTCCTTCCTCGCGGTCGTCCGGGTGTTGGTCATCGCCTTCTTCCACGATCCACTACTGCTTCATTCCTAGCTTGAAAAAATATACAATCACATATTTGTGATCCTTGTGTTGAGGGCTTCGTGTCCATTTATCACGCTGAGAAAAACTCCATATTTCCAGTACCCATAACAAATTAGGGGGCTGAACGCATGAAGAGAACATGAAGAAATAAAAGGAAGAGAAGCAAGGTTAATGTGAGGGATGATGTCCATATTTGTTTTTCCATCATCGTCATGAATTTAGTATATGCAGATTTAGTAGAATAAATTCAACATGTAAAAAACCCTACCTCAATTGTTCGCTCTTTCCGGTGAACCATGTTCTTAGTTCCCGCCACCGGCTCCCAAAGACGCCACTCGCACATTGCCCATTAGTGGTTCAATGTCATCTGTCACCTCCTGCTAGATCGGCTTTATCTTCTAAGGGTCTAGCGTCATGGAATTCCTTCAGCAATTCACTTCTTGGTGAAGCTCTCTAATACACTATCCCTAGATCCATATTTAAAGGAGAGGGGGAGTGTATGTAACGATGTGAAGAGTTAATGGGGCCTATTAATTGGGAAGCTTCCTAATTTGTCCAAACATTTTCATTACTCAGATTGCAGGGTCAAACTATTTATGGTCTTGACACGTCATTGGTCCCACCATACCACTCGTCTGTTAGAGGAATAGAATAAAAATAAAATAATTAAGTTATTTTATTTATTTTATTAAAAATTTCCAAAAATTAACTTTTTCATTGGACCTACTATGGTCGAAGTGAAGGTATCCTTAAGAGAATATCAGCACTAAGAGTTCAACGGTGTCCTCATATTTCAATTCTGAGAACTGGTTAAAAAGTTACAAAATGCCGCTTGTGCGTTTACTGAACAAACCTGAAAAAAAGTTCAGAAAATTATTAACAGTCACCATCAACCTCTTTCGGTCATGGTTAGGTTCTTCTCAAGTGAAAAACACCCCCAACGAACCCAACAGTACTCTCATATTTCCAATCCAAGTTACCATCTAAATGCTATGTATTTTACAATAAAATAATTGTCACATAATTATTTTATTTATCGCCAAAAAATAACTTTCACTGGTGGCCCATGCCTCCCAAAGTCAGTATCTACTTAAATAAAGCATTACCTCATGAGTTCAGTGGTGGTATCGTATTTTCAATTAGATTTACCATTTTTGACTTATAAGCATTTGAAAAATAAAATTATTTATTTAATTATTTTATTTACAGTTATACAATTTTCAGGTTTTCTCACTTGAGGCATGTGTCGGATAAACTTAAGTTGAAACTAGGGTAAACCCGCCATCCTGATCACAACAGTTCCCACAGATTTCTAATTTGAGTAACCATTCAAAATTTATTCCACTTTTTCATGAAAACTTCTTACACGCACTAATTAAAGAATAACAAAACTTCAACGGATCATTCTGGGCACTTCGGGTCTCGGAATCGCACACCGTCCAATTTTTCGGTCTTGAAATAATTTCATATAATTAGAAAAATTATACAAAATTTCTAGGACATTACATGGGTAATGTAATAGGGATGGATGTTTGTAACAACTGGACCCTACTAACATTATATATACCCAAACATTACATGGTCTTCGAGTCTTAGCCCTCTTGGCACCACTAGTTTCCCAGCTGACATAAGGACCCCTACCTTGGACATATCCACTTTCTAGAACATATCATCAGATAAATGACTATCCCCATAGGCCAAGGAAAGTTATTTCCAATATTATTTTTCTTCACTCACACACACTATGGGAAACATCCCATGAGGTCAGCCATCCTGATCAATACTATAGGACAAAACTCATTAACTATAGAGTTTGACTCAGTTAGGAACATAAAAATAAATGTTCACCTTGTTGACATTGGAAGTGAAATTTAGATTTTTAACCCTTTTATATATATGGTTTGTTCAAATAATCCTCCCCCAAGCATAATGTTTCCATTGTGGACCCTACATTTCAACCTAGTAAATATCACTACACTTCTTTCTAGGTACCTCCATTGATACTAATGTAACAACTATGCCCCACTAATACCAAAAACACCACAGATTTACTTGGTTGTTGGGTCTCAATCCTCCATACACCATGACATGTGGTCCCCTACCTAGGTCCCATTCATGTGCCCGAACAGATCATCGGACAAATGACTATCCCCATAGGTTAATGCATGTTATTTTTTGTGTGCTTTTTCTTCAATCGCATGCACCTAGTAAAACGTCCTATGTGGTAATTCCCCTAGATAACTACTCGATGAAAACTACTTTAATAGTGTAATTCTAATCAGGTGGACTATTGAAAAGAAAGTTAGACCTTGTTAACATGACTAGTAACATTTATCCTTTTAACACTTTATCTTTATTCAGCATTAGAATCACCCCCCCAGAGAATATAGTCTCTATTGTGGGCCCTACATTTCAACCCAGATAGTGCCACTGCACTTATAGTCGGGTACTACATTTGATACCAATGTAACCACTAGGCCACACTGGAAGCATAGACACCCCACTTTAACTTGTATTTTGGATCCTTGTTATCCAGGAACCATGACACATGGTCCCCTACCGGGTTCCCACCCATATTCCAAAACGGGTCATCAAACAACTGTATTCCCCTACATTCCAATACATGTTCTTTATAGTGTGATTTTCCTTAATCACACACACCAAAGGAAACATCCCTAGAGGTTATAAATCTTGATGAATACTCCAATACAAACCTTATTAATTATGGATTCCTATTACGGTACGCTCTCAAAAACAAAGGTTCACCTTGTTTACATGGGTGTTGACATTGAGACATTTAGCCCTTTATTTTTCTAGTGTGTTACAATGGTGATATTAGTAATCAATGGCCTGGAAGGAGTCCACTGACCCAGCTTGTGCGGGTGTCCTGGTGGCAACGATCGAATGATATCTGGAAAAGACATACAAATTTCGGGGTAGCAGGACGTGGCCTCTATAATGGGAGGGAGAAGGTTTCTAGGCCATGGTCCTTTAGACCAAACTTTAAGAAATTCATTGCCCTTATTTGGGTCTCTAGTAATTTGGTGTTATAGTCCATTATTTGGGGCCTAAAAAGTGTCGTGTATGGAATTGAGTCTTTGGGCCTCAAGGCCACAAAAAAATGGTATAATTGGTGTTTTTCAATCCTATAGGGACGGATGAGGATTTACCCAATTGGGTTCCAATGGTGTGTGTGTGTGTGTGTGTGTGTTTTCTTACTCGTAATCTTATCTATCTATAATATATTATTAATGTTATTACATATTCATAAATTTTATAAATATTATATTTATAAAAATATACATATTTGAATCATGTTTTTAGTATACAAAATTGTAGTGAATTATATATATGAATAATGATAATAAATTATTAAATACAATATACACTAATTTTAACGTATAAATATATAAATTTCTATATATATACATATACAGGCACACATAGACATATAAATACACAGTAAAAACATATATATATATATATATATAACATATGAAACACACACATTTATATGTGTGTGTGTCTACAAATATATGCACATGATTGTGAAAATAAAAACCAAAATATTTATTTATCAGATTATTACTATTTTCTATATATAAATTTATACACACACATACATAAGAAGATTTATTTAGAGAGAATTAGATATGATACAGATTTATAGAACAACAGAAGAACAACATCAAAATTCAAAAAACTCATACAAGATCAGTTGATAAATCCTTAAATAGAAGTTATGAATAGAATATATGTGGTTTTAGTGTCGATTCATCCAAAAATTCAAATAGAGATAATAGAATGTTTATGGTTTCACATTAGTTTGAAAGGAGAGGGAGTGGTGTAGCTGTTAGGGTTATTTTAACATGTTGGAAATGGTTTTATCAGTACTAATAAAAAACAAAAAAAAAATTAATCATTATTAACAATAAAATAATAAATGCTAATAAAAAATAATATATCAATGATAAATTTTACGCAGATAAATACATGACATTATCGATGCTAAAAACATTAAAAAAAAATACAATTATCAGCACTAAATTTAATGCTGATAAAGACATGGTTTATGAGCATTGATAAACACCTAATACAAGATAAATTTAATCAATAGGTAAGATAATTATGATATGTTAGGTTTTCCCCTTTAATAAAAATTAATACAAACAAATTGAATATCAAAAATTAAAAAATTAAAATAAAAAATTCAAATGAATTACATATTATTTAAAAATGAATATTAAAATTTTCAAATTTACTTTATAATAAATATAAAAAAATTAAAAAAATAGTAAAAATGAATAAACAATATTGAATATATAAATTCAAAAAAAATGATAAAAATATTATAAATTATATATAAATTAAAAACATTTACATAATTTACCAATTTAAAATTTATAAATAATAATTTCATAGAGATTTAAAAACAAAAAAAATAAAAATAAAGAAATATTACAAATGAATAAATAGATCTCAAAGAAGAGATGTGTTCCTTGAAGAGTTTAGCAATTCGTATGATATCTCCGTTTTGATATCAAAAAATTATTTCATTAGAGATCACGACATAGAATACCATACAGAGGAAGAAGAATCATCAAGTGAGGAAGATCCAGACAATGCTTGGAAAGCTTCTAAGCAATTAAAATGGGCAATGCATCCAGGAAGTTGGGGTGGGTCCTGAGGAAGAGACGGTAGACCCAAAAGAAGTTGATGCATGATTGATTCTTATGCTTATGTGTCATTTGAACAATGAATCTTCCTTCCTCATACACATGTACTTTCTTTTTATAAATAAATTTCAAGGACCATGGGTTTACTCAGGGTTCACACTGTTTGGGTACCTGCAAATACATACATACATATACATACATACATACACATATATACATGAATACAGACATATATACACATACATACGTACACACATTCAATGCATACATACACACATACACATATATACATACATACAAATACATAAACATACATACACATACACACACATACATACACATACACATATACATACACATAAGTATGTACAGACACATACATATATTCATACATACATATAGAAACACATGAATACACATACATACACATAAATAAAAATACACACATATGCATAAACATGCACATACATACATAAACATACATAAACATGAATACATACATACATACACATACATACACACACATGCATGAACATACATACACACATACACATACATAAACAAACATACACATAAAAACACATTCACCAAAAAATACACAGACATAAATACATACACATACATCACATAAACAACATACTCACAAATATATATACATACATACACATACATATTCATAAACATACATACACATACTTATATATTCATTGACATAAATGTATATACATGTATGTATACAATATACACAATATCAACATACACAGACATACGTACACATAAACACACACACACACACACACACACATATATATATACACATACATACAAACACATAAACATGAACATGCACATACATATGTACATGAACATGAATATATTTACATACACATACACATAAATATAGGTACATGCACATACATACATATACCCATACATCCACTATAATGACCCCTACATTACATCCATAGATATTACTTCAAACTTTAATATTCATTACTAAATATAACAGAGCCACAATAGGACCATATAGGTATAGTGTATTTAGAAACTAGGAAATATAAACCACTGGTTCCTGAAACATCTACATTTTCCCCCTTTTATTCCTTCTAACTATAACCCTTTTTGACATATCTTACTTAATACTCTTCTTCATGACCTGTGAAAAAACATAAAAGGGGTGATCTCAGATACTCTATAAGGGTAAATAGAGAGTTATCAATTATATCATTATCATAACACATAAGAATATATCATTTGAAAATATTATCCTACATTTGAAAATCATGATATCGTGCCATGGGATTAAACCTAAAAGTTTATAATGAATCAATATATATATTCCCATATAATTTATTTCTTCTAAGAGTCTTCGGGATAATGCGAAAGTGATTTTCATGATCTTCATAGCTTTTGGAGTATACCAATATATCATCAATAAATACCACTACAAAGTCATCAAGATATTACTTGAAACCCCTATTCATTAGATCTATGAAGATAGAGGGTGCATTAGTCAATCCCAAAGGCATTACTGTAAATTCATAATGCCCGTACCTGGTTCGATATATTATCTTCAAAAAGTATTCCTTATTCACGCACAACTGATGGTATACAGATCAACGACCAATCTTTAAAAAATATTGAGCTCCATGAAGTTGGTCAAATAAATCATCAATGCGAGGTAGGGGAAACCTGTTCTTTATTGTTATATCATTGATCTCCCTGTAGTCAATGCACAACCTCATAGATCCATCGTTCTTCTTAACAAAAAGGATAGGGGCTCCCAATGGAGAAACACTAGGGTGAATAAATCCCTTGTTACTCTATTCCTATTGTTGTTTCTTTAGTTCCACTAATTCCACAGTGGAAATTATATAAGGGGTCTTAAATATGGACCTTAAACCAGGCATTAAATCAATGGAAAACTCAATTTATCATTCTGGAGGATGTCTAGGTAAATCTTCTGGAAACACATCAACATATTATTTCACAATCTGTACATATTCTATTTGAAATTTCTTTTCCTCACCCACAGTTATTTCATTCTCTTCCTCCCCAATAATTGAATTTAGTTGAGGTACTGAGGGTGGATCTAGATAAGAATCAGGTAGTGATGATTCTACTCTAAAGATAAGGTGTTCCTTATCAACATCATCAAAAATCGTAATCTCCTTCTTCTTAAAATAAATTTTTGCATCATGGTCTGAAATCAAATACATACCGATAATTATATCAAATTCAATCATAGGTATGACAATGAGATCAATAGATAAAGAACATTTATATGCCTTAATGGGGACTGATTCACAAAACGTTGTTGCAATGATAGTTCCCTTATGAGTTTTTACTGAAAAATCCCTTGTTAAATAAAATTGGAAATATCTAATTTTATTAGTAAACTAGGAAGATATGAAACCGTGAGATGATCCAGAATCAAATAAAGCACTTACTAAACTTGAGGAAACCATTAAATTACCTTCCACCACGTCTTTTAGAGCTTCAACCTCAGCATTAGTGATAACATAATCTTGGCCTTTATCCACTGTCCTTTTCTGAGGAAAGTTTTCATGGAGCTTAGGAAATTTATTTTCATAATGCCCCCTTTCTCTACAATTGTAGCATTCAACATTGACAGCCACTTTCTTACCGTTGCAATCACGAGCTTGGTGGCCTTTTCCACCACACTTGTAATAGACTCACATTCCCTTCAGGCAAGTACCGAGGTATTTCTTCCCACATTTTCTATAGGATGAATATTAAAATTTTCCCTTCTTCCCTTTATTTCCATTTCTATAGTGTTCAACAGGTATCTTCTTCTCTTACTTTTTTTTAAAGTCGTATGACTTAGAGAATTCATTTTCTGTCTTGATAGCTTATGAGACAATATCTTCGTATGATAAGAAGGATTGTGAGACTAATGCTCGATAGAGAAAACTTTTTAACCCATCAAATAAATGATCAATATCACTTCTTGTTTTATATATATAATCTGCAGCATGCCTTGCTAACCTTGTAAAGTTAGCTTCATACTTTGCGACATTATCATCCTTGTTTTTCCTCAGACTCAAAAATTGTCTTTCCATATCCTCTTGATGGTCATGAGGAAATTATTTTTCTAATAAAATCTCTTTAAACTCCCTCCATTCCATATTTGATAATTCCTCATCTTCAATTTGTTTTGAATCAATGACCTCCATTGATCAGCATCTCTAGTGAGGAGGTAAATTTCTATGACAACTACTTCCCTTTCACTACTTCCCAAGGCTTGGAATATTTTCTGTAAAGAATTTATCCATTTATCAGCTACTAATGGATTTATACTCACATTGAATGTTGGTGGTTGTTTCCTCATGAAGTTATCTAACATTGATCCTCCACGTTGTGGATTAGGGTGCTCCATACGGGTAAGGTTATTATTTATAACCTAAGTGAGTTGTCCCAGTATGTTGATAAGCTAATCAGCAAAAGTTGCTTCAGTAGCTCAACTATAATTATCTTGAGTATGAGGGAAATCCCTACATGGATTACATGCATTGATACAATTTCCATTCCTTCCACTAGGCTCTATTTCTAAATAGTGGAATAAACTAGATTAGTTTATGAATCAAAATACATAATTCCAAACTTGTAAAACACTTAACATAAACAGAACAGTTTATGGTTATAATCTATAATAACAAAAAAGTTTCTTTAAGGAAGTATATACGCATAAACCTTTCATAATGATTTGTAAATAAAATGAGAATTATCTTAAGCATATCCCCTAGGAGTGTTGTAACCAAGAGTGCAGAAAGTCCCGTTGTCGTGCACCAATTCCCATTCAAGTCTAGAACAAAGTGGTGTTTTCAGGTTTTACCCCTAGGTACATCTGTGCCAGAGTCACCTTTACCTGCTCGTATCCAGAGAGGGATGTATTTCTTGGAGAACTCACAAAATATCTACAATATCAAAATTCTAGGATGTTCTTTGATACTAGTCCTCAAAGTCTATCTTACGATAATTTTCTCTAATCAGAGTTTATATAAATCTTGATTCCAAGGTTTGTAATAAACTTCCTCTGATACAAACTGTAACACCCTGACTCCAGTTACCCAGAGTTAGTGCATTATTACATAACACCTTCATTATCACAAAATATCAAGTCTATAATGACCGATTAGTTTAATAGCCTTGTAAATACTAGATAGATTCATAAGTTTTAAATTACATTATAAAATGAATAACTAAAAAAAATATTTTTTCCATAGACCACACTCATATCCCCTCAGACTATCCCTACAGGCCAGTCAAAAAACTACTTCTTCTCATCCTGGAAAAAATAAAACATATAAAGGGGTGAGCTCAGATGCTCAGTAAGGATAAAAATATAGCAGAAACATTCATAAATAAGCATAAACATTTAAGGCAATGTATAAGACTAAAACAAAAGCCTTTTAAAATTTAACTTCAGCATAATATGGAAAAGATAAATTAAAATAGTGTCATTTACTTATTTACATGGAAATTATACTAGTTGAATAATCACATGAAACATCAATAGCCACTTTCATAATGATGGAATGCATAATGCCAGACTTCATAACCACATAGTCAAGGACTTGTTACAAGACTACAAATAAGATTTTATCAAGGTCTTATGCCAAGACCCTAGTTTGTCTCATTAGACCTACCGATTCATCGAGGAACTATAGAGGGATCCACCCGTAACATACTAATTCTAATTTATTTCTCATATGAAAAGGTTTAAACATAACAAAAACATTCGTATAAAAACTAGCATACGAAATGAAAATACTTTATCCATAAATCATAAATTATGTAAAAATAACACATCCACAGTCAAACATATCACAAAAACTTCAATACAATATGTAAGTTTTGTATCATAATAAATCAACTTCAAATAAGATTAAAATCCATCAAAGGATGTTGATATAGATGAAATCAAAACCTTTTTTAGAGAAATATCTCTTTCTATTTTGAAATCATTTAAAATTCATATAATTATAAAAGATAATATTTATTTTTGAAATATTCTTATAATCTTTTAAGGGATGCTTTGATGATATTATAATGGCAGAAAATAGCTGCACCCACCGTATAAGTTAAAAAAATTCTTACCTTAATTTTATCAAAAAGGTCATAAAGTACCTTATTTTGAGAATGATGGAAAGATTCATTTTAGAACATATAAGTTAAAATAATGGTATAAATTACTTTAATCCAATTTCTAGTAAATAGTAAAAATGTTTTGAAATACATTTTTAAGAAACATGGATGTGGATGATAAAGAGATCCCAGTAGATAATTATGTATAAACAACCTAGGATAATGAGGAGATTATGAAATTTAACTCTTACCTTGTTCTTTTCCTTGGTCAAGGGTATATTAACATATTGTATAATGGTGAAATAAATGATATTAAATTATACATGATCCATATACATTAATATGATATCATATATGATCTTCTAATATTGCTTTGTTAATGGTATTTCAGTAGTATCCTCGTTTCAGGTGTTAACTGATTCATTTTCCTTTATATGCTTCGTTACATAAGTAATGTTTGTTGTGGATATGATGTATCTTATTCATATTCAGAATTATATTAAGTATTTAAACATTATTTTTAATCATCAAAAATAATTTAGTCTTGAATGGATATTAAAGGGAATGAATCTCATCGTGTTTGTCGAGATGGTAATCCATACGTACGCAGGAGCGACAATATCATTCTTTTGATATTGAAATAATATATAATTGTATGGTATATCGTATATATAGAATCATTATCATGTTATATTTATTATTTACATCAATTATACATCATTATTATATCCATCAAAATAATAATGTGTTGAATAACAACTACACCACGACGTGGAGATGGTAAGCCGTACGCACGCACGTATGGTGACATGTCATTCAACGGATGAATAAATTAATGAATATGTTTGTACCATATTTATAATAACATCATAGTATATTTAGGAGACTGGATTTATTATTTTATAATGGAAACAACAAATAAAGAGGAAGTGGAAGAAGAAAGGAACTTGAAAGAGGTGATGAAATATTTACCTCTTCTTCTGGTTCTTTTTGATTTGATCAAAAGGGATCCTTAGGTTGGATTTATGACTAAAGTAAGGCATCTAGGATGAAGGTAGTATAGTTGAGAGGATATTTGGGTAGGGGTTATCCGAGCCTAATGGCTTTGAAGGTGTGAATTTGAGAGAAGGGGAAGTGATCTCTTATAAGAGGGGTGAGGGGAACCTTAGGAAAAGATTGAAATATTATTTTATAATAAAATAATTTTCGGTTTCTAATGGATACAAAAAAGATTTATTTCCAGGATAATGTGGTGATGGGTCGAACAACACTCAAAAAATAGGTTTTATATAGGTTTGGGTCACTATATTAATATTATCTTCTAGATTTAACTCTTAGTTAATTAGTTTGACATTACCATGTCTCTTTGTTTTTTTATATTATATGGTTAATAAACTTACTATAAACTTCCAAGAGAACTACAAGTGCTTAATTAATGAAATATATAGTATTATTTAAGACATTTTTCGGAACCTTAGATTTTTAGGAATATAATATCAATTAATAATATAATAATTTTTAAAAAACTCTTTTATGTCAATTTTGACATTATTTTCAATTTTGTTTTCATTAAATTTATTACAGAATTATTACTTCAAAAAAATTATTTAATGAATCATAAAAAGTCACATTAACCTATAAAATTCTTGTATAGCATCAAAACTTTCAAATTATATTTATTGTAACATCTATAATACCATTTATTTGATTCATTCATTAATAATGAAAATACTGCATCATCATTGTGTAATGAATAAATTTAATTATTAAATGTCTAAAAATTATAAATAGAATACCATTATGTAAAAAATTGTTTTATCTTTCTAATGAATATTTAAAGTTGAAGAGATATTATATATATCCTTATGTAAAAAGTGTTTTACTAAAAGATATATGCTTTTGTCTTTTTTGTATTTACTTTAACTTAATTAATATAAAGTGTCATTATCACTTACAAGTTGCTCCATGGGGTCCCAAAACTGACCCAAGGATGTCTATGGTCAGTCATTTATTAGAAAATATGGTTATAACATGTGTTAGAGTAATTTAATATTATTATAATATTATGTTTTTACCCTTATTTACTGGATTTACCCTTTAACCATGGTAAATAAAATATTTACCAAAGTAATTATTCAAAATGTCTAAAAATAAAAGTTACCTATTTAAAAAATTTGGACCTCTTGATTATAAATATCTAATCCATTATTACAAATTCAAAACACAGAAGTGGCAGAAATTAATTTAAAATTAATTTTCGTTGTCAAAACAAAAAAAAGCATTTTCAAGAAATAATAACTATCAAAAAGATTGATACATGCTTATGTCCAATTTATATGTGAAATTACGTCCACTGACCGACATTATTTAAATGGTAAAAATATATTCTAATTATACTTAAAAACCACTCAATATTATAATTTATCACTATAAATTATTTTGATTAAAAAAGTTTTTTTAATTAAAATTTTGTGTTTTTCGCTATTCATCAAAAACTGAATGTTTTCAAAAAAATACCAAAAATTCACCCTAATATAATTTTGATATTATGAACCCAAAAATGAAGTCCATTTTGAATGCTAAAATTGATAAAATTTTAAAAAGTGGGTATTACTATTCATAACGGCCAGTTTGATTGGTCGCGATGTGTTAGAATCTCAATGTTGCGTACAACACAAGCTATTGAATTATTCAAAAGAAAACATATCGTAGAAGATTGGGGTGTTACTCCAGCCCACCAGCATGGGATCTGGCTCAGTGGTGCAGGTCTGGCCTGCTTGGGCAGGGTCCGGCTAGCCTCTTTCCTAGTTCTCCAAAGGGGGACCGGCCATACTTGGTTCATCCGGGAAGTGGCTGAGAGGTGCGTCTAGTTCCTCCCGCCCCACAATTCATCCACAGAGTCATTCCCCAATAGTGGTAGGTTGACCGCGGCTCCTCTCCGTGCGACGCGTCGTGTCGTTGCGTCATCTCGCCGCTAGCTACCAACTTGGAGGACGGTGACCCCTCCTGCTGCATTGCGGCCAATGTCTGTAGCCTCATCCATGTGGGATAGCTACCTACACATATGTCTGGGTCACCATGGCACACAGTAATGATGCATTGTCCTATGGTGCCACCGGCTCACCGATAATATCTTTAGCGAACCATCAGACACTCTCTAGTGGTCTGTTCTCCTTGCCTCCTGCGCCTACAGCCTCCAGGGGATGTCACCTTCCCTGAGATGGCCTCAATTCTACCATGTCTTCCATCTAATAATTTGGTCATGATGAACAACCAATTGAAGGGACTCAGGCCTTTTTCATGTCATCCCTCACCCTCTACGTTAGAAGTTTAAATACATGGGGAGGCTCAGGGATTGATGTCTACCAAAAAAAGAAGAATCCCGAATAGAAATACCATAAAGAAATATCCTCCCACAAGAACACACGATACGTGGATCAACCTATTAATGGGTTGATATGTTTTCTTCATTTAGAAATAGAATTGGGAAACTTTATATAATTCAAAACCCCTACCTTTATTTGACATCTATTTCCATAGCATTTTGTCCTCGAGGGTTCAAGAGGTCAATGTCATTCATCGCTTTTCAGATTTTTTCTTCAAGGTATGTCAAATCCAATGATGTTTTGTCATCATTATTCTTTCTTCATTGGAGATTAATCTCACCAGAGGCTTGTCAGATAATTTCCAATGATTTAATTCTTAACCCTTAAATGCATTTATTAAATAAAAAGAAACACGGCGTAGAATTTCTATTACGTTGTGATGTTGCATCATTATGGTGTTTCATTTATGAAATAGCATAGCAGTTATGCTTGCACAACGATCCATTAAGGATAATCATTTAATGTGCCTCTTAATCGCTACATCATAGCACCACCGTCAATCGATCAATGGTGAGAAAATAAACTAAAATAACTTTTTAAGCTATTTTATTATTTTCCAAAAAGCCCAAAAATAAACTTTTCCATCCGACCCTTTACGGTCGAAGTTAAGTTTTTTCTAGGTGAATACTAGCATTCCGAGTTCAACGGTTCCCTTTGGATTTTCGATTTGATTATTGGTTCAATAGTTATAGAAACCTTCTTGCATGTTTATTGAGTATACCTTAAAAAAAGTTCAAAAAAATAACATTCACCATTATCCCATTCTGGTCGAGGTTAAGCTCTAGATAATGGGAACATGTTCTCACAATCTCAAAAGTACTCTTTTATTTTCAATCCATGTTACCGTTTAGGAGTTATAAGGATTTGACAATAAAATAAGTGTTACTTAATTATTTTATTTACGGCCAAAAACTAACTTCCGCAGTTGGCCTGCGCAGGCCAATGTTAGGATTTGCCTCTTGAAATTATAGTCTCAAGAGCTAAATTGTGGTCTCGTATTTTTAATTTGACCCACCGTTCGTGAGTTATAAGCATTTAAAAAATAAAAAAATTATTTTATTATTTTATTTACAATTATTCCATTTTTGGGTTTTCTCATTGGATGGATGTTCCGACTAAACATAAGTTTCTCCTTGGGTAAACCTTCCATCCCGAACATAACAGTGCCCTCATATTTCTAATCATGTCACCTATTTAAGAGTTATTCCACTTTTTCCAGAAAAACACACACATGTGCTTTTTAAAGCTTAACATTTATTGATAGATCATTTTTGGCACTCTGGGCCTCAGAATCGCATGACATCTCAGTGCTTAGTCTTGAAATAATTCCATATGATTTTAAAAAAAGATATATACACATAATTTCCCGGACATTAAATTCTCCCCACCTTAGGGATTTTCATCCCTGAAATCCAAAACAAAAGAAAATCAAACAAGTGGGGGTACTGAGAATGATTCTGCGCCTCCCACTCCCATGTGCTCTCCTAGAGATTTTTGCGAATCCACTGAACACACACCAGAGAAATAAACCATCCATAAATAACACACTCCTTTTTATCTTCTATATCTACTAGGAACTCCGCAAATGTCTCCCCATCATCAATGTCCATCTCTCCCATGTTGATATTGTGTGATTGATAATGCATGTACCTCCTCAACTGTGACATGTGAAAAACATCATGCACTCGGTTCACCTATGGGGGAAGATCTAGGTGGTATTACACCTCTCCAACTCTGCTTAGGATATGAAAAGTTTCGATGAATCTTGGAGATAGCTTTCCACATAGTCCAAATCTTCACAATCTTCACCGGGGTGAGAATCAAAGGAAAACATGGTCTCCATACTCAAACTTAAAGGGTCTCCATATCTTGTCAGTATAAGACTTATGTATGTTATGTATTGTCCTCATATGCTCCTAGATGATCTGCACCTTCTCAATGGTATCTCATACCAACTCTGGACCCATGAGGGTAGACTCCCTTGGGTCTGTCCAGCGTAGAGGTGATCTTCACGGCTAGTCATACATGGCCTCAAACTATGTCATTCCAATGGTGGAGTGATAGATTTTTTTTTTGAAAACTCCATGAGTGGTAGGTGGTCCTCCCTACTACAACCAAACACAAGGACATAAGCAAAATTCATGTCCACCAAGGTATGTATGGTCCACTCCATCTGACCATCTATCTAGGGGTGAAAAGCTGTGCTCAAGTGAAGTTGAGTCCCAAACACCTCTTGTAACCCCTTACACAACTGGGATGTAAATTTTACATCATAGTATGAGAAGATCTTTGAATTCACCCCATGAAGCCACACTATCTCCTGGATTTAGAGGCATCCCAAGACATCTACCGAACCCTCCTACCAGATGGGTAGAAAGTGAGTCGACTTTGTCAGTCGATCAATGATCACTTAGATAGAGTCATGGACCTTATATGTGCATGGTAATCTGATCACGAAGTTCATCATGATATGATTCCACTTCCACTCTAGTACCTCAAGTTTTTATGGAAAGCGTGTTATAACCTGATTGTTAGATTTCACTTTCTAATATGTGAGGAAATGTGAAACGAACTCTTCCACTGCTTTCTTCATCCCTAGCCACCATTACTAACGTCAGAGGTCTTGGTATATCTTTTCCACCCCAGGATGTACTGCCAAAGGGGATGTATGTAACTCCCTCAACACATCCTTCCATAACATCACTGGTACTATGGTGGATTCTATAAAAATGATGTCATTCTCCCCACCTATCTAAAATGCCCCAGGAGCACATCCTAAAGATATTTGATCATGTTTTGACTCACTGTAAACATTCACAAGTTGTTCCTCCCAAACTCGCTGAAGGAGTGGTGGAGTTAAAGTCATAAACTGGAGGTAAGCTGCTCCATCATCATCCATGAAGGATATCTGCATCGGGGTAAGCTGCTCTATTTCATTACTCAACAGATACAAACCAGACCTCATGTGAAGCGCATCAACCACCATGTTCCCCTTCCCAGAAGTATAGAGTATCTCAAAGTCATAGTCTTGGAGGAACTACAACCATCACCGCTGTCTCAACTGTTGAAAATCATATAGGAACCTTTCCATCCACACGAAAGGATACACCCTTTAACTGATTGATGTGCCCCTCCACCCTTTAGTAGTGGGTAATCATTATCCATGGAAACATGGTTAATGTGTCGATAATCCACACATAACCTTGAACACTAGGTCTTACTGATCCCTTACTCTACAAGTCCCCCACCTATGCCCCCTACTCGCGAAGCTCTACAAAATCCCTTTGATATCCTGATGCTGATATTGCTGCCATATCAGGGTGTTAAATGATTCATAATTCCCTCTCCCTGTGCGGAGGTAAATCCTGGAAACATCATTTTGAAAGGACATTCCTGCACTCCACCACTATTGTTGGTAACTGAAAACTCAAAACATCTACTACCGTGAGGGTAAGGTTGGCCGACTCAAGGGTGATCAGTTGCACCCTCCTATGCATGAGTTTATCCCATGTTTATTGAGTTTACTTTTTTTCAAACCAAGGAAAACACCCTTCTAACACTATAGGACTACCGCATCCTTTTCCAAAAAACATTCAATCTGAGCATGAACAATGGATTTCTAGTACACACCCAAACTAACTTTTTAAGGTATATATGCTTCCACCAAGAGGTTCCAACCAAAACTCTCACCTCAAGGGTTAGATCACACCGTCGGTATATGTGTGATTATCGAGTCTCCTCCCATAGGTATCTCTAGATTTAAGGATCAAGTAAATTATTTAACCAGAAACTGTAGGTCATGAACAAGATTCGTGACAAGAAGGAATGATTAGTACATATGTCTATTAGTACAACAGATAATCGAAGACACGTATTGTACCTTTAATCATTCCTTGAGCCAATGGGTCATACTCCTTGACATCCTATAAGTACTCCATTCCTATGTCCTCCATCTCCCTGAACCTAGTGGGGTCCATATTTGGGTGGTGGTTGTAACATATTGAAATGTATACCACCTCTTGCTACTCTCCTAGCTCTTCTTCCACATCTACTGCCATGAAAATTCATATGTCCATATCACTTCATCTTCTAGAAACATTTTACACGTCCAACTCTATGATAATGACGTCATTTTTCTTCCTTTACACTTCTAAAATTAATGGGTTGTATAGCTCATCCAAAGAACATTCAACCACAAAGGTTCTCTCTATAACCCTAACATATGTAGGAATTCATATAAGAATAGTGATTTCTCGGATGTCTCTAAACACATTCCACTCGGAGGTCTAAGACCTGAATCATTGGTCATATCGTATTACTTGAGTACCTACAATGGTCAGTACGCCTTGATAAATACTCAGCTACAGACATGTTTTCCTACCAAAGTTGTAGAATATCTTGGGAACACATACCCCTTAGCTTTTTATGGAAGATTTACCTTCTCTGAGAAAGGTTATCAAGATCTATCCATGGAAAAGTCACCTCATTATAAGATAGGGAAAATCTAAACCCTACCATCACCCTGCTGAGCCATGTATAAGGATCACTTCCTGGACCGCCATTTGACCTAATGGTTCCCTGGCTAGATGGAATCTAAGTCACCACCTCATGCCAGTCCTTAGCCTCCTATGAGTCGGGCTCACCTCAGAATCTAAGGGGTATCTATTTTTGAATCTCATGTAAGGAATTAAGCCTACATGTTTCCTCAACCAGTTGTGCAGTTACTAACTTCAAACCAATCGTTAGTGGTATTACTAGGACATCACCTGAATGTACCATCTTAGGAAACGATCCTTGTTCTGAAGCCCCATAACTATGTGGACTATCCTCCAGGCCAAGCATTGGAATCCTGGATGGTTTTTTATAGATTTAATATTTTATACATTTTTTATATGTATTTCAAAATATTATAACCCCCAAAATTCATCAATTTAAGTTTAATTACATCATTTTTGATTTATGGTATGTTTTTTTGTTAAAATTGGAATGTTTTCTAATTTTGCTAATTTAACTAATTTTATATGTTTTGATAAATCAACCATATAATTTATAATATAATCCATATTTATGTGATTCTTTTTTTAGGGACCCTAGATTTTTGGGATACATCTTTTTCTTCTAGGGTATGATATAATTCGACCATCAAGGGATGTAAAAAAGTCAATTAATGTGGAGAATGATTATGGACGACCATGTGGATTCTATATCAGTTAATCCATCATAAATCAGTCATAATTTCTCCAATTACAGTTATTAAAATTGGAATGGGAAGACAAGGAAAATATTCATAACTCTGTTGAATATCATGGAGACTAAGATTATTATGGCAGATATTGGATGGGAAACATTGAATGAATATTTTTTGGAAATCTCGCTAAGAAAAAGTCATCCTCAATAAATATTTCATATCGTTTTCTATAACCGTCTAATTAATTTTAGATTTGAACGAACTCAATAAAAAGTGATGTGGAGAATTATATAAGAAGGTACCATTGGGTTATTCTAGAATAGGGGGTTCCAACCAGGAGAAAACATTCGGAGGACAGAATCTGCTGGACAGTTTTTCTTCTTTTCTCTTTCTCTCTTTTATTCATAGTTTTGTAATACCTTATCCTTCCCCATCAATCTCTATTACCTTCACCATGGTGGGGTAATCATTTGATTGATTAGGTAAGGGTAGGTTTTCTATTTTGTAATTCTTGAGATCATGCACTTTATTGAATAAAAGTTCTATCTCTTTTATGCAACGTTGTTTTCAATTTCATATTGCGGTTTTTATTATCAAGTGCGATCATATTTAATTTTTGATTCCATCATTGATTTTTTATTTGGTCAATGATCATTATCTCCCTCAAATAGGTTTTGGTTTATATACAATTTAATATAAAAATGATTAGTGTCTAAGTACTCGGTGATCATCAATACGTGTGGAAGTGGTGGTGAATGATTTTGATTTTTTGGGATAAACAAGACCCGATCGGGTATTTCCCAAGTCAGTTTAGGATATTTACTTCAACTCTCATGAACATGTAAGGAGAGTAGACAAAAATGAGATCTTGGGAAGTAATTCTCTCACTATCACCATTTGACCAAAGGATTGAGAGGAAACAATCATGGGATCTCACTTTAAACAATATATCAGAAGAGGTTAGAATAAAATAAAACAAGGATAACATTACATTTAGAATACCGACCCCGACCTAATCACACTTCTCATATCATAGTTTTTAATATTTTATTTAGTTAATATTTTTCATTTCATTTTTAATTATCTTTCTAGAACCAATTAAATCTCAAAAACCACCCATTTTTACCCTCATATAAAAGTGACAAATTTAATTGTGGTGCACTCCTCTCTGGATACAAATTGGGTTAAAAACTTTACTAAATTTTAACTTAGGTAATATTTTTTTTTGTTACACCACACAAAAGGAACATGTGAAAACATGGATCCATTACCAGGTAGGTTGTTCCAAAAATTTAATTGTGAATATTTGAATATTTTTAAATTAAAAAATACCATCAAAATCTTTTTTCATGATGCTCTCAAATGATTTTTTTCTTTAATTAATGGAAACATTATCTATTACTGAATGAAACAATTATTGAATCACCTTGTTCTATAGAGTATAGTGTTTCTTTCTTTGCTAAATAGATCAGGGGAGCTCGAATCCAAATAAAAAAGGAGGATGAATTCAAGGATCTCATTCAAGACCTTAAAGAAAACCTTGATTACCCAGTGTTGGAGGGATTGGACAGAGAATTAATTGTATTCCAAGAGTATTTACCAGAAATTTTTCAGGAAATGGTAGAGGTGAAACAAGAGGAGGAAGTTAGAATAAAAGATCAATTGCATGGACTTCGGGAATAAATACAGGACCTGGAGAGAAAAATGTAATGGCTAATTGAATATGTCCACACATCCCAAGAGAAACCTAAACCTAAACTTGAGACATTAGTGGAAGTGGATTCCCCGGTAATCCTTGATGTTGAAGAACTTAGGGATACCTTGATGGAAATAAAATAAGATCCATTTGTCCCTTATCAAAAATTACTGAAGAATATTGATGAAGAATATGAACCTTATGAAGTAAGTACGGGAGATCAACAATATCTGGATGAGTTCTGGAAAGAGTGTGAGGAACTAATTGATCCCCATGTTACTCATAATGTATAAGATATAAAATCATATAAGGAAGACAACACCAATGTTGTGGAATTTAAAGAGAATATTGAGGAGAATGAATACCCACATCCATATGATACCACTCTACTTCAAGTGTAACTTCCTACTGAAGAAGCAATTGAAGCCGAGAAAACTCCGGGAGATGATCTTTTCATGAACTCATTGTCTTATAATTTTATTAGAAATGAATTGAGAATCACCTCCCCTTTCTTTAAATTTTCAGATTCGGACAACTCATGTTCTGTCTTGGAGAATGAGGTAGAAAAGGAAGATGTTCTTAAAGATGAACATATGGAGCTCCTCGAACATGTTGATTGTTTATTGGAGGGATTTTAAGAGGAGATCCACATTGAATTTCCTGAGGAAAAAGAGACACAGAATTCTTACATTGAAAGTGAAGAATTAAATATTGAAACTTCATGCTTTAACATTGTTCAAATAGAATTATACTATAAAATTACCTTGTATTATTTAATTGATGCATCATACCTTGAAAAATCCCTATACAAGGAAGAAGAAGTTGTGAAATTGGAAACCATGAAATATGAGGACTCATTATTTGCCCTACCCCCCCACCAAGAAAGTTGAATATTATTATCCTAGTGGTGGAATTTGTGTACTATAATCAAGGTTCCCTCAACAAAAAGAATGAAGTTCAGGATATAAAGAAGAAGTTTTGTTGGTTCATCACAAAGAAACTCCACCCACCAACAGATTGGGGATAACCAACTCAAACTGCCCATCTGGAGGCAGTCAAAACCCAGGGCCCACTTGGGGGGATTAAATCAATATCTATCATTCTTTTCACATATTATTTATATTTTTATTTCTTTCAATAAATTTATTTAGTTTTCTTATGTTTTTATTTTGCTTCCAGGTTTTCAGTGTGAAACACTTAGGAGATTAAATCAATGTTTCACTATCAATATGTCAGGTTGTACCTCTCCTTTACACTTTCTTGCTACTATGTTTCATTTTAAAATATTATTACATGTTAAATCCACTTTATTTCATTGAGTACACTTCATCATTTATGTGTGGCGGAGGGAACCTTGGTATTTTGGATTTTCATTTTGTGTTTGTTTTTCAAAAAAAATAAAAAATAAAAAAATTGTGTGTTTTTATATTTTTGTGTGTTTATTTTTCAGTTTTTAGTGTGTTTTTGAAACTTTTGAGCTGAAATGATTATCATTGCCATTTTTGAAACCCATTTCATTGAGTGAACCAATTTCTTCCATGAAACTAAGCTTAAATGAATGTTGAAAATGATTTTGTTTCAAGTTCAATTCTTTGGGAATTTCATGAAAAGTACTCTGATTTTTGAATCCCATGCTACATCTCACTGTATATATCTTTGAAATCACTTTCCCGTGATTCTTTTGAAGCATTTTTTTCACATTATTTACATTCACCTCACTTCGTGAGAGAACCAAACCATGCTTGTCTTAACCACAATTTGATTTATTGCTTTTAAAACGTGAGGGTTTGGTGTGCATGTGTTTTAAATGATTGAGGAATTTATTTGGTTTTAAAGCCCCCTTTTCAAGATAATCTCTTTAATTTTGGACTACCGTGTAAATTAATCCTTGTAGCCCATAGAATCCAGGAACAACCTATTAGGATATCCACATTATAAGCCAATTTTTACTATCCAACCTTCTCTTGAAGTGAAATTTCACGATCTAGTTGAACATAAGTGTGGGGGAAGATGTCTTATGTTGTGATACCTTATTTGGTGAATATTTTGGTGGAAAATCAATGGTTTAAGAGATGTGCATGATGTTGAAAAATTAGTCTATTTCAGGTTGTTCCTTTTTTAGAGCTTTCATGATAAGAGAAGCTATGCCTTTTCTGGAGCTCCTAATGGAGGGAGAAAGCAGTGCCTTTTCTGGAGCATTCATGAAAAATCATGATTGAGAAGAATATTATTTTTTCTGCTATAATCATGAGGGTGGAGCCTATTTTATATGAAGGGGAAGATAAGGAGACCATACTTGTGTGAAAATTAGAATCTTGCAATTTTTGCTTCAAAAAGAGCCAAGCCCTCCATTTTCGGCCTCAGAGTTTTTAACATCTAAATCCTACCAACTGGAAGCCACAGAACAACCCTGAAAAAGTCCTCATGAGAAACACATGTCCTTGACTCACATAGGGTGGAGAATTAAGAGTTTTTCAAACCAATGGTGACCCTTGCATTGGTTTGGACGAGAAAAACCATATTGAAAATTGATATTTGTGAGATGAGAGAAAATTCATGAGAGGTAGGTTTCTTGTGTGCATGGGATGAGAAATGAAGAGGAAAAATAATTGAATCATCTGATTTGAGAACTTGGAATAAATTTTATGTATGAGTCATGATAACTTTTATTTATTGGTGTGGAATTGGTAGATCTCATTGGAATGTGTTTTGATATTTCTTTGATTTGATTCTGAGGTTTACATGTCTGGGATTCCAAGTGCTAAGTGTGGGGGAATTGGTAGAGTTAATATTTTATATATTTTTTATATGTTTTTTAAATATTAAGACCCCAAAAATTCATCAATTTATGTTTAATTACCTCTTTTTTGGATTTATGGTATGTTTTGTGTTAAAATTTGAAAGTTTCCTAATTTTGGGAATTTAACAGATTTTATATGTTTTGATAATTCGACCATATCTTTTATAATATAATCCCAATTTATGTGATTATATTTAGTAACCCTGGAGTTTCAGGATATATCTTTTCCTTCTGGGTATGATATAATTCGGCCATCAAGGGACCCAAAAAAATCAATTAATGTGGAGAAAGATTCTGGACGACCATGTGGACCCCAAATCAGTTAATCCATCATAATTAGGTCATAATAGCTCCAATTAAGGTAATTAAATTTTTAATGGGAATAAACGTAAGATATGCATATATTTGTTGGATTTCATGGAGATTGAGATTCATTAAGTCAGATATTGGATGGGAAACATTGAATAAAGATTTTTGGAAATATCGTTAAGAAAAAGTCATCCTCAATAAATTTAGTATATTGATTTCTATAACCATCCAATTTATTTGATATTTTGAGGAACGAAAGGAAATTTGATATGTAGAATTCTATAAGAAGGGACCATTATGTGATTCAAGAAGAGTGGGTGCCAACCAGGATCAATCTTTCGGAGGATAGAATTGACTGGACATTTTTTCTTCTTTTCTCATTCTTTATTTTTTTTCTGTAGTTTTGTAATGCCTTCTAATTCCCCATTAATCTATATTAACTTTACCATGGTGGGTTAAACATTTGATTTATTGGTGAAGGGTAGGTTTTCTATTTTGTAATTCTTGAGTTCAGGCACTTTATTGAATAAAAATTCTATCTCTTTTCTGCAATGTTGTTTTCAATATCATATAGCAGTTTTTATTATCAAATGAGATCGTATTTGATTTTTGATCCCGTTATTGATTTTTTTCTTTGGTCAATGATTATTATCTCCCTCCTATAGGTTTTGGTTTATATATGATGGAATAGACAAATTCTTAGTGGTGAAGTACTCGGTGATCGTCAGTACGTGTGGAAGTGGTGGTGAATATTTTTGATTGATTGGGATAAAAAATACCCGATCGTGTATTGCCCAAGTCAATTGAGGATATTTACGTCAACTCTCATGCACATTAAAGGATAGTACACAAAACTGAGATCTTGGTAATGAATTCTCTCACTATCAACATTCGACCAAAGTTGTGAGAGGAAACGATCATGAAATCTCACTTTAAACAACATACCAGAAGAGGTTAGAATAAAATAAAACAAGGATAGAATTATAATTAGAAAACCGACCCCAACCTAATCACCCTTATCATATCATAGTTTTTAATATTTTTTTTCAGTTAATCTTTTTCATTTTATTTTTAATTTTATTTCTAAAACCAATTAAATCTTAGAAACTACCCATTTTTACCCTTATTTAAATTTGACAAACATAATTATTGTGAACTCCTCTCTGGAGACAACTTAGGTTAACCACTTTTCTACATTTTAACATAGGTAATATTTTTTTTGTCACACCCCATGACCGGAACATGTCAACTGTCTACATGGAGGAATCTTGAAAGAGAATCAAGATGAACCACTATCAGTAAGTTATACTTGGTGAGATGACTTAAAAGATATCAAGAGAAAAATAATTTCCAAAACACATGCAATCACTGTTTTCTTGTGCCAAGTCAGATAATAGAATTTAGGGTTCTATGTATGGACATGTCAGCCACCATAGCAACACTGGACTCCCAAGACTGAAATTCGTACTCAAGACACTTAACACTATTTCCCCCCCATCAAAAATACAGACTCATACTTCTTCTTGTAGAACCAACATCCCTTTGATACCACTTTGTCACGACCTATCCCTCAGGGCCCATGCTGTTAAATACCCAAATCCCACCTCCTGAAGGCCATGGGTTGATTACTAGTATCGAAGGCATCAACCTGCATGTGAGAGTCATTTTCCTGGGTACCTGTACACACACACACACACCCAACTACATCCCATAAACTGAAACGGGAAAACAAGTATACTCAAATAAGTGTTGAGTACAACTACAACTTAAAATAAGTGGTCCATAATACAAACCCAATAAAATAACTGAAAAAAGTAATGTATAAGAAGGGATTCAAGATATCAATCCATTGAAAACCATGCCTGATGTTAGGAGTAGTGTAGATACTAGATGTCGAAGTAGTACGCCATGTTCATTAGGTCCTACTGAGCCCCACTTACTTATAGGCCACCAAGTCCTCTGAAAAATTGACTTTCATCTACACAAGACACAACACATTTGGGTGTATCCCATGAAGGGGTGAGTAACATAGAACATAGAAGGGTACCCTTGTCCACAAAGGAGAAATACCACAAAAAAATAACAAAGCAATGCTAAAAACAAATGACATCTCACACCAGGTACAATCTAAATCATTGGATGAAGGTTCATTAGATATAGTGATGAACATTTCATAATGTTGAGGGACTCCTCCCTAGTTATTGATTTATCATCTTCCAGTCCACTAAGGATCCACACTGATGTGGCTCGTCTACCATGCCACTGAGGATCTACACAGATATTTGTCATTTGTAGGACCACTAAGGATCCACATGGTTGATTCTTGTCTATCAGGCCATTAAGAATCCACATGGCTGTTTCACAATCCATCAGTTGTACCTTAACCACCACTAGATCCCACATAGAATAACCTAATGTATCATCTCATTTTAAGGTTTCCAACGCAACAAATGTCGCGTTGAATGAATGCCCAGTCTGTAAGATAAGGGTATTTTAGTAAAAATAACCAGGTTGGATTGGAATCTCATCCAACTTCTCCATACACCAACCACATCCAAAACTCCCATTTAGTTTATCAACAGGACCGCCTCATAGTAAGGGTCCTCATGTTGTAGATGGAGAATCAATCAGACACACGGTCTGAGAGTTATTGACATTTTGGTAATTTGGGGCATGTTGTGTCTTGGCCTAGTCCGACCCAGTCAGACCGACCTGACCAACCCATCCCAAGGTCCCACATACCCCGGTTTAAATCAAATAACTCAACCTCACCCGATTCGGTCTGGGGTTGGTTCTGTCCAGCCTGGCCAGTGGGCCATTCTCAATGGGCCTCGCTGGACCCAGTCCGGTTTGGTCGATGGTCCAGCCTGTTGAGTCGCCCGGATACCTGGTCACATCCGGCCCAGCCCGAGGGGCACAAGATCGCCCAACCAGCATAGATCTAACCCTCCTTCACCACAGGTCATCTATAGGGTAGTTCCCAAGCCGCGGTCGGTTGACCTTGTCTCCTCTGCATGTGGTGTGGCACAGCTCTGTGTTGGCTTGCTTCCAGCTGCTGGCTCGGAGGCCGGCGGCCCCTCCTGTTGTGTCACGACAAAAGAAAACAGCCTCTGCCATGTGGTATAACTACGGACGTGGTTTTCCAAGTCATCGTATTGCACCACAGTGGTGCAACTCCCACTGACTCCAGCGTTAGTAGGGTCTTCGGGCAACCACCGGACACACTTCGGTGGTCCGTTCTTCGTGCCACCTATGCCTACAGCGTCCAGGAGATGTCTCCTTCAATGCGATGTCCTCGATTCCACCATGACATCTACTTTAGAATTAGGTCACAAAAGGGGCTCACGCCTTTTTCGTGTCTGCCTGAGCCCTCTGTGTTATAATTTTAAAGACAAGGGGAGGCTCGAGGATTTATGTTCCACCAACAAAATTTTAATCCCGAAAATAAATCCCATAAAGAAACATCCTCTCACAAGAATGAATGATCTTCGGATCAACTTGTTCATGGGTTGATCCAGGTTCATCATTTAGAAAAATAATGGGGAAATTTTAAATAATTCAAAACCCCTACATCTGTTTGATATCTTTCACCATAGTAGTTTGTCCTCTAGGGTTCAAAAGTCAATGTCGTTCATCTATTTTGAGTTTCATTCCTCAACATACATCAAAGTAGATGACATTCCGCTAGCGTTCATTATTCTTTGTCAGAGTGGAATCTCGTCAGAGGTTCATCAGATAATTTCCTCTGGTTTAATTCCCAAATCTACAATGTGATTGTTTAATAAAAAAACACATCTCAACATTTATTTTACGTTGCTATGTTGCGTCGGTGCGTTGTTTCATTTATGAAATAGTGTACCTGTTATGCTTTCACATCGATCCATTAAAGATCTTTATTTAATTTTCCTCTTCGTTTCCCCATTGCCGCACCACAGCATCCTCATCCTCCACTCAAAGGTGAGAAAATAAAGTAAAATGACTTTTTAAGCTATTTTATTATTTTATAAAAAGTCTAATAAATAACTTTTCCATCATACCCTTGTAGATCAAAGTTATGTCCTTTCTAGAAAAATCCTAGTGTTTTGAGTTCAAAGGTTCCCTCGTATTCAAAAGTTAGAAAAAACCGCCCACGTGGTTACTAAACGTACCTTCAAAAGAATTAACATTCAACCTCAACCCACGCCGATCGAGGTTAGGCTTCACCTAATAGGAACACACCCTCATGAGCTCAACAGTACTCTTATATTTTCAATCTGAGTTACAATTGACAAGTTATAAGGATTTTACAATAAAATAATAATTTATTATTTTATTTACAGCCAAAAACTAACTTCCAACATTTCCAATGCCGGGCAATGTTAGGATCTTCCTAATAAAATAATACCCTCACGAGATCAGCGGTGGTCTCATACATTTAATCTGAGTCCCGTTCATGACTTATAATAATTTGAAAAATAAAATTATTTTATTTTATAATTTTATTTACGGTTATTCAATTTTCAGGTTTTCTCACTGGAGGGTTGCGCCGACTAAAATTAAGTCATGCCTATGGTAAACCCTCCCTCCCAAATACAATGGTGAACATAGATTTATGATATGGGAACCTTTTTAAGAGTTATTCCACTTTTTTAAGAAAACCTCTCATGCACGATATTTAAAGCGTAACATTTTTCGATGGATCAATCCAGGAACTCCGGGCCTCAGAATCACATAACCTCTCACTGCCTGGTCTCGAAAATATTCCATATAATTTTAAAAAATTGTACAGATTTTCAAAGACAATACAATTATTAACTTATAGTAAAATATCATTCAAGCTAGAAATTAGTATTCTAATGTTTTTTTCCCTTTATCAATTTCCTTCATTCAAATTATATATCTTTATTATAGATTATGTTGTTGTAAATTTAGTACAACAATTATAAAATTTCATAATTTCATGACACTTTAGATTCTCTAATAGATTTTAAAAATCATAAAGGTTATCTTAAAATAACATTATTATTTCATTGATATGATCTGAATCATGATTTATATTTTTACTTGTATTATATGATCTTCATACCATAGTGTTATCCCAATAACTTTCAATATTTAGTTTTTCTATGTCTTTAGTACACCATTTATAACTTGATCTATTACATGGAAGATGGGTGTTCTTCCATATAATGACTCAAGCCTTTACATATATTATTACATTATTTCTAAACATATATATCCATTAATACAATATATAGATCTCAAAGTCCTAGGATCTTTCTATTATTAGGTTCATATTACATCAAAAGGAACTATAACATGGCATCCCAATTTCTTTATTTTTCCTTAATGATCTCTTATAAATTTAATGCTTCTGAAAATTTATGGGATAACCTAGTAAATACATAAAATAAAATTTTGATCTAAAATCCCAGTAAGGTAATAAACATGGTAAGGTAACATAATGTGTGAGTAAAAAATATATTACGATATCATAAAAAAGAAGGCACATGAGTAATATCATGGAATCTTAATTTAAAAAACATGGAATCATAATATCATTATATCAGAGGAAATTTGGTAGTGACAGATAACATGACATAAACATGCGTCAAGACTAACTATCTAGACAATATAACATGGCAGACAGAGTCCCATAATGGTTTAGGTTTACTCCTTAATCTTATACATGATGTCTCACAAGACTAAAGATTTAATCATAATTAGAGAGATATCCTGGCACACCATCATAACATGTTCATAATATAGGTGTTCCACATTAAGGAAATAAATCATAAGGCATAACATAAGAATTTTCAATAAAAAAAATGGGATGCATAATCTTGCTTCAAATCATATTCAAAGGAAATTTCATTTTATAAATTATCATAAGGAATGTATTTCATAATCAGAGGAAGTAAAAAAATATTTTGGTATATATGTAAGATAAATATATAAAAAATTTCAAGTTTTACATAATATTAAGAGGGAAAAAAATTTATCAAGAGATAGAAACTTTGTAACCTGAAGGAAAGGGTGGTTTAGAGAGAGATCTTACCTCATGCCTAATTTTTCATGTGTATTCTTTATATCTCTAAATAATAAACATAAGTAAATTATATACTTTCTTAAAATATATTTCAAATTTAATTATTCCTTTTATTTTAGTTTTTACCATGTCATATTTAATTTCCTAACCCATTAATTCAATGTTGGGTGTTTTAACAATAAACTGGTCATATGTCCAAATCTCTTTGGTAAGTTGACATAGGTCATAGAGACTATTAATTCATCATATCCAGAATAGTAACCATGACATAATTATCATTTTTATACATAAATGAAACTATTTTTAAACCAACTCTGAAATATGGTTATGAAAAATGAATTGTGTTACAATCATGGAGACGGTAGCTCATAAGTACATATGAGTAATGTTTCCATTCTTCATATATCATGTTTGAAGGTAGATAAGTTATATTTTATATTTTTAGGTTTATATTTATATAATAAATATCATATTATTTATTTAAATTACCTTAAACATACCATCTATAAGATTCAATAAAAATAAAATTAAAAAAACGAATCACATCGCATTGTATGGCGGTAGTCTATCATATACACAAACGACATTATCATTTTCAATGGATGGAATGGTAAGAAAGTATATGATATATTAATTTTAAATAATTTTTTATATTTAATTTTTATTATATTTTAATATTAAATTAATCCTTGTCATCTTTCATGTAAATCATAAGTAAAGAATGAATCACATCCCTTCACGAGGCGGTAGCCCGCCATACACACAAGTGATGTTATCGTATTCTCTATAGAATTGGAAATTAAGAAAGTATATATTATATTATAATAAAATTGGTATAATTATATCAAAAATATAATATATAATAATTATAAACATCATTATACCTATCCATTAGATGTGGTGATGGAAAACAAATTACGTTGCTTTGTGAGGCAGTAGTGCACCGTACACATGAACAATGATTTCGTTTCCCATTTACAGGAGGAGGAGGTGGTTTTACTTCATGACTTTAACATTAAAAACTATTAGCATATAGAATATAATTATGTTGTTATAACATCATGGTATAACATTATTTGGAAGAGTTAGAGGAAAAAATAAAATAAAATGCTTGGTTAAGTACGTTGCCTCTTCTTCGGAAAACATATATTGGTCTTCACCAAAAGCATTCCTAACTTGGATTTATGAACAACAAAAGGCTTTTAGGATGAGGGTATGTAATTAGGTAAGTAGATTTTGAATTTATTTTCCTATCCAAAGGGTTTATTAAGTATGTAAAGGAGATGAGGTGGGGAGTCCATTTAAAATAGGGTGAGAGGACACACTTGGTATTTTTGAAAAAAATGAATTACAACCACATTTTTATCATGAAAAAAAATTAAAAATAGAAATATTTAGAAAATATGAAGATATAAGGTAGAAATATGACCCTAAAATAGGAATTATAAAAGTGATGGGTCATTTTTAACACTTATCTTTGAAGCTTAACCCCATGGTAAACCCATTTGTACCTTAACCGCAATAAATAATTGTTACTTTTTTACTATTAGTTTTGGTAAAATAATATATTGAAAATATTAGAAAATATATATTATTATTCCAAATATGGAAACAATATTTCCATATTAAAATTAAAAAACTAGTAGAATTTATTTTAAAATTAAATCCACAATCATATCCAAAAAATAGATTTCCAAAAGAATATTTTTCAAAAGATTAAAAAGATTTTTTATCAAAATTCAATTTGAGTTTTATTTCAATGGAATAATTTGGATTAATAAATAAAAAATAGAAAAAAAATTACTTTTAAAACCATATTAAAATAAAATGGTTCTTTTTAATGATTTAAACAAAAAAAATCCATTTTTTTAATAAAAACCAGTATTTTAACTATTAATTGAAAAATAAAACTTCTTATATTAATACAAAAAATTTACCCAAAAATATTTTTATATAATGATTTCAAAAATAAATTTAATTTGATATGATAAATTTTAAAGACAATTATAAATTAATTTAAAATTTTGTGTGAAAACATGATTATCCCTCCTTTTAGGAAAAATATAGTTTTTCAAAAAACATTTATTTTTAATTAAAATAGATTTTATTGTATTTTTTAATCAATAGATAAAAATTGAATTTATTTTATTCTTTTCTAAATAATATAATTTTCATCATTTATTTTGTTCTATTCATACCTACGGACTTAATACCAAGGTTATAATGGTTATGTATAAATAAATAATTTAATAGAGTATCGTGTTTTGTCTAAAGCCAATGTTGTGTGCATCACAAGATATTAAAGAGATTTAATTTATTTAAAGATAAATATATCATAAAGTCTCTGGGTGTTAAATTATATTCTAATAATTTTTTTCATGTCGTATATGTTATCTAACATGATGTTCCTCTTTTAAAATCTTTAGGTGCTACATTCTACCCCATTATGTAAATTGAACCCTTTCAATTTAATCTTGTTCTCAGTAATTGATTGATTAACCATTTGAAATTCCTTTTTTGGAAACTAGCATTGAAAAAAGTGTTAATTAAACTTCCTCTTGATAAGAGAGAGTTATCTACTATGGTCATTTGTAATAACAAATTATAGGTTTATATGAAGGAGAACATTGGTGGAAATGGAAGATATGGACGTGGAAGAAGATAATAAATAATTATTGAAACTAATGAAGATTATTGATCCTAAGAAATTGAATGATCAATGGAAATTTAAATAACTTAAAACCATAAATTATTTGATGATTTAACATACCATTTGATTCATCATATATTAATATAATATGATTACATTTTTTAAGATACTTTTCTTAAATTTGAGGAGTTCTTTTACTACCAAAGAATATAAGAAGGTGTATTTACATGATATCTTTATATTTCATAAGAACAGTTTCATCCTTTTATTATGCTTTGATCAATTTCAGCTTCATCTCTTACTCCAAGAAATAACTTTCTGAAACATGATTTTTTTTATTCCTGATGCACTTTTAACGAATCATATATCCATAAAAGAGTAACAAGTTATTCCACCTATCTTTATTAACACCAAAAAAGTTATTAAAAAGTAATATGATATCCAAAATTAATATGAATCAATTTATATATGAAATTTCAAAATGAAACCAGATGTCTATCATATATCATTCCATAAAAAATCACCATATATTCCAAATAACCTAAATAAACTCAACATGAAATAAGGATTTAACCTAAATGGTTATATCACACCCTTTCAACTTACATCTCAAAAACATAAGATAATTAATCCCAAATAATTATTAAAATTAAACAAAAAGGTTATATATAACTCAATGCAATAAAATTTCTCACAAGATTTCATTAGTAACCCCAAAATCAAATTCCTTGATCCCATAATATTTTTCCCAAAATAAAATTAATTTTTAACCTTATAAAAATCTAAGTAAAAATACTATTATACTTACTGGTACGTCATATAGGCCAGTGGTAGGCATTTCACTATTAACTCCCTTTAGTTGTGGGTTCAAACCTTATAGTTGTTCTCCATGTAATGGGTTTTCATCAGGATTTTAGGTTTTCTTTATTCTAAATCTATGGAAAATATTATGAGATGATCATATTCATAATTCTATATGATCCTATATCATTCTAAACAATATTGTGATCATCTTCAAAAATACAAATAGCTATAAAATCACTTCTTTTAACCCATATAGTTTTCTATATGACTCATTATCTTCCACAAAATCAACAAATTACCTCAACATCTATCACAAACCTATTATTTTTTTTCTCAATTATGTTTTTGTTTCTATAGAGTAACAACTTATCATTATATTACCATTCTAGTTCATTTGTAGCATTAAATTTATTCTCACATATCATTAATGAAAAAATTATATAGATAAATAATCTTATATATATTTCAGGATCAAATAATTATTTAATTCTAGTAGATAAACATTTCAATCATTCCACTTCATTATTACACCATTAACTAGGCTTCATCATCTTATTATTTAATACCACCTTTATATCATATATCATTCCCTCCATCATCAAGTGAAAAAACTTTACTCATAGGACATTGTTAATCATCTTCTTAATCTTTCCTCCAATGACATATATTTTCATAATTCCCATTATTTCTAAATACAAAACATTCAACCATTGTTGATGCCTTAGGGGAACCATTATTACCATCCATTGCATGAACTGAAATTTTCATTTTTTTTCTCCTAAATAACGTACATTTTTTCCTTATTTTATACATATAAAACATATTATTGATCCTTTGATATGTAACCTTGAGTTATTTTTCAAATATTCATTACATATAAGATATTGAATCGTCTTTCATCCACGGTATCCACCACCCTAACTCTTAGTGAACACTGTCATTATCTTATTTGGTGAGCCTGAGGGTTAGTTATGGTGGTTTTTGTTAATCATACATCATGATAACTAATTAGGAAGAATAAAAATTTCCTTTAATCCATTCATCATTCCATTTGGTTTATCTTCCAAACATTTTGTATCACATTCATGTTAACCTAGTTCTTTCTAGTTCCCACTACTGAATAAAACCAAAATCTAGTAACATTAGTAATAATAATCACATTGGGAAACTATATAATAATAAAAAAATAATTTATAATATCTATAATTCATGACTTATTAATTTTAATTTATGAAACCTCAGGTTTATCCATGGTCATTTATGGTTATCATCTATTCAAATCCTGTATTATTTTTTATCAATAGTTTGTGAATTTCTATAGAATATCCTTCGAGAGTGTCAAACCAGGTGTGCAGTAAGACCCCTTATTATATACTAGGTAATTATCATATTAATATTGAAATGCCTTTTTCATAGTTATTACCCCTAGGTGTATCTATTCTAGAACCATGTCAATTTTTAGTATCCTTAAAGTGATGTAATTTCATAGAAACCACGATTTTTATACATCTCTTGGATTCTAAGATATCTCTTTATACAAAGTCTTATACCAAGGGTTCTCACAAAATTTTTATCATCCTTATTCCAAAGGTTAACTAATAATTTCTTGTAATACCAAATATGAATACCCAATACATTTATACATATTATTAAATGATTTATAAACATAAATATTCATTAATACAACATAAGGATCATAAAGGCATACTGTATTTGGAAGACTATATTCATATTACATCAAAATGATCTAAAACATGAAATCACTTTTTTTTATTTTCCCTTAGTGAGCTCCCAAATTCATTAAAGATCCTAAAACTACATGGGATGGCGTGGGGAACAAATAAATGAAATGGTTAATCATAAAATCAAAGTGATGGAATAAACATTAAAAGGAAACATAACATCTGAGTAAAAGACATGACATGATATCCTTAAAAAGAAGGTACATGAGTAATCACATGGAACCATAATGTAAATAATGTGTTATCATAAGATCAGGTCATTATAAGAAACATGGTGGAAACATATTACATTAAATAAACATGAGTTAATGATAACATCCTAGAAAATATCACATGGTGGAAAAAGTCCCATAATAGATAATGTTTACTCCCTAATCTCATTCATTATGTCTAATGAGACTAAAGATTTACCAAATGCATTAAAATGCTATATTGGATAACCCATAATAACATTTTAATTATATATATGTGTCACATATAATATAAATATATCATAATTCAGAATATATGAATTAAAAATGGAAAAAATATGGGTTTCATAATCTTGCTTCATATCATATTCAAAGAAAATTTATTAATGAATGAGTTTTTAGAAATGATCATAAAGAATTTATTACCCATAAAATGGAAGTATAATAATATATTTATATATATGAGATACATATATAAATAATTTCAAATCATTCCAAAACATTTTGAGAGATATAATGTGAGTTATAGAGAGAATGTTCATAACATGAAAGAAAAGGTGGTTTAGAGAGATTCTATCCTTGAGAATGATTTGTCATGTCCGTTCATTATCTCATTAAATTATATAGTTAAGTTAATTATTTAATATCTTATGAAACGTTTTCATGTTTATTATTCCTTTTATTTTAATTTTTACCATATCATATTCAATTAATTAACACATTAATGTCGCATCAGATGTTTTAATGATAAATAGATCATATATCCAAAATCACTTTGGTAAGTTGACTGAGGTCAAATGGATTATTAATTAATTATATAGATAATTCTAACAAATAAATAATTATAATTTTTATACATAAATTATTATTTTTAAATCAACCATGAAATATGGTTATGGAAAATGAACTATGTTACAATCATGGAGATGGTAGGTTGAACAATCACATGAGTAATGATTCCATATTTAAAAGATAATAATTTAAGGAAGGTAAGTGTTATTTTATCTTTTATGTTTTATTTTTATATCACAAATATAATATTATTTATTTAAATACCCTTATACATACGATCCATTCGATTTTGTGATGATAAAATTAAAAAAATGAATCACATCGTTTCGCAAGGTGGAAGTCCTCTATACACATAAACGACATTATCATTTTCAATTGATGAAAAGGTAAGAAATTATATGATATATTAATTTTCCATAATAATTAACATTTCATTATTAAATATATAAACACTAAATTTATACTTATTACCTTAAATGTAATGCGTATGTGAAAAATGAATCAAATTGCTTAGAGAGGTTGTTGTCTGTTGTACACACGAGCAACGTTATCGTATTCTATATGTAATGGAAAGTAAGAAGTTATATATGATACTATATTTATTGATTTTTAATTATATCAAAAATATCATATGTAAAAATTAAATACATAATTATATACAACCATGAGAAGGGGTGATGGAAAACAAATTATGTTGGTTTGTGAGGTGGTAGTTTACCAAACACACGAATAGTGACTACATTTCCCAGTTGAGGGAGGAGGATATGATTGTATGTTATTCCCTTAAAAAAATATTAGTATATAAAATTTAATATTATTATTAAATAATCATGTTTCAATAATATTTGGTGGATGTGGAGAAATAAATAAAATAAAATGCTCAGTTACGGGCAATACCTCTTCTATAGAAAACATCTTTTTATAATCACATAAAACCTTCCTAGGTTGGAGTTATGACCAAATAATACATCCTAATTAGGGTAGGTGATTTTTGAATCTTTTTCTCCAGGTATTTTTTGAAAAAAAGTGTTTTCTACATGTGCAAAGTGGAGGATATGGGGTGGCCTTCTATAGGTGGGGGAAAGGACACCCTTGGAATTTTTTAAAAGGAAGAATTACACCCAGGTTTATAACATGAAATAATTATGCAAAATAAACCATTTTAAAACCTCATAAGATAATAGTTCTAAATATGACCATAAAATAGTAATTATAATGGGTTTATTTATCATTTTTATTCCTTATTTTTATGGTTAACCCCTAGTAAAATTGGTTTTACTTTAATAACAAAAATTAATTTTTATTATTTTCACTATTCATTATGTTAAAATATTATATTGAAAATATTAGATAATATAAATTATTCTATTTTCTCATATGAAATAAATAATTTCATATTAAACTCACAAAATTGGTAGAATTTAATTTAATATTAATCATGTAGTTGTGTCGAAAAAATGGTTTTCCCTAAGAAAAACATCCAAAAGTTCAAAAAAATATTTATATCAAAATTCATCATGAAATTTATTTAAATGAAGTAATTTGTATTAATAAATATATAATTAAACTAATTATAATTTGAAAAATATTTTTAAATAAAATTTGTCTTCAAAATTCCTTAAAGGAAAAGGTAAATTTTAATAAAAATCATAATTTTTCAATATTAATCAAAAAATAAAAAATAGCATAAAATTCCAAAAAAATTCACCCAAAGATAATTTTTCTATGATGATTTCAAAATTTAATGTAATTTTTAAAATTAATTTTTCTAAAGTGTAAAAATTTAATTTTAAATTATGCATGAAAGCACAACTGAACTTCCTTTTAAAAAATATTTTTTTTTCGAAACAATTTCCACTTCTTTCAAGTGGTTATTGTTTTATGTACAATAAATAGATAATTGTTGAATTTATTTTTTACATTTTTAAACTATATTATTTTCACAATTTATTTATCCTTATTCATACCTTTAAACTTAACTACATGTTTATAATGGTCATGTTTAAAAAATAATATTTTAATATTGTATCACATTTTTTTTACACTCAATGTTGCATGCATAAAAAGCTATCAAAGAGATTAAACTTATTTAAAGATATATATAACATAAATTATTGAGGTGTAACATTATCTTATAATATTGTTTTTTTATGAAATATATTCTATCAAATATGATGTTCATATTTTAAAATCTCTAGGTGTTATATTCTAAATCCTATGCAAAAAAATTCATCTTGAATAAGAATGATATAAAAATACTAAAATTGTTTTATTGGGGTGATTTTCACAACATAGTGATTGTAATTTTCCATTATAAGCTTCCTTACAAAAAATAGGTGTAGAATATCTGGTGTTGTGGAAGCTGTAGTTATGGTAGTTGATCTTCAGTGAAGAACAACAAAGAATAAAATGGGAAGCTAAAGGATACCATGTCATGGAGGAAAAAATGGTGGGATTTCAGAATAAATATTGTAAATGGGTGTAATATTGGAATTTTTGATGTCTTAGGGGACTCATGTAAGGATACCTGATTTGGGTGGCTAGATAAACCCTATGTCACAATCCAAATCTTGTTGAGTTTTGTGATTTAAAAGAAGATGTGAAACCCAATTAGATTGATAATGATTTTGGGTGTTTAGAAAGGAATTTTGTTTGGAGAATTTTTATATCATGGTTGTCACTATGATATTACATAATTAGAATATTTATGAAGGATTTCACAAAAAAATCAAGAATTAGAAGAATATAAATGTTATATATCATAGAGTTAATAGTGGAGGTAGGTTCTTTGTTTTAGTGGTGATGGACACACCGTGGAGGAGTTGAGTCAGTATATTAATAGGTTTAAAGTTCATATCTTTAAGGAAGAGGATCTAGAAAATAAATATAATGTCATGACTCTAGATAATATGAGATATGTGGATGAGTTTAAATCAATTTTGAAGAAGATTAAGATGAAGGATTTTTCTATCATGATCACGAATTATTAAAAATGTTTGGTGAGGGAAATGAGGTGAATTTCTATAGGATATAGAGAAAAGGAAATTCAAGACCTGTAAATATATCTATTCCTATAAATGAATAGATTTTCTTATTATGGAAAAGAATTGAGATTGAGGCTGATTTTATATATCCATTATTGAGATAGGAATTCTGTATTTCTGTTTAATAGATTAAAATAATGACTTATAACTTAATGAAGAACTTTCCAAATAATGAAAGAGTTTCCATTATGACTCATGTAAAGGTGAATTTGTTTCATGTTTTATTCATAATGGTATTGTAAAGAAGAGGTGTTGAGATTGTGATAAACAATCTATACTCATTGCATCTAAAATAATTAGGTTGTTGTGCATTGGCATATATGCTAGAGTGGTAGTCCCTTTAGTTCTTGGATTCTTGTTCAAATTATTTCTCTTATACATTTTATAAAACCTAAGGTCCACATATAATTTGACTTCAAAAATAAATAAGATCAATTAATAAAAATGAAAATAGGATCTGATTCCAATTGTTATAGCCACAATGGATTCCAGTGAGGGGTTCCCTGAGACGGGGAGAATTAGGGTATGAAACTTTTCAAACTTAAACATTACTTCCTCAAACACCCATGTACTTAGAAAATATTGACAACATAATTAGTTCAGACACCCTGTAGTTATTCCTTTAACAATACTATAATTGTTACCTATCTAGTGTTAAAATCTTTAATCAGATTGGTAAACAATGATTCCCCCACACACATACACACACTGATTTTGTAATTTATAATATTACCATGAAAAAACAAAAGACGCAAAGATATTACTTGGTTTCATCAAACTAGGATATACCAAGGAATATGAAATCAGTATTGATTAAATGTACCAGAATCCACTAAACACATTGTTTGATGATAAGATTAGGATATTCTTGGGACTACTCCCCTTATATGGTTTAGAGATAGCTCACTACTTACTATGGATCACATCCCTCAGTTCCTCTCTTTTTCTCACTATCCTAGAAATGGATTGATACAATAGAAGACATTATAAAACATAATAAAATCATTATTAAAGATACAATGAGATTATATTTGTTCCCTTAATCTACATGTTTCTTTTTCAAAATCCCTTTATGAACGTCATATGAATTGTAACATATTTCCATGTGTCATCATAGAAACTCCACCATCTATATTTATAAAGTTCTTCAAACAGTTACAATACATTCTTCTACACACTCCAACGTAAATCAAGAATTACTCTCTAAAAATTAAAATTATAGAATTATCCTCAATCTATATGTTTCACATAGTATCAGACTCCTATAATTTATATATATTTGGCACCAAAATTTACTTTTATTTATATCTTAGATAAATTATCTTCATTATATTATCAAATATATTTAATAATTCAACAATATGATGGGTAAAACATTCCATAAAGTCTTCATCAAAAATAAACTAAACTCATCCACATGTCTTCTATAGTTATATGTCAAGATATACCATGTAGTTCCTGAATTCTCTTCCATAAAGATACAAACATTGAGCCAAGGAATATTTTGAGTCAACTCTTCTATGTCATGGTTATCACCACCATGGCATGTAACCTACCTCCATAAGAACCTCAATGGCTTGGATCCTATATCTTATTATCATTCTCACAAAATGTATTGTGTCAAAATTATTCAGAAATATTCCCAGTATAGCCTAACACATTGATAATCATGAAATATAAGTTATTTAGAATAAAATCCATTCAAATTTCCCTTCACCATGCACATTCTTCTCATGTTCCACATAGTCATTGGAATCCCAACACATAACGTTTCATGTACTATGAAATTGGGGTTCAAAAGCATCCCAACACATCTATACACACACAATTCCTTTGTGGTAAATCCCATAGTGTACATCCTCATTTTCAAAATGGATTATGAAAATCCACCATTGTGTTCTCTATGGTATGGTATCTGTCAACTACCAATTTTAGTCTTTTTCATTCTTCACTAAAATGTTATAACCATTACCATATATTCTAAAACACTTTATCTTTTACTCCCTATTTTTTATAGTTAATCTTATAATGGAAAAACCATTCAGCACCACATGAAGAAAAACTACTCCTTATTTTTTAAATGTATTTTGTAACATCAAAACATTAAAAGTAACAGAATAGAATAATCATTATATTCATTTTAGAACCACTATGGCCACGGTTTCCTATTATATTTTTTGAATGATCCACTATCATCATCCTTTATACTTTCAATACTTCCTTAACTATACTCATGAATATATACATTCATTGATAAGAATTCATATTATCCAATTATTCTTCTCATTGGTGTTATCAAACCAAACACCAACACTAAAAAATGATGAAAATATATTCACAAACCCCATTACTTTCAAAACACCAGCAAATATTCTAGAATTACTCCAAAAAATGGATAAACTAAACTTATAATTTAAGAATAATGTTTTGAACAAATCTATCACATAATAATTCCAACTAATTTATTACTTTCATTGCTAATAAATCCAACAATGTCTTCCCAATAAACCCATCACATCAAATTCACCATTAGGATTCCAATAATCTCCCCTTTTGAATTTTTTTCCCATACTATAATGAATAAAATCATCATCTTGTCATCATAATGCACCCACTCCACCTTTATACTCCTAATTAAAGGAGTGGGTAGATTCTTATATCTATTATGCTTTGTACTCCCCCTATAAAATATAATACAAGTAAAACCACTTTTTATGAGGAATTTAAATATTTTATAATTTACTTTAGTCTTCTGTATATCAAACAATAAATGATACTAATATCATTTATCATGAAATCTTCATTGGGGACACCACATAATACCACATAACACTATTTTACTAGAAGTATTTTCCATCATATTTGATGAGAATAGTGGTGTAATAAATTGATAATATCGAAATATTTTTTTATATTATTTAAATAAAATTAAAGAGACTATGATACCCCATTTTTCAATATACTTTAAGAATCATGGAATTTCCAACTCAAATGAGACATACCACTTATTAAACAAAATTCCATATTTATCATTCAAACTCTAGAAAAATATTAAATGAGAGTGCATTCTAAATTACTCTCTAATAGTTGTATTACCACTTAGAGGTTATCCATTATGATAAACTAAATGTATACTAAGTTAAAACATCATTAAAAAAAATATTAAGATAAAGACGACATTTTTTTCCATTACACTCTTATATTTAAAAATGAAACATCTAGTTACACTTTTTAGAATCTATTAGGGAAAAATCATATAAACACAAACATACATTCAAAAACCCATTAGTTAAAAAATATTAATTACATAGAGTATGATTCATAATATATTTGATCATTACATGTCATCTTTAGGAAACGAACTTGATGCTAATTATCAAAACAGATGATAATTGTTAAATAAAATTTATTTTTTCATCCTATAGGTGTCTATCCTTGGTTTACAGGGATATCATATTCAGATATTCATATCCAAACTCCACATGAAATAATCATATTAATCACTAAATAAATAATAAATATTCATCATGAAATTCATCCTCTTCCATTAGATTTTAATTTCCTAAGATAGTCAAATGATAATAAATTTTAAATTACTTGTTTGATTCCAAAAAAATAAATCAGGTAAAACCATTTGTTCGATGCTCCTCCTTTATTATTTCCCCATCCATATTCATGTAATAATACTGAATGATAATATGTGTTCTTGACACCACAACCTCATTTGGATCTTGATACCAATTGTGATATCAATTATATGATAGCACCTATAATTGGAAAATGTGTGCACTCAAACCTCTTATTGTAATTTTTAATCTAACAATATACCATTTATATTTATTATAGTCCTCATATATATATATTTATAGAATTAATTTATTCCAATTTCATATTTTTATGTGATTTCAAAATGGATCATATCTACCCCAAAACCTAAAACACATTAGTAACAATTAACAAGATTTTAAATACATGAGTATAGGGGTTCTTCAACATTACTCAAGTTGAGGAAGATAGTGATCCACTCTGGACCACCACTTTTCCTTTATCCTTCAATTTTGAGTATATCTTCATATATTAATCAATTTTGATAGAATTTGATTTCTTTTTAGCTTGTCTAGGATTTTTTCCTATCCAAAATTCAAAATATATATTCCTAAGTTACTCCTAAAAAAGGATTTCTTGACACATCAGGGGTTGTTATTTTATTTTCAAAAGTTTCTTCCTTCCTTATTTTCAATTTAATAATTTTTATATTTATCAAAATATATCTTTACTTGGGATACATTTTTCACATAAACTTTTATAGTTTCTGTAATTTATGAACTCCTTTTGTGTTTCTAAATCTTCTTATTTTCTTTCCAAGAAACTCCTTATTTGCCAACAGATTTATAACTCTTCTCCAAAACAATTTAGTATGGTGATAATATTTGACTATAATATGATATTTAAATTTCAAGGGAACAATTTTTCATTGAATGAAATACATTTTACTCTATTCATTCCAAATGAACGTCTCCTAATATTTACATTAAAATCATGATTAACATAATAATAATTATTATAATAATAATAATACCTCTTATATTGTGCTTATTAGATCTATTTTTCTTATTTTCCATCAATATAATAAGTATATATATATATATATATATATTATAATTCATTATGAAAAAATCTATAAATTTTTCCATGTATAGAACTATAAAAGAACAGTTTTTCATACCATCCCCTGGAACAAATTCATTTGTTCTTTACTTTTATAGGGACCTTCTTTAATGATTTCCATCACTTCTATTATTTCCCTTTTCATGGTAACTCCCAAAGATTTAATCATTTTTTTTCTATGGATGGTTTTTATCATGGTTTGGGCCAAATTTTCTCTTGAAACATGGCCTCTAGGATATAAAAATTATTTCATTATTTTCCTTTTATATAGAACACTTTTTATTCATCTCATTGTCACCTATTGAAGGATAATAAAATAACAAGTGTAAATAATATTATATAACATTATTAAACTTGGAAAATGTTTATTATACTTAATTATTAATAGATATTAACACCTCTTACAATTACTATATTTTCATGATTTTTCTTCAATATAAGTATTTATGTCATTCTTAAATATATTTCCATCAGAAATATCCTCCAATAATTCATGGGGATTCTTATATACCTTTCTAATATTCTCTTTCATATATTTTTTCATCAAAGTAATGGAATCATAAACGATTATGTTGGTCGGAGTGGATACTCAAGAGGGGGGTGAATTGACTTCCAATAAAAAATTCTGTTAAAAAGATTTGTCTTAAAAACCTCCAATTTGAAAACAAAGTTAAACTGTAGTGAATTTATACAGATTTTAAATGTTTAGTTAGGTTCTTAACGATATATTAGATCTCATTCAATTTAATCATAGGATTAAATTAGATTTTAAGGATCACTTACTAGTTTACAACAAGTATAAACACTTTCTAATTTAACTATCAAAGTGACTTTAAAATAGATTTGTATTTCAAAGTAATAGCAGCAGAATATGAAACATATATAGTATATTTATGACTTAAATAAAAATGCACAGCAGATGTAACCAAGAGGTTTAGTCTCAAGATGAGGCTTATTCCTCTCAAACAATTTATATAAATTTGATTCACACCCCGGATTAGGTTTAACAATAGTACAAGACTGTCCAGGCCACACAGTGACCTCTACCACAGTTCTTCGTGGGAAACAAAAACAATGACCAGGCCACACAAGGACTTCTTCCACAGTTGTCGTGGGTAAACAAGATTAAAAAATCTTGGTTTGAGGATTTTGATATCCTCCAGTTCAGCACAGGAGTCAGTGTGTGTGTGTAAGATGTACAGAGTACACACACTACTCAAAAATGTAAGTAAAATAATCACTAAGAGAGAATGTATCAGGGTTTAGAAAGCTCTAGTGATTAGCAGTGCTGCTCTGGACTCGTTGGATTTATCAGAGATGCTTTTGAGTCTTTATGTGGTTTTTCTATTGAAAACAGAGTATCGTGGTTCAGTTTGATGTTTTTCACAAGTGAGTGTGTACTCTGATTTCTAGTGTTCTTCGTGTGTTCTTCAGTAGTACTGAATTTCATACATGAGAGTTCTTTTGAGATCTTTAAAATTCCCCCTTCAAATTCTTCATGTGTTCTCCCTTTTCGTTTGTATATTCATGGAAGAATTCTCTCTCTATGCCTTTTTGCACACACACTTTTTACTACAGCTCAATATTCCTTTTATTCCATGAGTTCCGGTAATGGGAATGATTACCTTTTCATTGGTAAGAGGTACGGTCTCCTGACATGCCAACAACTAACATTAAATATCATTAATTGCATTAAAATAATCAAATATGACTGTTAGAATTAAATAAGAATTTATAGAAATTCAAACAGTTTTTATGACTATCGGTGAGTCATGAGATCGGTGAGTCACTTTGAATCTGCATCTGTTTGGTAGTATCAACATCGATGTCTCAGCCTCGGTGTCTCAGTATCAGTGTCTCAACATTGGTGTCTCAGCATCGGTGTCTCAGCTTCGGTGTCTCAACATTGGTGTCTCAGCATCGGTGTCTCAGCATCGGTGACTCAGCATAGGTGACTCTTTATCGGTATCTCATGATCGGTAGCTCTTTAGACCTTCAGTATCCATCAGTGAGACAATTCCTATTATCAGTGTGACTGTTGTCATCGGTGTGATAGTTCCTATTATCGGTGTGACTGTTGTCATCGTTGGTGCGGTCGTTCATCATCGGTGCAACTGTTCATCATCGGTGCGACCGTTCATCATTGGTGCGACCATTCATCGTCGGTGCGACCATTCATCATCGGTGCGACCATTCGTCATCGGTGCGACCGTTCATTATCAGTTCAACCATTCATCATCAGTGCGACCATTCATCATCGGTGCAACCATTCATCATCGGTGCGACCGTTCATCATCGGTGCGACCGTTCATCATCAGTGAAACCGTTCATCATCGGTGCGACTGAATATAACTAACGGTGGGTCAAGACAATAAATTCTCACAAAGTGTATGTTCAGTCCAGAATACTTCCAAGTCACTAGTAATACATAACTTAACATAGATAAACATGTATAAACATGATTGAAAAAAATATAAACACATTTAGAAAAATTTTATTAGATAGACAAAAGTGTCCAACATACAGTAATGATTTGAGATTATTAAAATAACCTTCTCATAGAGAATTCAAAAATCTCCCCCTTTTTGATAATCACAAATCAATGGCACAAGGAAGATAGAATATAGTAGGTCATTCAGTATGCTCCCCCTATAAAAAAGAATATATGCCAAAAGATAAAACTGGATTAGAATAGCAAACATAACTTGTAGAACTGAGTCATTCACCCCATATAATACAAGTCGAATAAGTCATTTTTCCCTAGTGTATGCATGCATATAGTAATGCTGGATCATATACACATTCAGTTCACCAACTCATATGTATGATCTTCCTAATTTATCATGAGCTTCGTGATTTCATATAGTAATTCTAGCTCATATGCACATTCAGTTCACCAAATCATATGTGTGAGCTTCTTGATTTCTCATGAGTTTCCTAATTTCTCCCCCTTTGGGATTATCAAAAAGAATAGAGAGGGAAGATAAGAAAGAAGATTTAATAGAAAAATAATGCTTGAAAGTAATGAGAAACATCATAGACATAAGTAAAAAGTACAAGAAATAGACACCCTATCAAAAATTGACAGAACCATCTATTTCTCGGGTTGCAAGGGAGATTTTCCTCTAGCAGTGGGAAGAATGGATGGTCCAGATGGTTGTTGGGTGAAAGTTTGAACTGGCTGGATGGAGAAAGGAGGTAGGATAACTCAATCTAGATGAATGTTGGGTTCCAAGGTCACCTGCTGCAGATAAGGTCTTTCTGAAGGTTTTTGTTGAAAGACTGGTCGAATACTAGAGAGAGCTTGAGAAACAGTCATGTGACCGAGAGCAACATCTGATGATTGTAGAGACTATGAAGTAGGAAAAACAATGGCCTTAGATTGAACATGAAGGTAGGGTTTGAGAAAATTGATGAAGTCCGGAATGAATTCTCCACCGTACTTCATAGCCTTTTTCAAAATCATCTTTATTCTGCATGAAATTTTCCAAAGTGGGGGTAAAATCTTTTAACTAATGAAATTGATCTTTAAAATCTTGAGTCACTGGAGGGAGTCTCAAATTATCAGCCAGTACTTTAAAATGATGATTCAACTCATGCTTTGTGTAGATCTTAGAGAAATAATGATCTACTTTCTCCTTAATCTCTTTCTGAGCCTTGGTAGCATCAGTTGAATACAATTGCACCATCTTATGAATATGATCACTATGCTCTTTCCTCTTTTTCAGAGAATCTAAATCCAAAATCTTCCCAAGAGATGCCAGCTCTTCTCTAACAACATCTCTTAAAGTATGTAATTCACAACCAGTGATCTTGGTCACCTTGGCATTTCCATCCTGAGCAACAACTTGAGTGATCTCAGCTTTTAGCTTCCTCAAATCTTCTTTCTTCAAATGTTTTATTAGATTTATTAAAACATCCATCATACCAGATTTGGTTGTTCTAAACTCACCTGACAGAGAATCAAGATTACTGCCTAACTCCGTGAGTGTTTGATTCAAAGAGGTAATGTGTCTACCAATCGACTCACTATAATTGCACAGGTTTGGTTTGATAAGGCTTACCACTCTTTTAGCCAACTCATCCATATCAACTTCAGATAGAGTCATAGGACAGGAGCAGGAATATGAGATAACTCATCTTTCACAGTCTCCCTAACTTCTTGAATCAATTCAACCATGAATCTATCAAAGTCTGACTGAGCAACTATAGGATCAGGTCTACCTTGAGACACTAAAGGATCAGGTCTGACATCTGTTCTTTGCAAAAAATCTACAACTAATTGAGCCTTAACTGAATCACTTATGCCTGCAAGATCCACTTCTACACCTTCCTTTTTCTCTGGGTAATCTAATCCCAGAACAGAAAGACCTATATGTTCTTCTCATGCGTCTTTGCATGAAGGGTACATAAGTTTCACAAACTGATCTCGTCCAGAATTTTTCGGAAGGAATTCCCCGTCCCCATCACTCTCCAACTATTCTGACCTCTTAGCCTTAAGAGCATTTTCTTGCTCAATTGGTTGGGGTTCAGGATCATCTTGAATAACATTCATACCTTCTACAGGTCGTGTATCAGAATCATCAGCATCACCACCATTACTATCACTACCACCACTACCACCATCACCATCAGCATAACCCTCATAATTATCATTGCCTTCATGATCATCATCCTCATCATCATTAACTGATCTCTCACTTGAACTGTATGTACTTCCGGATTCATACTCCTCAGAAGTTGATTCATCAGTTTCACCTTCTTATTCATCGTCCAAAATAGGTTCAATCTATGGTAATTTTAGAGGAGGGCTTGCCGAACCAAATTCCATTCTTCTTTTCTTCGGGCTAACAGTATCAGGATCACCCCTCTCATTCAGAGATGATTCCGCCTCTTCTTTAGCATTTAGATTCTTATCAACTTCATCTTCTTCTTTTGTTCCTTTCTTACTGGATTCACCAGTTTCTTTAAGAACAACCACTTCCTCTTCTTCATTCGAATAAATCACTTCATCTTTAGGTTTCAAACTAGGATATATTATCTTTTTTGGTCTCCTTATATGATCACTAGGATTGAAGGATTCATATAAATTTTATTCATTAGCAACCAAATCTTTCTTCCACAGGTTCCAATTGATTTTCATCCTCTTACAAAAAACATTGTTGAAACAAAAGCTAATTGATAAGAGACACTCATCTCCATCATCCACACAGCCTAAGAATTTCAAAATGGCGGAAATCTGTTTAGAATAAAACTGAGTAGTAGCTTTATTTGAAGGTTTGATCATCTCAACAATATGCTCAGAAAAATATCTACACAGATTGATCTTTTCACCATTCAACAAAAGGAATAGAATAAAAAATCTTGATACTTAAATAAAGCAAAATCACCTTTTCTCAGACATATTTTATGTTGAATAAATTTAAACAGGATTTGATTCTCACTATCCAACTCGGCAGCAGTTATCCTTCGTGATTCGTACTTTCCAGTCAAAAATTATAGGGCTAGCTCATAAGAAAAGTAATCAGTTGTGGGAGTAATATTACCAAAAATGTCCTCGTATCTTCCATTGTGTATTACCCCTAAACATTCAAACCACTGTTTTGATGAAAAAGTGATCTTTTTCCCTTTTACTATAGAAGAAAATCTCCTAGCCTCTACTCTGTCCAAAACCATATCCAAGTTTAAATAGAACTCGTGAACCAGCTTCAGGTAAAAGATTATATCAATATTACAGAACCACTCCTTCCAGCCTTGTGTTTCCAACACTTTTAAGATAAAGGATTTTCTTGATAAAACCCATTATAAACATATTTCCTTTTCAGTTGGAACTTACCTTTCTTCTAGCTCTGGGTTCACAGACCTCTGCATCGTACTACTCGACTCACCTCGAGCATACTTGATGGGTGAAGTTCCTTCATATTCCTTTCCCTACCTCTTTTTCTTGGCCATTCTGAGGTTTGAGACAATCGAGAGCCTTGGAAAGATCCAAAAGGCTCGGGTCACAGAGATGAGAGGAGAGAGTTTGGTGGGAAATGTAATGTCAACAGTCTTTAGAGAATGAAATAGTCGCGTTTCATTATTTGTATCATTTAGGGTTACAAATAATAAAATATCTATTAAGTAAAACAGCGTCATTTTAAATAGACAATAATGATAGAAATAAAAATTTATTATACAAAAATAGTACAACCCAATCGGTAGCACTAATCGACTTGACAGATCTGTTTCACAGATCAATTTCACAGATCGGTTTCACAGATCTGTTTGACAGATCGATTTCATATATCGGTTTGACAGATCGGTTTGATAGATCGGTTTGACCGATCTTTTTGACAGATCAGTTTGATAGATCAATTTCACAGATCGGTTTGACATATCGGTTTGACAGATCGGTTTGACAGATCGGTTCCAAAAATCTATCATACCAAACTCCTGTTTAATCAAGTCTAACCTTTCAGAACTTAAGTACTTGGTGAAAATGTTAGATAATTGATGTTCAGTACCTATAAACTCAAGAGTAATATCACCTTTTTGGTAGTGATATCTCAAAAAGTGATGTCTAACATCAATGTGTTTAGTTCTAGAGTGAGAAGCAGGGTTTTTTGAAATGTTAATTACACTAGTGTTATCACAGTTGACTAAAACATGGTTAAAATCATATCCATAGTCCAAAAGAGTGTGTTTCATCAATAGAATTTGTGCACAGTAACTACCAGTAGCTATATACTCTGCTTCAATAGTAGACAAAGCTACATAATTATAATTTTTACTACACCAAGATACTAAGGATTTTCCCAATAAATGACATGTTCCAGATGTGATTTTTCTATCCAACTTGCAACCAGCAATGTCAGCATTTGAATAACTCATTAACTCTTATGATTGTCCTTTTGGGTAAAACAAACCTAAGTTTACAGTGTGTTTAAGATACTTAAAATTCGTTTAACAGAAAGTAGATGATATTCTTTTGGATTAGCTTGAAATCTTGCACACATACACACACTGAACATGATATCAGGTTGACTAGTGGTAAGGTATAGTAATCTTCTAATCATACCTCTGTAATGTGTTTGATCCACTGGTTTCCCAGTTTCATCTGCATCCAATTTACAGACTCTATTCATAGGAGTATCATTTTCCTTAATATTATCCAAACCAAAACGTTTTAAAAGATCCTTTTTATATTTACTTTGATTCAAAATAATACCATTTTCATTTTGGAAAACTTGAAATCCAAGAAAATATTTGAGTTCTCCCATTAAACTCATTTCAAATTCACTTTGCATACTTTCTGAAAAATCAGTACATAAAAAGTGTTTAGAAGATCCAAAAATAATATCATCAACATATATTTATAGTACTAAAACATCTTTAGAAATTATTTTATTAAAACGAGTTGGATCAGCAATCCCTTTAGTAAAACTTTTTGAAATAAGAATATTACTAACCCTATCATACCAAGCTCTTGGAGCTTGTTTTAATCCATATAAATCTTTAGAAAGTTTAAAAACTCGATTTGGAAAATTAGGATTAGTAAATCTAGGTGGTTGTTCAACAAAAACATCATCGACAATAAAACCATTTAGAAAAGAACTTTTAACATCAATTTGATTTAACTTGAAATTCGGATGAGCAGCATAGGCAAGTATAATTCTAATAGCTTCTAATATATCTATAGGTGAAAAGGTTTCCTCATAGTCTATACCTTACTATTGACTATATCCTTGTGAAACTAGACTAGCTTTGTTTCTAACTATGTTTCCTGACTAATCAACTTTGTTTCTAAAAACCCATTTAGTGTCTGTTGTCAAAGTGTCCTTGGGTCTATCAACTAATTCCCAGACTTTTTTTCTTTCAAATTGATTTAACTCTTCTAGCATAGCCATTACCCAAAATTCATCATTGATAGCATCATTGACATTTTTAGCCTCTATCTATGAAATAAAGGCTTGATGTTCAACCTGGTTTCTTAGAGAAGCTCTAGTCTATGTCTCTCTATCAAGATTACCAACAACAGCATCTAAAGGATGATTCTTTAGAATCCTAGTTTATCTAGCAAAGGTAGAACTAGAAATTTATGGTTCATCTTCATGTTTGGGTTCTATAGAAGTAGACTCTGGAATAAGTCCATAATTGTATATTTTTACAGCAGGTTCATTGACTTTATCATGAAGGTCTAGAACATTTAAATCTTCTTTAAGATTTTTAAGAGAGGTTTTAGGCTCATGTGGATCAGTTTCATCAAAATTGATGTGAATAGATTCTTCCACACATTTGGTTCTTTTATTAAAGACTCTATAAGGTTTCTCGTTAATGAATAACCAAGAAAAATTCCTTCATCACTCTTAGAAGCAAATTTGTCAAGATTATCCTTTGTATTAAGAATAAAAAAATTTCAGCCAAATACTCTAAAGTAACTAACTTTGGGTTTTCTATTATTCCATAGTACATATGGGTTATATTTAAGAATATTTCTAATCAGGACTCTATTAATAATATAAAAAGCTTTATTCACAGCTTCAGTCCAAAAGTAAATAGGCAGGTCATACTCATTAAGCATGGTTCTTGCAATTTCTTGAAGGGTTCTATTTCTTCTTTCTACTACACCATTCTGACGAGGTGTCCTAGGAGCAAAAAAGTTGTGGCTATAGACATTGTGTGAGCAATAAGATTCAAACTCATGATTTTCAAACTCACATCCATGATAAATTCTTAGAGTTTTAATCTTAAGTCCACTAAGGTTTTCTACAGTCTTAGAGTATTTAACAAAGTAAGAACAAGCTTCACTTTTGTGAGCTAAGAAGTATACCCAATTATATCTAGAAAAGTCATCTACTGGGGCATACACATATTTCTTCACATTTATACTATAAACTCAAGAAGGTCCAAATAAATTCATGTGAACCAATTCAAGAGGTTGAGAAGATGAAACTTCTTTCTTTGATTTAAAAGAAACATTATGTTTCTTTCCCTTTTGACATGGATTACAAACTTTGTCATTTGGGAATTCAAGTTTAGGTAGGTCTCTAACCAAGTTCTTCCTAGTCATTTTTCTAAGTGAAAGGATGTTTCTGTGTCCCAATCATCTATTCCAAATCCAATACTCTTTATGAAATGCATTTAAGCAAGTAACATTTTGTTTGAATAAATAATTCAGATCAACAGCATAAAAATTTTCATTTCTCAAGGCAGAGAACACTAAAACATTTTTAGAGTTAAAAACATCACATGACTCATTTTCAAATTTAACATTAAAGCCATCAGCACATAATTGAGAAATACTTAACAGATTATACTTAAGTCCATCAACAAATAAAACTTTAGAAATCAAAACTGAATCAGTGTTACCAATCTGTCCTATGCTGATGATTTTTCCTTTAGAATTATCACCAAAGGTGAAATGGCCTCCATCAACTTTATTAGGCTTTTGAAGCATGAATAATCTCTAGACATGTGTCTTGAACATCCATTTTCTAAGTACTATACCTTTTTGTGAGAACTCTTCAGGCAGGTTTCCTACAAAATAGATTTAAATAGAAAATGACTTTGGGACCCAGATCTTTTTGGGTCCATAAATGTTAGAAATCAATGATTTTGGTACCCAAATTTGTCTTATGGATTTCATAAAAATTACATAATCAAAATATTTTTAAAGATAAAATTTATTTTTTCTATAATCATATGGATAACTCGTCGAAGTATATGAATTTACAAAACTAGAACTAACAGAATATTGTCCAGACTTAGGAATAAATTTAGTTTTAGTAAGCTGTCTTTTTCCAGGTTGGTATCCCAAACCAGTAGTATATTTTGGTGAAACTTGCTTTCCTAACATTTTAGTTATAGTATCCTTTCCATTTTTGAATTTTTATAAGTCCTTTCTGAGTTTCTCATTAGGCATTTTCTGTTCAGTATTTTCCTTTATCAGTTGAGCATTCTTTTCCTTTGCTATATCAAAGGTAGATTTAACATTAGAAGTGAGAGCATGTTGTTTTTTTGATGACTTGTACTTGTACTTGAGTTCATTACATGTTTCTTCTATCTTGTTACAATATTAAAATAGTTCTTCACTAGACATGTTTTCGGATTCTAAATCAGTTCCAGAATAATAGCCATTCAGTATAGGGTAAACAGGTACCTCAAAGGTATTGGTCATAAAGCATATGTTGGCATGATTTTTTTCAGAATCAGAAAATTCAGATTCTCTTGTGCTATCTTCTGAAGCACTCCAAGTATCTTTCATCGCTTTCTTGTACTTATTGTCCTTGTAGTCATATTTATTTCTGAACTTTAGTTTTGGATAGTCTGCTTTAATGTGACCTTTCCTTGCATTCATAGCAGACAACTTCATCATTCTTGTTAGCTTTCTTCCAATCCTTCTTCCAGTGAACTTTATTGTCATACTTTCCTTTGTAGTTTGATTTTCTAAAGAATATCTTCTTCCTATATAACTTATTTAATCTTATGGCTATTTGATCCACCTCTGCATCACTATCAGAGTCTGAATCTTCACTTGTTGAACATTCAATTTGTATTTGAACTTTGTATTTTTCCTTGCTCCTTGAAGTAGTAGATTTAAAAGCTACAGAATTCCTTTTAGGTTCATCATCTTCTTCCTTGTTCACTTTGAGTTCTTCTTCATACATCAAAAGCTTACCAATAAGCTCCTTGACTAGTAGTTTGCTTATGTCACAGGATTCTATAATTGAGACAGAAGTGCCTCTCCATCAATCTGGTAGACATCTTAATATCCTCATGATTTGTTACTTAGCGGTGACATCTCTTCCAAGAGATATCATTGTATTAACAATCTCATTGAACCTGAGATACATGTCAGAGATAGGTTCATCGGTCTTAATTTAAAATTATCATATTTAATAGTATATATATTCAATCTCATTTCTTTAACATTAGTTGTTCCTTCATGAGAAACACTCAAAGTATCCCATATTTCATATGAAGTTTTATAAGCAGATATTCTATTGAACTCTTCATCTCCTAAAGCACAATACAGAGCATTCATAGCTTTACAGTTAATATTGTAAGATGTCTTAGTAGCTTCATCCTGAGTAGTTCTTTCAGTTTCTGGAATCTTATATTAAGTTTATATAACAGTCCAGATATCAAATCCCACACTATCTAAATGAATTTTCATTTTCAGTTTCCACTGGGCATAGTTGGTTCCATTGAAGAAAGGTGGCCGGTTAGTAGCAGCACTCTCTAGTCTATTATCCATAACTAGATTTTAAAAAATAGTTTTAAAGAGATAAAATTTAGAACTAACAAAAATTTAAGATCTTTAAAGATGCAACTAAAATCACAGTTGATCTAACAGAATGTTTTGAAAATTTTTATTAATAAAAACACCCTCTGATATCAAATGTTGGTCGGAGTGGATACTCAAGAGGGGGGTGAATTGACTTCCAATAAAAATTTCTGTTAAAAAGATTTGTTTTAAAAAACCCCAATTTGAAAACAAAGTTAAACTGTACTGAATTTATACAGATTGTAAATGTTCAATTAGCTTCTTAAATATTGATTAGATCTCAGTCAATTTAATCACAGGATTAAATTATCTTTTGAGGCTAACTTACTAGTTTACGACATGTATAAACAATTGATAATTTAACTATCAAAGTGACTTTAAAATTGATTTTTATTTCAAAGTAATAGCAGCGGAATATGAAACATATATAGCATATTTATGACTTAAATAAAAATGAACAGTAGATGTAACCAAGAGGTTTAGTCTCAAGCCGAGACATAGGCCTCTCAAACAATTTATATAAATTTGATCCACACCCTGGATCGGGGTTAACAATAGTACAAGACTGTCTAGGCCACACAGGGACCTCTACAACAGTTCTTCGCGGGAAACAAAAACAATGACCAGGCCACACAAGGACCTCTTCCACAGTTTTTGTGGGTAAACAATAGTAAACAAATTTGGTTTGAGGATTTTGATATCCCCCAGTTCAGCACAAGAGTCAGTGTGTGTGTGTGTAAGATGTACAGAGTACACACACTGCTCAAAAATTTAAGTAAAATAATCACTAAGAGAGAATGTATCAGAGTTTAGAAAGATCTAGTGATTGGAAGTGCAGCTCTGGACTCGTTAGATTTAGCCGAGATTCTTCTGAGTGCTTATGTGGTTTTGCTATTGAAAACAGAGTATCGTGGTTCAGCTTGATGTCCTTCACAAGTGAGTGTGTTCTCTGATTTCCAATGTTCTTCGTGTGTTCTTCAGTAGTGTTGGATTGCATACATAGAGTTATTTTGAGATCTTGAAAATACCCCTTCAACTTCTTCTTGTGTTCTCCCTTTTCGTATGTATATTAATGGAAGAATTATCTCTCTATGCCTTTTTCCACACACACTTTTTACTGCAACTCATTCTTCCTTTTATTCCATGAGCTCCGTCAATGGGAATGATTGCCTTTTCATAGGTACGAGGTATGGTCTCCTAACATGCCAAAAACTAACATTAAATATCATTTATTGCATTAAAATCATCAAATATGACTATTAAAATTAAATAAGAATTTATAGAAATTCAAAAAGTTTTCATGACTATCAGTGAGTCATGAGATCGGTGATTTACTTTGAATCTGCATCTGTTCGGTAGTATCAGCATCGGTGTCTCAGCCTCAATGTCTTAGTATCAATGTCTCAGCATCAGTGTCTCAGCATCAGTGACTCGGCATCAGTGACTCATCATCGGTATCTCATGATCGGTAGCACTTTAGACCTTCAGTAGCCATCGGTGCAACAGTTCCTATTATTGGTGTCACCGTTGTCATCATTGTGACAGTTCCTATTATCGGTGTTACCGTTGTCATCGTCGGTGTGACAATTCATCATCAGTGCGACCGTTCATCATCGTTGCGACCGTTCATCATTAGTGAGACTGTTCATCATCAGTGCGACCATTCATCATCGGTGCGACCCTTCATCATTGGTGCGACCATTCATCATCAGTGCGACCATTTATCATTAGTGCGACTGTTCATCATCAGTGCGACTGTTCATCATCTGTGCGACCTTTAATCATCGGTGCGATCGTTCATCATCGGTGCGATTGTTCATCATCGGTGCGACTGAATATAACTGACAGTGGGCCAAGACAAGAAATTCTCACAAAGTGTCTGTTCATTCCAGAATACCTCCAGGTCACTAATAATACATAACTCAACATAGATAAACATGTATAAACATGATTTAAACAAATATAAACACATTTAGAACAATTTTATCAGAATGAATAAAGTTTCAAACATTCAATAATGATTTAGGATTATTAAAATAACCATCTCACAGAGAGTTCAACAGATTATATTCTCTGGATACAATCTTTGTACTGCCTTCAATTATTCTTCCAAGTGTTTAGAAAGTTATTCCTTCTTTTATGTTAGGTTTTGAACTTATTTTTTTCAAGGATATGATAACTCGAGCTAAAAAAACCTTTAATTTACATCATTACCATTATTTAAACCTGAAATTTAGTAATATTATCATATATATTAGGGAACCATTTTATTCAATCATTTTGAGGACCTGTTACATAGGAAAATTATTTTTCAAACATGTGAACCTTTATTAAAACTCAAACTCTTCTAGACCCACTTCTAAAAAATTCTCATAAGTTATACATATCTTTATAACCTATGGAAGGGAAATATAGAAAAGGGGAGAGCTCAAACGCTCCATAAGGGAAACATTTTCAATATTTAATCAAGGGTTAGATCACAAGCATATGAAAAAACATGATTAGGTGAGAAATTTTATATTAAATATAATATATAAAATAACATTTTTACATAAATCATGTTGTAAAAACATATAATATCAAAATAAGAAATGTGTATCATGAAATGAGAGTGTGAGAGAAGCATTAAAACGTGGCATATAGAAATAATATAATAAGATAATTTAGTTTTAAATATGTAGAAAAAAAATATGAAACATGACATATTAAGCATAGATGAATGTTTGATCCCTATACCATCATCACATAGTGGACAAAGTACCATAGAGGATTGGGTTCACACACTATTCCAATAAATATAGTAGATAACATCTAATAGTAGATTGGGTTCACTTCCCATTCCCATAAATATAGTGGGAATAGTAACATCATGGATTAGGTTCATTACCTAATACCATATATAAAATATCATGATATTAAATGATATACACACTTTCATTGTATGGTTATATGATTTCAGACATATCCATCACATAATAAAGTGTGTTTAGGCTAACTTCCCATGAACCATATATGGTATCTCATGTGACGAAAACATTAACCAATGAATTAAAGGGATATATAATTTTTATCCTAAATTTCATATAATGAGAATCATATTATCTACATTCATACATGTTCCACTTGAGGAAAAAAATACACATATAAATTATAATCAAGACAAAACCCATGAGAAAGAAGCAAGTTTTATAATCTTGTCTCAAAATATAACCAAAGGTTATATCATATAGATTCCCAAGAGAAGAATAAATAAATTAATTATGGATGTTCATATTTTAATAATGAAACATAGGCCTTTAAAAATGAGTTCTAATGTTGGATAATTCATGAAAAGTATCAAGAATGCATAAGAATAAAAATGAATTGTGCAGTTGATGTTTTTTTAATTGAGTAGGGGATAATTTAAGGAAGTAAATAGCTTATAATATCCATTTAGATTTAAATTGATCTAGGATAGTTTTCCATAACATAATTAGTGTTTTGAGAAGATATTTATGGTGAAAATATTTTATAGAGGTGACACTTATCATGAAATATGAAATATGAAGTTTCCTTTTTTTGTCTTAAAAACTTTTTTTTTGAAATCGCGCATTATAAAAATGATAATAAAACATGATTTTCAAAATAATAAGAGTGAAATATTAAGGTCAAATTTGATAAAATATAATTAGGTTTAAAATTAACAATGAGAACATTTTTTGAAAGGGAAATTATGAATAAGGTGGGGAAGAAATTGTTAAAAAGGATGGGAATTATTCTCAACAATGATATACATTTTGATTAATAAATTCATCAAGGTAATGATTTGAATAAAAAATGTCACTTTATTAAGAGATAGTAACAATAATATCACTATAGAATAGAATAAATATATATTTTAAACTCATAGAAAAAAATTAATCATTATGACTCATTAAATAAATTGAGTAAAGGAAAACCCTTAAAGGTTTAAAATTTTTTAAGTCAAAACCCCATGAGAGAAGGATCATGGAATAGAGAATCGAATATCATGAAATTTATAGAATCATGATTGATAAATATTTAAGGATGGTAGAAAAACCATTCCAAATAAATCATGTTGTATAATATGAAATGTGTTTTAATCGGTGAAAATTGAGACAAGAAACACTTACCTTGTTCCTGGTTCATTTTTCACTTTCACCTAACCTCTTTGGTACCTTAAACGTTATCTTGAAAGTCACCAAGGAAATTAAGGGATTAATATAAATAATTGAAATTGAATATTTATGTACATGAGAGATACTATTGGGAGGAAAAAATGGTATAGTTTTAGGATATAATTTCAATGGATATGTGTGGTATAAAGTGGTGAAATTTCATCCCTTTTATAAGTAAAGAAAAGGAAACTTTGTGGAATACACTTTACTTTTCAAAGATATCATCACACTATTAAAGGATCTATGACTCAAAAATTTATAAATAATTATTTTTTTGGTGATCTTGGGTCATGAAAGATTTAAAAAACTATTTCCAAAAATGTTTTAAATTTGTTGGATACCATTATTTCTCTTATATATTTATTTTTTCAATTTCTTTACCTATGTAACTTGTTTTTACCCAAGTAACTTATGTTTTATTAATCATATAAAATAAACCACAATAAAAATATTTAATTTTATGAACCAAAATCAAGTCTCCATTTAATCAAATTCAATTTATAATTAATATAAAATTAATATTAAAATTAAAACATTTCATATATTGCAAAATTATGTTGTAGATAAATATTTTTATAACATTAAGTTTTGTTAATCTTATTTAGTATTGATTGCCAATTGAATGAGTGATAATTTGTTTAAATATATTCTTAAACATTATATTAAATTAAATTTTGTGAAAATATTAATTTATTTTATTAGATAAAAGTTTCACAATATTAATAAAATAAATCTTAAAAAATAAAATGTTTACCATTAGCATGGTTATTACAATTAATCTTAGTAATCATACTATTATGATAAAAAATAAAAATGAACATATTAAATAATATTATCATGTTAATATAAAATATTAAATCCATTTATTATATTTAATCTATAGAAGTTATGAAAAGAAATTTTTTAATATAATTGATTAAATCAGTTTTTTGAGTAAAATATTAAATATGTTTCCAAAAATATACACATGGGTTTTATAAATAAAAAATAAAAAATATAAATGATTTATTTAACATATAACTATATTTTTTATATAAATTTTTTTCAAATATATTTATTTCATTCTTTTATTATAATAATTTCATATAAGTGATGACTTTAGCAATATAAGTATTTCTTCGCAATTCACCTAAAAACTGATGTTTTTACAAAAAATTTCAAAAACTAATACTAAGATAATATTGAAAAAGTAAATCAAAAATTAAATTAGTTTTATTTAATTCATTTTCTAAAATGTATAAATTTATTTTTTTAATATTAAATGTAAAGAAAAACTATGTAAAAAAATATTCATTATTCTTTAAAAGTCCAAAATGTGTAATGTGTATAATAAATATGATAAATAACTTATTAAACCAATAAATACCTTATAATATCATCATAATTTCTAGTTACATATCCCTTAAGTATATATATATAAGATCTATGAATATGATACATTTTGGTTTAAGCTAAGGAGGTGATCTGCAAGAATAGATCTCATGGAAATTTCCATGACCTTGAATTTCTCTCCCATAAAATTTTTCTCATTCTATAATTGTTCAAGTTCAAATTGGTATTAGTCAGAATAAAACCATAGGAAATATAATTCTTTTCTAATCGTGGATAAATGAGATTTATAAGGGAGTATTTTTCTACAAGATGGCATTTATTTCCCTTTTCTCCATAAATATCAAAATATGGTTACTTTATTTTAAATCTATTAATTTAAAGGTTATATTTTAATGGAAAATTTTAAAAAAACATTATTTTAAAATATCTCAATTTTATTTTAGTTTAGCTTTTTTATTTAAACCAATATATCTATTCAATTTTTAGTTAAATATAAAATCCATATAGTAAATTCTATGGGTGTAACCTCCCCCCCACCTAAATAAATTGTATCCACAAAATTAAATCATTTCCTACTAATGAGAATGTATTGGGGTTTATAAGATATAAATGTGACTCAAGATATAATTTCTATAAATATATCACCCTTCTAAACATAATAAATATATATTTTCACATCAGAATATGTTAATATTAACTGATTTATAAGAATGCATTCATGAATCATAATTTCACAAACCTTTATAGAGAGTCAGATACAAAGATGTTACAATGTAGAGTTTTTATTTATAACACAAAAGATAATAGTTTCTGAAAAAATACTTGGCCTGATACAAATATAAATATAGTGTGAAAAACACTTGGAACCACTTAATTATCACTATTAAATTTAGTATTAGTTACTGCATAGGATTTTCCTTATTCCCATTTTTTAGGGTGTTGTTGGTTTCATTTATCATCTTAATACCTTGGATTAATGAACTAGTTTTTATAGTTCTTAAATTATACACATATAAAACATTGATTTCCCTGTCTATCCTTAGAGAGAATATTATTTTTCCCCATCATGTTAACTAAACTTTTCCTTTTCCGTATAATTACCATGGATAAAACATATTCCAGTTTCATTGAGAAGTTCCCTTGGGAGAATCTTCCCACATTTGTGACATGAAGGAAATTGAACATTTTTTCCTTCACCATGTTTGTCACCCGAACTACCATGAGACTCCATCCTTCTATTATTTGTGTTTTTTTGGATTTCAAAAGTGTACATGTTGTTAATTATATTTCATAATGGTCTGTTTAGTTTTATCATAAGGTTTCCCACTATAACTCCCATTTTAGTGGGGTTTTCATTGAGTTAATCATCTCATTTTCCCGCTCGCCTGTTGTTAACTTTTTTATTTTGGTTCAATCCATTACTAAAACCAATAGTGGTTGACATGAGAAATGAATAATTAATATTATAAAAGGATTATAATAAATTATCCTATAAAAAACTCAACCTCAAAATGTCTTACTCTTTAAAACCATCAAATTTTATTACTACTCAACCTAAATAAAACTCATTTTAATCTAGGTTTCCTCTGGTTAGTCTCTCTCATAATATTAAAAATAAATATTAACATATTAAATTAATTATAATTTATTGTAAAGAAAATTTTATTAACAAAAAAATATACCTTGGGAGTGTGAAACTAGGTGTGTAATTAGGCCACTTTATTGTGCACCAAGTAATGATTGATTTAACACCCATCACGTACATTTTGGGTTATTACCCATAGGTACATTTGTTCAAGATCCTAAATCCACATGTAGTATCCAAAGAGGGATTTCATTATTAGTAAAACTAAAAAATAAAAACATTTCCAAAATTTTAGGATGTTATTCTATACTTATTTATATCACTTAGGTTTTCCCTAAATTTCTCTAATATTAATCACCAAAATGACTAACCTTCTCTTAAAAAATATATAAACACTATTATAATAAAAAATATATCATGATCCGATCTAAATATATATTTAATTTACATCATTAGAATAAGTAAAACTTTACAGCTCAAGATAATCTAAAACAACTCAGAGAACCTTTTTTAGTGTCATTGGGGACCAATTACATATGAAACATATTTTAAAAACAAGTAAACCATTATCCATATTTGAAAACATCTATAACCCATTCTATAACATTCTTCTAATTTATACTTATATTCATATCCAAGGGATGGAAAATATAAGATGTGGGCTGTCTCACAATCTAAATGTGGGAAAACTTATCAACATGTCATCAAGGGTTAGATCACAAGAATATGAGAAAACATGAACTTGGGATAAATTTATCATAAAAAATAATAAGGGATAATAATATTCCATAAATCATAAAGTAGATGCATGTGATCTCAAAAGAAAAAACATGTACCATGACATAAGATTCTGATATAATCATATAAACATTGAATAAAGAAATGATATCATAATATAATGGAGCCATAAATATAAGAAAACAACATGAAACATGAAATCATAATCATAGTTAAAGTTTCACTCCCAATACCATCATCACATAGTGAAAAAATTCCTATATTATATTGTGTTCACTTCATATTCCCTTGAATATAGAGGAAAATATCCCATAGTGGGTTGGGTTCACTTCCCATTACCATAAAAATAGAAGAAAAAGTACCATAACCGACTAGTTTCACTCTCTAATCCCATAAATTATATCTAATGAGATATAAATATTTAATTAATGTATTAAAGGGATATATAATTTCAGTCCTACCTTTCAAATAACATATTGTGATTCCGCTAACCGCTCATGTACCATACATGGTTTCTTATGATATGAAAACAGAACCCAACGCATTAGTAGGATATATAGTTCTAATACGACCTATCACATAATCAAAATAATAACACGTTCATGTATATGTGATCCAAATGAATAAAAAATGGATACTTAAAACATAATCATGATATAACCCTTGAGAAATAATTGGGTTTCATAATTGAATGATATATTATATGAAATCCCATAAGAAAAAGGAATTAAATGATTTTTCATGTTCATTTTTTAATAAATAAATCAAGGTCTTGAACATTGATTTCCAACTTAGGAAAAATCACTAGGTGTATCAAGGATAGTTAAGAATAAAAATGAACCAAATGAGTTATGCTTTTCAAAATGAGCATAAGATATTTTAATAATCGAAATATCATATAATTTACCTTTAGACCACAATAGAACTAAGATGGTTTTCTAAAAATTAGTGAGGGTTTTAAAAAACTTTTCAAGTTGAAAAGATTTTATGGATGTGAAAATTATGAAATAAGAAATCGGGTGGTTCCCTTTTATGTTTTAAAACCACCTTTATTGAAATCCCACATTATAAAAACGTTAATAAAACATTATTTTGAAAAGTTAAAGAAGGAAATAAGAATACCACATTAGATAAAACATAATTATGTTTCCAATTTAAAAGGTAAACATTGGTGGGAAGGGAAATTATAAACAAGGACGTGAAACTTCCTTTAAAGAGGATCATAATTATTCCCAATAATTATATACTTTTTTAACAAGAAATTAATTAAGGTAATGATTTGAATCACAAATTCCACTTCACCTAAAGAGTCGAATTAAAATATAATCATATAATATAATAAATAAATATTGTAAAATAATTATAAAAAAGGAATCATTTTAACTCAAAATTAAGTTGAGTTAATAAAAACCCTTAATGATTTTGAAATTGTTTAGTCAAAACCATGATAGAAAGAAAGTTGAATAGAACACTGAATATCATGATATATAATTGAACCATGATTTAAAAATATTAAATATAATTAGATAAACCATTACAAATAAATAATGTTGTGTAATAAAAAATATGTATCAATGGGTGAAAATTAAAAAAATAAAATTCTTTACATGTTTTCGATTCGTTCTACGCATACACTAAACTTATTTGGTACCTTGAAATTTATCTTAAAATTCTCTTCATAAATGAATAGATTAGGATTAATAATTGTTATAGAGTCTTATGAAATTGAGAGAGTATTTGGGGAGGACAAAAAATATATAGTTTTAGGAAGTAATTCAAAGGTATTGGTGTGGTATGAAGTGATGTAAGTGTGTCCCATATATAAGTGAAGAAAATGGCACTTTTGTGAATAGACTTTACTTTTTCATAATACCATTAAACTATTCATGGTTCAATGACTCCAAAATTATGAAATAATATATTTTTGGGTGATATTTTGGTGATAAACCATCAACAAATTAAATATGTTGGGTTTCAACTATTCTTATATTTTACTTTTACCTTTTTTTTATTTTCACTTCAGTAACTAGTTTCTAAGCGACTAAATTATATTTCTATAAACATATAAAAAAACCCCTCTTATGAAATTTGTGTTTTATGAAACTAAATTTAATCTCCATTTTATCAAAATAAATTTATAATTAATAGAATTTTAACATTCAAATAAAAAAATATTATATATAGAAAATCTATTTTGTAGAAAAATGCTAATTTCATCATTAAATGTTATTAATATTATATGGTATTGATTACCAATTTAATGAGTGAAAAATTACTTAAATATATGACTTAAAATTATATTGAAGTCAATTTTGAGTAGTGATAAATTTATTTTATTAGTTAGAAATTAAACAATGTTAGTAAATAAATTCTTAGAATATGACAGTTTTACCATTATTAGGGTCATTAACTTTAATCATAGCCATCAAACTTTTAAACTCTAAAATGAAATTGAATTTATTACTTAATATGATAATGTTGATATAAAATATAAAAATTATATTTGGATTTAATTCCTATAAGCTAAAAAAACTAATTTTTTAATACAAGATAATAAATTGGTTTTTAGATTAAAATATTACTTATTTTTCCAAAACGATATGCATAGGTCTTATAAATACTACATAGTAATTTTCAATTATTTTTTTACTTATATATATATATATATTGTAGAAAAATTTTCAAAAAAATTTAATTCATTCTAATACTATGATAAGGAATGCTCTAGTGGTCGTTGAGGGTGGTTATTCCACTATTATAGATGTCATGGAAATTTAAACAAAATGAATTTCTATTGCATATGATATCATACATACCGTAATTATTCTAGTTTGTCTTGGGTTTTTTCATTATAACCCCTAGTGTGGCTACCTTCTTTCAAATCTGATATTACCCAGCTTTATAAGGGAAGTTTATACTACCTTATAAAATTTCATCCATTTTTCTTTATAGATTTTTTAATATGGTAAATTTATTTTATAACACCTAATTTAATGGATATATCATAATAGTCAAATTTAGTAATTTTATTTCAAATTATCTCAATTTAATTTTATTTATGTGTTTTTTTAATTATGATATTGACATAGTGTTTAATTTAAGTGAAAAATTATATATTAAAATCTAGTGGTGTTATAAAATCCTTTATCCTTGAAATAAACTTTGAGATTTTTATTTCTAGAAATAATATCATCCAATACCTTGAATTGGGAATCATTATTTTTCCTTAAATTAGTATCCACGTGGATTAGTATCTTATTTAGGCTCTTCAACTTGTCAAATTTAATTTTTAGTGCACTCAGATAGATCTATTACAACTGATTCTCATCTTTCAATTTAAAATTTTCTTTTTTATACTTTGATCTATCTCTTATGATAAGTAGACTATTTCAAAATTTAGTTTTATTGATATCTAATTGTCATAATTGAATAAAAATTAACTCGGGATGTAAAAATCCTCAATTAATCCTAAAAATCATTGAGAATATCAATAGATTCACAGTTTTATTCATACCTATATTTTGAATGTTGTTGGAATCCTCCATAATGATCACACTTTTCCCTTAAACTATTCCATAAAATTCATAGACCATCCATTCATTATTATATGATATTTTTTACTCTTTATCAATAACTCACATTTTTGTTTCTCCTAAGGCTCACTACCAATCATTAGAAAAGGACTCTTTCAGGGGTAAATTTCCCATTTGATATATATATATATATATAAGTGATCTTAGGATCTCCCTAATCCCATGTGGGACTCAGAATACAGTGTCATAGTGTGTCATGTGTATTCCCTGGAATGATATCTAGAATCTAGTTATGATGTTTTTTAAACCCAAATCACAAACAATGGGGATCACTATCCTGCTATATCCAACAATCTACCCCTCAAAATTACCCGAGTGGTTCAAAATTTCCCCCACCTCTAACTCCAGATGCATAGATTTTCCATCCCTCTATACAGGGTATTTTTCACTCTGGATCACTACCTCAATATTTTTTTTCTTCTAGGGTGCACTTCTTATATTTTGAAAATGACTCTTGCATGGGGATACTTACGATTATATATATATATATATATATATATATATATATATGAGATCATGTAACTTCCCCTCACAACATTCAAGACTCAAAATGCAGTTCCCTGATGTGGAATTTGTGTTCCATGATGTGGTGCCCAACAGCCAGGAAAGAGAACTATTAAACCCATTGCATGAACCTCATGGAGAACTGACCTCATATATTCGAAACTCTTTAACTTCACCCTGATTCTATTTTTTCATACAATTGAAATTTATCCATTTTTTATTCATATTCATCCAATTTGGGACAACAATGTTCATATTTAACAAAATAAAAAATAAATAAATACGCTGATGTTATCCATATAATGTATCATTTTTACATGGGTAACTTATATAAAGTATAACTTTAAAAAATATAGTTATAAATTTAAAATAATGAATATATTTATTATATAAAGTAATATATACATAGGTTATGTTTTATAATGCATTGAAAAATAAATAAATATAATAAAATAATATATATATATATAATTTTATATATTACACATAGGCACACATAGGATTTTAAAAAAATAAATATTTGTTGATAAATATAAAATTTTTTGTTTGTGTAAACATATTGTTCATAAATATATAAATCCTATGTATATAATAAATTAAAAAACAATATTGTTTTCTTCCATAGTATTGTATCATTGTATGTATGGTTGTTAATAACTTATTATTTTATTGGGTTTTATTTCAAATTCTTATTGTCATTTTATATATTCTCATAGAAAGTTAATTTATGACAAATGTGTTATTAATTATTATTATTTTGGTTTCTTTATTTACTTATTAATTTATTTATTATTTCCTTTATTATTATATTTTTTGTTTTTTCTATTTAATAAAAACTTTTACCTATAACTAATTAGATACCCTTGTAACCGGCCTGGTAGTTATATTTTTAGGTTAATATTTATATTATTTAAATTTTGTTTTTTATTCTTAGTTGTGGATTCACTAATGAATTTAATTTCTTTGTGAATTGATTAATATTTATGAGTAATATGAAAATTTATAATGGAAATGGGATTTTATTTTGATATGAATCTCAATCTAAAAATTTGATGAAATAATCTAATTTCCTAAACATTATTAAAGTCTATAAATCAAATTTTGGAAGTGATCATTGAATTCCATTTATGTATTTAATCATACTAGCTAAAATGGTGACCTTTTCGTCAATTAAGAATGGGTTTGAACCCATAACTCTTATTAATTTAGCCCTAGTTTTTATAGATGTGGTTTCTATATGACTTCAGAATAGGTGCAGTTGCAGTTATTCATTTCAGTGAGCGTAGTGTGTTAGTAGGATGCAGCCAGTAGTCAGTGTGTCAGTGATTTGGGGATGCAGGCAGCGATCAGTGTGTATCTAGGATAGGTTGTCATGACCCATCCCCCAGGGCCAATGTCGTGAATACCCCAATCACGCCTTCAATAGTCCAGGGGCTGGTGACTTGCATCGAAATGCATACTTCCTAAAATGGAAAGGTATTGCATTTAATCTTGTATAGACACACAGTCCAAGAACACAGTAAGAAGAAACTGTGAAGTAAACTTCTATAGTAAAATAGTGATGAAAGTAAAATGGGCCAGAATACAAGCCCAACCATAAAGGTAAAACTGAAAATACAATAAAACTGAAAGAAAAAAGGGAAACACCTACTGGGTCATTGTCTGAGGTTTCTACCTGAAGGGTAGGTACAGATTTCCTCCTCATCACTCTATGTCCATCTTTCTCCTCTGTTTCATGTCATGCCGAAAGGTCCACCTCCATGCACCATCGAGTCATAGCTCCCTCAGCCTCGATCAAAGTTGCGTGTCATCTATTCAAGACACAACAATGTGCTGGCGAAGCCCATGATGGGGTGAGTATAACGATACTCCATTGGGACCCTAAGACCCTGTAGGTCTCATAAAGTACCACAAAGGAAAACCACAAAGAAAGACATCAACTCCACTTAGATATATGCCCATACATACACCTAATTTATTAAGATATACACATCTCATATATGAGGGAAGAACACCACTAGGTAACACCATGAATTTAGATTACCACATAAGTAAAGTACCATATAGCCTAACCACAATCACAAGCACAAGTTAAAGATAGCTCACACCAGGATTTATTCTATGGGTAGTATCAAATAACATCCCCGGTCACAATGTCGAACACCTTGGTTGCTAGAGAACTATTCCTCTATAAAGTACAGTGGGCTTGTCGCATCACACAGTGGCGCTTCCAACTAACATTGGAATACAAAGGTACTCCTCCTGTCGAGTACTGTGGGTATGACGTGTCACACAGAGGTGCTTCTACACCGTGGGTATTCCACATCACACACAGGCACTCCCCCTCGTTGTCTGCTGACGTACTCCTCCTGTCATGTACCATGGGTCTGCTGCATCACAAAATGGCACTCCCCACCATAGGTCTGCCACATCACACAAAGGAGCTCCCCATTTGGCCAGTCGAGTCACTCCAAGTCGAAGCAGTCAGCAGTCGTCAAGTCTCAGCTAGTCGTAGGGTTCCGTACGTATCATGTTTGGGAGAACTGCTCCCCAACCCATAGGTCATACCTCAACCACCCCTAAGTTCCACAAAAATGTAACCCAAATTTCTGTCACTTCAAAAGGAACCCAACGCAATAGACGACTCGTCAATCGGACTCCCGGTCTGTAAGTTATTAGCGTTTCTGCTCTGAGGGCCTGGTTGGATTCCAGGTCTGATCCAACCTGGCCGTACTCCAACCTTATACAAAACTCAAGTGGAATATATTTAACGAATAGTCTAAATACTAGGATTCTGGCACTACATACAGTTTGTCAAATGGACACCTAGGTCTCAAGTTATAGCCAAAAAGGTAATACTGGGCCCAGATTGGCTCGGGTCCGGTCCGACCCGGCCCGAATCGGTTTGGGTTGATTCGACCCAGTCTGGGTCTATCTTGAATGGCCTGAGCCTCAGAGGGCCCGGCCCACTAGGCCATGGTCCAGCCCGTCCCGTTTAGGGGGCGGCCCGACCCGACCCACGAAGGGCGCGACCCGTTATCTCGGGCTGCTGGGCAGATCGCGGTGCGGCCCATGGTGTAGCTCGCGATGCAACCTGGATGGAATGCGGGGCTACTCAACGGCCCCACATGGGGTTCCTCAGCTATTTGGAACAACAGGCCTCTCTTCGATCTAGTGGCACGACGGTGCCGCTGTCCACCTGCAGAAAGCCGGGTGTCGGGCGGCGTTCGCCTCCCCCACGACCAAGCGGTCGTGGCCTCCTTCTCCACAGGTAGCATGGATGTGCCCCACCGCTCCGCCACGTTGTCGTATAGTTGCCGACCTCCATCCTACCCCACCAAAGCCGACTGCCCACGAACTCATCTTCAACCGGCGGTGCGGACACACACCGTTATTCCTTCACTACTACAACATGGCCTTTTATCAGTGCTAAAAAACCAACATTAACAGCGCTAGAAAAGCACTGTTAATGCCGACATAGATAAAGGTGGGTCCCCATTATCAGCACTCTGAAAAGTGCTGATAAAGGACCCCCTTTATCTTCGTTTTTTTAGTACTGATAAAGGTGAAGTTTATCTCCACTTTTCATAGAACTGATAAAGCCCCCTCCCCACCCTTTATATATGCCATAATTAACACTGATTTTATAACGATGATAAAAGGGTGCCTTTATCATCACTATCTTGAGCACTGATAATAGGGACCTTTATCAGCGCTCTTTTAGCGCAGTTAAAGGTGTCCTTTATCAGTGCTCAAAAAAGTGCTGATAAAGGTTCATTCCCGTGAAATTACACAACCAGAACCTACACACCTGCACACCTACAAAAACCAGTACCACCTGCACACTTTCACAAAATAGAACCTGTACACTTTCAAAAAATAGCTCCCGCACAAATTATTTTGACAAACAATGCTATATACATTTACTTAACATCATGAATACAAAAAAAACTGCTATATACTTTTAAAACAATGTTTTACATGGTTACAATTAAAATTTTCCAACAACAGTTATAAGCGGTAATGTTTCATCCTTTGATATTCGTGATCCTCTCTCAAAAATTGTCGTCCACGGTATTTGTTATCAAAAAAAGCATTCGAACTCAAGGAAAAAAAATCACCTATATAAGAAAACAAATATTATTTTAGTAATACAATAATGAAATAAATTAAAACATTAATATGAAATAATACGTTAATATGGAAATGTGAAACTAAAATATAGAATTGATAAACTCAAATGTTTTCAGTCTGATAACAATGAAAGGGAATAATGTAAAATAAATATGTTTTTGGATGATTTATCTCATTTAATATATAATGATTCTTTATCTAATGTAAAGCTTTACTGGTCACACCATGCATCGGATTGAGGTGTGGTTGATTCTTAAACATCACAAATGACTCATGGATCATTTTTCCTAAAGTATCAAAACAATCCAGACGTGTTTTCTCAGTTTCCCTTATGTCACTTGTGTGGTTTTCTAAAGTTTTTGTCAATTTGAAACTGATATCTGACACTTTTAGCCATCTGGTCACACCGTGCATCGGATTGAGGTGTGGTCGATTCGTACACATCACAAATGACTCATGGATCGTTTTCCTAATGTATCAAAACAATATGATTGTGTTTTCTTGGTATTCCGTATGTTAGTAGTGTTTCTTTCTAAAGTTTATGTAAATTTGAAACTTATATCAAACACTTTTATCCATAACGATCATACTGTGTATCAGATTGAGGTGCGGTTGACTTTTACATGTCAAAAATGGCTCATGGATCATTGTCCTAAATTATCAGTACAATCTGAATGAATTTGTTGGGTTTTCCGTATGTCACTTGTGTTGTTTTCTAAAGTTAATCTCAATTTCAAACTGATATCAGAAACTTTTAGCCTTACCGATCACACTGTGCATCGGATTGAGGTGCGGTTGACTCGTTCACATCACAAATAACACATGGATCGTTTTCCAAAAGTATCAAAACAATCCGAATGTGGTTTCTTGTTTTTCCGTATGTCACTTGTCTTGTTTTCTAAAGTTAATTTCAATTTGAAACTGATATCAGACACTTTTAGCCATACCAGTCACACTGTCCGTCGGATTGAGGTACAGCTGATTCTTAGACATCAAAAATGACTCATGGATCGTTTTCCTAAAATATCAAAACAATCCGAACATGTTTCCTAAGTATTTCATATCTCAGTAGTGTTGTTTTCTAAAGTTATTGTCAATTTGAAATTGATATCAGACACTGTTATCCATAATGGTCACACCGTGTATCGGATTGAGGTGCGGTCTCCTTGTACACCTCAAAAATGACTCATGGAGTATTTTCCTAATGTATAAAAACAATAAAAACATGTTTTCTTGGTATTCTGTAAGTCATTAGTGTTGTTTTCGAAAGATAATGTCCATTTCAAACTGATATCAGACACTTTTAGCCATACTAGTCACATTGTGCATCAGATTGAGGTACATGCGATTCTTACACCTCAGAAATGACTCATGGATCGTTTTTATAAAGTATCAAAACTATTCGAACGTGTTTTCTTGGTTTTCTGTATGTCACTTGTGTTGTTTTCTAAAGTTAATGTTAATTTCAAACTGATATTAGACACTTTTAGCCATACCAGTCACACCGTGCGTCTGATTGAGGTGAGGTCGATTCGTACACCTCACAAATGACTCATGGATCATTTTCCTAATGTATCAAAATAATACAAACGCATTTTCTCAGTATTCCGTATGTCAGTAGTGTTGTTTTCTAAAGTTAATGTCAATTTCACACTGATATCAGACACTTTTAGCCATACTAGTCACACCGTGCATCAGATTGAGGTACAGTTGCTTCGTACACCTCATAAATGAATCATGTATCATTTTCCTAAAGTATCAAAACAATCCAAATGCGTTTTCTCGATATTCCATATGTCACTTGTGTTGTTTTCTATAGTTAATGTCAATAACAAACTAATTTCAGACACTTTTAGCCATACCGGTCACATCGTGCATCGTATTGAGGTGAGGTCGATTCGTACACCTCAAAATGACTAATGGATCATTTTCTTAAAGTGTAAAAACAATACGAATGCGTTTTCTCAGTATTCTAAATGCCAGTAGTGTTGCTTTCTAATGTTAATGTCAATTTCACACTAATATCAAACAATTTTAGCCATACTCGTCACATCGTGCATCGGATTGAGGTGTGGTTGATTCGTACTCCTCAAAAATGACTCATGGATCATTCTCCTAATGTATCAAAACAATCCGAACACGTTTGATCGGTATTTCGTATGTCACTGGTGTTGTTTTCTAAAGTTAAAGTCAATTTCAAACTGATATCAGACACATTTAGCCATACCGGTCACACAATGCGTCATATTGAGGTGTGGTTCATTCATACACGTCACAAATGACTCATGGATCGTTTTCCTAAAGTATAAAAACAATCTGAACACATTTTCTAGGTATTCCGTATGTCAGTAGTGTTGTTTTCTAAAGTTAATGTCAATTTCAAACTGATATCAGACACTTTTAGCCATACCGGTCACACAGTGTATCAGATTAAGGTGCGATCAATTCTTACACCTCAAAAATGACTCATGGATCATTGTCCTAAACTATTAAAACAATACAAACACGTTTTATTGGTATTTTTATGTCACTTGTGTTGTTTTCTAAAGTTAATGTCAATTTCAAAATGATATCGGACAATTTTAGCCATACCGGTTACACCGTGGATCAGATTGAGGTGTGGTCAATTATTACACCTCAAAAATGACTCATGGATCGTTGTACTAAAGTATCAAAATAATCCAAACGCATTTTCTCAGTTTTTTGAATGTCACTTTTGTTGTTTTCTAAATTTAATGTCAATTTCAAAATGATATCAGACACTTTTAGCCATACCAGTCACACCGTGTGTCGGATTGAGGTGCGATTGATTCGTACACATCATGAATTACTCATAGATCTTTTTCCTAAAGTATCAAAACAATCCGAACGTGTTTCCATGGTATTACGTATGCCAGTAGTGTTGTTTTCTAAATTTAATGTCAATTTCAAACTGGTATCAGACACTTTTATCCATACCGGTCAGACCGTGCGTCTTATTGAGGTGAGGTTGATTCATACACCTCACAAATGACTCATGGATAATTTACCTAAAGTATTAAAACAATATGAAGGCATTTTATCGGTTTTTCATATGTCACTGGTGTTGTTTTCTAACGTTAATGTCAAGTTCAAACTGATATCAGACACTTTTAGCCATACCGATCACACCGTGCATCGGATTGAGGTGTGGTCGATTCGTAGACCTCAAAAATGACTCATGGATCATTTTCCTAATGTATCAAAACAACCCAAATGCGTTTACTTGGTTTTTTGTATGTCACTTGTGTTATTTTCTAAAGTTAATGTCAATTTCAAACTGTTATCATACACTTTTAACCATACCGGTCACACCATGCATAGGATTAATGTGTGGTCGATTCATACACCTCAAAAATGAATCATGTATTGTTTTCCTAAAGTATCAAAACAATTAGAACATGTTTTTTTGGTTTTCCATATGTCACTTGTTTTGTTTTGTAAATTTAATGTCAATTTCAAACTGATATCAGACACTTTTAGCCATACTGGTGACACCATGTGTCAGACTGAGTTGGGGTTGATTATTACATGTCACAAATGACTCATGGATCATTTTCCAAAATTATCAAAACAATCCGAACACATTTTCTATGTATTCTGTATTTCAGTAGTGTTGTTTTCTAAAGTTAATGTCAATTTCAAAATGATATCAGACACTTTTAGCCATACCAGTCACACCATGCGTCGGATTGAGGTGTGGTCGATTCGTACACCTCAAAAATGACTCATGAGTTGTTTTCCTAAAGTATCAAAATAATCTGAATGTGTTTTCTCTTTTTTCTGTATGTCATTAGTTCATAAGAGTCTCCCATTAAGTTATTCTTTACTAGAAACTCAAATCATTTCTAAAACCTTTTTTTTATAATCTAAGGATATGAAACATAAGAAAGGGTAATCATAGATGCTCAATAAGTGTAAAAAAGGGATATATCAATGATCATATAAAGATAACATAAGTATTATGAATTCACCTTCATTGTCCTATTTTTTTACATTCTTCCATCAGGTACGTTGCCCATTCGTTTCGAAACACATCTATATCATCTTGTAAATATGAGTTTTTATGACAGTCATAGTAGTATTGAAAAAATATAAACACAAAAACGATTAAGAAATATTTTAAATAAACTAGTAATTATTTTTAAAAATACCTCTTTAGGGATGCTAGTTTGTTCATGAAATATGATCTCTTTCATAAATTTACAAACATAATAACTGCAGTCCTTTCTGTTTGTTTGTTTCGGACACTGCAGAAACATCAAGAAAAATAAGTAATCTGTTTTGATCTGTATTTGGATAGTGGAATATAATTATATATACCCTAATACTTGTCCATTTTTATATCTCATGCGCCTTGTCTTCCTTAGACCCTGGATTCATTCCATCCTTTAGACGATATTCATACACCACCCTATCATAATAGAATACTCATTAAAAGATAATATAAATTATATAACTAGATATTTAGTTTTAAAATGTTGGATCTAGTTTATTACAAATTGAAAATTGCCATCATGTGTGGTCGGTTTATTAGAGATCCATGCAGTGAATCCAGAAAATAAATCGTTGGAGTATCCAAATTGACTACAATGAGCATCCAATCCTACCTAAAAACAAAAAAAGGAATAAGTAATGATAGAAATAAAAATATAATTGATATGATTAAAATATAGAGTTTTACCCCTATGACGTTGGTATTAAAAAGATCCTGTCAGTCATAATTTTTCATTGAAACGTTCTGAGCAGGTTTGACATTAATTCAGCCTAAAAATAGGACTCTATTTCTTTTTATTGTGTAGACATGGTGTGAGGAATAACGAGTCCAAATTTGTATTCACGAGAAAATCCCTTCATTTGTTTTTCATATATACTCCTGAGAAAAATATGAAATGTATTTAGCTATAATTATCATAGTATATCAGCTTCGGTAAAATAAAATCATAAAAATATACCTCATGTAAACATTTAAAACTAAGGCGCCAAGCCAGTCGTATGTGATGATTTCAGATACAACATCATCACTAATGAAATCTAATGATTCCTCTCCATACATATCTTTTTAACAAACAATTGTGTGATTATTTCTGCCTTTCATTTTCTTATCCACATGAGCTTGAAATGATATTAAATGTAGATATAGAACGGGCGGGGTGAAGGTGCCCTCAGTAGATCGTTTTGATAGGTTAGTTGATCCTTTTGAGTTGTTATTTCATTTTACCTCCTTCCTTTTGTCCTTCTACAATAACATTCATTGGTTCATCCCTTTTCTAATTAAATGTTAAAGGTTATGCTTGAAAAATGAATTGGAAATGAATACCTCCCGGTCAACATGTTTTTTTACAAGATTCGACGGCCATGCAATGAATGTTCCAATATATTTTTCCACCATATGAATGTTGTCATTGTCATTTGGCATGGGTAGCTCGGTGCTCGGCTCATGAGCTATGTTAATCAACACTTCGACATGACTGGTTAGAAGTCGTCTAGAGTGTAGCATGTCATTTTGCATATTGAACACCGTAGCCCTCGCTACAAGGCGATGGGTGGGAGTTGACAGATATAAATCACAGTCATTTTCCCCTATAGAATATCATTAAAAGAAAGGTATTAGTGTCTATGTGATTCACATTTCACAGAAAAAAATATTAGAAAATTGATTACCTCAGTTAAGTCTGGTCTTTGAGGGGAATGGCTCACCTCAAAGCTAGTGGGGGGGGGCAAGTTGTTCATGAGTTGTTTCTTCTCTTCACTTATCCCCCATCAAAGGTTCAAGAAACTCTCCCTGACTCTGGAATTTTTTTTCAAGGGTAGATATTCTATCTCTCATCATTTCCATTACTTTAGTTTGTTCCTCCTCTTGTTTTTTTTTCTAAAAATATGTCCGGGGTGTCACCCCAAAAACCAGCACCTATGACGCGGCCATACTGTTCTAGCTATTTCAAGTCCGTTGAAAGTATTTCCACATCCGGTGCGGGTGTTGTTGATTCATGTGACTATGTCAAATAGAAAATTCGGTAAAATAAGTAATCATTGTGATGTAATAGTGATTTAAAGCAAAACACATTTATATTATGTCATACTTACCCATGTTTCCCACACTTTTTGTGTGTTTTCATCTACCAGTTTCCCCTCTTTATTAACACGAGCCTCCTTCCATAGCACATGGCGTGGGATGGATGTGTCTTGGGATTTTGATTCATCAGTCTGCATATAAACATAGAAACATGGTTACAGTGTTGTTTTATGTCACAAAAAATTGTTGTGATACTTTTAAAATACGTACCTATTGTTTTTCAATTGAAATGTACCCCATCCTTGCTTTACGGTAGGGGTATGCTGGTTTTTCTGCCCGTTCATTATTTTCAGCAATCAGTTGTTGTTTTATAAGTAAACAATTGTCAATCAAAGTGATTAATACAAGCCACGTTAAACAATGTGTTACCAAACACAATGTACCTGAAAATTATTCTCCGCACGACGGTTGCAAAACGCATCCCACGCTCCTCGGGATATCATGTGTTCATAAAGAGGAGGTGGGTGCGGCTTGATTTTCCCTTCATTATCTTTCAGATTACATTTTGTTAAAATGGTGTGAAAGCCTCTATGAGCCCTCCCTGCAAGTCTTAATACATATTCTTTGTGCGAGACAAATACTATAAATGCACTATGTGAGAGATGATGTAGAGTTAGTCAATATTTTAGTATTTTATTTTATTTTATTTTAATAAATTAAATAAATGATATTGTAATGTTACCGTAATCTCTTCCTACATTAATGTTTTCAGCCTGCTGACAACATGGTGCCAGGAATCTATATCAATCGGCACGTGTTTCCAAGTGACGATTCAAATGTACCTACTAAACATGGCTTTGTTTGGGTTTACATGATAGCCTCGCTTATTCCATCTCACATCATATTTTATGCCATTTGCTTTTTCCTTAATGATTTTGGCTAAAACTATCAAACTACGATGCATCTGTTTTTTTGTGTTGTCGGGGTTTCTTTGCCTACCATTTCCTCGGTTTCTCCATCATCATTATGTTCCAATGAAGCTCTAGCATCTGCACTGGGACCAGCAACAGCGGGTTGAGAAACCTATTGTACCTCAGCAGTGGGACTAGCAGCAATAGGTTAAGAAACCTATTGTACCTCGGCAGTGGGACAAGCTGCAACAGGTTGAGAAACCCGTTGTACCTCAGCAGTGGGACCAACTGCAACAGGTTGAGAAACCTATTGTGTTTCAGGATTGGGTGCAACGGCAGGTGCAGAAGTCATTATCTACAGAAGTGGTATAACATTTAATTTAGATCACATAAAAGCAGGAACGAACAGATAATAACATAATGTAACATAATCTATATTACAATAAAAAAAATAACCTAATTATTGAACTCTTTTTTTTTTAAGGCTGAAGGGATTTGATCCCTCTATCGACTACCCATATCTCTTCATTGTGGTCTCCTATGACATACAAAACATCATCTGCATTGGGACCACTGTTAAATGATTGTGAATTCCCAATTAAAGGTTCATCCTCTGTTGAATTTTCATCCGACCCTTCAGTGGTTTTTGTCTATTACAGAACAATTGACCAGTTTTAGTTTGTGGGATCTGGAACATAAAATACTTGCACTACCTATGATTCCATTATAAATGGTTCGTCTTTCTCCCCTTGCTTACTAAAATCAACTTTCATGAATCCCAATTCATCTATTTTAACAGCACTCTTGATATCAACCCACTTGCATTGAAAAATCAGATCTTGTAATTCCATATAATCCAACTCCCATATTTGTTTGATGATGCAAAAGTATGACATATTTGCATAAATTAGATTTATGTCCTTAGCACCGAAAACATGCATCGCTTCATCCACAAGTGTACCCCCAATATTTTTCATGGTACTGTCTTCATCATGTTCATTAGTATTAAATGTATAACCATTAACTACGTAAGCATTGTAAGATAATACATACACACTTGGTCCTTCGGCTAGCCATCGAAGTTAGTCTGAATTTGACTCCGGATTTTCATCTGACATCTTAAAAATATAGTCCTTAAACCATCCTATAAACTCTTGATTATGTGTATCTAATATCCACTTTTCATCCCTGGATGGATTCAAATGCCTAATAATTTTTTTTGGGTTTCAACATATGGATCAATGTCAAAATTGTTATGAAAAACATAAATGTGGGCATACTTCCGATCGTTTATATTGATTGTGACATCCTGTCTTCCATAAATTTCTTCACCCGCAATCCGCCCAGTGTGATGAGATTTCTATAGGCCAATTCATTCCACACCAAACAGCTATTCCATTCAAAATTCAATGGCTTCCTCAACAATATATTGTTCCACAATACAACCCTCTGTCCAACTTCAATTTTTGACATACCCTTTCAAAATCTTCACATACCGTTCAATGGGGTACAACCATATATAATGTACAGGACCACATAGTTGAATCTATCTCACCAATTGGACCATCAAATGAACCATCATATCAAAAAATTAAGGTAGGAAGAACATTTCTAATTCACATAATATGATAGAAATTTCTCTTTACATAGTTGGCAATTTCATCGGGTCTATAACTTTGCTGCATATATCTTTGAAGAAGAAACACGGTTTTGTTAATGTATGGCGGAAATTCTTGGGAAAAATGCAAAGTAAATCAATAGGAATGAGATCATTAATCAAAACATAGCATTCATGTGATTTCAGACCTTTTAACTTCAAATCTATCATTGACATGAGGTTCTTGATATTTGAAAAATAACCCTCTGGAACCTTTATGTCATTCATGAAGTTGAAAAATTGATATCTCTCTTGTATGGAAACCGTGTAAACAGTAGGAGGAAGAAATGTTCATTTTTCACCCTTCACTGGTGCTAACTCTTCTCATATTCCCATCTCAACCATGTCCAATCTATCCTTAATTCCATTTTTTTTTCAGGTGTATTTATCAATGTGCTGATGACACTATCAAATTCATTTTTTTATACATGAATAACATCAAGAAAATTTCTGACATACAGACAATTCCAGTATGGTAATTCAAAATAACTGATCTCTTTTTCCAACCAATTTTTGTAAGGTTTTTCAAAGCTAGTTTACCAAAATTAGTGTCCACGTTTTTAAATTTCTCAAACAATTGATTTCCTATTAGTGGAGACGGTTCTGTGCATTCTTCTAAACTTCCATCAAATGATGTCGTCCAAGATCGGTACTTATATCATTGGGTAGAAATCTACGATGTCCTAGAAACACGGTTTTCAGTGAATGTTTCATACTAATGGACTGTGTACCTTGTTCGCAAATGGGACATCCTTGAGTTCCTTTAATGCTATATCTGGACAAATTTACATAAGCAAGGAAGTCATTTATCATCCCATACAACTTGGATATCAAATTGAAATTTCTCTTTTTGTAAGAATCATACAATGTAACACCTTGAATCCCACAATAATTTCAAATATTCGATCAATAGATCTAAATGAACATCAATATCATTAACCGATTCTTTTGGTCGTGATATAAGTATATATAACATGATGTAATTTTGTTTCATGCATAACCACTATGGTAAGTTATAATTTACCAACATAACTGGCCCTGTACTATGACTGCTGCTTTGAAAACCAAAAGGATTCACTCCATCTGCAAATAACACAAGACAAAGGTTTCTCAACTCATTTCCAAATTCAGGATACTCATGATCAATTCTATTCCATTGAGGAGAGTCTATCAGGTGATGTAGTATCCCATCTTTATTTCTTGTATTTTCATTCCATGTAAATTTTATTGTAGTCTCCTCACTTCCATATAGGCACCTAAACCATGGAATGATTGGAAAGTACCATACAACATTATTGGACTGGATTCATCTTTCTTGTATTGAGAAGAACCACACTTTGGGCATTATTTAAGTGATTTTTGTTCCTTGTGAAATAGTATACAATCATTCGGACAGGCGTGTATTCTTTCAATGAACATACCCATCGAGCGTAGCATTCGTTTGGAATCGTATGTTTGGGTCGGGAGCTCATTATCTTCTCAGATCATGTCATTCAAGAGAGCATGTAGTTCCATAAAACTGGTGTCACTCCACCCGTTGTCTGCTTTCAAATTATACAGCTTCAGTACGGCTACCAGTGCTATATATTTAGTGCAACCAGCATACAATGGCATCTTTTCACAACTTTTTACCTACTCAAACAATTTTGGGCAATCACGAAGTTCATATTTGACTGTCCTTGTCATTTCCTCAATACGATCTTCATCATCATTCACATTTGTAATCACATCCTTCATACAGTCATCTTCAGTGTTCATACTTGTAATCATATCAGATGATCCATAAAATGAAGTGTTATCCCAGCCACTACCTATATTCGTTTTTTCCCCGTGTTTATTCCAACATGTATAACTCTGATCTATTCCGTGACAGATCAAGTGTTCTTCCAACTCCTCTGGACTAATTTGTTTTGAATAACAACAGTGTAAACATAGAAAAAGGATTTGAGAAGGGTCATATGCATGATCTTTTGCAAACTTGATAAACTCTTTCACGCCTTATTCATACTCTTTTGTCAACCGATTGGAATTCATCCATTCTTTATTTATATTCATCCTATTTTAAATCCAAAAGATGGGTATATAGGTTAGGGGAGAAGGAATATGATTATAATTTAGATAAAAAACTAGATTCTTCAAAAATGGTGGGGGCGTTCTCATTAATATAAAATCTTGGGAGGTTCTTAAGATTCATCCATTCTCTTCCTCTCTTCGATCCCCCCTGATGTGGGGTGGTTCTTGGGAGTTTTTTATAGTGAATTAGTGATTTCTTCCCTCATACTTCCTCCATTACTATTATCCTTTATTTACCTATGCTTTTGGATGATTTTAACTTGGATTTGTGTGATGATTTCACTATATCATCTTCAAATCAATTCAAATGATGTAGATTTTGTTTGTATTGGATAGAGGTTATCTTTGTATGCTGAACGCACCATGTTTTGTGTGGTTTAGGTGGTGTTGGGTTTCCCAATGAGTTTTTAAAAGATTATTCATAATTATATTAAGGTTAATAATTAATTATAAGTTTCTATAATTAATTATTTGGGAATTGTGCCTTGAGATTGGGTCTCAATCATTGGTACAAGATTCGATAAGGTATGTATAGTCTTGGTTGAGGATGAGTTGATCTTGGTGAGGGGGTTACTCCATTTTTTGAGGTAGGTGGGCCCTATAATACAAAACTATGTTCCAATTTATGCATTATTGTGCATTCATGCATGAGTATATGTGTTCCAGTTAAAGGGATAGAAATCACGAGCAACCTAGGTAAATAAATATGGGGTTTTTATCCACCAAGAGATAGAGTGAGGGTTCTATTGAATGTTTTTGATTTTGTGATCATTCAGAGATTATGTCTCAATGGAGGTGAGGTTTCTAGTTGTGTTTATGAGAGGATCGGGTTTGGTATGAGATTTTTATAGCCTAGTTAGGTTTTATAAGGCAATTTGAGTAGGTATTATAGTCTTAGGTCTAAAGAGGATGGATAATATAGTTTTATATATCACGTATGATGGGTAACACCCTCTTAAGGATATATAAGTGTCATGGTGTGTGTGATGAGTAGGATATTCCATATAGGGATTGGTGAAGTGTGACATAGAGGATTTCCTTTACATAATTGGATTAAGAGATCTTTAAGGGGAGATATGATATAAGTGGGGGTCACGGTAATAGTTTGGGCGACTTAGCATAGGGTATCCAAGGCCCACCTAGGAATTTTATACATAATACCATCAACCTACTCTTGTATGATCACTTATTATATGTGGTAAGAATCATTAATCTTATATAAGGTCCATACATACACTAATGATATTGTGTAGGTTGAATGATAAAATATTAGGAGGACACCAATAATGGGAAACCTAATATAAATCATAATATACTAGGTTTATCTATATGAATTCAAATAAATAAACAACACAAATTATTTAAGAAAGAAAGTAAGATTGTTGTATGGTAAATAATAAAACAAAAAAACAAATAACACTATATTCAGTGAGAATCAATACATTAAACAATGGGTTCCAAAAAATAATCTTATCTCATAATAAAACCATACCACATACATCACATATATTTTCTGAAACCCAAACATACCCAAACCTTGGGAACTATGCATATCATATGGGCTGATAAGAAACTGATACACATGAACCATGGATCCTATTTTGGAATCTAAAAACCCATACCCTGAAAACCATGGATCTTATCTCAACACCTAAAATCCAGACACCTTAGTCACCATGAATCCTTTCTTGTCTCCTAACATACCACAACATTGGAAACCATGGATCTAGTTTGTGACCCAAACTACCAATACCATTGTCACTGTGAATCAAGTCTATACCCCTAATATACCAATACAATAGTCACCATTGGTATAATCCATGACCGTAGTGTACATATAAGGGGAACATGGATCATGATTATCCCCTAGAATATGAACCCACTTAAATAGATAAACGTCACCTTATAAGCATGTTGTATTATCATGGACTGATGAAAAACCATCACAAATATAAGACATACACAAACCCTTTCCTAGATCTCAACTAGAAGTTTTTTAATATTCATTTTATTGTTTTTAGACCCATACACTATAATATAGTCACTCCTGAAATATACCTTTATATATAAAACAGAACTGAGCACTTACTAATCCATATATTCTATCTCCTCTATAAAACAAACAAACAAACTAGTTAAACTGAAATGGTCAGAAATCTCATCACATTAATGGGAATGAATTCCACATTCTTCCATAGAAAATGTATTGGGTTTTTACATGTGGATGTCCACCCATATCCATCATCTATTTTATAATCTCATATCCCATAAGCATTACCTGATTCACTCTCAATACAATAATTCAAATTCAACCTTCTAAATACTATCATTTTTAATATGTCCATTATACCCTATGACCATTTAACAAACAAATCATGAACAAATCATAATTGTGAACACATCATAATTCCAGCCACCCAACTACAACTAGGAAGGATAGTTACCCATGCATAAAATCAAAAAAACTAGGTGAGAGTAGAAAAATACTTCAAGGTGGGGGTGAATCAATGGTTACGAAAAACACATAATCAAAATGCATTTTTGAATACTGATTAGTGGAAAAAGGATCTTGAGAGTGATGGTAAAATGATGATAGTAATTCAATGAAATAACTCACATGGATCAAGGGATAATTACATGGTTCACAAACTCTTGTTATAAATTTTCTTATCCTTAGTGTTCATGATGTCTTGAATCTTTTTCATGGTTTATTATCAATAAGAATAATGAATAGAGTAAGGATATAACCATATAGTCCCATGTATGCGATATAATGATCTAAATCTATAAGTTCATCGATTTTCCCTTCGTCGACCATAAGTTCCTATAGAATTTGGATTATGTGTGAACCCCTATTATTCCCCTTAAATGTTAACTAAACCATCATTGGAACAATCAATGGATTGAATGGTTGGGTAACTGAAGGATTCTTCATTGAAACCCAATCATTGATTCGGGTCATGTAACACTATATTTATTGATATTAAATGTTCTTTTATGTGGATTATTTCCATGGGGAATGAATCTTAATTCCAAATTACTTAGAAACTAAATCCCAAAGATCATTCACCACCTTTATGGCCTAACATAACATATCATGAAATGTGATTCATGTCTGCTAATATTTACCAATATCTATAGAATACCATTCATGGTGTGACCCTTATAGTTGTGGAATGGTCTAAAACGTCCCTTTAAACAATGATACACCAATTACTAATGAACAATATACTATAGTATGAAATAACCCTATTATAGAATGATCCTTTTCATTACATACTGATACCATTCGACCCCCAAACCAGTGAAACATTTATTTTCATGAGATAGGTATCCCAATGAAATTATCTCTTCATATTCCCTTAGAGACATCCATTATAGTTAAATGTTACATATTACAATATGTCTCTCCTACATCTCAAACCCTTCATAGTTACACCAGCCCTACTATGGTGTGATATCTTACAGTAGAGTGAACATCGTCATTTGGAACACTCCCATAAAAATGTAATCATGTCCTCCTTGTTCTGGGACACTTTTTATCCACAAAAAACATAAATTTTTCATATTGTCTCACCTTTAATGATCTGCTAACTCATATATGATAATGTTTTCAATAAATATATTGGTAAAATACATCTAAACCCCATGACTAAATTTCCTTTTGATGCTAGTAATAATATGTTTCCAATTTTTACCCCATCTACTCACCATAAAAAATTGTAGAATGGTTGGTGGGAATACTCCTAATCTTAGTGTAATAAAAATTCTACTATGATCATGACTTTACTAAGATCAAATTGCATATCACCCCTTTCAATTCACTTATTAAGGGGATTCTTCAAACCAAAAAACTCATTAATTACCCCAAACCATCATGGGCACTTAAATATCCCAATGGACCCCCAACCGACCTATTTATGTCATTCACTTAAGTCCTATCCCTTTTGGATAATAGGATGTGCCTCTAAATGGATCCTCTATCTCTTAAACCATATAATTTTACTCATCCATTAATAAAACCCATGATGTGGAACTATCTTTTATCATTAACCAACCAAATCACTCAAGTGGAACTCTTATAGAATTTAAAATAAGATATGGAGGAAATACACCACTCGACAGAATATAAATCCTTCCAATCATCATTTAAATTTTTTTCTCAATAAAAAGAAAAAAACTCAAACATATCATCAATTATTGAATTTAATAATCATTTGAGAAACATTATAATTTATTAATAGAACAAATCTTTGGATAATCATAATTTCTTCTAGGAATAAGTACCTATTTGAGTTTTGAAACACCTATTTATTTTCCACAGCCCTTGATGAAATATTCACCATAGGATAATAAAAGGAAAAAATATAGAGAAGAATATATATTCATGTTATATTTGAATCTACCTAATAATGTTCAAAAATTATAATCCCATAATACACAATTTAGGTCTCCCTAAGATTATCCTCCTTAAACACACAGAAATACATCAAAAAATTTAATATATAGCATGATATTAAAGTCAACACCTACCTCATTGAAAAAAAATAAGTTCCCCATATGGTAATAAATTTCAATTCTTCCCCATTCATAATTAATCTCAATATTGACAATAAGTGAAAACATAATTAATTCATGAAAATTTATTTTTACTCTCCTTATGGAGGAGGACCCGGAGGCGGAGGAGGAGGAGGTGTCGACAGCGGAGGTAGTGGAGGTAGTGCGGAGGCAGCATGGAGGTAGCACAGAGGCAGCGGAGGAAACTCAGAGGCAGCGGAGACAATAGAGTAGATGGAGGAGGAGGAAGAGGAGGAGGTGCTATTGGAGGAGGAGGAGGAGGACGTGGTGGAGGAGGAGGAGGATGAGGAGCCATGGTGGAAGAGGAGGAGGAGGAGGAGGAGATGTGGCTGAGGAGGAGGAGGATAAGTAGGCATCGAAGGAGGAGGAGGAGGAGGCTGCCGCAGTGGAGGAGGAGGAGAAGGAGGCGGCAGCCAGGGCGGAGAGGAGGCAGCAGCGGAGAGGAGGCAACGACATAGGGTAGGGCTTCCGCGGAAGCATGACATGGTGTGGTAAGGAGGAGGAGGACCCGATAGATTTTATAAATCCCATGTGGACCTTTATCAGTGCTAGTAAAAAGTGCTGATAAAGGGGGTCTTTATCAGTGCTTTTGTAGCGCTGATAAAGACATACTTTATCAGCTCTAATAAAAGCGTTGATAAATGTATAAATTTAATAATCTGTTTATATTATTATATATTTATTTAAAATGATATTTATGATAAATATATATATATATATATATATATATAAATAATTATAACTCTAAATAAATATATCTTTATTTATACTTATAAAATTATTCTAAAGGTATATTTATATATATATCATTGAAAATATAATAAAATATATATTTATTTTTTAAATTTAATGTAATTTTAATTATAAGTTTACATTTTTTAGAACATATATATTATATGGCTAACATAATGAATTATAAATCAATAACACATCAATGTGATATGTAATTATAATTTATAAATTAACATTTCATGCACATATATATACACATGATATATTCATTGACCCCAATTCATTGGAAAACACATATATATTCAATAATTTTAATTATACATGTATATTAAAAAGTATTATATATTTATAAATAAAACAAATATATTAAATATAAACAAATTTAATAAATATATATATTAAATTTAATGAATTAATAAATATAATAAATATAATGAATTAATAAATCCAATAAATCTAATAAATCTAATAAATATATTTATTATTAATCTTATAATTATTTAATTATATATATATATATATAGTTATAACATGTGTTTTTTATTTAATGTGTACAATAAAAATTATCCACGCTAAGAAAAGCGCTAATAAATGTAACATTTTTCAGCACTAAGAAAAGCATTTATAAAGAGATATTTAAAGCACTGATAAATTTACTATTTATCAGCGCTAATAGAAGCACTGATAAAGGGTACAACTTTATCAGTGCTTGTTTTAGCGCTGATAAAGGGTACATTTTTCAGCTCTTTTTCAGTGCTGATAAATTCCTACCCCTTTATCATCACTTTTCCATTAGCGCTAATAAAGGCATGTGCCTGCCTTGCCCAGTTTTGTGGTAGTGCTTCCTCGCAGATAGCTGGGTGTTGACCGTCTCCTTCTTCTATGATCCACTGCAGATTCATTCCAAGCCCGAAAAATTATATTATCGCATATTCGCGATCCTTGTGTCAAGATATTTACATCCATATATCGCACTCACCAAAAATTTGTATTTCCAGCACCAATAAATAATTTGGGGGTTGAAGAACGAAGGAAGAATGCGCGAAAAAATAAAAGGAAGAGAAACAAGGTTAATTTGTGAGATGATGGCCATGTTCATTTGGCCATCGTTGTCATGAATTTAGGATATGAAGATTCAATAGAATAAATTCAACATGTAAAAACCCATAACTCAATTGTTCGCACTTGCCGGTGGTCTGTGTTCTTAGTTCCAATGACCGGCTCCCAAAGACGTGACTCTCACGTCGCCCATTGGTGGTTCAATGTCGTCTATCACCTCCTACTGGGTCGGCTTCGTCTTCTAAGGGTCTGGCATCACGGTATTCCTTCAACAATTCATTGCTTGGTGAATCTCTCCGATACTCATTCCCTAGCTCCATATTTATAGGATAGGGGGTAAGTAATGACGTAGGGAGTTAATGGTGCTCATTAATTAGGAAGTTTCTTAATTTCCACCAACATTGTTGATACTCATATTAGAGGGTCAATCCATTTATTGTCATGAAACGTCATCGGTCCCACCTTACCGCTCGTCTGTTGGATGAATAGAATAAAAATAAAATAATAAAGTTATTTTATTTATTCTATTAAAAAGTTCCAAAAAAATAACTTTTTCTCCAGACCTACTACGGTCAAAGTGAAGGTCTCCTTAAGAAAAAATTGGTGTTGTAAGTTCAATAGTGTCCTCATATTTCAATTCTAAGTAACGATTCAAAAGTTTACAAACACCACTTGCACGTTTACTGAACGTACCCAAAAAAAATTTGGAAAATTATTAACAGTTTCCCTTGACCTGTGCCGAATGAGTTTAGGCTCTACCCAAGTGAAACACACCCCAATGAACCCAAAAAAACTCTCGGATTTCCAATATGAGTTACTGTTTAAATGTTATGTATTTTACAATAAAATAATTGTCACTTAATTATTTTATTTACAGCCAAAAACTAACTTTCACTGGTGGCCCGTTCCGGCCAAAGTTAGTATCTACGTAAATAAATAATGCCTTCACAAGTTCAGCGGTGGTTTCATATTTGGAATCCAAGCTACCGTTTTGGAGTTATAAGCATTAGAAAAATAAAATAATTTATTTAATTATTTTATTTACAATTATGCCATTTCCCGGTTTTCCCATAAGAGGCATGCACCGACTAAACTTAAGTTGAACCTAGGGTAAACCTACCATCCTGAGCGCAACGGTTCCCTATGATTTCTTATCTGATTAACCATTTAAGAGTTATTCTACTTTTTCAAGAAAACTACTCACACATGCTAATTAAATCATAAAAAAAACATTGATGGATCATTCTGAGCACTCCGGACCTCGGAATCCCGTGCTGTCAGATTTCGTGATATGAAAATAATTCCATATAATGAAACAAAATTATATAGAATTTCCAGGACATTACATTCTACCCAACATATGGATTTACGTTCCCGAAATCCACAACATAGACTGCAAAAAAATGGGGGTGCTGATCATAGATCTGAGCCTCTTGCTCCCATGTGCTCTTCTGGAGGTTCCTGTGCTTCCAGTGAATGCGCACAAGAATTATCGACCACCCATGAAGTACCCACTTCTATCAATCCTCAATCTCTACTAGAACCTCTGTAAACATCACCCCATCATCGATGTCCATCTCGACCTAGTCAAAAATGTGTGAAGGGTCATGCACAAATCTCCTCAGCTAGGATACGTGGAAGACATCGTGAACCTGGTGCAACAGAGGTGGAACAGCTAAGGGATAATCCACATCGCCAACTCTGATGACGACTTGGAAGGGTCCGATGATACTCGAATATAACTTGTTGCCCCAACAAAATCTCCAAAAACCTCATCGAGGTGAGACCTATAGAAAGACATGGTAACTATCCTCGAACTCAAGAGGTCTTTTTCTCCTGTCATCATTGGACTTCTGTCTGCTCTGTGCAGTCTTCATCCACACTTGATGATGTGCACCTTGTCCATGGTATCCCATACCATCTCTGGTCCCACAAGTGCTTACTCCCCTGGGTTAGTCCAGCGTAGTGGTGATATGCAAGGTCGCTCGTACAACACATTAAATTATGACATACCAATAGTGGAGTGATAGTTTTTGTTGTACATGAACTCCACCAAAGGCAATTGATCTTCCTAGTTGTGGCCAAAATCAAGGATGCAATAACATAGCATGTCCTCAAGGTTCTAAATGGTCCTCTTTGTCTGGACATCTGTTAGAGGATGGAAGGCAGTGCTCAACCGAAGTTGTGTCCCAAATGCTTCCTGTAACCCCTTCCATAGTTGGGAAGTAAATCGTGCATCACGATCGGAGACAATCATAGATGGCACTCCATGAAACCGTAAAATCTTATGTACATAGAGGCTTCCTAACCCCTCTACTGAACCCTGCTCAATGATAGATAGGAAGTGGGATGACTTGGTGAGTCAGTCAATGATCACCCATATAGAATCATGACTACTGGATGTGCATGGAATTCCTATCACAAAGTCCATGTAAATTCCATCCCACTTCCACTCTGGCACCTCTAATGGATAAACTAATAATATTGGAACATGATTCTCTGTCTTCACTTGCTGACAAGTGAGTCACCGAGAGACAAACTCTTCCACTGCCTTCTTCATTATTGCCCACCAGTACTGACACAGGAGGTCCTGGATGTACCGCTAGAGGGGACGTATAGAACTCCCTCAACACTTCCTTCTGAAGCACCACTGGTAATAAAGTACATCCTATGAAGATGATGACGTGCTCCCCACCTTCAAAAAATCCATCTAGTGCTTGTCCTGTGGAAATCTGAGCATGTCGAGCCTCGCAGTCAGTGTCCCCAAGTTGCGCCTCTCTAACTCACTGATGGAGTGGGGGAGTGACTGTCAGAGACTGATGATAAGCTACTCTATCTCGATCCATGTAGGATATCTGCAAAGTGGATAAATCCTCTATCGCTTTACTTAGGAATTGTACACTAGACCTCCTATTGAGTGCATCTGCTACTAAGTTCCCCTTCCGAGGAGTATAGAATATCTCAAAGTCACAGTCCTTGAGGAACTCAAGCCAACCCCAATGTATCATGTTTAGGTCCTTCGGAGAGAAGATATACCTGAGTCTCTTGTGATCAGGGTAGACTATAAAACATTCGCCCATCAAGTTATGTTGCCACATCCTCAAGGATAAGGACACTCTTTCTAATTCTAGGTCATGGGTAGAATAATTCTTCTCAGGTTTTCTTAGCTATCGAGAACCATATGCAATAACTACTTGCCCTTGCATCAGGACATGTCCAATCCTGGTCCCTAATGTGTCGTAGTAGACTACATACCCAATGCCTTTCTCTGGTAGCCCCAATATAGAGGAACTCATCAGTCTCTGCCTCAGATCCTAGAAACTCCACTGGCATCTCTATGACTACACAAAGGGTTTCCCCTTCTTTTTCAATACTAATAAGGGTGCCGCAACTTTGGAAAGGTCAGGCACAAACCTCCGGTAGTACCTAGTCAAAGTAGACGTCCCTCTTCCTTCGTAGAGGTAAACATGGAAACATATTTTGAAAGGATTTCCCCAAAATCTTCCGCTTCTATCATTAACTGAAAACTCAAAACTTCCACTACCACGTGGATAAGGATGGACATCTCAATCTTGATCTGTTGCAGCCTCCTTTGCATGAGTTTGTCCTATGCTGCCTGGGTTTCCTTTTTCGCTGACCAAGGAAAATCTCATTCCAACATTGTAGATAAACCACAACCTTTTTTCCTAACATAGTCAATCTGAGTATGAACTGTGGATGTCCATTCCATACCCAAAATAATGTCTTAAGTCCTCAATTCTTCCACCAAGAGGTTCCAACTGAAACTCTCTCCCCAAGGGTTATATCACACCGTCGGCGTAAGTGTGATTATCGAGTCTCCTCCCAAAGTAATCTCCAAACATGAGGGGTAATTCAACGGATTAACCAGAAACTCTAGGTATTGGACAAGATCCATGGATGGAATGATTGGTACCAATGTTATTAATATGGCAGCTAGTAGTAGACACAAATCGTTCATTGAGTCATTCCTAGAGACCTTGGGCCGTACTCCTTGACCGTATGCAGCTACTCCCTTCCAATGTCCTACATCTCCCTGATCATGGTGAAGAACACAAAGTGGTGAGTTCGTAAGTTGTCAAAATGTACACCCCCTCATGTTTCTCTCCTATCTCTACTTCCATGTCCGCTTCTCTGCAGATTCATCTATCCCTAACACTTCCTCTTCTTGAAACATTTTACACACCAAAGTCTCTGAGACTTGCATTAATTTCCTGCTTTCCCACTGCTAACATTCACTAGTTGTATCTTCTTAGCCAAAGAACATTCAACCATAAAGGTTTTTCTAGCATCCTAACATTAGTAGGAATTCATAGAGGAAAGGTGTTGGCTCAGATGTCCCTAAACACACCTTGCTTAAAAGTCCCAACCCTGAAGCACTAAATGTAATGTATTCATCGGGTACTTGAGATGGTGGGTATGCCTTGATGAATACTCAGCTACCAACATGTCATCCTTCCGAAGCTGTAGAAGCTCTAGGGAACTCTTTTCCACCTCCTTAATCCAGTTCTTAGCTGTCTGTGAGTCGGGATCGCCTCGAAACCTGAGGGGTATCAGATGCTGAAACACGTGTATGTCACTATGCCTACATGTGTCCCCTACCAGTTGTAACTGTTGACCAATGGGTAGTGATATAGCTGGCATACTACCCGGAGGTTCCATCTCGGTAAATGGTCCAAGTACTGAAGACTCATTATCCTGGGGAACATCCTCATGGTCACGTACTGGAAAAGACCAGTAGTTGGAATCACCATCTGCTCTAATGGTATCTCAACTATGTGGAAAACTCTAGCCACTTCCTCCTGCCAGCCCTTAGCTGCTTGGAAATATGACTTTCCTCGAAAAATCAGAAGCCTCTATTTCTGGAACTCATAAAACATGCTTAGACGGTGTGCATCCTCTACTGGTGGGGCTGGTGGCAACGCTCATCCAACGGGTAGTGGTGCTCCTGGTACACCACCAGAAGGTGTTAACTCTATAAAAGGTCCCTATACCGAGGCCTCATCACTCGGTGGGAAATTATCATGTACTCTCTCATGAAACCTTGGTGGTTGTCTAAGTGGCAGCATCCTGATAAGGAACAGGTGCACCACGGTCTTTAAGTTATACCCAGTGAGATGACTCGAAATAAATCAAAATAACAACTTTTCAAAAACACACACAATCAGTGTTTTCTTGTGCAGAGTCGAAAATCAGAATTTTAGGTCCTGGTGTATGGATACGTCAGCCGCCGCACAAACACTGGACTCGCTGAACAGAAAACCACACTCAAAATACTTAACACTATTGCTCCACACAGGACAGATCAGAGTCATATTTTTTCGGTAGAACCAAACTCTTCTGATACCACTTTGTCATGACCCGTCCCCCGAGGCCCATGCCGTGATTACCCCAATCCCACCTTCCATAGTCCAGGGGCTAGCGAAAAGCACCGAAAGGCATACTACCTAAAACGGGAAGGCATTTCCTTTAATCCTATACAGACACATGGTTCAAGAACATGGCAAGAAGTAACTGTGAAGTTAACTACTGTAGTAAAAGTGTGTTGAAAGTAAAAGGGTCTAGAATAAAATCCAAACTATAAATTTGCAACTGAAAATACAATACAATAGAAATAAAAAGGGAAATGGCTACTGGGTCATCCTATGAGGTTTCTACATAAAGGGTTGGTACATATCGCCTCCTCAGCACTCTACACTACTAGAAATTCAGTATTTCCCAATGGTTCTGAACCATTGGGAAAGGCTGCAGAACCATTGGTATATGTTATACCAACAGTTTTGCAAACCGTAGGGAAGTAAGCCATTGGGAAAGCTTTTCCCAAAGGTTTACTATGAACCGTTGGTATAGAGTAGGGGAAATCTAACCTATCCCAACGGTTCTGCCAAACCGTTGGGATAGTTTTTCCCAACAGTTTGGCATGAACCGTTGGGAAATCCCAAGGTTTCTCCCCTTTCCCAACGGTTTCTAAACCATCGGGAAAGGCTTTTTACCAACGGTTCAATGAACCGTTGGTAAAAAAATCATCAGAGATTCTATGCCAATGGTTTGAAACCTTTGTCATAGCCTATGCTATGCAAATTGCACAACAACCTGCAATTTGCACAACATGTCTCCAATTGGGACAGCAGGTCTCCAATTTGGACAGCAGGCCTCCAATTGTGCATTCCCTCCCATTTTCAATCCAATTATTGTACCTCTAATAAAATAACACATACATATACAATTATTTTACCCACAATAACCTACTAATACATACATATAGAGAACAAATTCTTACACATTTAACATATAATCCATCTTGGAACTATACACATACATAATTAAATTATAATTCATAATGTAATCATAAACATACATAATTCATTTAGAATTCAATTTACAATTTAGATGACAATTATATGTGGAATCCGGAAGTCAATTCATAATTTAATCGGTTTTTTGTATACCATATATTTTTACCTGAAATGATGTCCATTTTAAACAAAATACATACACCTAGAGTGATACCGGCCACACCGTGCCTCATATTGAGGTGGGGTTGACTCTTACACGTCACATATGACCCATGGATCGTTGTTCTAAAGTATCGACACAATCCAAATGCGTTTGGTTGGTTTTCCATATGTCAGATGATGTTTTCAATTAAAATAACGTCCTTTTGAAACAAAAGACAGACACTTTGAGTGGTTCTGGACACACTGCCTCTCAGATTGAGGCGGGGTTGATTCATACACATCACATATGACCCATGGATCGTTCTCCTAAAGTTTCAACAGAAACCAAATGAGTTTGGTCAGTTTTCCATATGTACTTAAAATGTTGTCCATTTTAAACAAAATAGAGCCACTTATAGTGATTCCGGCCACACCGTGCCTCCGATTAAGGTGGGGTTGACTCATACACATCAAATATGACCCACGAATCATTGTGATAATGTATCAACACAATCCAAATGCGTTTGGTCAGTTTTCCGTATACCAGTTGACGTTTTTCACTTAAAATGACGTCCTTTTGAAACAAAAGACAGACACATTGAGTGGTAACGGCCACACCACCCCTCAGATTGAGGTGGGGTTGACTCGTACACGTCACATATGACCCATGAATCTTTTTGCTAAATTATCGACACAATCTGAATGCATTTGGTCGGTTTTCTGTACGCCAGTTTATGTTTTTCAATTAAAATGATGTCCTTTTGAAACAAAAGGCAGACACTTTGAGTGGTGATGGCCACACCGCGTCTCATATTGAGGCGGTGTTGATTCTTACACGTCACATATGACCCATGAATCATTCTCTTAATGTTTCGATGGAAACCGAATTAGTTTGGTCTGTTTTCTGTAAGTACTTAAAATGTTGTCCATTTTAAACAAAAGAGAGCCACTTAGAGTGATTCTGACCATACTGTGCCTCCGATTAAAGCAGGGTTGACTCGTACACATCACATATGACCCATGGATCGTTGTGCTAAAGTATCGATATAATCCGAATGCGTTTGGTCAGTTTTCTATATGCTAGTTGATGTTTTTCACTTAAAATGACGTCTTTTTGAAACAAAAGATAGAAACTTTGAGTGGTGGCGGCCACACCATGCCTCAGATTGAGGCGGGGTTGAATCTTACACGTCACATATGACCCATGGATCATTTTGCAAATGTATTGACACAATCCAAATGCATTTGGTCGGTTTTTCGTATTCCAGTTGATGTTTTTCAATTAAAATGACGTCCTTTTGAAACAAAAGGAAGACACTTTGAGTGGTGCGGGACACACCATGTCTCAGATTGAAGTGGGGTTGATTCTTACACGTCACATATGAACCATGAATCATTCTCCTAATGTTTCAACAGAAACCAAATGCATTTGGTCAGATTTCCATATATACTTAAAATGTTGTCCATTTTAAACAAAAGATGGTCACTTAGAGTGATTCCGGCCACACCGTGCCTCAGATTAAGGTGGTCTTGACTCGTACATGTCACATATGACCTATGGATCATTGTGCTGAAGTATCAACATAATCCGAATGCATTTGGTCGGTTTTGTGTATGCTAGTTGATGTTTTTCACTTAAAATGACGTCCTTTTGAAACAAAAGACAGACACTTTTAGTGGTGGCGGCCACACCGCACCATAGATTGAGGCGGGGTTGACTCGTACATGTCACATATGACCCATGTATCATTGTGCTAAATTATCGACACAATCCGAATAAGTTTGGTTGGTTTTCTGTATGCCAGTTGATGTTTTTCAATTAAAATGACGTCCTTTTGAAATAAAGGGCAGACACTTTGAGTGGTGGCGGCCACACCGTGCCTCAGATTGAGGCTTGGTTGACACGTACAGGTCACATATGACCCATGGATCGTTTTACTAAAGTATCGACACAATCGGAATGAATTTGGTCGGTTTTCCGTATGCCAGTTGATGTTTTTCAATTAAAATTGCATCCTTTTGAAACAAAAGACAGACACTTTGAGTGGTTCCGGCCACACCGCATCTCATATTGAGGCGAGGTTGATTCGTACACGTCACATATGACCCATGAATCGTTCTTCTAAAGTTTCAACAAAAACCGAATGCGATTGGTCGGTTTTCCGTATGTACTTAAAATGAAGTCCTTTTGAAACAAAAGACAGACACATTGAGTGGTGGCGGCCACACCATGCCTCATATTGAGGCGGGGTTGACTCGTACACGTCACATATGACCCATGTATCGTTGTTCTAAAGTATCAACACAATCGGAATGCATTTGGTTGGTTTTCCATATGACAGTTGATGTTTTTCAATTAAAATGACGTCCTTCTGAAACAAAAGGCATACACTTTGAGTGGTGCTGGCCATACCGCATCTCAGATTGAGGTGGGGTTGATTTTTACATGTCACATATGATCCATGAATCATTCTCCTAATGTTTCAACGGAAACCGAATGCGTTTGTTTGGTTTTCCGTATGTAGTTAAAATGTTGTCCATTTTAAACAAAAGAGAGCCACTTAGAGTGATTTCGGCCACACTGTGCCTTAGATTAAGGCGGGGTTGACTCGTACACATCACATATGACCCATGGATCGTTTTTCTAAAGTATCAACACAATCCGAATGTGTTTGGTCAGTTTTCAGTATGCCAGTTGATGTTTTTCACTTATAATGACGTCTTTTTGAAACAAAAGACAGACACTTTGAGTGGTGGTAGCCACACCATGCCTCGGATTGAGGCGAGGTTGAATCGCACATGTCACATATGACCCATGGATCTTTGTTCAAAAGTATCGACACAATCCGAATGCATTTTGTCAGTTTTCCGTATTCCAGTTGATGTTTTTCAATTAAAATGACATCCTTTTGAAACAAAAGGCAGACACTTTGAGTGGTGGCGGCCACACCGTGCCTCGGATTAAGGCGGGGTTGACTCGTACACGTCACATATGACCCATGGATCATTGTGCTAAAGTATCGACACAATCCGAATGCGTTTGGTCAGTTTTCTGTCTGCCAGTTGATGTTTTTCAATTAAAATGGTGTCCTTTTAAAGCAGAAGACAGACACTTTGAGTAATGCTGACCACACCACTTCTCATATTGAGGCGGGGTTGATTCATACATGTCACATATGACCCATGAATCGTTATCCTAAAGTTTCAACAAAAACCAAATGCGTTTGGTCAGTTTTCCGTATGTACTTAAAATGACGTCCTTTTGAAACAAAAGACAGACACATTGAGTGGTGGTGGCCACACCACGCCTCGGATTGAAGCGAGATTGACTCGTAAATGTCACATATGACCCATGGATCGTTGTTCTAATGTATCGAAACAATCCAAATGTGTTTGGTTGGTTTTCTGTATGCCAGTTGATGGTTTTCAATTAAAATGACGTCCTTTTGAAACAAAAGGCAGACACTTTGAGTGGTGTCGGCCGCACCACATCTCAGATCGAGGCGGGGTTGATTCATACACATCACATATGACCCATGAATAATTCCCCTAAAGTTTCAGTGGAAGCCAAACGTGTTTGGCCATTTTTCCATATGTACTTAAAATGTTGTCCATTTTAAACAAAAGAGAGCCACTTAGAGTGATTTGGGCCACACTGTGCCTCCGATTAAATCGTGGTTGACTCGTACACATCACATATGACCCATGGATCATTTTTCTAATTTGACGACACAATACGAATGTGTTTGGTCAGTTTTCCGTATGCCAGTTGATGTTTTTCACTTAAAATGATGTCCTTTTGAAACAAAAGACAGACACTTTGAGTGGTGGCGGCCACACCGCGCCTCGGATTGAGGTGGGGTTGACTCTTACACATCACATATGACCCATGTATTGTTGTGCTAAAGTATCAGCACAATTTGAATGCATTTGGTCGGTTTTTCGTATGCCAGTTGATGTTTTTCAATTAAAATGACATCCTTTTGAAACAAAAGGCGGGCACTTTGAGTGTTTCCGGCCACACTGCGTCTCAGATTGAGGCGGGGTTGATTCGTACATGTCACATATGACCCATGAACCGTTATCCTAAAGTTTCAACGATAACCGAATGCGTTTGGTCAGTTTTCCGTATGTACTTAAAATGTTGTCCATTTTAAACAAAAGAGAGCCACTTAGAGTGATTCCGTCCACACCTTGCCCCAGATTAAGGTAGGGTTGACTCGTACACATCACATATGACCCATGGATCATTGTGCTAAAATATAGACACAATAAGAATGCGTTTGGTCGGTTTTTCATATTCCAGTTGATGTTTTTAACTTAAAATGACGTCCTTTTGAAACAAAAGATAGACACTTTGAGTGGTGGCGGCCACACCGCACCTCATATTGAGGAGTGTTTGACTCGTACACATCACATATAACCCATTGATCGTTGTGCTAAAGTATCGACACAATCCGAATGCATTTGGTTGGTTTTCTGTATGTCAGTTGATGTTTTTCAATTAAAATGAAGTCCTTTTGAAACAGAAGACAAACACTTTGAGTGGTTCCGGCCACACCGCATCTCAGATTAAGGCAGGGTTGATTCGTACACATCACATGTGACCCATGGATCGTTCTCCTAAAGTTTTAATGGAAACCAAATGTGTTTGGTCGGTTTTCCGTATGTACTTAAAATGTTGTCCATTTTATGAGAATCATCATGTGTCTATTAGTGGAATGGTATTTACTTAAAATCTTGTGGACATTCATATAAAATATTTTTATATCGTTCTTAGTATGGATTAGATTTTAGTTTATCATGCTATGAAACATTTCAGATCTAACAATGTCATGCCCAATGAATATATCTCTTTTATAACATACCAAGAATCGATGATATTGATTAGATGTGTAAATGTGATTTACATTGATTATCTTGATGAAAATAAATAAAATATATATTATAGATTTTCTAGAATTAAATGAAATCAAGGAGGGTGGGGGACTGTCCGGCAGGGCTGTCCGGGGGGCTGTCTGGTGGGTGTCCAGGGGGCTGTCCAGGGACCAAGGAGGACGGTGGGGGGTTGTGCGGGTGGTTGTCCAGGGGGTGTTCGGGGGGTTGTCCGGGGTCTAAGGAGGAGGGTGGGGGCTGTCTGAGGGGTTGTACGAGAGGCTGTCTTGGGTCCAGGGAGGAGTGTGGGGGGCTGTCCGGGGGCTATTTAGGGGGGCAATCTAGGGGTTGTCCGGGGGTGTTCGGGGGGTTGTCCGGGGTCCAAGGAAGAGGGTGGGGGGCTGCCCGGGGGCTGTCTGGGGGGGGGGTTGTCTGGGGGGCTGTCAGGGGTCCAGGGAGGAGGGTGGGGGCTGTCTGGGGGGCTGTTCAGGGGTTGTCCGGGGGCTGTCCGGGGGGTGTTCGGGGGGTTGTCTGGGTTCCAAGGAAGAGGGTGGGGGGGCTGTCTGGGGGCTGTCTGGGGGGCAGTCCAGGGGGCTGTCCGGGGTCCAGGGAGGAGGGTGGGGCGGTTGTCCGGGGGACTGTTCGGGGGGCTATCTGGGGGGTGTTTGAGGGGTTGTCTAGGGTCCAAGGAAGAGGGTGGGGACTGTTCGGGGGGCTGTCTGGGGGGCTGTCCGCGGGGATGTCCGGGGTCCAGGGAGGATGGTGGGGGGGCTGTCCGGGGGGCAGTCCACGGGCTATCCGGGGGGTGTCTGGGGTCCAAGGAGGATGGTGGGGGGTTGTCCAGGGTCCAGAAATGAGGGGGGTTCCAAAACACACAACCACTATAAGACAACAACATCTATAAAAACAGATAATATATTAAAATAACTCAACTCCAATACTATACTATGAGTCTAGATAAAACCAACAACTAGAATAGATTAAATATCAAATCTCAGTAGTATTAGTCAAAAATGTAATGGATCAATTTGTCCCACATCACCATCACCATCATCACCATCATCATCACCCTCATCCACATCCACATCATCGTCCTCTCCCTCCTCAGCGCCTTCCTCCTCTCCCTCACCCTCCTCCTCGCCCTCACCACCCGCCTCTCCCTCCTCCTCTCCCTCCTCTTCCACATCAGACTCCTCACCATCATCATCGTCAAGCTGGACATCGTCATGACCACCACTATAACTACCACCTGGTGCACCATATATAGAACGTATCGACGACATATATTCATCAAAAGCTGGGCTGGCCTCTACTGGAAGTGTTGGACGTAGAACTTCAATAAATTTCATAAACGCACTATTTTCCCTAGCGGACTGTTCTTCCGTCTCTGTGGCCCTTTTCGCATCTCGTTCTTCCTTTGCCCTAACTTTCTACAGCTCGGTGGCACTACAGCTCGTACCCCAGGAGGGCCAATACCTCGTCGGGGCTATCCTAGGTTGGCAGCGTACTCTTCCAGAATTCTCCTCTTCCAACACCTGATGTAAGTGATCTATTGGCCCAAAATTGTCTGGTTCTTGGGCATCGAGGGCCTCTAAAGAAGCCTGTTATAAATATAAATATATCATTATGTTACAGAATAGATATGAAAATATAAATTCATCAGATTAAAACTTATAATATACTGCTGAGTCGCTTCATTGACGGCACTTCCATCCTTTTTCCGTCTACTCAAGCAAAAAAATTTTACTTGAGGCACATGTCCTTCAATATTTTGTATTTTCCTCTACAATGACATTGAAAACTAATGTTATATGAAAACTTTAACAAACTATTAAATAATTGAGGAAACAAAAGAAAGTTTAAGTCATAAAGAAAACTTATACACAATTGTCATATCTGCTTCCTCTCATGATCAGGCATCGTAGTGCGTCCCAGTGTGTGGAGGTATTTTTTTGCATCAATGTTCTTTTTATTTTTTCCAGATGATTCCTAAATAAAATTAGAAAATTCAACAGATAGTATTAATGAAAAACATGAAAGTTAATATTTAAATACCTCAAATGTTATTAATACCTTAAACTGTGTACTCATCCAATGAGTAATCATCTGACGATACTGCTCTATAGGAAAATAATCCACCACTGGTACTGCCTCTAACTCAGTGCCTACTCTAGCAACCCATCCAATATACAACTCATTCTTATAGGCTCTCTAAAGCTCACCTAAATCCTTTAGACATTCCAGTCGTGCACCCTCACCATTAGGAAAATAAAATCGAAGCTAAAATCAAAATATTAATTCATATTAATATAAAAATAATTCATGAAATTAAATAGAACAGATTTTTTTACCCATATCATTTCCCAAGCTCTATCCTTGACCTCATGTGGAAAATGTCTCCACGATAGCCGGCTGAAGGGAATGATGTCAAGGTATTTGGCAAGAATCTCCAAAAAACTCCAACATTACTGCCCTGTTTTCTCAACCATTTGGTTGTCTTCATTATAATCCACCATAACCTGTGTGCGGAGGTTCCACACCGAACGCATGCGTGCACTCCCCTGCCCACACCTCCTGTCAGTATATGTATCTGTCATGAATGAAAAACAAATATTTTATCAAAACATGTTGTAATTAAAATAAATATTTCTATAAAAAAATTTAGGGTTCTATAAATATACTTGTGCCAGTCTGATCGCTGAGCGCCGCTGGATCCACAGAAACTGATGGAACACCCTGTGGTGGAATAGGAGTCGATGAAGACGGAATATAGAAGCTCGGAGAGACAGAAGTAGAAGGAAAAGAAGATGGGACAGTTGTCTGACTGGATGCTGACTGGGGAGTGGGAATCATCATGGGATGTGAAAATGATGGGCCAGAAGATGCAGAAGGTAGCGAAAACATGGGAGGCCTAAATATCCCGTGTGTCCCTAACGACACACTAGGATCAGAATGTGGGAAGGATGACATGTCAGTGGGAGGGGCATGGTCTTGTCGGGTACGCGCAACTGCTCGTCCACCTCTGGTACGAACCCTCCTTGTACCACCGGCCTAAGTACTAGGACCAGTACTAGGCTCCTCATCGAATAACTGTCGACGTATAGGTGGATCCTACCAAAATGTTTACAAAAAAATTAATCACATGACATTATATATTCTTTAAATATATCAATTTGAGATAAAGTACTCACTACAAGCACTAATGATGGAATTCCCAACTCCGTCATTCGACGATTGTTCTCCATAATTTTTTTCCTTCGTCTCTCTTAAATTGGCTTCATTTACTGCTTTTGAAAACAAATATGTAATTAATTAGAAAAAGGAATCTAATGTGTAACCCAAAAAACTAAATATATGAGGGAATAGAGGGATTGACTAGTAATTTAGCTATCAATTGTTTTATAAGAGCTTGAATGGATTTAATAAATCATACAATTTGTAATGATCACCAAGTTAGAAATATTGTTTGACTATATTTGAATACAGTTCAATTCTAAATTATAAAATGCAATTCAAATAAAACTACAACCAATAAACATTAAAAATTCACATAACGGTCAAGTCAGCTATCAATTGTTTTAGAAGAGCTTGAATGGATTTAATAAATCATACAAGTTCTAATGTTTACCAATTTAGAAATATTGTTTGACTATGTTTGAATATAGTTCAATTCCAAATTAGAAAATGTAATTCAAATAAAACTGCAACCAATAAATTTTAAAAATTCACATAATGGTCAAATCAGCTAAAACATATTTGTGATCAATACTAAATCAATTTGAATATTACCAACTTTAATAACCCAACTCGAGGTAAACCAAAAGAATTGAGAACATGGATGAATGATTCTATATATTTTCAACCACAACTTCAGGTTCACAATCAACTCTAACAATTGAGCTATTGGAGTCATCAAAAGAAATAAATGGATTGGTTCCAATGGCACTAGGGACAATTTCAATTCCATCATCACCATCATCAAAAATATGTCTTTAAATTACTTCAACTATGACACCAAATTCAGTTCGAATATGGTCTTTGACATAAAAAACTTGTTTAACCATTGATGCCAACACATATGGTTCTTCGGTGCCAAGAGTGCGAGTCATATTAATTACTCGAAATCCACAATCATCAATAAATGTTCCATGTCTCATCATCGAATCAAACCAATGGCATTTCATCTTTGTGACTCGCCATGAGAGTAATAATCCAATATTATTATTTTCTCAACAAATCCATAATAACCCACATTTTCAAATCGCGGACTACTATCTGATGCACTGGCATAACAATCCGTTGTGGCAGTAACCATAACACCATCATGATGTGTTCTCATGTTCTTTTCCCATTCATTGATAATAAATTTGTACCCATTTATAACAATTGATTTGTAGTCACAAACCACGGTATTAGGACCAAAAGCCAAAGATCTTATTTCCTCATAGACAAAGTCAGCAGACAAACTCAATACCTATAATATAAATGACTATTAAACTTAATTAAATATTTATATAATTATTTTAAACATTAATTTTTTTACCTTCAATTTTAACCAAGAAGAAAACTCTTTGCTATGCAAAGTCTCTCTCCTTCTCAAATATAGAGAATGATGCTTCCTATTTATCATTGTTTTATGTTCCCTGTAGATAAAAAATATGAATAGTTGAACATATATATATGTAAGATATACATAATAAATTTATTTACCTGATATCATCATCGAACAAATCACAGTTGAACAAAACTTTGCAATGTGCCATCTCCCTCTCTTCATGTATTAATTCTTAGATGTATATAATCCAGGAATTTCTCCTGTTTGAGGAAGTGATGGAAAAATGGGTTCAATTTTCTTATACTGTTCTTCTTCATTTCACATTGGTCTGTTCAATATTGTAGTAAGATCAGACATATACATCAAGCATAAATCCATACATTCTTGAGCCAAGTAACCGTTCATGATAGAACCTTAGGGATGATTTCTGTTTCGAACATATGACTTTAATGTGAACATATTTCTTTTAGTTAGATATATCCAATGAAAAAAAACAGGTCCTCCGAGAAGTATTTCAGTGGGAATATGGACAGTCAGATGCAGCATGCATCTGAAAAATGTTGGAGGAAATATTTTCTTCAACTCACACAAAATTAATGGGGCATCTGTCAACATTTTTTGCAAGAAAGACTTAGACAACTTCTTAACACAAAGATCTCTAAACAAATGGCACAACCAAATAACAGCCACCCTTACATTATTGGAAAAAAGATGACGGATTGCTATTGGAATCAACTCATGCAGTAGAAAGTGATAATCATGAGTCTTCAATGATTTTAGCTTCCACTCTCTTCTGTTGACCTGTTTAGATATGTTGCTTGAATAGCCATCAGGAACTCTAATAGTCTCTAATACTTCCAGAAATTGTTTTTTTCCGTAGGTGTCATCACATAAGAATCACATGGAAGTCGCCCTTTATTTTCATTGATACGCACAGGATGTAATTCTGGTCTGATGCCCCAATCCACCAAGTCACACTAAGATCGTAAATCATATTTTGTCTTCCCCTTGACATTTAGAAGAACCGAAAGCAACATTTCACATATATTCTTTTCAATATGAATTACTTATAAGCAATTACATAAAAAATTGGATGACCAATAAGGAAAATAAAAAAAGATACTCCTCTTCCTCCAATTGTAAAAGGTTTCAGTGGAAACATTCTTTCTCTTTCCATATTTCATTTCACCCTTCCCAAACAAGAAACTGAAAGCTTTCAATTCATTAAGCACATCAGTTCCAGACATACGTTGAGGTGGATCATCGATCTCTATGGTATTATCTAATCTTCAATGATTCATTCTATATGGATTATCCTTTGGCAAGAATTGTCGATGTCTCATAAAACTGAAACTACAGCGATGTTTCAGTCTTCTGGATCATGTATTCTTCATACAAACTAGACATGACAATTTTCCCTTCGTTCTCCATCTAGACATCATTTCATAAACCGGAAAATCATTGATCATCCACATAAGCGCAACACACATCTAAAATATATCTTTCGAACATGAATCGTATGTGCGCACACCCACATCCCAAAGAAGTTTCAACTCTTTTATTAAAGGTTTCATGTAGACATCAATATCAATTCCAGGATCAAAAGGACTAGATATGAGTATACTCATGAAAGTGAATGGTTTTTTCATACAAAACCCTATGGGAAGATTATAAATGTGTATAAAAACTGGCCATGTGTTGTGTGAAGTAAGAATCTGCCCAAAAGGATTAAAATCGTCGCATGAAAGACCCAAGCTCACATTACGCACGTCAGCTGCAAAATCAGGATGTCGAGCATCAAATATCTGCCATGAAAATCCATCTGCAGGATGAACCAACTCATCATTAGTCTTCTTTGTCTTGGTATCATTCCATCTCATTTTTATTGATATGTCATCAGACATAAAAAGATTCTTTAGTCTGGGGATCAATGTAAAGTGCCACATTACTTTCTGTGGAATGCGGGATGGTGTTCCATCAGATTTTGACTTCCAGCAGGATGTGCCATATTTTATACAATCATTTCTTTCAGCGGTTTCCTCCCAGAATAAACTGCAATCTTTCAGGCAAGCATGAATTTTGTGTCTTGAAAATCCATGTTCCTCTACTAACTTCCATGCCATATAGTGGTTTGAGGGAATATCTGCATCATCTGGAAGTAAATCCTTCAAGAGGGTAAGAATGTAATCAATCTCTATTTTAGAAATCCCATACATAGTTTTCCCATGAAACAATCGGATTAAAAATTCCATCTTTTTCATTTTATCGCATTGTCGATATACAGGAGTCGTGGCAGCATCATTCAATTTTTCACCCTATCAATATCATCATTTTCACTAGATGCATCATTTGTCCTCGTATTGAAGTCTTCTTGAGTCGAAATCCTTTCTTTTTCATGATGACGAATAAACAGAAACCGATCATCTAACAAATTCTCCATTCCAGTGTTTTCATTTCGATCATCACCAATTTGAGATTTCATTTTCTCCCCATTGTGATACCACACAAATTAGTTTTCTTGAAAACCATTTTTGGTTATGTGGTAGCTGACTTCTTCATGGCTCAACCAAGGTCTACCAACAAAATTGGAACGTGGGCAGTGTATGCGACCACTATCTGAAGCATTGTGAAATGTAAAATTTATAAAGCTCTCCAAATTGTTTTGAAAATCGCTTGAGATCCGATCAGTTTTATATATCCAGCTTTTTTCCATTCTGTAAAAAGAATTTATATAAGTTATTTTGTCATAAACAATTCAATAGGATTGAACATTAATAGAAAATACATTTAAGTAAACGATAAAGGAAGAAGTTTCTAGTCGATGTAGTGAAATATTAAAATAATGTAAAGAACAAGTACTCATAAATTAAATTAAAATTTATTTATATTCATTTTCATTAGGTCTATAAGAGGAACATGCCTCAGGTACCATCATGTGTTATAGGCATCCCAAATCATTCACTCATGTTCAATAACTCATTATTGGAACCTCTTTGGCCATACCTTTCATTACCCAATTACTTCCCCAAGTCAAGCGCACCCCATGGGTGAATAAATTTTAGGATTCTACACTAATAGGTTGTTCATGTCTTGTAAAAATATTTAATTTCATTAAGTATAGACAAAAACATTTATTTTTAAATTTGAGATTAATAATAAAGTATGTCAATGATAACAACATTACTAAATTAAACTTGTGACTTATCTAACATTTTTATGGATGTCTACACATGCCAGAATGGGTAGTGAAAAGCACCCCACCCTCATAAAAGTGATTATTGTCCAAGAAAGACACATAATATACATCGTACAATGAGAACCATATTTATGTGACCCTAAATTTATATTAGTATGGTCATCTTGGGGGAAATGGAATATATGATCCTGATTAACTAATGAATTCAAAAGATCATATTTCATATGTTGGACACTATCTACGGTAATAAATCATGTGAGGATGGGTTTACATCATTAAATTTCTTACATGATAGAGAAAATGAAGGATTTAATTAATGAATTGAGTTCACTGATACCATTTCAACCATTATACACACCATGTGAACCCTTATACACACCATATAAACCCTTATACAATATTTTCGTTATTACAACCATTAATAACAACTTATTAAATAACATCACTTGTTAAAGATAATAAAATTGATCATAAATCAATAATAATATTAGATATATCAAGTAAAATTAAGTCATACTATCTTACATCCTAAATGACCACCCACAACCATGATTAATAACCAAAAATATCCCCTTTCAGCCAAATCAAAAGTGAAAACAAAAACACATAGTTGCAGAAAACAACATCATTTGTGTGAAGAATAATAATCTCATGGTCCTCATGATATTTGAACCACGCAATCATGATTTTCGAGATGAACTTGTATCCATTAAACCATATGAGAAACACGATTCAATACATGCATTTTTCTGATTTTCCCATGCATTTTGAGGAACCCCAAATCAGTGAAAATGGTCATTATGTTTTAAAAAGGTGATTGAATAACACATGTATGATGTAGAAGGAAGAATGATTAATGGTTATATTAGAAAAACTAATATTCACTAATATTGCGAATTTGACATTCTGTGAATTAGTTTCATGAAGAAGGAAGAAGTACTAATTAGGGACCACATACTATTTTTCAATGTTCAAGAAGATACTCCATATATTATATTGTGAAAAGGATAAGTGAACAGTGTGTCATTATATATATATATATATATTTTTATAGAAACATGATGCATACTTGTTATGTAATACACATAGTGTACAGAAATTATGATGAACAAGATCTTCATGTCTGACATGATCTTAATGAAAGGAGTGATTTTCATGAAATAATATCAATAAATATTACAAACAATTTCTTATTAGTTCATATACATGAAGCTATAATATTTGAAGCATTGAGATTAAAAAACTTTGAATATTTAAAATTAGAACACAATAAAAAGACACCATGACCTTATAAATGTAAATGTGTAATGAAAACATTAATTGGACATAAACCGATATAGGGATTTGAGTACACAATTCGTGGAACAATCATAAAATTTTACAAAAACCCTAAAAATTGGGAATAAAAAAATCGTTGAGAATAGAAGGATATGGTTTATAAGAGGTGGAACTATATCCATGATAAAATATAGAAGGATTCTAACCTGGAAGCTACTGATCTAATGGAAGAGGTGGGGCTTCTGAAGTGCTTCTGTGAAGGAATCACTTCTGGAGACCAGTGGAAGGGTTCTGGAAGCATGGGGAGGCTGCTGCCTGGGTTTGGAGAATTTGGGGCTTTTTTCCCAACGGTTTTTAAAATTCATTGGGAAAACTCAATCTTTCCCAACGGTTTTATAAAAATGTTGGGACAACTAAATTTTTCCCCACTTTTCCCAATGGTTTAATGAAACAATTGGGAAAAGTGTTTTTCCCCCATCTTTCCCAATGGTTTGATAAAACCGTTGGGAAAAGTCGCATGTCCCAGATCATTAGCCATGGTTTTCACAAACTGTTGGTAAAGATAACATATACCAATGGTTCAATAAACTGTTGGTATACAAGTGCTGGGAAATGTGACTTTTCCAGTAGTGCCACGTCTGTCTGTCACCTCTGCATCACGTCATACCGAAGGGTCTACCTCTATGCACCATCCAGTCCTAGCTCCCTCAACATTGATCAAATTTGTACGTCATCTCCATAAAACACAACAAGGTGCGGGCAAAGACCATGCAGGGGTGAGTATAATGATAATCAGTAGGGATCCCGAGACCCAGTAGCTCTCCTAAAGTTCCACAAATGAATACCATAAAGTAAGACATCAACTCTACTTAGATATATTCCCATACATACACCTGATTTATTAAGATATACACATCCCATACATGAGGGAAGCACACCACAATGTAACACCATGAAGGTATATTAGCACTGAAGTAAAGTACCGCATAGCATAACCTCAATCATAAGCACAAGTTAAGGACAACTCATAGCAGGATTTATTCTAGGGGTAGTAACAAGTAACATGCCTAGTCACAATTTAGTTCACCATGGAGGCTGTAGAACTCCTCCTCTATCGATTATAGTGGGCCTTCCGCATCACACAAAGGCACTTCCCACTAACCTTGGACTGCTGAGGTACTCCTCTCATCGAGTACCGTGGGTCTGCTGTGTCACACAAAGGCGCTCCCCACCATGGGTCAGCCGTGTCACACAAAGGAACTCCCCCTTGTGGCGTATTGATGTACTCCTCCTATCGAGTATCGTGGGTCTACCGCGTCACACAAAGGCTCTCCCCACTGGTCCAGTTGAGTCACTCCGAGTCGAAACAGTCAGCAGTCGTCAAGCCTTAGCCAGTCGCAGGGTTCCGTACATATTGTACTTGGGAGAACTGCACCCCAAGACATAGGTCATACCTCAACTTCCCCGATGTTCCAGGAAAAAGTAACCCAAAGTTCTGCTATGTCAAAAGGGAAAAAACGAAATAGACTACGTGTCAATCGGACGCCCGATCTGTAAGTTATTAGCATTTCTACTCCAAGGGCCCGATTGGATTCGAAGTCTAATCCAACCCAGACATACTACAACCTTTTCAAAAACTCAAGTGGATTATATCAAATGGACCATCTCGATCCAAGGATTATGGCACCATATACAGTTTGTCAAACGAACGCCCGGTTCTCAGGTTATGGCCAAAAGGTAATACTGGGACCAGATGGGTCTAGGTTCAGTCTGACCCATCCTAGGCTGGACTGACCTAGTTTGGGTCACACCGACCCTTTTGGGGTCTGGGCCGGATGGCCTAGGCCTTAGCGGGCCTGACCCACTCGGTCGTTGTTCGGCCCGGCCCACGTAGGGGGCAGCCCGGCCCGGGCCGCGAAGGACATGACCCATTATCGTGACCCGTTGGGCAGCATGTGGTGTCGCTCCCAGTGCAGCCCACGATGTGGCATGTGGTGCGGCCTGGCTGGCACAGGGGATCGCTCGATAGTCCCTCACATTGTGCCTCAGCCGGTCGGAATGGACGGCCAATCTTCCTTCCAGCGGCGTGACGGTGCCGCTGTCCACCTGCGGCCAGCCAGCTGTCGGTCGTCCTCTACCTCCGCCACGGCCTCCTGCTCTACCGGCGGTGTGGATGCATGTCACCGCTCCACCACACGGTCTGTTGGTTTCTGGACACCAACCTGCACCATCGCGGCCTCCTTTTCAACCAGCAGTGCGGACGCGTGCCACTGTTCCTTCCTCACAGCCGACTGGGTGTTGGTCGTCGCCTTCTTCCACGAGCCACTATGGCTTCGTTCCCAGCTTGAAAAATTATACGATCACATATTTGCGATCCTTGTTTCAAGGGATTCACATCTATATATCTCACTGAGAAAAACTCCATATTTCTAGTACTAATAAAAAATTAGGGGGTTGAAGAATGCACAAAGAATGCATGAATAAATAAAAGGAAGAGAAGCAAGGTTAATGTGAGGGATGATGGCCATGTTTTTTTTCCATCATCGTCATAAATTTAGGATATGGAGATTCAATAGAATAAATTCAACAGGTAAAAAACCCTACCTCAATTGTTCACGCTTTCCGGTGAACCATGTTCTTAGTTCCCGCGACCGGCTCCCAAGGATGCCACTCGCACGTTGCCCATTGGTGGTTCGATGTCATTTGTCACCGCCTGCTGGATCGAATTCATCTTCTAAGGGTCTATTATTATGTCATTCCTTCAGCAATTCACTTCTTGGTGAAGCTTTTTGATACCCCATCCCTAGCTCCATATTTAAAAGAGAGGGGGAGGGTAAGTAACGATGCGAGGAGTTAATGGGGCCTATTAATTAGGAAGCTTCCTAATTTCCCCCATATTTTTATTACTCAGATTGGAGGGTCAATCTATTTATTGTCCCGACACGTCATCGGTCCCACCTTACCGCATGTCTGTTGGAGGAATAGAATAAAAATAAAATAATAAAGTTATTTTATTTATTCCATTAAAAAGTTTCAAAAATTAACTTTTGCTCTGGGCCTAATTTGGTCGAAGTGAAGGTATCCTTAAGAGAATATCGGCACTACGAGTTCAATGGTGTCCTCATATTTCCATTCCAATCACCGGTTCAAAAGTTACAAAACGCCGCTTGCTCGTTTACTGAACAAACCCAAAACAAGTTCATAAAATAATTAACAGTCACCCTCGATCTGTGCCGATCATGGTTAGGCTTTTCCCAAGTGAAAAACACCCCAAGGAACCCAACAGTACTCTCAGATTTCCAATCTGAGTTACCATATAAATGTTATTGATTTTACAATAAAATAATTTTCACTTAATTATTTTAATTATGGCCAAAAACTAACTTTCACTGGTGGCCCGCGCCGCCCAAAGTTAGTTTATGTTTAAATAAAGTATGCCCTCATGATTTCAACAGTGGTATCATATTTTCAATTCGATCTACCATTTCTGAGTTATAAGAATTTGAAAAATAAAATTATTTATTTAATTATTTTATTTACAGTTATGCTATTTTCAGGTTTTCTCACAGGAGGCATGTGTCGTCTAAACTCAAGTCGCACCTAGGGTAAACCTGCCATCCTGAGCAGAACAGTTCCCACTGATTTCTAATTTGAGTAACCATTCAAGAGTTATTCTACTTTTTCAGGAAAACTGCTTACACGCCATAACAAAACTTCAACGAATCATTCCAGGCACTCCAGGCCTTGGAATCGCGCACCATCAAATTTTTCGGTCTCGAAATAATTCCATATAATTAAAAAAAAATACAAAATTTACAGGACATTACATAGGTAAAGGAATAGGGATATAAGTTAGTAATAATTGGACCCTACTAACATTATAGATACCCAAACTTAACATGGTCGTCGAGTCTTAGCCCTCTTGGAACCACTAGTTTCCCAGCTGACACATGGACCCCTACCTTAGACATATCCACTTTCTAGAAAATATCATCAGATAAATGGCTATCCCCATAGGCCAATGAAATTTATTTCCAATATTATTTTTCTTCACTCACACACACTATGAGAAACATCCCATGAGGTCACCCATCCTGATCAATACTATAGGACAAACCTCATTAACTATAGAGTTCGAATCAGGTAGGAACCTAAAAAAGAAATGTGAACCTTGTTGACATTGGAAGTGAAATTTATATTTTTAACCATTTTATATATATGGGGTGTTCAAATCACCCCCCCCCCCCCCAAGAATAATGTTTCCCTTTTTTGACCCTATATTTCAACCTAGTAAATATCACTACACTTCTTTCTAGGTACCTCCATTGATACTAATGTAACAACTATGACCCACTAATATCACAAACACCACACCTTAACATGGTTGTTTGGTCTTAATCCTCCATACACCATGACATGTAGTCCCCTACCTAGGTCCCATTCATGTGCCCGAATAGATAATTGGACTAATGACTATCCCTATAGGTTAATGCATGTTATTTTTTGTGTTCTTTTTCTTCAATCGCATGCACATAGTAAAACGTCCTATGTGGTAATTCCCCTAGATCACTTCTCGATGAAAAACTACTTTAATAGTGGAATTCTAATCAGGTGGACTCTTGAAAAGAATGGTATACCTTGTTAACATGAATAGTAACATATATCCTTTTAACAATTTATCTTTCTTAAGCGTTAGAATCACCCCCCCAGAGAACATAGTCTCTATTGTGAGCCCTACATTTCAACCCAGACAGTGCCACTGCACTAATAGTTGGGTACTACATTTGATACCAATGTAACCACTAGGCCACGCTAGCAGCATAGACACCCCACCTTAACTTTTATTTTGGATCCTGGTTATCCAGGAACCATGACACTTGGTCCCCTACCAGGTTCCCACCCATATTCCCAAACGGGTCATCAAACAACTATTTTCCCCTATATTCCAAGACATGTTCTTTATAGTGTGGTTTTCCTTAATCACACACACCAAAGGAAACATCCCTGGAGGTTAAACATCTTGATGACTACTCCGATACAAACCTCATTAATTATGGAGTCCTGTTATGGTAGGCTCTCAAAAACAAAGGTTCACCTTGTTTACATGGGTGTTGACATTGAGACATTTAACCCTTTATTTTTTTAGGGTGTTAAAATGGTGATATTAGAAATTAATGGTCTAGAAGGAGTCTACTGACCCAGCTGGTGTGGGTGTCCCAGTGGAAACGATCGAATGATATCTAGAAAATACATAAAAATTTCGGGGCAGCAGAACGTGGCCTCTGTAACGGGAGGGAGTAGGTTTCTAGGCCATGGGCCTTTAGACCAAACTTTAAGGCCTGTATTGCCCTTATTTGGGACTCTAGGAATTTGGTCTTATAGTCTATTATTTGGGTCCTAAAAAGGGTTGTGTATGGAATTGAGTCTTTGGGCCTCAAGGCCACAAAAAAATGGTATAATGGGTGCTTTTCAATCCTATGGGGACGGATGAGGATTTACCCAATTGGGTGCCAATGGTGTGTGGGTGTGTGTTTTTTTTCTTACTTGTAATCCTATCTATGTATAATATATTATTAATGTTATTATATGTTCATAAATATTATAAATATTATATATAAGAAAATATACATATTTGAATCATTTTTTTAGTATATAAAATTGTAGTGAATTATATATATGAATAACGATAATAAAATATTAAATACAATATATACTAATTTTAACGTATAAATATATAAATTTCTATATATATACATATAGAGACACACATAGACATATAAAAACACACTAAAAACACATAAATATATATATATATAACATATGAAGCACACACATTTATATGTGTCTGTGTCTACAAATATACGCACTTGATTATGAAAATAAAAACCAAAATAATTATGTATCAAATTATTACTATTGTCTATATATAAATTTATACACACACACACAAGAAGATTTATTTAGAGAGAATCAGATATGATACAGATTTATAGAACAAGGGAAGAACAACAAAAAAAATTCAAAAAACTCATACAAGATCAGTTGATAAATCCTTAAATAGAAGTTATGAATAGAATATATGTGGTTTAAGTGTCGATTCATCCAAAAATTCAATAGAGATAATAGAAAGTTTTTGGTTTCACATTAGTTTGAATGGAGAGGGAGTGGTGTAGCTATCAGGGTTCTTTTAACAAGTTGGAAATGGTTTTATCAGTACTAATAAAAAACAAAAACAAAAGTATTCTTTATTAACACTTAAATAATAAATTCTTATAAAAAATCAGATATCAATGATAAATTTTATGCTGATAAAGACATGACATTATCGATGCTAAAAACATTAAAAAATACAATTATCAGAACTAAATTTAATGCTGATAAAGACATGGTTTATGGGCAGTGATAAACACCTAATACATGATAAATTTAATCAATAGGTAAGATAATTATGATATGTTAGGTTTTCCCCTTTAATAAAAATTAATACAAACAAATTGAATATCAAAAATTAAAAAATTAAATTAAAAAATTAAAATGAATTACATATTATGTAAACATGAATATTAAAAATTGAAAAATTACTTTATAATAAATACAAAAAAATAAAAAAATAGTAAAAATCAATAAACAATATTCACTATATAAATTTAAAAAAAATAAAAAAATGATAAAAATATTATAAATTATATATAAATTCAAAATATTTACATAAATTACGAATTTAAAATTTATAATTAATAATTTCATGGAGATTTAAATACAAAAAATAAATAAAAATAAAGAAATATTACAAATGAATAAATAGATCTCAAAGAAGAGACGTGTTTCTTGAAGAGTTCAACAATTCGTAGGATAGCTCTGTTTTGATATCAAAAAATGATTTCATTGGAGATCACGACATATAATACCATACAGAGGAAGAGGAATCATCACGTGAGGATGATCCAACCGATGTTTGGAATGCTCCTAAGCAATGAAAATAGGGAATGCATCCAAGAAGTTGGGGCGGGTCTTGAGGAAGAGGCGGTAGATCCAAAAGAAGTTGATGCTTGATTTATTCTTGTTTTGGTGGTGCTTATGTGTCATTTGAACAATGAATCTTCCTTCCTAATACGCCGATACTTTCTTTTTTTAAATAAATTTCAAGGACCATAGGTTTACTCATGGTTCACACTGTTTGGGTACCTACAAATACATACATACCTATACATACAAACATACACATATATACATGAATACAGACATACATACACATACATACGTACACACATTCAATGCATACATACACATATACACATATATACATACATACAAATAAATAAACATACATACACATACACACACATATATACACATACACATATACATACACATAAGTATGTACAGACACATACATATATCCATACATACATATAGAAACACATGAATAAACATACATACACATAAATACAAATACACACATGCGCATAAACATGCACATACATACATAAACATACATAAACATGAGTAAATACATACATACACATACATACACACACATGCATGCACATACATACACACATACACATACATAAATAAACATACACATAAAAACACATTCACCAAAAAATAAACCTACATAAATACATACACATACATAACATAAACAACATCCTCACAAATATATATACATACATAAAAATACATATTCATAAACATGTATACACATACATATATATTCATTGACATAAATGTACATACATGTATGTACACAACATACACAATATCAACATACACACACATACGTACACATAAATACACACACACACACACATATATATACACATACATACAGACACATAAACATGCACATGAACATACATATGTACATGCACATGCATATATTTACATACACATACACATACATTTACATGCACGTAAATATAGGTATATGCACATACATACATATACCCATACATCAATTATAAAGACCCCTACTTTACATACATAGATATTACTTCAGAATTTAATATTCATTAAAAAATATAACAGAGCCACGATAGGACCATATAGCTATAATGTATTTAGAAACTGGAAAACATAAACCACTGGTTCATAAAACATATACATTTTCCCCCTCTTATTCCTTCATAACTATAACCCTTTTTGACATATCATACTTAATATTATTCTTCATGACCCGGGGAAAAACATAAAAGGGGGTGATCTAAGATACTCTATAAGGGTAAATAGGGAGTTATTAGTTATATCATAATCATAACACATAATAACCTAACATTTGAAAATAATATCTTACATTTGAAAATCATGGTATCATGCCATGGGATTAATCCTAAAAGTTCATAAAGAATCAATAGACATATTCCCCAAATTCATAACATAAGACATGAAATTTTTGGCATACAAATATGCATAGAAAATCATTTCTTATTATTTAAGTATCATTCCCAAGACTATCATGGTAGAAAAATTCCATTACTCAACCGAGTTCAATCCTTATACTAGTATTGTATTACTGAACTAAGATCATTTCCCGTTCCATCCATGTTTATCTCAAAGGATAGAAATATTTACCCAATGGATTAGAGATAGATATAGGTCCCACACATCTCATAATGAAATCATTCATACGTGTTCCATAAGAACATAAATCATTCATCATATCACAACACAAGCAATAAAATGGGTATCTTAAACATCATTCCATAATAACTTAATCCATGTAAAATAAATAGATTTCACAAATAAAATTACATAAAAACATAATAAAACCATTAAAATAATAGGGATATTATACATGAAACATAACCTTATTAAAAAATTTCATCTTGATTGGAAAATAATTTTAATTGAACACTTGAAATTAATTCTTTAGGAAAATATCCTTTCTTCATCAAAAACATTTTCTTTTCCCAAAATTCCAAACAATTTTAAAATAAAGGAATTTATTTGAAAATAAACATGAAATTTTGTAAAGTATGCTTCATGGAAATACGATGTTATGAAAATGTAAAAACCCATCATGTCGTATAAGTGAAAAGAAAACATTTCTCTTATACTTTTGTCAGATAAGTCAAAAAGTACCTTGTATCGAAAAATGACATATGATTCCTTTCATACTGTTTAATAAAAATTCATCAAAGGGTAAAATTGAATTTAAAATTTTTTAGAATAATAGAAATAATATTACATATTTAGGAAACATGGATGTGGATGATAAATATACCCTATTAAATTGTTATGTATAAATAATCTTAGATAAAAATGATATTGTGAGGTTATATATTAGCTTAGGTATGATATCCTTTATATATATCTAAACCTCTTGAATAATGATTTAAAAAATTTCATTGACTTATTATAGAATCATAGTAATATTTATGATTTCATATATAATTATATTATCATACATTTTTAATAACATTTCATTATTACTCATTATTCGACTATAAACGGCTTCATTTTCTTACGCATTTTTTGTTGATTAAGTTCTGATTATTCTTCATTGGTTATAGTTATATCATTTAGAGAATGATATAAATATAATATATATCATATTTATTCATTATAAACATTTATATAATCATGATTTAATGGATATCTGGTAGAATTAATCGCATCGCATCATGGAGACGGTAGGTTGTACGAACGCACGAGTGATAATATCATTCCTTTAATTATAAAATGGTTTGGAAGTGGATGGTATAGATATTGTTATAGTATAAATATATTTTTATAATAATAATATATAAATATTATCTCCATCATAATACCCATCCATGTAAAGTTGTTTTGAAAAAAAAAGTTTACACAATAGCGTGGAGACAGTAAGTCATATATACACACGCGTGGTGATTTCATTTTTCATAGGATGGATAGATGGTGCAATAAGGTTGTTCCATAACAATAATAAAATATAATTTTATATGTTATAATGGATTTATTAATTAATAATTGATACAAAAAAGTAAGAGGATGTATAATAAGAAATAAGTTTGAAAGAATCGGTAGAGTAGATTACCTCTTCTTCGATGAGCACCTTATATATCTCCACTTAAGGGCACTAGAGTTGGTCCCTAGACAAGAACAGAACATTTAGATTGTGACTAGGTATGTTTAAAAGGAAAATTATTAGGGTATGGATTAATTTTAAGTCTAAATTATTTATGGCTAAATTAGGGAGGAGGTTCCCTATTATAATTGAGGTGAGGGGAACCTTTGGAATCTCCAAAAATAATAATTTATAATAAAATAAGTTCCCATCCAAAAACATAAAAAATGTTATCGTTTAGAATATGAGATGAGATATGGTTGTAATATCATAAACCAATAATTTTTAGACATTTTTTCATTTCATTTTAAACCTTATCATTTTGTTTTAACCTTAATTATTATCTTTTAATTTTAACTAAGGTAACAAATTGTTCAATATTAAAATAGTGTAATTTTTACTTATTTGAGGTTAATTAAAAATTAAATTAACAATATAGAACATTTTAGAATAAAAAATAATTTTTTTCTATTATTGAAATTATTTTATTATTTTTAAAAAATTTATTAAAACATTATTTTGACAAAATATCAATAGTGTAAATTTTGACAGTAGGCTTTTAATGGATTTTTAAAAATATCAAGATAAGATTTTAACCTCAAAAAATATTTTATTATATATATATATGGGGTCAATTTCATCTATAAAATTTGTTGAATATTTTAATTATCCAAAATTAAATTTATTTTTGTATTTTTAATAACATTACTTTCATATTTCCATTAATAAAAAAATTCCTACATCAGTTTTGTGTAATTATTTAATATACTTATTTTTTGGGTAAAATTTAAATATAAAATACAATGGAAAAGATAAATCCTCTAGATTTCATAAGAATTTATATATTATAATATATCTTTTGGGAAATCCAACATTAAAACCGTTATATGTATTAAAACGTGAATGTGACAACTTTAACATCATTTTAAATAAAATAATATAAGTGTCATAATATCTTCTATAAGGTTAAAAATGGTCAAAAACATGACCTTTAAATGGTTATGATCAAGCTATACTCGATAAATGAGATTTTTTAAAGTTTTTTTTTATAATTTTAATAAAAATTAGTTTATTGATTTTTCATCAATTAAATAATTTCGGCATCATCAATATATAAACCTTTAAGGTAATTATTTACTTCTTAAAAATTAAATATAAATTATCACGATAAATAAAAACATTTTAGCTTTTAATTGAGTATTTAAAATCAAATTTATCTCCTCTATCACCTTATATTCAAAATTATTATTTAATTAAATTTCAGTAAGGCATATTTAACTTTTCTTTAAATAAAATATATTAAATATCATGATCTCTTCCAAGTGGCTTCCAATGGTTATCATTTCGACCCAAGGATGGTTTAGTTCCAAAAAATCATCCAATCATATTAGAACAAGTGTTAAGGTAATTTTATAATATTATATTTACTCTTAATTACCCTATTTACCATTTTACCGTATTAATAAAAATTACTGAAGTTACTATTCATACTTCCTAAAATATAAAAGACTGTTATTAATATAATTTGGACCCACTCATTCAAAATTATGAATCCATTTTTTAAAATTCAAAACATAGAAGTTTCACTAATTATATAACACCCCAAGGGTTTTCAAATAAATATAGAATGTAATGCACACAACATTGAGTCTCTGAGAAACAAAACTTTGTTATTATAATAGTTATAACTTAGTCGTCAAACATAGTAATATTAATAGTAATAACTACTATTAAATGTTATTTATAATGGTTTCACATAACTAAAGCATATTCATAAATAATTATATAATTTCTTCTAAAATAAACATCATTTTAGAATTTAGAATGTCAATATTAATTTAAGGTGAATTTTAAGTATTTTTCTGAAAAGTTTCATTTTTTATGAATAGTAAAAAATACTAAATTTTAGATAAATACATTATAATTAGATTAAATAATTATTAAAATTTAAATTGATTCTTAATGTCACAATATATCAATTATACATATATTAATACATTATAGATCATTGGAATCATTTTTTATATTGAAATTATATATAAAATCCTATAGAACTTGTGAACGTTATTTTACCCATATTCTTTCCACACATACAGGATTAGCATTAACCTTTTTTTCCTCTTTTCTGATTTGAATTTTGAAAAAACTAACTTACAGAATTGCGATCAGTAATATTTTTAGAGTCTAATAGGATTAACTTAATTTTCTAGTGAATAGTAACATGACCCTTATGAATAGAAATGTTACCCTATTGAATAGTAATGTTACCATTATGAATAGTAATATGACCATTAAGAATAGTAACATCACCCATAAAAGTATAAATAAAATGTGGGCACCTTATAAATGAAAGAGAATATTTTAAAAATTAATAATTAAGTGTTGGTATTTTTATGAGTAGTAAATACTTAATTATAATTTTCTATTTAATAAAATTATTTAAAAGAAAATTAATTTTCATAAAGTGTATTCCTTAATAAATATTTTATTTTCATGAGATTTTTTGATAATTTAATTAGACCTTAGTTAATTTTTAGGGTGTTATAAAATTAGTTTTAATTTTTAATATTGTATTTTTTGAGTAAATTATGATTTTAATTAAAAATTAAATTTATCATATTTAGAAAATTGTATTGATAAAATTGAGTTAATTTTTGAATTCTACACATTATAAAATGGATATGGTGAATTTTTTGTATTTTTCAAAAATACCTGGATTTTTAGTGAATAGTAAAATATGGTAATTTATAGTACAAATACATTAGAAGCTCAATACACTAATCCTTGAGTCATCACTGATGTAAGAACACAAATATAGAACCTAAACTGATTATGTAAATATATATTATGATAATTATAAAACTATTTATAGTCTTGATCAGAAATAATAAACAAATAAATTAAATATTCAAAAAACACCCCTCCCCTCCACTATAAAAACAACCCCTCACCCCCTCTTCTCCTCACTCCTCTAAGCCTTGAAGCTTCTCAATGTTCTACCCAAATCCTATTTCCAAGTATATCCCCACTTCCAGGAGCTCTTGGTCTTATCAAATGACCAATCCCCCTTTTCTAATGAGGCTCTCAAGGAGGATAATTCAAGAGGTAAACCCTCTTCATTTATCTTTTAATTTCATTTTCAATTTACATCATTTTCTTATATTCTCTTCATCTTCTATGTCTAAATGATCACGATAACACTATTATTATCTATACACTAGAATTATATCTTGTTAATTTTATATACTTCCTCAAAATACTATCTCTATCTCTCTCTTTTATTTTTAAAAAAGAAAACCATCGCTCGGGAGGAGCCAATTTACAATCTTCGTGGATGATGAACATTCGTTATTTAATTAATCCTTCAAGTATGGTCATGAAACCATTTTTATGTTTGAACCAGATTTTTAAATGTGTATTATTTCTGATATAATGTTCTAGAACAATTATATAAACCTAATACTAATTCATACGACAAAACTAGTTTGTGATGTTTGAAATACCACCATAATAATCTAAATTATTGTCACTAATGTTTTATCTAATAAATAATCCTAATACCATATAAATAAATAAATTATATAAAAAGCTAATCTTCAGGTTATTTATTGGTATCGTATAAAATCAATTCTGGATAATTATATTCATTCCACATGAACTTCATTACTTATAAACAAGCGAACCGATCATGAAAACCCAGAAAATTAATGTTCTCGAACGATGAAATTAAACTCTATAAATCTTCAATAATGCCATGAATGAACTTCATAAAACTATACTGATACTAATAAATCTATAACTTGTTATTAATTAATTAATTAATTAATGGATTAAATATTATTATAAAGTATATTAAGTTCAGGTACGGAACACATCCACATATAAGGTAAGAGTTTTCTCATCTCACCCCCATTTTGGGAGATATTATTTTTTCACCACTATTTCTTATGTATAGTGTATGTATACTGAAAATTGATTCATTATATCATGAATATATTTATTTACATTTTATTCTATGTTTTATTTTGTTATTAATATTTTTGGGTCATAGGATTCAATTGATTACAAACAGGTAAGGGATTCTACCCAAACCCTTGTTTTTTCCTTCAGGTTACTCTTTCACTACCTTTACTCAAATGTAATGGTTCTTTATTTTTGCATATTTTTTATAAATTATATTTATATGTTCCAAAATCATATATCCAAATTGTATAATCCTTATTTTATATGGATATATTTTTTTAAAATGGTTCCCTTCTCAATTCTTCATGATAAACAAGCATGTTTCGAGGGAACTTCTCAAATTCTTACCCACATTCAAGATCACTATATAATATGTTTTAAGAAATAATAATTTTTTTAAATAAAACATTTTATTATGAAAAAATAACTTGGTTAATTTATGGTTTTATAAAATCAAACATGCATTTCCTCTTTAAAATATCTTTTATAATTTATTTAAACTGCACTAATATGTTTTATTAATAAAGCTTGTTAAAAACTATCATTACATGATTTCACCTCAATGGGACATAATTTATACCAAAAATTTAATTTCAATGTTATTATATTTTATTTTATGGGATATAAATTTAAATAATCTGATTTTATGGAAAATACAAATTATTTTCCAAAAGAACTCTTCATTCCATAGTAAAAAGGGTTTTTCTCATCTTACATTTAATTCTCTCAGTTATATGACTATTTCACCATTTATTACTTATAGATGTGGTTTATGTTCTACCCTTTAACATATAATATCAAGAGTCTCATTATTCTCATGATACTATAATGTATTATTTTTTGGATGTTTAATAGTTGTATGGGACACATTGGAATGTTTAAAGAATAATTTCCTTGAGAATTTTTCAATGGTATCTCAATCTATGTCGACCTTATTTGTTGAATATTATACTTCATTCAAGTTTTTCTCTTAAGATACCATATACCATATTTTTTTGAAGTGTTTATGATCATTTTGACTATGGATTTTCTATTGGGTACCATTCATAGATTATGGTTGAAGTATTCATATTTCATATTCTAGTTTTTGAATACGAATGTTTATATTGTTTATGTTTCACCGTTTAATATGAGGAATGAATTAGACATAGTAAGTGATGTGTGGGGCCTAATAAATCCCCTCAATGCATTGATAGGTCTCTTGAGGAAAAATAATGTTGGGTATCGGTGGAGGCCTTACCCTAGTATTTTCAGAGGTCTTGGATAAGACCTTGGAGGTATGATTATGTTGTCCTAGATTATGCATTGCCTCATTATAAAACTAATAATTTATATTCCATGTGATTATTCAACTAGTAGAATATTTATGGTTATATTTTATTATGGAATTTTTTTAAACAACTTTTCTTTATGTAATACTATGCTCAAGATTATGTTTTAATGGCATGTGTTCTTTTAGTTATTCAACATGCCTTATTATTTAGGATTTAGTTGTATTAATTACTGTTACTGAGCATATGGGAACCCCCATTTCTTAATTTTTCTTTCCTCGGTATATGAAGAATAATACTTTTAATAAAATTTCAATGATTCAGTTTATTTCCCTTTGTTATGTATCATTTTTTATTTTATTTTTCCAATGTATTATGGGTATTAGTAATGTAATATGGTCATCCAAGTCTACTAAAATGATCAGTCCTTCAGGAATTTATTCCTTATTATAATTCCAATGTAATAAAATAATTAAATGGCTCCCGTATTCTAGGTTCAGGACATTTCAGATTAAGTTAAAGTTAATCATGTTGTCAGAATGAAAATAGGTGTTTTAAAATATAAAACATTATAAATGATTGAAATGTTTTTACATAAAAATTAATGGTAAAATTAATTCCAAAGGCGTACATTATATTCTGTGATAAAAATATATTCTATTTATACTTTAAACCCATTTGATAATATAACTTAACCAAATAAATTATCTTGATGAAAAAAATTATTTTCAATTAAAATTTAGTGATTTTTATTATTCATCAAAACATGAAAGTTATCATAAAATATCAAAAATTAAACCAAATGTAAATTTTTATATCCTGCTTCCAAAGAAGAAGTTTATTTTTCAAAATAGAATATATAAAAGTGTCAAAATCTATATTTAAAATGGGTGTTCAATCCAATGGTGTAAAAACATCATTTTTTTAAATACTTCTTTTATCCAAAAAATTGAATTTTGTTCTTATATCATGTCTTGAAAACATATAAGATAAATTTTAAGAATAAAATTTAATATATTATATATGTAATAAACTCCTTCAAGAGTGATTGTCTAATTTTTTAAACTCATTTATTTTAATTTAAATAGTTTTAAAAAAATTGTTTTATTAAATAAAATTATTTTCATTTATAATTAATTGCTCACTAAAGAGTAAATCATATTTTCATAATTTAGTTAATATTATTCATACCAAAATTATAATGGATAGCTTATTAGGTAACATAATAATTTTATTTCTTCTCTTAAAATTAGTATTGCATGAAATAATTTCTATAAAAATTACCTGAAATTGTGTGTAACACAATCCAAGTATAGTGTTGTGTCTATCTCAAGCTAAGACGGTTTTTCATATAGTGAAAGACTATCTTGGTGTTGCGTACAACACAAGAAATCAAAGAAAATAAATAAATATACCACATATAAATCTTGAGTTATTACATTCTACAACCTTAAAATTAATTTCTCCCTCAAAATTCGTATGTGTTATAAAATGATTAATACTTTCAAAGTTCTTTTATAGAAAGAAAAATTGAAAAAATGAAGACAAAAACTTTCTTTTAAAAAGAAAATATGAGAAACATAATGTTTACCCCAAGTCACTCATAACTAGGTTTCCACATAAAATAATATAGGTTGAAATTAAAAACCTGGATATGGAAGAGAAATATTACCATCAACTTATGATTCATTGTGATAGAGAAAAAGGTTAGGTGAAAGTTAAAAAACAAAAATACTTAAATATATAATTATTTAAGGGTCCATTTGATTCATCAGAAATGAATGTATTAGGGTAACATTTTTTCTTTTAATATCCTTTCACTAGAGTTGAATAATGAGAAGAAATACATACTTGATTAACTATATCCTTTTCTTGTGCCCTGATCAATTTTCAATTCGTTTCTTATTCCAATAGTTGAAGTTGAATTTGTTATTTTTGATGTATTGGTAAATCATGTGATCAATAAATAGGATGATATGTCATTCTATCTTTCTAATAAAAGGTTATAACATGTTTTAAAATATGCATAATCCGACCTATGGTCAGATGTAACTTTATTCTAACAAACATCATCTGAAATTTAACTTAAAATTTCCATAAATTGAAAACCATAGAATCCTTATGAAATATAAAAAATCTTAAACTTTTGAAATAGTTTCACTAATTAATCTTTACATTAATACCTAATATATCATAAGTTATCTCTTTTTATCACATTCCAAACATGTGAACACCTTCATCATGTATTCTCCTGAGTCTTGTTAATAACTTGAATTACAATAAAAACTTCATGAAAATATGCATGCATTCAAAAATTAAATCTTTCTGTAACATCCCAGGTAAATGAAGAATAAGATATTTTCATAATAATTAATATTTTTTTATTAAATATTAATTTCACTTTAAAGGGATTGCTATGTTCGATAGCGTACCCAATACGCAACAACGGGTTTCTTTGGAATCTTACGTTGCACAATAATAATATAATATTATTATTTTAAACCGTAGTTAACTCCTAGCCGTTGTATTGGTGGGAATGAACAAAACTAACTACAATATTATTATACATATATATTAAATATATTTACATTTGTAAAATAAAAATTAGATGCTTAAAAAGTGAATGAATCTAATTTTAAGCATAATTTTCATTAAAAGGCTGATTTATCGCCTTTTAATGGCGAACCCTTTTTAAATCTAGTTTTGGTCACTATAATACATTCTATATGACCAAATTAAATACTTCATTAGAATGGGGACATCAAAATTTACTTTGTGCAATTTTTTGGAATTTTTCCGATAAAGTTCATTTTTTAATGAATAGTGGAAAATATTGTATTTTAATACAAAAGTACCTTTTAATATAACTTATTTATATGGTTAGATTATCTTTTTAATTAGTTTTAAAGTTAAATTAAAATATATTTTTTCCATTTAATCTAATGTTGGTCATTGAAATTAATTTCACTTTGAAATTGGACATAAACAAGTATCAATCTTTTGATAGTTATTGTTTCTTAAAAACACGCTATTTGTTTTCATAGCATGAATTAATTTTTAAATTAATTAATGTCACTTATATGTTTTTAATTTGGAAAAATAGACATAAATTTTGAATTCGGAATATCAAATAATTCTTAGGCTGAATTTTCTGTATTTTTCTGAAAAACTTCAATTTTTTATGAATAGTGAAACCACTTAGTGGTAGTTAAAAAACTGAATTTTTCATTTAAATGAAATTCTACACATTCTATGAATTGAATTTCAAAAATCCGACTTACATGTTTGTTATAAAGAAGTAAAATACAGTTTATTAAGATGAAAATAATTTTTGGTGAATAGTAACTTTTGACTTTTATTTACCGCTGTTAAAGGTAAATAGGGTAATTCAAGGTTAAAAGAATATTATAATAATTCAAAATTACCTTAACACTTGTCCAAAACATATTGTTTGAGTCATCAACGACCATGGGAATCTTTGGGTCGACTTTGGGACCCCATTGATCCACTTGGGAGTGAAAGTGACAATTTAGATTAATTAATTTAATGTAAAGACAAAATTGACAATAACAAAACGCTTTTAGTAATTAATTTTTATGTGGTGTTATATAAGTGATATTTTCGACTATAAATATTAATTGGAAATCTAGAAATATTTCCTACAAGATATTATTTTTTTTATAATTTTTATACATCGAATAAATTAATTTATTTATGACACAATAATGATGCAGTATTTACCTCATTAATAAATGATTAAAATAAATAAGATTATAATGATAAAAATATTAACCAAAACATTTCAAATTCTGATTGGATGATTTTATTTCGACCATTACTCATATTATCTTCTACAGTAATGATTTTGAGACCATTAAAAACCGAATATCATTATATAATAAAATAATAGTTTCACGCTTTCCTAAAGAGTCTCTCCTCCCCCTTATAAAATGAGACCACTTATAACCAATTACTCACACCTCTGAAGCCATTTGAATCGTCCAACCTATGCCAAATTAATCTCTCAACATCACTCTCCTCCTCCTAGAAGCCTTAAGTTAGTCAGAAGTCATTTCAAGAATTCTTTTAGTTGAAACCAAAGAGAGTTACCCAAATTAAAGGTAACAGTTTCTCTTAAATTGTTTTCTTTTATTTTACTTCTCCAACCACTAAACTCTTTTTATTTCATTTCTTTTGTAACAAAACCAGTATCCTAAATATACTAGGATGTTTTTATGAGATTTATTTGAACTAAACTTACACACACCTCCATATAATGGATTAAGAACATAATGTTTCTATGGATGGAAAACTAACACCTCACGAAACGATGATTGTTCAATTACATCTTACCGCCTCTCATGGTGGACATTATGATGGAAATGTATTTATATATGATATATATTATGTTTATGATTTTCTTATGCATCTTTACTTTCCATTTATATTATGCCTTATGGTTTCCATAGTGGGTAAATACGATAATCTCATTTGAGGAAGTGCGGACTACCGCCCCCTCAAAGTGATGTGACTCGTTAATGACTTATGTGGGATGTATAAACAATGGAGTTAATGAAATTATATATTATATTATAATGTAATTATAATATACCTATGTACCATTTTATTTTAAGTCCGTTAAAATAAGAAATTGAAATGAAAGTAGCATTCATGCGTACGTACGGTTTACCGTCTCCATGAAGGGTGCATTTCATTTCTTACCTCGAAATGTTATGTACTATTATAAAAACATGTATATAATGGATATATATAATATATATGATATCCAAATCATGAATATCATTCTAGATATAATGAACTATTGACCACATGGACAAATTTTAAATATAAGGTGTTCATTTTGACTCAAGTACCAAATATCGACAAAATGGACGTTATTAACTTAAATGATTACATAATGTTTATAATATGGTAATAAGTGATATAAAAGGAATAATAAACTTTAAAAAGGTTATTAATCAAGTTTAAATTAACTTTAGTTTATTATTCAGGAAATTAAAGAACGATCGAGTCAAGTCAGACACGAGGTAAGGGATCTGACCTCACTCTTTCTTTTCAAGTACTCTCTTTTATGTCATTTCATTTATGCTCCATGTTCTTATGTTGGATGATGTTATTTTATATTCACCATAATTTAATTTTTATTTTCATATGATGAGAGACCCCTTCTTACTATCATTAATTCATTTGAAAAATTTTAAGTGGCACCGTTAGGCTATCGAATTTTTGTAAGGGATTTTCTTATCTCACTTTTTATTCCGTGAGATTTCCATTGTTCGACACTTATTTATTACATATGGTGTAATGTGTACTTCCATTGATATATATTACCATAATTAGATTTATATTCATGGTATTCTGTGCTTCATTTTGTGGTTATTAACTTATGGTCATACGATTCAATTTGAATACAATGAAGTAAGGGTTTTCCATCTCACTTTTTATTCCCGTGAGATTCATGCTATATTGGACACTATTTCCTTTTATGTGGAATATGTACCTCCCATGATTGTACTATTTGTGTAATATAATATCATTTATGAGTATTTACATCTTCATTGGATGATCCTTCTTTCATGTGGCATATGTTTTGTAAGTTACCAAATCAGTAAGGGAACTCCTTAACCCAATTCCCATTCTTTGGGTTGATATTCTTTTTTTATTTATGTCATCCTATGAATATGTGTGAATGACCTCTGATTATTTTACACATAATATCCACTTATATTGGGTGTATTTATATTTTTCACACATAATTATGAGATTTATTTATCCTTAATTTAAGGATACCATCTTTATAAGGTATTTTATCTCAATTTACATTTCCATTGATACTTCATTGTTGTTATGCACCAATTCACTCTTATATGGTGTATATACTGTCCATTAAAATATTATATCATGAATCTATTTATTCTAATGATATTATAATGTTCTTATTAAAATTTATTCTTCAATTATTTGTATTTAAGCATCCCTCTTTTTGTTAAAAACTCTTTAACTAAAATATCGTTCTAAATGTTTTAAAGATTTATTCTTCTTAATATTTCTAATTAATGTCCATGTTTTCAAAATGGGTTTTAGGATTTATTCACATTGAAATTAATATTTTCAAATGATAATTCATTTGAAATCTTTAAATTTTTATGGTACACTTTGATTCAAAAATCTCTTTTTAAATGGTTTCGAAAATGATTTGATAAAACATTGTTTATTTCAATATCTTGATTTGATATATTGGAATGTGGAAATGTTATCTTTCCTTTATAAATGTGTTATATGATATAATTATGTTATGGTTATTGGGAATTGTTTATGTATATTAGTGGTTCCGTGATAAACCTAGGGCGGGTGAGTCCGAGATAGCTCTCCAATGCATTGGGTAACGTGACGGAGGTAGACGCGATGTTTCTCCTAAGAGATTTAGGGAATATACTGTGATGGGTATTCCAAGTGTAACTCCCTACATAGCTATGATAGCTATAATGTAAGTTTGATATTAATACCATAAGTAACCTTTATGATTTATGATTTGTGTGTGTTATTCATAAATCTCATGATTTCATACGGTATGTTATGATTGAAAAGTATGGTTTCATTGATCTGTATTTATTGATGGTCTAATGTTTTCCTTCCTCATTTTATAACCCTTACTGAGCTTTTTATGATCATCCAAAGTTTTTTAAATGTTTTCCATAGGACTTAATGATTAATAGGGTCAAAGATGGGATCAAGGAAAAGTCAAGCTATCTAAAACATGGAACTAGACATGTTTCTTTTTAAGAGTTTTTATTTTATAGAAAAAATGGATACTGAGTAGTAGTGTCTTCTTGTAATATTCATATTGTAATATAATAGTTATGGCCTAAATCTCTAAAACTCTAAACCTGAAAATATCCTCATGTGAATTATTCATTTAATTCAAGATTATTTAATGTTTTTAAGGTCGGGTCCTTATAGTTGGTATCAGAGGTCGGTTTAGACAAATTTAGGGATTATGAGTTTTTATTAGACACATGGTTAGTTCCTTTATCTATTATTTCAGTTAAATCCTTGTTTTATAACTTTTTCAGATCAAGTAAATTCAGTTACAAATTGAAGGAGGAGGATCTCAAATGACATTTTTATCTCTTCCTGATGACATGCTTTCAATAATTATTGCAATGTCATGTTCGGATGATTGTGAAACTTTTTCTAGCATACAACTCACTTGCAAGCAGTCATTTGAGATATCAAAATCCTCCACTATACCTCATTATCATTGTGGATCATGGGTTGTATTTATAAAAATCTTATTTTCACAATATTCTCATATTTTCAAGAAAGGTAAATATTATCAAGGTATTTTCTAATATTTTACCTTATCACAAGATTTTGAATCATATTATGATTTTAAAAAAGGTGTTGAAGAAGGAGACCCTTGTGCAACCTATTTATATTTGATTTTGAAATATTTTCTCTCAGCACATACTTATGGTATTTTAAAAGGACCGTTAATTGAAAGTTTCAACACAAATTCGGTTCGAATATTTTATAGAAATCAATTTTTATCAGATGTTTTGAAATCATATGTCATACATGATTATTTTCCAAAACTGTTTTTCTGTGAACACCCATATGACCCATGTTGTACAAGGTGTATTTGTATGGGGGAAGAAAATGATTTTGAAGGATATCTAAATCATTGTTGCAATGCATGGACCTTCAACCTACGTGAACAAGATGACGATGAAACCAAATGGACACCATGATCAAGGTATGATGTTCTTCATTTTGGGGATTGTTTTATTTTATCATTTGGTGGTGAAATAAGACTTCAAGAATTAAGATGTTGAGATAACAATGAATTTGGATGAAAAATAGTGGTATAAGGAAACCATTGAGGTTAAAACATGTTAGGATTATTTTTGAGTTTTATAAAAAGGAAAACCTGTTGGATGGGTGACAACTCGTCGTATCTGACAAGGCTACATGAATCGAACCCACAACTGAAGGGCCACAAAGGTGCATCGCCTACCACTAGCCTACTTGAAGTCCCTGGTTAGTATAACTTATAATTTTAGTAAAATGGTTTTATGGAACAATAATAAGATGATTTTGGGAACTTATGTTTTATAAAATGGATATACTTAGTATTGAAAAATGATTTAGTGATTAAGAGATAAAAGGTTGTTGTGGAAGACGTTCTCTCTTTTGAAAAAATACTATATGCCTAAGGAAGATAGAATACTATGGGATTTCAATTGTGGAATAATGGTTGAATTTTTTTTTGGAAGAATCTATGTTTTTATTATGGACACATGATGATTTGATTTATTTATGAAAATGATTAACCTGTCATGGAGAATATGTTATTAGGTTAATTACTTTTCAATATGACACTATGAGAAACTAGTGTTACTTGGAAATAAATGTTAAGATGTATCTTGGAAGTCTATGTAATTAAATCCTTATGCGATTTGGGTAACAATCAAATTTTGGATTACTTTTGATGAAATTTAGGGATAATTGTTTATTGAATGGTCTTTGTTGAACTTTGGTTTTCGTTAAGAAAAATTTTCGAGATTAAGAGTAGTTTCCCTTTTATGTAAAAGTTTATCCTTTTATGGGGATTATCTAAGCTTGTACTAAAAGTTTTGGTTTTTTGTTAATATCTAAAGACAAGGGAAATATATAGTTCATATTTTTTGGATTATTTGATTCTATCGAAGTTGATTATAGCACTTTTAATGTAAACAAGTCATCTTGAATACTCATCATATGGAGGAAATATGAGTTGGTGTTAGAAATCTAGTGAAGGATAAAAGTCTAAATGAAAAGTAATTGTGTTTCCTTATGTTTTTAGTTAAGTGCAAAAATAAATTCCTCAATTAAAAGTAACTTAAAACAAAAACATTGTCTGTTAATGTTTCCTAGTGGTAAATCAAAGACTGTTTAACCCATCACATTTTTTTGATTTTCTGGTGGTTAACATTCTCCTAAACATGTTTTCTATCACTCTCCATCAGAACTTGATGATTTGTTTCTCCTCCATATCCATGTTTTCATGGAATCCTAGTATATGTTGTCTCAGGTAACCTTTGTACTTCTCTTCCTTTATTTTAAAGTGATAGTTTTATTGACTCTCTTTCTGATGTGGGGCTTGTAATGATGTTTCCAAGCCCAGTTTTAAAATTACGAGGACGCAATTCCCAAAAGGGGGGAAGGATGTAACATTCCAAGTAAATGAAGAATAAGATATTTTCATACTTATTAATATTTTTTAATTAAATATTAATTTTACTTTAAAGGGGTTTCTATGTTCGATAGCGTACCCAATATGCAACAACGGGTTTCTTTGGAATCTTACGTTGCACACTAAAAATATAATATTATTATTTTAAACGGTTGTTAACTCCTAGCCATTGTATTGGCGGGAATGAACAAAAATAACTACAATAATATTATACATATTTGTTAAATATATTTACATTTGTCAAATAAATGTTAGAGGCTTAAAAAGTGAATGAATCTAATTTTAAGCATAATTTTCATTAAAAGGCCGATTTATCACCATTTAATGGCGAACCCTTTTTAAATCTAGTTTTGGTCACTTTAATACATTCTATATGACCAAATAAAATCCTTCATTAGAATGGGGACATCAAAATTTACTTTGTGCAATTTTTCTGGAATTTTTCCGATAAAGATCATTTTTTAATGAATAGTGGAAAATATTGTATTTTAATTCAAAAGTGCCTTTTAATCTAATTTATTTATATGGTTAGATTATCTTTTTAATTGGTTTTAAAGTGAAATTAAAATATATTTTTACCATTTAATCCAATTTTGGTCATTGGAATTAATTTCACTTTGAAATTGCACATAAACAAGTATCAATCTTTTGATAGTTATTGTTTCCTAAAAACACGCTATTTGTTTTAACAGTGGGAATTAATTTTAAAATTAATTAATGCCACTTCTATGTTTTGAATTTTAAAAATAGAAATCAATTTTGAATTGAGAATTTCAAATAATACATAGGCTGAATTTTTGGTATTTTTCTAAAAAACTTCAATTTTTTATGAATAGTGAAACCACTTAGTGGTAGTTAAAAAACTGACTTTTTCATTTAAATAAAATTTTACCACTTCTATGAATTTAATTTAAAAAATACGACATACATGATTGTTATAAATAAGTAAACTTTGGTTCATTAAGATGAAAATAATTTTTGGTGAATAGTAACTTTTGACTTTTATTTACTGCAGTTAAAGGTAAATAGGGTAATTCAAGGTTAAAAGAATATTATAATAATTCAAAATTACCTTAAAACCTGTACAAACCATATTGGTTGAGTCATTAACGACCATGGGCATCTTTGGGTCTATTTTGGAAGCCCATTGATCCACTTGAGAGTGAAAATGACATTTTAGATTAATTAATTTAATGTAAAGACAAAATTGACATTAACAAAACTCTTTTAGTAATTAATTTTTATATGGTGTTATATAAGTCCTATTTTTGACTATAAATATTCATTGGAAAGATAAAAATATTTCCTACAATATAGAATTTTTTTATAATTGTTAGACATCTAATAAATTAATATATTTATGACACAATATTGATGCAGTATTTACATCATTAATAAATGATTAAAATAAATAAGATTATAATGATTAAAATATTATCCAAAACATATCCAATTCTGATTGAATGATTTTATTTCGACCATGACTCATTTTATCTTCGACGTTAATGATTTTTGGACCATTAGAAACTGAATATCATTATATAATAAAATAATAGTTTCACACTTTCCTAAAGATCCCCTTCTCCCCCTTATAAAAGGAGACCACTTCTAACCAATTCATCACACCTCTCAAGAAATTTGGATCGTCCAACCTCTACCGAATTAATCTCTAAACATACCTCTCCTCCTCCTATAAGCCTTAAATTAGGTAGAAGTCATTTTAATAAGTCCTTTAGTTCAAACCCAAGAGAGTTACCCAAATTAAAGATAATGGTTTCTCTTAAATTGTTTTCAATTATTTTACTTATCCAACCCCTAAAATATTTTTAATTAATTTATTTTTTAATAAAACCAGTATCCTCAATATACTAGTATGTTGTTATGATAGGTATTCAAACTAAACTTACACACACCTCAATATAATGGATGAAGAACATAATGTTTCTGTGGATGGAAAACTAACGCCTCACGAAATGATGATTGTCCAATTACATCTTACCGCCTCTCATGGTGTCCATTATGATGGAACTATATTAATATATGATATATATTATGTTTATGATTTCCTTATGCTTCTGTACTTCCCATTTATATTATGCCTTTATGGTTTCCATAGCAGGTAAATACGATAATCTCATTTGAGGACGTGCGGACTACCGCCCCTCAAAGTGATGTGACTTGTTAATGCCTTATTTGGGATGTATAAAGGATGGAGTTAATGATATTATATATTATATTATACTGTAATTATAATATACCTATGTATCATTTTGTTTTAATTCCATTAAAATAATAAATAGAAATGAAAGTAGCACTCATGCGTAGGTACAACTTACCGTCTCCATGAACGGTGCATTTCATTTCTTACATCTAAATGTTATGTACTATTATAAATACATGTGTATACTGGATATATATAATATATATGATATCAAAATAATTAATATAATTCTATATATAATGAACTATTGACCACATGTACAACTTTTAAATATAAGGTGTTCATTTTGACTCAAGTACCAAATATCGACAAAATGTGCGTTATTAACTTAAATGATTACATAATGTTTATAAAAGGGTAATAAGTTATATAAAAGGAATAATAAACTTCAAAAAGGTTCTTAATAAAGTAGAAATTATGTTTAGTTTATTATTCAGGAAATTAAAGAACGATCGAGTCAAGTCGGACACGAGGCAAGGGATCCGACCTCACTCTTTCTTTTCAAGTACTCTCTTTTATGTCATTTCATTTATGCTCCATGTTTTAATGTTGGATGATGTTCTTTTATATTCACCATAATTTAATTTTTATTTTAATATTATTAGATACCCCCTCTTACTCTCATCAATTCATTTTAATAATTTTTAAGTGGCACCGTTAGGCTGCCGAATTTTTGTAAGGGATTTTCTTATATCACTTTTTATTCCGTGAGATTTCCATTGTTCGCCACTTATTTATTACATGTGGTATAATGTGTACTACCATTGATATATATTACCATGATTATCTTTATATACATTTTATTCTATGATTTATTTTTTGGTTATTAACTTTTGGTCATACGATTCAATTTGAATACAATGAAGTAAGGGTTTTTCATCTCACTTTTTATTCCCGTGAGATTCATTTTATATTGGCCACTATTTCCTTTTGTGTGGCATATGTACTACCCATGATTGTACTCTTTATGTAATATACTCTAATTTATGAGTATTTGAATCTTCATTGGATGATCCTTCTTTCATGTGGCATATGTTTTGTAAGTTACCAAATCGGTAAGCGAACTCCTTAACCCAATTCCCATTCTTTGGGTTGATATTTGTTTATTTATTTATGTCATCCTATGAATATGTGTGAATGACCTATGATTGTTTTAAAATTAATATCTACTTATATTGGGTGTATTTATATTTTTCTCACATAATTTTGAGATTGGTTATATCCTTAATTTACGGATACCATCGTTATAAGGTATTTTATCTAAATTTACATTTCCATTGAGACATCATTGTTATTATGCACCAATTCACTCTTATATGGTGTATATACTGTCCTTTGAAATATTATATAATGAATCCCTTTATTCTCATTATATTATAATGTTCTTATCAAAATTTATTCTTCAATTATTTGTATTGAAGTGTCCCTCTTTTTTTTAAAAACTCTTTAACTAAAATATCATTTTAAATATTTTAAAGATTTATTCTTCTAAATATTTATAATTAATGTCCATGTTTTCAAAATGGGTTTTAGGATTTAGTTATATGGAAATTAATATTTTCAAATGATAATTAGTTTAAAAGCTTCAAAGTTGTATGGGACACTTTGATTCAAAAATCTCTTTTTAAATGGTTTTGGAAATGATTTGGTAAAACATTTCTTATTTCAATATCTTGATTTGATATATTGGAATGCGGAAATGTTATCTTTCCTTTATACATGTGTTATATGTTATAATTATGTTATGGTTATTGGGAATTGTTTACGTATATGGGTTGTTCCGTGATAAACCTAAGGCGGGTGAGCCCAAGATAGCTCTCCAATGCATTGGGTAACATGACGGAGGTAAATGCGATGTTTCTCCTAAGAGATTTAGGGAATATACTGTGATGGGTATTCAAAGTGTAACTCCCTACATAGCTATGATAGCTATAATGTATGTTTGATATGAATACCATAAGTAACCTTTCTTATTTATTATTTGTGTGTGTTATTCATAAATCTCATGATTTCATAAGGTATGTTATGATTGAAAAGTATGGTTTCATTGATTTTTATTTATTGATGAGATAATTTTTTCCTTACTCATTTTAAAACCCTTACTGATCTTTTTATGCTCATCCCAAGTTTTTGAAATGTTTTTCACAGGACTTAAAGATGAATAGGTTGAAGGAAGGGATCAAGGAGAAGTCAAGCTATCTAAAACATGGAACTAGACATGTTTCTTTTTAAGAGTTTTTATTTTATGAAAAAATGGATACTGAGTAATAGTGTCTTCTTGTAATATTCATATTGTAATGTAATAGTTATGGCCTAAATCTCTAAAACTATAAACCTGAAAAGATCCTCAATGTGAATTATTCATTTAATTCGAGATTATGTAATGTTTTAAGGCCGAGTCCTTATACTTTCCATATACCATAAATCCGAAAGATTTTATATTCTCCATCCATGATATTATAAATAACATTGTCACCATATTTTTCCCAAGTCATTAATACTATCAAGAAACTCTTTAATTCCTTATCCCAACATTATGATCATATTAAGGGTCATCCATCCCTAAAATTATTTTCCAAAAATATCTAAATCACTTTTCATACTTACCAATACCAATAAACATAAAATCTTAAATACATATGGAAAACAAAACTATAGCGATAGATATTTCATTATTCTATAATACCTTAAAATGGATTTTACAACATTATTATGGAATCCCATTACATAAACACTCAATAATTGAACCACTTAGTCGTCATAATATACATTTCCAATAGTGATTGCATCCAATTTTCCTTATTCTTTAGCCTTTAGAGGTTTTTGACATCGAACTTCATCGTTAAACCTTAGATTAGAGCATTGGTTGGCATAGTGCCCCATTTCCTTTCACTTGTTGTATTGAAGTGTGAGACATTCATTCTATTTAGAATTTTCCCTATTTTAATTATTAGTTATATTTTTCCCATTACTTAAACAATCAACTGTCTGATGACATTATTCTCTACACTTAAATCATTAACTAGTCCCTTTAAGAAAATCTCCACCAAGATTCTTTCCACACATCGAGCATAGGGAAACACTCATCTTCTTTTCACCATTGTCTTGATATTTTCACTTGAACTCCATCTTCTGTTTTTTGTCAAAACCATGAGATTGATATATAACCTCAACTTACATTTCTACATTGATAGAAAAATGCATAATACCTTCATAGATACTAAAGTCTCTTCTAGATAATGCCCTCCGAATACTTTGTTTTAAGCCATTGAATAACCTATAGACTTTACTTTTAGGTTGGATGGTAATTCGTGAAGTATACCTCATATATCTTATAAAATTTGTATTGTATGTACCAAAAAAATAATCCTCATTTTACTTAAGCTCAAGGAACACATTTTCCATCTTCATACGATAAATATAAGGAATTTACCTGTTGAATAATAAGTTCTTTAACTCATCCCATTTCATGGATTCAATTTCATCTTAATGCCTTGTATTCTGTTTAGAGTCCACCACTTGTCCAATATACCTTATAAACAATAAACTACCAAAATTAATTTTTAATTTTCTTAATAGTGAAGGATAGAAAATATATTTTTGGAGGTACTTATCCACTTTTCAACAATAAGTAGATCATAAGACCCACTAAAAGAAGGTGGATGTTGTCTCATGAAGGACTCAAGAAAATGTTGTTCCCTAATCTGGTCATTTTTAAGTCCATAATGATTCATAGCTTGTGTAAGTATAGAGGTGTGATTTTTTCCTTCTAAATCCCAAAATATTTGGTTGTTCAGAAGGATAATAATTGTATTTCCTATTTCATTCATCATTAACATAGTTCATTCAGGTTCCATCCATTGTATAAAGCCCAAAAAAGAATATCTTGAGAGGAAAAGTCATATTTAGAAAATAACATAATCAAGGTGAAGTAAATTCAATCTCTAACATCTTAGGTTTAATCCTATGTTAACCAAGATCATTACCAAAATTCAGGGATTGTAAACTATACTTGGACTTATCTTTAGGGACATCCCTAGACAAATCCGTATAAATATTTCTATAGATCCCGCAAATGTTTTCTCATCCTAGTTTCCAATGGTTAATTATAACTTTCCTCTGATACCAAATATAAAGACCCCCACTTTACAAAAATAGATATTACATCAAAATCTAATATTCATTACAAAATATAAAAAATCCAGGATAAGACTATATAGGTGTAGTGTCTTTAGAAACTGTGAAACATAAACTAATGGTTTATAAGATATCTACATTGTCACCCTCTTATTCCTTCATAACTTGACCCCTTTTGGAAATATATTACTTAATACCCTTATTAATGACCTGGGGAAAAGAAACATAAAAAGTTTTGAGCTTAGATTCCCAGTAAGGGTAAACATGGAGATATTAATCATATTATAATCATAACACATAAGAACATATCATTTGAAAATATTATCAGGAATATAAAAGATTGTGATATCATTCCATGGGATAAATCATAATATTTTATAAAGAATCAATAGACATATTACTAAATGTAATAATATAAGGTATAAATGTTTTGGTATACACATAAGAATATAAAATCATTTCATATTAGTCAAGTCTCATTGCCAATACCATTATAGTGGACAAAGTCCATTACTGAACCGAGTTCACGCCTCATTCCAGTCCTGTATTACTGAACCGAGATCATTTCCTATTCCATATCTATCTATCTCATGAGATATAAATCTTTACCCAATATATTGGAGAGAGATATAGGACCCACACATCTCATAATAAAATATTTATTAATTATTCCACAAAAAATGTATTCATCATAACATAACCTCAAGAATAAAATGGGTTTCTTTAACATCATTCCATCAAAACATAATCCATGTAAAACAAATGGATTTAATAAATATAAATCCATAAAAAAATAATAAAACCATAATAATAATATGGATAGTATACATGAAGCATTACCCTATTAAATATTTCCATCTTAGATGGAAAATAATTTTAATTGAAGATGTGAAATTAATTCATGAGGAAAATATATTTTCTTCTTCAAATTTTTTTTATTTTCTCAAAATGCCACACAATTTTAAAATAAAGGAATTTATTTGAAAATAACCTAGAAATCATGTAAATTACACTTCATGGTAATAAATCGTTATGAAAATGTAAAAACTAGTCATGTCGTATAAGTTAAAAGAAAACATTTTTCATGTACTTTTGTTAGATAAGTCAAAAAGTACCTTGTATTCAAAAATGAAAAAAGATTCATTTCATATCATTTAATAAAAACTCACTAATGCATAAAATTGTATTTAAAAAATTGTATAATAATAGAATTATTATTAAATATTTTGGAAACATGGACCGAGATGATAAATATAACCCATAAAATACTTATATATAAACAATCTCGGATAATAATGGGATTGTGAAATTATCCTTTACCTTAGGTATGATATAATTTGTTTGTATCTAAACCTACTGTAAAATTATTTAAATAATTGCATTAACTTATTAAAATGTCATATTCATTTTTATGATATCATATATGATCATTTTATCATACGTTTTCAATAACATTTCATTATTACTCATTTTTTGGGTATAAATGGATTCATTTTCTTAGGCACATTTTGTCAAATAAGTTTCGATTATAATTCGTAGGTTATAGTTATATCTTTTCTAGAATGATATTAATATAATATATATCATATTTATTCTTTCTAAACATTTATATAATTATGAATTAATGGATATACTATAAAATGAATTGCATCGCATCATGGAGACGGTGGGTTGTACGTACGCATGGGCGATAATATCATTCCTTTAATTATGAAATGGTTTGGAAGTGGATGGTATATATATTGTTCCAAAATAAATATATTTTCATAATAATAATAATAATATATTATTATTTCCATCATTATACTCACCCAAGTAAAGTGGTTGTGAAAAATATATTACACCACGACATGGAGACGGTTAGTCATACGTATGCACGCGTGGTGATTTCATTTTTCATAGGATTGATAGAAGGAATAATAAGGTTTTTCCATAACCATAGTAAAATATTAATATATAGGTGATAAATTATTTGTTACTTAAAAATGGACACAAAAAATTAAGATAAATTAAAATAAGAAATAAGTTAAAAAGAATCGGTAGAGGATATTCCCTCTTCTTTGATGAGAACCCTATATATCTCCTCTTTAGGGCACTGGAGTTGGTCTTTGGAGAAGACCATGCCCTCTAGAATGTGACTAGGGGTGTTGAGAAGGGAAATGGTTAGGGTATGTACGAATTTTAAGTCTTAATGAGTTATGATAAAATGAGGGAGGAGGTGCCCTTTTATAATTGAGGTGAGCGGCTCCCTTGGAATCTCAAAAAATTATAATTTATAATAAAATCAAAGACAATCCAAAAACCTCAAAAATTTAATATTTTAGAATATTATATGAGATGAGGTTTTAATATCATCAACCAATAATTTTTATATTTTTTTTATTTCATTTTGAACCTTATCATTTTGTTTTACCATTAATTATTCTCTTTTAATTTTAACAAAGGTAACAAATTTTTAAATATTAAAATATTATATATTTTAATTATTTGATTTTAATTAGAACATAAATAAATAATATAAAACATTTTAGAGTATTCCATAATTATTTTATTTTTTTGAAAATATCTTATGATTTTAAAATAATTTAATAAATCATTATTTTGACAAAATATCAATAGTGTCAATATTGACACTATTTATTTAATGGATTTTTAATAATATTACGATATGATGTCAACCTAAAAAATATATTTTATTATATCTATAATATGTCAAGGTAATCTTGAAATTTTTTTAGATATATTAATTTTCCCAAATTATATTTATTTTAGTATTTTGAATAACATTAATTTTATATTTCAATTAACAAAATAATTATACATCGGTTTTGTGTAATTATTTAATATAGTTATTTGTTGGGGAAAACTTAAAAATAGAATACTAAGAGGAAGATAAGTCCTCTATATTTCATAATAATACTTATAGTTGAATATATCTCCAGAAAAATACTACATTAAAAATGTTATATGTATTAAAACATTTATGTGACAACACTAACACCACTTTAAGTAAAATAATATAATTGTTATAATATCTTCTATAAGGCTCCAAATGGTCAATAACTCGACCATTGGATGGATATGATCGATATATACTCTAACAATAAAATTTTATCATGTTTTGTTGTCTTTTATTGGATATTATAATTTTAGTAATAATTATTTTATTGATTTTTCATCAATTAAATAATTTTTGCATCATCAACACATAAACATTTAAGGTAATTATTTATTTCCTAAAAATTAAAAATAAATTACACTGATAAAAAAATTATTTTTAAAATGAGTATGTATAATATAATTTATATTATGTATCCCTATGTATTTGAAATGATTTAATTAATAAAATTTGAGTAATACAAATTTAACTTTTCATTAAATAAAATATAATAAATGTCATAATCTCATCCAAGTGGATTCAAAAGGATATAATTTCGAACCAAGGATAGTTTAGGTCAAAATTCACTCATAGAATCATATTATAACAAGTGTTAATATAATTTTATAATATTATATTTACCCTTAATTACTCGACTTAACATCTTATAGAATTAATAAAAATTACTGATGTTACTATTCATAATGACCAAAAAATAAAAAATGTTATTAATATAATTTAGAACCACTGATTACAAATTTGGAATCCATTTTAAAAAATTCAAAACATAGAGTTTTTAGTCATTTATTTAAAATTAATCCAGTTTTTGGAATGAATAACCGTTTTTTAAAAGTTAAAACATTGAAAAAGATTTGAATGTTTTTACATCAAACATCATGGTAAAATTAATTCCAATGACATAAATCATATTTAATTATAAAAATATATTATATTTATAATTTAAAACCAATTAGTAATATAATCTAACCATATAAATTATCTCCATGAAAAATTTGTTTTCAATTAAAATTTAGGGATTTTTACTATTCATAAAAACTTGAAAGTTATCAGAAAAATATCAAAAATTCATCCAATGAAAATTTCTATATCATGATTTAAAAGAAAAATATTGTTTTTTTAAATAGGATATATAATGTTTTTGGAACTAGATTTAAAATGGGTGTGCCATCAAAAGGTGAGAAAACTGATTTTTTTTAAAATACTTCATTTATCTGAAAATTAGAATTTTTTAAACATTTCTCGAAAAAATATATTATGAACATTAAAAATTATATTAAATATATTAAATATTAAAAAAATTATATAAAAAGTTATTTTATTATATTATAAACTCACTTATTTTCATTTAAATATTTTTCCCAAAAAACATTTCTTTTTATTTAAAAAAATGTTTTTTTTCATTTATAATTATTTGATCACCAAAGAGTAAAGCATATTTTCATAATTTAGTTAAATCCTTTCATACCACCATTATAACCACTAAGTTATAAATTAGTATAATAATATTTATCTACTCATTTAAACTTAGTATTGCGTGTAAGGAATTCTATCAAAAGTACTTGAAATTGTGTATAATACAAGCCAAGAATAGTGTTGTGTATATCCTAAGATAAGCCAGTGTTGAGTATAATGAAATATTATCTTGGTGTTTCATACAAAACAAGACATCAAAGAAACTAAAATATTATAAATAAATAAAATAAAATAAAATAAAAAATCCATCTCACAAAAATCTAAATGTGTTACATCCAAATATGTGTGTGTGTGCTTACATACAGGCATTCATCCATGCATATTGTCAAATAGAAGGCGGTCTAGATTGGATTTTGATGTTTTGTTGTGTTTGTTGTCAATCAATTATGGTTTGATGAAGGATTCTGTTTATTAAGTGTGATAAGTTGCAGAATATGGAATTTAGTGAAATTTGTTTAAATGACATTGTTTATAAGTGTTTCAAAAATCTTAGGGTGTGAAAATTGGATATTTGGTGAATTTATGAAATGAATTGCAGGAAAAGAAATTCTTATTGTGTAGTCAAGCATGATACTTTAATTATCAATCATGTTACCCACATTGTCAAGGATGCAACATAGTAATGGGAGGTCTGTAATAGAGCTCATTTTACCAGGAATCTAATTTCATTGATTTCATAATAGCACACAATCAGGTGGTGGTGTTTTTGAAATGACCGTGAATGTAATACTCACGCACCAATGGGTTTTTACATATAAAATAATTATTTAAAAGTGTTGATAAAATATACTTTTATCTGTGTGTAATCTAGTGCTGAAAAAACATAAATAAATGAATAAATAAATAAACTTAATTATATAAATAAAATGATTATAAAAATTTAATTATAATATCTTTTTTAAATTTAAAAACATTAAAAATAATTTAAATAAATTAATTATATAAATTATAGACATACTAGAAATATTAAATACTAAAAAATTAATATGAATAAATACTAATAATTTATCTTGATATTACTTCTTCCATTGGTTTTCTAATTAAAATGTATACAGAGACTGATGTTTTGAAAATTGGTTATATTTTCTAGAATTATGGTTGAAGATAATCATGGTTCTTCTTTGGTTGATAAGGTCGTCTTTTCCAATGATGAAGATGATATTGATATGAAAAGGTTCCCCTATTTCATTATCTCTGTTTATCCAATGGGTATTATAATGATACTTGTTGTGTGGATTCCATTTGAAATTTATTCTCTCGTAAGGGATATGATGAGAAGATATATCCAAAGAAAAAGAATCTAGAAAATTTAACAGAATAGGATATTGTGAAAGATCCTAATGGACATGAATAGGGATTGTCATAGGCTCCTCTTGATAATTTAGTGCCTAGTCACTCATATGTGATTTCTAATTCCTCTCAGGAGTAATGTAATTCATAAAAGTTTTATATTTTCAATAAAAAACAATAACAAGTGGTTATAGCAGGATCTATTATAGCTGGACATTCTCAAACTAGGGTGCTAGAAGGACCTATCCCCTCTAGATCTAATATTAAATTACAATGTCTTGTAGAAGCTACCTTAGAGAGGTATAAGCAAAGGATTCTTACCCGTGTTGCCTTTAAAGATTATCTTACCATGGGGTCTTTTGAGGAACAAGCTATTGAGCTATCTGAATATGGTTAGACTGATTCTGAATTTACTGCTCATGAAGATTTAGATCATGATCTTTGGATAGAAGAAATATTAATTCTTGAAAAATTTAGTAAGTAAATGACTAAGATGATTACTTCTGTTCTAATTAGAACTAAGCCCATGAAGATCATATCTTCTAAACAAGATCAAAGTGTCATGTATTAGGGTCTTCAATAGCAGAGTGGTGTACCTACCCCTTCCCCTAACGATGCCAAAAAATTGTCAATGTTACCCCTATTTTTCATGTTGTTGATCAAGAGGGTAGTTCCATTCCAAATACATTTGATGAAATCATTAAATCAAACTCCTAAAAATTTACTATCACTGATACCTCTTCTGTATCAAAGGAAAGTGTTGAAATTCTTCAAACTAATAGAAAGCCTCATAATTAACCTTCACTCGGTAATGTGTATCATGCTGGTCCGGATCACATTAGATATAAATAAGATGGTTCTATATTTAGTTCCCTATATCGGTTACCTCCAAAGTATATGGATCATATCCCTTCTAGAAAGGAGACAATTCCATTTACTTAGACAAGAATAAAGATGGATTCTTCCATGGATAACGTTTTTTCAAGGCTCTCTCTAATGGTAGGGACTAATTCACCTATTAATGTCAAACATCAAAATGTTACCAAATTATCTTCCTCACAGATGAGTAGGAGGATCCATTACTCTTTTAAATTTCTTACCACTAAACGTAATGAAGAGGATATACAAATTGGTGGTGGTGTACACAGAGATGAAGTCGTAAAGGATAAATTTCATGAAGTGCCTTCTGATGATAGAGGGTGACTATCTCAATAGGTCAAGACTTGTATGAGGATTTGATAACCTCGTGGATGGGGTGGATGAGTATCTTTTTATGGTATGAGAACTCAATCTCGAGATTTTTTATATGTACCATTTATCTCTTATTATGGGTAGCTTCTGTTACATTAACCCTCTTCTTTTTTTGTAATTTTTTATAATAAAGAGGAAATGACCCTCAACCTTTTGAAAAAAGAAATCAAATATATATATATATATATTAAAAACATATTGAAAATATTAAAACATAACAAATAAATATTTATAGATAAATAAAAAAACAAATAAATTCTATAAATATAAAAAATATAAAAAATATAAAAAAACCAAATTTGTAACATTAATTACATAAACCAAAAACACATAAAAAATGAATAAATAAATAATATCAATTATATAAAAAAATATTTTATTAAGAATGAATTATGTAACATATTTAAATTATAAAAATATTATAACATGAATTTAAATAAATTAATTATATAAATTTCAAACATATTGAAAATATTAAAACCTTAAAAATAAAAATAACTAAATATTAATAATATAAATTACAAACATATTGAAAATATTAAACATAATAAATAAATATGTACACATAAATAGCAAAAAATATATAAATTCCCCTAATATTAAAAATGGATAAATAATATTAAATGAATGAATACTAAAAATAAAAAAATAAAATTGAATAAATTAAAAAATTAAAAAGTGAATTCATAAAATTAATTTCATTAATTAAAAAAAATATTAAAGATGAATAAATATTAATAAATACAGTTGAATTCAAAATATTTAATATAAAATTATAATTACAAATTAATAAATAACATTTATATTAAGATTTAAAAAATATAAAAAATAGTAAATATTATAAACGAATAGATATTAATTATATAAACTAAAAAAATATTAAAATGTTACATATAAAGTGTTTGTGTGTGTTTGTAGTTGTCGAGTGAGTGAAAATTCCAAATTTTTATTCTATGATAATTCCTCTTATTTAACTGGGTTGATATGTAGTCAGATTTGATTCTCCTCTCTATAAGAGTTTCTTTCTAGGTTTCACTATGATTTTCCACTATCTGGTGGTTTAAAAACTAGTGTTTCTTATTTTCATTGAAATTTTTGTGTGATATTATTTATTTTCTTCTTCATATGTTTTAGCTTGTTTGGATCACATTGTTTTTTTTACTTAGGTGTATACATATACATCGAATAATCAGAATGAATCTACTTTAGTTTGGTTCATTTGAATCTGTATTGGCCTATCAAGATCTATGATGGATTGTTTGGTTTAATGAGATCTTAATAATATTGAATATCTCTTATCGGATTGGAGGGTTTAATCGATATTATAGGTCCAATTAGATCTTCATCGATGGTTTTTTATTTTTTGGATTGATCAAATTATTTTTTCATTGGGAAATTATGATTTAAATCAATTTATATATTTATTAGTATGTTTGGTCTAATATTTATAGTATGTGAAAGAAAAAAATAGTTTCCATAAGATATGACATAGTGTGTTCAAGCGAGATGTTTTATCTAGTTCCTAGAATAATTTTGAGGATTATTGGGGGTAAATAATGGATTTATTTTTTTTCATGTGGCACCACTTAGTGTAATAAAATTGTTTATAATAGGTCACTATTTCTGAATATAGTCCTCCTAGAATAATAAAAATTATTTTTTGGAACTATTATGGGCTTGGGAACCCATTAACAGTTAGAATGCTCTATTTATGGAGCACTAAATATAGCCAAGATGTGGAATTTTTTTCTAAGACCATGTTGTTTTACAAGGACATAAGAGGAATCTTGCAAAAATATAGTTTTCAATGTTTCTTTCTTGTGGAATGTGTAGATTTTTATATTTTCTAGAACCAACTAATTTTACATTAGATTACATGTATATTCAATGATTTGACTATTAATAAAAATATTATTAAATATTATTCATTTTCTAAATTAATTTATTTTAATAATATGAAAGAGTACATATCACATTGATAAGGTCATAGGAGTTCCCCGCTATGATGACAACATTAAAATGCCATGTTGATATTCTTAAACATAGTTCTACTATCAGATAACAATCTACGATTGGGGATATTTTATTTTGACTGTTAGGTGTGATTACTCATAATAAAATGAGATTTCTTCTCATGAGGTTCATACTTGGTAATCTTCAATATGGGAGGTTATGAGAAAAGACTTGGTATTAGGAAATGTACATGTTTATGATCCATCAGATATTCCTCTATTCAAGCATGTGTGATGGTACTTAGACTTTATGATTATCATTAATACATTTCACGACACACTCGCTAAGATTTAATGACCAAAACCATGATGTCATATATTCGAGGAAAGTATGGTGTGTTGGGTGTTTATTGAATGAAATGTTATTAATGAATAAGTTGACAAAGTATTTATCCCTTTCATCTTTATAGAAGTTGATATCTCAGGCCTTAGATTGGAATGGAATCATTGGCTTAAATTCCATTCTCATGGTGTAATGACATGTTTATTTCAGATAGTCAAAGAACTATGTATCAAGAATATAGTTTGATAATAGATATGTGAAACCTTCATGATGCGCTTTTGTGAAAAAATGATTATATTTCACAGGGAACACTCAAATGATGATATTAATGTTTTGACATTATGTTCTTTCTCTTGGTTTTATTGACCAATTGTTAGACAGTAATCTTGGATTTTAGGAAAGATCAACTAATATAAATGGGAAAGAATCCTAGAGAGTCACACACTAAGTTTTTTAATTGAACATGAATAAATAATATTCAAATTTAATTATTGGGATAAATATTATTCTCAAGACCAAGGAATAATTTTATTCTATTTTTATTGATTGAAAATATTTTATAAATATTTATTCACCAAATTGTGAATAAATTTTTTTATTTATTTTATTGAATATTTATTAAATATTTATTTTATAGACTATGGATACAATATTTATTTATGAATAAATATTTATTAAATATTAATTTAGATATTTGTTAAATGTCTAGGAATCTGAGGGGACTAATATTGTTTTTGAGGATGAATATTAATTTATAAGCTAGTAAAATAATATTTATCATTGCGCCAGTTAGTGCATTCCATAAAATATTATTATTATTATTATTATAGTATTGATTAATATTATGTTTATTATATAATTTTTGGGTTTTTGTGAAATTAAATAATATTTTATTATAAACCCTAACTCTATAAATAGGAAGTTATGTCTATAGTGTAGGTTTAATCGAGAATTGAAAATCTTTGTGCACAACAGACTTCTCTCTTGAATTCCTCTTCCTTTCCTCCCCTCAAGAACGAGATGATCAAGGGAGAATCATTCAATCCCAAAGGATATATAATTAATCAAGATGAATGACACAAGATGATATATCTACCATTCTAGGACATTACATTCCATCAGTTTAGCTTGGTGATCAATGGAGCATGTGTAGATCACTACGAGAGGGATTTTGCAATTGAATCCCACATGTGTATTAAAGGTAATGTGAAAAGATAATTTCAAGTTTTTCAAAATATTCATTGAATAAATATCATAAGAACAAGTTTCCTTTATTATACCTAATTTAATTTAATTATAAATTTATGGTTTATGTATCCTCTCTAGTTTTGGGGAATTGCAAATGTCAATATTCTATAGAATAAAAAAATACATGATTTTTAAATCTTGCACAATTTTTGGATGATCAATAATATCCGATAGAACCTCTATGGTTATCTTGTCCACTAGGGCACTTAATCTATACCCAGTAATGTCAATTGGTATTAGATTAGTCATGTATAAATTTTTTATTATTTATTTTACTGTTGATCTATATGCGTAATAGTTTTTAGATTTTTCATTTAGATTATATTTATTCATTAATATAATGTTTAATTAACATGATTTATACATTTTAATTTCATCACTCAAGATTCATGATTTATTAAGACCAAGAATAGATGAATAATGATCAGAGATTCCATCAGGAGGTTCCAAGGATTCTTTCAAGTTATATTGGGTTAGATTGTGTCTTTTCGGGATACACACTGTGTACCCAAGTGCAATACACCTAGTCGTTCTACAAGATACATGACATGTCAAGCTATAATTACACATGGGGAATTTATTTCACACTATGTATATATAATTACAGTCTGAAACATGGTTTTTTGGATTACATAGCATATAGTTAGCATACACATCATGTATACTACCCTGTTTAGTAGAAACTATTTAGTTAAATGTGTCGTCAAATACACGATTTAACACCGCGTGAGACTCACATCTTGTAATATTAACAAAACACTTGATGTGTAGTCAATGTAAATTACATGTAGTTCATTAATTTTTATATCCAACAAACATATCAAGTGTTTTGTTAGGTTGTGTGAACATAATGAAATCAAGATACAAACTGTATATATGGCTAGTACATGACATGTAGTCCTTCATCAAAAGAATGTGTCAATTCATTGAATGGGGAGAGTGGACACATGACAAGAATGATACACTACATGTATCTGGTTAGTGCATTTCATGTATTTTGGTCATGGTACATTTGGAATCCCCAGGCATTTACCCCGAATAAATAAAATTTGGGTAAAATAGCATGTAAAGCATAATTTCACGCCTTATAGTCTCCCAATAAAGGAAATAATTAAATTACATTAAATAATTAAATATATTATTAAAACATAATTACACTAATTGGTTCAAAATGTACTTGAGAATGTAATAAAGGTACTAAATAATTAAAAAATTTCAATTAATATAGTATAACTATCTATAATTATAGGTTATTTCATTTATTTATCATGAATGTATTTATTATATGTATCTTCTAGATAATTCAGATGTCCATTAAGATAAAATTTAATTAATTAATGTAATCTTGTTTGTCTTAATAATAAAGTATGAATAGAAATTAATGTTAACCAGTATATTTTTGAGTATTCATTGCATGTGTATGACCATTCAGGATCTCTGACCAGACCTATGTATGTGTTGGATTTTTTTATTTAATTGATTACATGGTTTTTTGATTATTTAATATTTAATTAAATATGATGTCATGTGAGTCGTCTCTTCATCCTTTATTACCTGGACTTGTATTCCCAAGGTAATTAATCTAATTCCTATTACCCAATCCTTTGATTCCCCTCACTTTTGTTTGATTTATAAATACATGTAATTAAAAATAGTGTCCCAAAGTTCATAGTAGTGGTTCAAGATATAACCAAAATGATATCAACCCAGGTGATACATAGATGGATAAGTGGAGTGCATTTACTCATGCTAAGACCAAAACAATGAGTTTTAACCTAGGTTATTGGTTGATTTATTATATTCTCAATAAATCAATTATTATAAAATATCAGGATTATATTAATTAATTAATTTATTTCCATATTATACATTATTTATTTTCTAGATTCAAGACAATGATCACATAAATAATTAAACTAATATTAGACAATGGAATTTAAAAATATAGATTTTGTGTAAATTGTTTATCAAAATTTTGTTAATCACATAAGTAAAATCCACTTCGTATTAAAAATACATGTAACAGACACAACAAGAAAAATTTACTCATAATAAACAAGATATATCAACTTAATATTATGTCATACTAATCTGAATGTTAATTGATTAGGAATGAAAGCCATAGAATTAATTATTTGACCATTACCCTTTTAGACATTTACTTTTTATCATGGATTTCATATAAAGGTTATGGGTTGACTTAACCATCTTACATCTTGAGAAGAAAACCTCTATAGACATTATTTAACTTTGTTTAATGTGTTGAGGAAATCCAGGTTAGGATTTCTAGATTGGGGAGTCCACTAAAATGATTAAGGAGTTTAAAGACAACAGTTAGAAAAAACCATCCTATCTAAATACCTTCAAGTAGTTTAACCACTCCTAATTGGGGTTATGTGAAGGGGGATATCGATCCTTGACACTAGAATTTCCTATAATCGAGACATTATGAGTTAAATGGTGGGGGATTTTGGGACTTGATTAAATATTGTGAGGCTTAATAAAATTAATATCATTATATCTCACAAAAAATTGTTAAAAATAAAGTATTAATAACCTTCTCTATTATAATTATAAAATAATGTCATGTTCATCATCCACATTATCCCTAGAATAAATATTAGATAAATTCCATCTTCTTACTGGAAGTGACATCTAGGAATGGATCAGATGCCTTTGGTTTTTGTTACTCCATGGAAAAAAATATTATAATCTTGAATCTTTATTACCTAATACACCTGCAATAAAGGGGAGTGATAAATATTTCTCTTTTTATGATATACCCTTGAGAAACATGGTTTAATTTTAGTGTATAATGCTATCATCCATGTCTATTTAACCCTTTAAGTCTCATGAAAAAATTGAATCTTATATCATACTCGATCATTTCTATAGACTATATCAGAAGAGAGATAGACAGTAATATTTTGAGATATCCACAGTTCACTTTCAGAGTAATCTTGGAGAGGGTGTTCCAACTAGGCCCCATATAATCAAATTCATTGGCTACATTGATCGTCTATAGGTTCTAGGGCTTAAACTACTTGATGAATTGTGCAACTATCTGATTTTCACATCACTCCCTTAGATATTCTCTAAATTTTTTCTTAGTTTTAATATAAAAAACGTTGATAAGTCCCTCCTAGATCTTCTCACCTTACTTCTCCAAGTTGAAAAGGATATGAATCGTGAAAACATTTCTATCTTTATAGTGAATACAAGAAAAGGTCAGTTGAAGATCTCTAATCCCAAATCTTCTTCACAACACCCTTACTATAAGTGAATGATCTAGGGGAAAACAAGGGAATGAGATTTTTTTTGTTTGACATGTGGCAAGATGGGACATTAGATGAAAAACTACACCTAGGAAAAGGTGAAAGGGGAATCTTCATGTGAATTTTTTATTAAGTGTAATTTATCGATTTCTATAAATTGGGTATTGGACATAGAAATTGGTTCTCACATATGTATTAAAATAAATGAACCAAGTAGACTTATAAATATTGACCAAGGGGAGGTATATCCACGAGTATCCAACAGGGCCAAACTTTTTTTCATGGAAAGAAGGGACTATCACATTACATTTATAAATGGAATGATCTTTGTTCAAAAATATTATAATTATGTTCTATATAGTACCAAAAATATTATTTCATTAACTATACTTGATACCAATGGATTTATTTCCAAGTTTATGAATAAATGTTTCTTCTTCTATAAAGATATAATTTTTTATTGTAAGGGATATTTAAATAAAAATCTTTATGCATTGGATTACATGAACCAGGTAATTGAAATTGATAAAAAAACTACTTTGCATGACTCATACCACACCCAAATATGGAATCACTATAAAGTTCATGTAAACAAGAAACATTTGGTAAAATTACACCAATATAGATATTTAGTTTTCTTTTAACAAGTACCACTTGGTGTATGTCACAACTGTTTGGAAGGAAGAATGACTAAATCTTTATTTATTTGAAAAGGTTAAAGGGCCAATGAGATTTTTGAAATAATTCATACAGATGTGTGTGGACCATTTCAAGTTGATGCAAAGGGTGAATACTAATAATTCATGAGTTTTATTCATTATTTTATATAATATCTATATGTCTATTTAATGAGGTATAAGTCAAATTAATTTCATAGATTTAAGGAGTAAACTAATGAAATTGAGAACCATATTGGTGATAAGATTAAAAAAATTAGCTCAAAACATGGTAGAGAATATCTTAATCAATACTATACTGATTATTTATGGGAGTTTGGGATTATATATCAACTCACTCCACTTTATACACAACAGGGGAATGGTGTAAGTGAATGGATCAGCCACTCCCTATTGTACATGGTGAAATCATTGATGAGTTATGTGATTCTTTTATTATCCTTTTGTGGATATGCATTTTAGAAAACAATGCAAATACTAAACCAGGTTCCAAATAAATTGGAAAATGGTATGCTATAACAATTATGGAATGGAAAGAAATATGTTTTTCATACTTACATGAGTAGGGTTGTGAAGTATTTGTTAAGGAATCTTCAAGTAACAAACTTCCATCCTAAGGTACAAAGTAAACCTTTATAGGATACCCCAAGGAAACAAGAAGACATTACTTATATGAACCCTTGGAAAAAAGGTAATAGTGGAAAGGCATGCCATATTCCTTGAGAGGGAGAATGTCTCTAAAAGTGATCATTAGAGTGAGATAGACAATGATGAAGACTAGGGTCAAGGCATAAAAGAGTTTATGTAAGAACATATTACAAAAACCCTCAGGGAAGAATATTTTTGGATGACATAATTATTGTGTGAGAGTACAAGAGAGGATAGAGAACAAGAATAGTATAGTTTTCTAGTCACTGTAGACGATGACACATTATTAGTATATAATAATGATCATATAACTTACATTGATGTAGTAAGTGGTATAGATATTTCAAACTTGTAAGAAGCTATGAATTCTAAAATAGATTCTATGTACCAAAACCAAGTTTGTAATTTAGTAGATCGTCTCATGGAAGTAAGGATCATTATTTTTAAATTTTTATTTAAGAAAAAACATTACATTGATGGAAAATTAGTTACTTATAAGGTTCAACTAGTTGCATAAGGTTTTCAGCATCATTATGGAATTAACTATAATGAAACCTTCTCATTGTTTTCTATATAGAAATAAATCATAATTATAATTTCCATTATGTATTTCCATGACAATGATATTTAGTAAATGGATGTAAAAAATATCCTTCCTTAATGGGAACCTTCTGTAATATTTTTATATTTTACAACCTGATGGGTTTTTGACATTATAGAATCCCAAAAAGGTATAAAATTATATTGATCCATATATATATCAAATCAATAATCCATATCATGGAATATTTTGTTAAATAAATCTATAACAAAATTTATTTTCATAAATAATGAAAGTGACCCTTGATTCTATAATTTGTTTAGTGGAAGTGATGTTTTTTTTGTAATAGTATATGTTGATGACATATTACTTATTGGAAACGAGATACCAATATTATAGTTTATTAAATATTTTTTTAATAAATTAGTTTCTATGAAATTTATAGGTGAAAAAACATATATTATTAGGATTGTGATCTATTACGATAGATCTATGAGGATGATCAGCCTAATTTAAGGTACATATATTGATACGATACTGGAAATATTCAATATGGAACAATCCAAGAGGGGATTGTTGTTAATGTCACAAGTCATTCATCATTCTATTAAAATGTTTCTCTTGTCACATGAGGAAAGAAAAATAATGGCAATTATTTCATATGTTTCAATGATTGGGATAGTCAAGTAGGTTATTCTATGTACTGGGCTTGATGTCTCCTATACCTTGAGTTTGGTAGGAAGATATCAAGCTGGCCCAGGTGAACACCATTGGATGGAAGTCAAGACCATAATTAAGTATAAAAGGCGTACTTAGGATATATTCCTATTCTATAGAGGATATGAGTGACTAGTCATTTGAGGATATGTAGATTGTAGTTTCCAAATAGATCAAGGTGATTCAAAATCATAAATAGGATACATCTTCACTCTAAATGGAGAATATTTGATCTCGAAGATATTAAAGAAATTTAGGTTCATAGATTTTATAGTCGATTCTAAGTATATTACAGTTTTTCAGGTAACTATAGAAGTAGTTTCAACATGAAACTTCATCTAAGTGTTTAATGTTGTACCAAGCAGTAAAGACCCTATCACACATTATTGTGTTAATACTACATTGGTGATTCTTTCTATAGAGCTAATGTCACATTATTGTATGAAGAATATACAGTGAAAGTATAATCTATTGAAGTATTTTTATCAAAGAGTTTGTGTTATAGTGAGAGGAATATCCCCAAAAGACAATGCGGTGAACCCATTGACTAAAGCCTTGACTCGGCAGAAACATGATCATTATCTAGTGGACTAAAAGTCACAGGCAGTTCACTCTAGACCAAGTGGGGGTCTCATGGAGTTAGTATTCTAGAACCAACTGATTATACTTTGTATTACATGTATATTATAAAATTTGAATAATAATAAAACATATTATTATATATTTTTTATTTTTATGTATGTCTTTAATGTAATAATGTCATAGAGTATATGTCGCATTGATAAGGTTATAGAAGTTCCCCACTATGATGAGAACCATGAAATTCCATGATGATATTATTAAAACTAGTTCTTTAGTTGGATAATATTATTTTATAGGGAATATAGTATGTTGAATATCTGGTTTGAATACTCATAAGTAGATGAGACTAATTCTCATGAAGTTCACACATGGTAATATCTAAGATAATAGGATATGATAACAGACCCACCAGTAAGAAATATGCATGTTTATGTTTCATTAGATATTCCTATATTTCAACATATGTGATGGTCCTTAGACATTAATTTTATCATTAATATATTTCATGGCTTTCACAACTAGATTTATTGATAAAAAACATGATACCATATGTTCATAAGAAGTAGGGTACATTGGGTGTGTTGGGAATAAAATGTTGTTAATGGATATGTTGAGGTAGGATTTTTCTTATATATATTAATAGAAGTTGATATTTCAACCCTTTGATTCGAAAGAAACCATCGCCTTAAATTACATGCCCATGGTGTCATGACATTTTTATTTTAGATAGTCAAAGAAATAAATTTCAACCATACAGGTTGATGACACGAATGTGCAACCTAATTTATGAGATATTCTTATAAAGGGATTATATTATTCAATGAAAAATTGTATTTAGTCTTTAAAATTTTGCAATAAGTTATTTATCTTTGTTTTCATGACCCTCTATTATATAGTAATCTTATACTTTAAGGAATCCTACCTAATACCAATGAGAAATTATACTATAGGGGCACACACTAAATGATTCTATTGATGAGTGGTGTTGTGACATATGAATGGCAACATGGAATGACACACACTACTCACTTATATTCTTTGTGAAATGTATAGGCCTTATGGCCACTATGCCTTCAGGCCAAGTTGTAATAGAATAATAGGATATTGGACCTTTGGGTCATCTAAGGGTTTCCAAGAGAGACCTAGTAAATTCTTTTTTCCCAAGACTACTTATGAAATTTTGCCCTAAAATTCATTAAGAGATACAATAAAATGATGAAACTTTTTCCTTTACCTCTGTATTTTTTTTCTTTTCTTGCCTATTTCCCTATCCTGGGGGCTTATGGGGATTTCCCTAGGGCCATCCCTGAGGGTTACCTCTCAGCCTCATTAAAATTTAAATTTCATTCCTAATAAAAAGAGGCCTCAACCCTATCCAATTAAAAAAATACCGAGGGATAATTTTATTCTATTTATATTGATCAAAATTATTTAATAACTATTTACTCACCAAATTAAGAATATGAATATTTATTTTGTTTAATGAATATTTATTAAATATTTATTTATCATATTGTGAATATAATATTATTTAGGAATAAATATTTAAAAAATATTTATTTTGTTATCTAATAATTTTTGAAGAATCCAAGCAGATCGAGATCTTGGCTGGTGCTAAATATTAATTTGTAAGTCGGTAAAATATTATTTATCATTAGTCCAGTTATCATATTCCATAAAATAATATTATTTTTATATGGAATGGTGTAGGATTTGGTATATTATAGAGGTGATCAAAACTAATGATACAAGATGATAGATCCACCATGTTATCACCATGCATTCCATTGGTGTTGCTCGGAGATCAATGTAGCATGTGTAGATCACCACTAGAGGGATTCAACACTTGGATCCAATAATCACAACATAGGTAATATGAAAAGTTTTTTTGGGATGATAAAAATCTCAATTGAAGAAATATCATAAGACTAGGTGTCCTTTCTTCAGATTTAATATAACTTAATTATAAATTTGAAGTGGAAAGATATTATCTAGGTTTTGGGATTTTCATATTTCAATATTTTATGGGGAAAAATTTTGGTCATGTCATTTATGTCTTTCACAATTAATTAATTATCCCTCAGATCTGAAAAAAAATGTGGATATCCAACCCACCAGGGAAATTTTTATATGCTTGGAACCTTCATTTTTGGCCATGTACTTACGTATTTTATTTTCAATTTAAAAGAGGTTAATGTAGTTTTGAAAAACATCATCCAAACTCATGTTCATATTTATAATTTATATCCATAGAATCTAGTGCACCATTTTATTGGTTTTTATGAGTGTCTTGGTTTTGGTGATAAATAGAAATCTTTAGAATTCATTAAGGTTCTCAGGAATGATATCAAATTACAAATTATTTTTAGTGGATAATTCAATGAAATCCTTTGTATTAATGAGAAATTAAGAGGCTCCTCTAAAAACCCTTACTTAGTTCTCCATTTTTGGTATTATTTCATTCATATGTGTATCTTGGACCAAGGTTTTTATATAGATACTTTTACAAGTGTTCATAATTGAAATCCCTCATTAAGGATTCCTAAGTGGCTTGAGAGATTTATGGATTCCAGTGATTGGTGTCCATTATAACAAATGTATTGGTAATATCATCTTCTTAATCTCTTATCCAATCATTTTTCAATTTTTCTTCATACAAAGGTCATTGATTAGTGACATAGAATCAAGTAGGGGTTCAAATTCAAAAAAAATTGGATCCATAATGATAGTTATTGGGGGTGGTTGAATCCACCTAGTCAACTTTACATGGGAAGGATAGGGAGAATATTGGTTGTGTTGATTCTCATTTATTGAAGCTGAGCTATAAAAATTTTGGGAACTTTAATCATAGGATAACCACTCTTAAGAGGGATATAAAACATTGTTACACATATACAACTTTATCCTACATCTTGAAATATGATTATGCTTTATAAAAATTATTGGATGGGGTGTTTAAAGACAAGAAATACTATTGGTTTATAATTTCAATGGATACTTTTATCAAATATGTTGATCATAACACCAATTTTTTAATCAGAATGCACCAATGACAAAAAGTAAAAACTATGTATCTAAGAAAAATATGACTAATAGGGTCTTTAAAACTGTCCAAATAAATATCTAGGAACTGATCTAATATTTATATAGGAATTTTTGTATTTATTAGGGTTTGACTCTTTCTATAGGACTTATAGATTGTATTGAGATGATGGTTTTAGCTATCATGGATTAGGGTTTTTAATCCGAGCTCTTAGTTGATGGCACTAGTTTAGTGCTAAAGTGTATTTATTCTATAAAAGAACCTAGAATTGATGAATTTTATGATTTATTCTTTAAATGGTTTTGGAATATTGTTGGGATTGATATTATTTATTTGGTGAGAGGTTTATGAAGAGGTTACATCAGTTTTTAAAATACCAATGAAACTCTTATTCTTCATATTCCTAATGTTACTGGTTCCATTAATATGTCTGATTTTAGACTTATTTTGATCTAAAATTTTATTTAAAAGACTTTTTCAAAGATTATCTCATATCACATGAGTAAAATCATTCCATTTGTTATCTCTAAAAATCATAGTGCTTTTTTCCCTAAAAGGTTTATCACAGACAATACCATTATCACACATGAATTCATTAATTCTATGAAAACATAATCAACTTATAACATGGGGATATTGTATTAGAAAATAGATATGAGGAATTAATATGATTGAGTAAAATGGTTCAGCCTATAATCATTGATGTTAAAAATAGGATTTGGTACTAAGTGGGTTGAGGTGATTATGAAATGTAAAAATTTTGTTTCCTTATGAATCAAGTTGAATGGTGATCGCACTATATATTTTCTTTCAACAAGAGGATTATGATAAGAATATCCTATTTATTCATAGTTATTATTTATTATGAAACATTTTTTCTCTTATATTTTACCTAAGGTCATGGATTGGGGTCTTATTCATGGTTTCGAGGTATGTCGTGAATGTATTCTTATTTCCCATATTTTTCACTAAAAATTGTCGACTTTATTTAAGAGAAATATCAAAATAATTTTAGTAAATTATAAACATTATTAATACTTATGAGAGAAAAATTGGTTAAGGTATCAATTTTTCTAAATTATAGATGTATTTTAGTAATGGAGTGAACGAAGGAAAGAAATATTGGATCTATTATTTATGTGGCATTAAGACTATTGAAAGACACCACAAATATTTATCCCTCTATATTTTTTTATACATTATAAAAAGGAGTTTTTATATTTTATCTTGGATAAGGTAAATTCTAAAATTAAGGGACGGGAATAGAAGAATATATCTAGGGATAGAAAGGAGTTCCTTCTTAAAGAATTTACCAAGCCATTACTTAATATGTGATGTGCCTAATAAAACTCCATAATTTCATTATCAATATTCTATATTCCATATTTTATAATTTCTAGTGGGGCTGGGTTGATGGTAATAAAAGAATACACATGATCACTTGAAAGGATCATTATTCTCTAAAGTCTTGTGGTGACACGGGTTTTAGGGATTTAAAGTATTTCAATAATTATTTACTGATGAAACAAAGGTGGATGCTGCTTCAACTTCTTAACAGCCTATATGATAAATTGTTAAGGATAAATATTACTTTCACTTTAATTTATTATCTTCCAACATGGGTCCTAGGGCAATATTCTTTTGGAGAAGTGTTTGGGGTTCCATTGGTATTCTAAATCACATCCTTAATTGAAGGATCACATGGGGTGATAAGGTCCATAATTGGATGGTCCCATGGATGGATAATATTCCCAAACTGAAACCCACATCACAAATAGTGAAATTACATGAGAATTTTTTTGTTATAGATTTTCTAAATGATGTTCTAAATAGTTGGGACCATCAGAAAATATATCTTTGAATTAATGGTTGAAACTAGATGGTTATCATAGAAATCCCATTAACTCTAGAAGCTAGTATGGATAAATTATGTGAGAGTTATGGGGGATCCAAGTGTTATTCAGTGTGGTCCTGGTATATATGTTCTTTGGTGAATGGATAATCCCCTATTTATATCTTTTCGAATCATATTTTGAATTTGATTTTCCCTCCAAAAATGAAGGTATTTTTTTGGAAAGTCTGCGGGGGTATATTTATTACATGATTTTTTTTTAAAATCACATTACTAACAATACTATATTTATTATATGAAGGTATTAGGATAAGATAGACTTATATGATACTTTTTCATGTATCAAGATTCTAATATATTGAGATCCAGAATAGAGCACATATATGATCTATGGGAGAGTATCGATGATGCTAAGATGATATTCTTGGAGTGGATTGAATCCACCCCATCCCATGGGGAGACCAGTCTTTGTATTTAATAATAGGTTATATGGTTTCACTGTAATGGTTTTTTTATTGATCATGTCTTGAAGGATGATGTTGTATGGATGGATAAAGATTGATACTAGATTAATATTTGGGGGTTTCACCCTGGTGATTGTATGAACATCCCCGTGTAGTATTACTTCATCAAATGGATTGCTCCACCATGGTGTTTTGTTATGGTGAATATGGATGCTGAAATTCTTGGTGATTTTTTGTTTTTTGTTTTGGGGTCTGTCATCTATGATCACTTGGGCTATCTTGTTGTGGCCTTTCATTACATGGTTAAAGAAACATAGAAACCCACTATTTCTTAATATATGGATATTAATTATGGTTTTGAATATTCTATATATCAAGTATGGAAAGGTCTTTTTATTGAATCATATTTACAAATCATCATTAAACCCTTGAGGATTTGGAGGTGGGTGGAAACCTTTTCGGCACATTATAGATAATATCCATCCATTAACATCTATAGTTTCATCTTGTGTGTTCTCTTCCATTGGAAGAGAAGTAAATTAGGTGGATCACTATCTTGATTCATTGAGAGGATCTCAAGATCCTATTAATTGGTTTTCATCCATTCTCTAGGGTCTTTATAAAATTTCTTCCACTAATATCAATTTTTTTTACTTTTTCCTTTGAAAAAAATGGACTAAGAGGGAAATATTATATGTCTCAAAGGCCTAGTGACATAATGGCCTTAGAATTACCTTCCCCGTTAGCCCATACCAAAAAAATCCCTTTACAAATATATTTGAACCAACTACACAGAAAAAAAATATCCCTAGAACCTCTACAAGTCTACACCTGGATAACCACCTAACATTATTGTTAGCTTGTAGTGTCCTTTGTAGAGCTACACAGGTTGATGGCATGCCCACTATATCCCTTATTCAATTCTAAGTATGGTTAACTCTATCTGTTGACTAATACTTTGAGGACCTGTCATTATGGGGTTGCACTAGTATAGAAGAACCTTATCTGCTTCATGGCATAGAGGTTGTGTGGCCTAGAGGCTTTGTGGCCTAAAGGACCATAATGGATCAAAGGTAATGTGGCCTGAAGGCCCTTTTTGTAGCTACTAATATATAGATATATTATTATTACTAATTATTTATATAAATTATATATTTTATTTCAATATAATTATATTTTTATATAGTTAATATATACAATATTATATATAAAAACATAAATGAAAATGAATAAATTCAAAAAATATTAAAAATTAATAAACAAAATCCATTTTATTCAATGTATTCAAAATTTATTAATATTGTGATAATTGTATTAATATTATAAAAATAGATTTATGAATATATGTATTAGAGAATGTATTAATTATAATTAAAATATTGTTGTTAAGTGAAATGAATATATTATTTAAAAATATATCATTAATATAAATGTATAAATGTAATATTATGCATAACCTTTTTTCACGAAGTATCATTAATTATAAAACTATAAAATTAAATATAATAATTTTAATAAATATATTTTAAATTTACATATATATATATATATATATATATATACAATGGTTCAAGTAGGGGATGAAATACAAGATACTCATACACTATCGAAATGACAGTACTCGTAAAGACTCAAACTTCAGATTTCAGCAAGACCCCATTGGGACAGCTACAACTGAACTCCACCTTGAGGGAAAATTATATGTTGATATATATTATTATTACAAATTATATATATATGTATTTTATTGATTGTATATTAAAAATATAATTAATTATTAACTTTTATAATTTATAGTAATAATTAATAAGACTATTATTTAATTTAATATATAAATTTTTATATAAAAAAATACAAAAAATATATATATTACTAACTAGAAAATTTACTAAAATTATAATATGATAGTTTTATATTTTAAATTCATTTAAATATTGGAAGTTTCATTTTTTTTAATTACTTATATATATACACAAACACTTATATATTTACATATGTGCACATATTCATGAAAGATATCGGGTTGGTATAGTCCTTGTGTGTTGTGTGATGCACTACTACAGATCATGTTTTTAAAATAACCAAAAATAGGATTTTCTTTGTATCCATTATTTTATTTTCTAATAAAAATTACTTTTAGGATGATTGGGAACCACTTATAAATCGCAAAAGAAGACAAATAAAAACATAGACCCATCAGTCCACCACAAATAGGCTGGTGTATTGGTTTTGTTGGAGGCTTTGGTATATATAGTTTGTGTAAAAATAATATTTTCAATTCTATAAGACTAAGCACCCTTAAAGTCAATGGGATTTATCAGCACTTTTTTAGTAATAATTATGGTTTCTGTTATCAGCTCTCTTTCTTAGCGCTAAGAATATAAAAAAATGAAAAACAAATCAACCTACCCTTTTCATTAGTGCTCCACCCCCACCCCCCCCCCCCCCCCCATTATTAGTGTTTTGACCCCTGTATGCCCATCCCTAGGCCTTTCTCAATCCCACCCACATTATCAACGCTTTACCAGACCTTTATGAGTGTTTTCATTCCCTTAATCCTTGATCATGCCTAGAATCGAACCCATGACCTTTCCCTTCCAGTACTAACGCCTTTACCACTGCACCATCAAGATTTTTATAATATTTTATGATATATCTATTTATATATATATAAGTAATTCATTTGTATTAATATATTTATTCATATAATTATTTTTAAATATACATTAAAAATATGTCTAAATATTTTATATTTAGATATAAATTTTATAAATATTTATATGCCTACATATTTATATATATTTATTCATATTTAAATATCAAACTATATTTAGATATAAAATTATTATAATATATTTATAAATATTAATTGAAAATACATTTATGTACCATTTTTAATAATAATTATATATTTATAAAATTACATTTATATATATGATGTATTAACACAATATTGACCCACATATATGCACATATTTTCCCACACATACGCATTTGTATTTCACACATACAAAGACTTATTTTTAAATATATGTATTTATTTAAATATATTAGAATATACACATAAATATATATTTGTTTATTTGAACACATATATTTGTATATAAACATTACTTACATGGGTATATATATATTAATTCATTTTTATAAGGTAAATAAAATGTATAATTTTTTATTTTAAATAACATTAATAATAAATATTTATTTCTATATGGTTTATATATGTAAAAAAATAATTTTATTTAAATATGTTAAAAAAATTACAGTTGATTTATTATATGTAAATATATGAAAATATGAATATATTTAATTATAATGACACTTAAATATGAAAAACACTAAAATTAAAACACTATGATATACATATGACTTTAAGACTAGTGAAAATATTTAGTCTCTACTGAAAAAAGATAAAAATACCCCCTTAAATGAGGTGAAAATTCTATCAAATGTTGAAAACAATTAATGCACCCCTACAAAAAAACACAATTTTAGAGGCCTTCCAAGCCATTTAACCTTGAAAGAATTTTAACATAGGTTCCCCATGAAACCATATAATATATATTTTTGTATGTTTCGATTTTATATATCCTAGATCACAAATAGACATCTGGATCAAAATTTATTATTGTCTAAACTTCAAGTCATGTTTTCAACATATCTTAGATCTTCGATGAATTTTTTGAATTTTTATGTCTTCGAATTTTTATTAAAATATTATTACTCAATAATAATTATAAAATTATTTATTAATATTAATTTTTAATTATTTCATAATCAATTTTCACTAAATATCTTTTAAATTATGTTTAAATTCATATTTGTCTTATATAAATATTATTTAATAAAATATATTATATTTATATACATATATTTATATTTATATATTATTATATGGTTTTGATGATATTATTTTATGAAATCTACCTTTTATCAGGACTAAACTAGACATCGAAAAATGGGCACGTTTATCAGCACTTTTTCAATACTGATGAAAGCACCCCCTATATCAGAACTTCTAGCTAGCATTGATAAACGGAAATGATGAATTTCATACATTATATTGTAGTGATGGGCCAATACATACAGAATTTCCCTAACTTGTTTAAGATATGAACAATGTTCTCTTTATCTAATTAATTGTATTCATTATTTCCTCCTCGTTAATATGTACAAAATTAATTACAAATAAGTAAATATTTTATTTATAAAAATTTCACTACTATAGTTAAATCTTTAAAAATCACAAAAAATGGTCTTTATTAGTGAAAAAATAATAATTTTTCATCTAATAATAGATAAAATCCATTGTTTATCGGTGCTAAAAAATGCTGATAATGGGTGTCATATATAAAATAAAATCACAGATCAAGGCACAATTTATTAGTGATTTTTTTCTGTAATAAAGGCCCCATTTATCAATGCCAAAAATGATGATAAAGGGAATCTTTATTGGTGCTAAAAAATTCTTATAATCTATGCATTTACCAGCACATATAAAATTCATACAAAAATCAGTGTTTGCACTCTCACACCCCCCCCCCCCTCTATAAGTGCTCACAACCCCCCCCCCCCCCACCACCCACCTAAATGTGATTAAACTCTAATAGACCCCCCCCCCTTCAGTGCTTACAACACCCCTTTGTCAGCGCTTTTCTACTTCCAAGCTTCATGTTCAACTACACACATGCGTGGACTCGATCTTGTGACCTCCCTTGTGTATTCGAAAAACATTACCATAACCCCCAATAATTATTTGGTATATATTTTATGATATTTGATTTTATTTCTATATATTTATATAAATATTTTTAGTTCATATATATATATATATTATTTATTTTTAAATATATTTATAAAATGTGTGTTTGTGTGTGTGTGTGCTTGTGTGTCCGTGATATATATATATATATATATACTTATACTTATTTAAATATATTATATATTAATATTCATTTACATATATTAGAATATAAATATATATTCCTTTATTATTACACATAAATATATATATATATAAACATTATATGAACATTTTTATAAGTATATATATATATATTCAGATATTTTTTTAATGTAAAAAAATGGTTAGGTATCATTTTAAATAAAATGGATAATAATAAATTACATATGATTTAAATAATTATTTTTAAATACATTTTTAAAATATTATGATATATTTTATACGCGAAAGGTTCAGGAGGAAGGCGAGCCTGCTACTAAGAAAGTTTTTAGAAAATAAAGATGATAAAGGAAACAGGGAAGGATGGGGTCAAACAGAGACAAACCCCCATTCATAAAAGAAAACAATAAATGAAAGGAATTCTGCATCCCCATAATAATGATTAGAGGAATCATCACCATATTCCCACTCTAATTGTTAATTAATCTGATTGGAGAGCACCAAATACTTCACCCCAGTATTATCTTGGTCCATAGTGAGTTGGCTCATAAAAAATCCACGCCCCCATGTTACAGCCCAATCATCACGACCACAACCTTAATCATGAGATTTTGGATGACAACCCTATTTCCAAGACTTGGGCTACTACCATTCCAAATAATCCATCCCCAATTCAATCATTTGATCATCCATAATTCTCATTTTCTCACCATGCCTTACATCAAGAGGTCGCTTACCTAGTACCGGCATAACTGTGATATCCTCCTCGGTTGTCACATTCCCTCCAAGGGAACAATCAAAAAACCAAGCATTCCCTTCCTCATTAGGATCATCTTGTATAATTAGTGCTTCATTCAATGAATGATCCAGGTTCTATTTACTATTACTTCTTCCGAAGGATTCATCTGCAGCTTTCTAGACCTCATCGTGAGATGAAGTGTACTTGGTGACAATATGTGACCAAATATTTTTCTTACTATAGTTTTATATAGAGGAAACCCCCTGGAGATTCAACTCAACACTAGTGTGTGTGTTACCCTATGTGTAAATTACTTCATCAAGCTCATCCTTCTTATGATTATCAGATTCAATAGGAAGTCCATCAACTTATCTAGCCACTACTTGGATTGCAGACTACTCTATCATGGAATTCATCCCTTCCCCATAATTCACATTCTCATTCAATGGAAAAATAAATTTTCAATTAACCATATAGTGACCATTCTTTTTTTATATGGAGAAAAAAAATCAACATTCGGAGTCAAAGTTCCCTATATACCCACAAATCATGCTAAAATAAGGCTTCTTCTCAAAATCTATTGAGAGTTATAGTCATTGACCAATAACAAGCAATACAACCACATCCATAAGAGTTGATCTTAGATCAACTTCCAAAAGCACTCTAGAAAAATTCCCAAAGCATGCAATCTATGTTTTTTTTCAAATTTGATTGGATCCCAAACAGCAGAGGCAATATCCCAGAGTAACTGAGAATTACAAAGAAACCATGGTAGACCATGAATTCAAATCCAAGTCTGGGTGATAGATTTCTTCATCACAGAAGTATTGTAGAAGGTATCCCAACCATGGATTCTTAAAATTCAATTTTTATGGGAAATAAAACCTAATCCCCATGCTCTATATTCCATTTCATCAAAAGGGAAAAAAAACATGAAAGAACCCCTTACTTGCACATTCAAGCAAAATTAATTATATATATGTATTTATTTACATATATTAGAATACACACATAAATATATTTTTTATTAACACACACATATTTATATACAAACATTACATGTATAGGTCTGTGTGTGTGTGTGTAAATACATGTTCATAAGGTAAATAAATGTATAATTTTTTATTTTAAATATAATGAATAATAAATATTTATTTCTATATAGATTATAAATTTAAAAATTCAATTTTATATAAATATGTTTAAATATTTATTTTTAAAATTGATTTATTATATGTAAATATAAGAAAACATTCATAAATTTAATTATAAATAAAACTATAATATGAAAAATGATAAAATTTCAAAACCATAATATCGATATGAATGAAATCCCTGACAATAAATTTAGTACTCATTGAAAAAGTATAGAAAGTACATCCAAAATGAAGTTGAAATCCAATGTATTATTAATAAATTAGGGTATCAAAAATAAATATGTAGTTTTAGAGTACTTTTTTCCTTATTTACATAAAAACAATAGAGCATGGGGACCCTCCATGTCAACACACACTACAAAAAAAAGGGAGGACTTAGCATTGGTTGTTTTTCGATATGTGGTGGTTTAATCAACTACTATATGGTTTAGTGGAGATTTGAAAAACCACCACATATTTCATGGCTGAAAATAATTTAGTAAAACTTCTTCAAATTTAGATTTGGTTTTTATATGTGTCATATTTGGTGCATTTAGAAGTGGTTCCCAATTAAATTAGCGGCAGTTTAAAAAATAATCTGAAAATATATTTGATGAAATGAATATAACTGCCCCTACACTATATTGCGGTAGTTAAGATTAGTAGTGGTTATTATAAACTGGTGCTAAATATATTTCTAAACTAATTATCTTTTTAAATTTATTAACAAGTTGGGGAAAGTCCCCCTTTTTATTGAATCAAACAGATGCTCTTATTATTCAGGGCCGAGGGAACCCATTAAATGGTTGGTATTAACAGTAGGTATGAAACTCCATGGAAATTTCAAATATGACCTGAAATACCCAACCCTTAGGTATTTCATGTAGCACCATGGTCACACCCACAGTCCGAACCTACCTCTCATCCCACTTGGTCACGACCTGAGACCGAGCACCCGATGGGAACTAGCCTCCGTCGATCTATGGACTAGCTCCAACACATCTATCTACAGTCCGTCACTAAATATGATCCTCATATCCATCATGCACCACTTGTAGACCTTCTTCCTCTCACCGTAGATGAGACCACAAAATCATCATCGAGAATGAGGTCCTCCACCACAGAGAAGTCTCCATTCAGTATCCTCCATTGAAGCCCTCCAACCGGGCCCCCTATATTAAGGTCTTATCCATGTTATTCAGTTTCCAACACCACCGCCACAACTACTACAACCCTCCATCATTCCTTCATCATAGTACCCACATCACAATAAACCCCCTAATATGAGGTATTTAGGTTTTGAACCCTGAACCAGATGTAGGATTACGAGATAGATTATGATTGAGATGTTAACCCATCTACATCTAAAAAATTTATTTTATAAAAAATTATTATAAAATATAAATATAAAACACTTGATATATGAATAACTAAAACATAAATTCACAATAATGTTTTTACACAAACTTCATCATGAATATTTAATCATATATATACAACCTCAGTCAACCTATACCTCAGTCAACCCATAGCTCAACCATCATTATATATAAAAAAAATATGTCCACCAAAAAAACCATGGCCAATATACATCCATCACATGACCTCCTTTGCATCCATATACCACCACATCATCTCATCAACTTGAACTAACCAAGTAATCTCGTCATCATAATAATTCATTATTATAGTAGAATCGTTGATAATATTTAGACATACCACATAAAATAAGATCCCTCACGACTACCTTCTCATCAATGTCATGGATATGAACAGTCAACCTCCTACCTACTGTTGGAATGTGTCGCCTACAAAAAAACTGAACATTTAAGAAAATAAATGATAAAGAGAATTAAAAACATATATATTCAGAATGTTTCACATAACCTTTTTTATTTTTTTGTCAAATAAAAGAAATTTTAACATTAAATGAATAATATAACATGTATAACGCTTTTAAATCATACATATACCTATTTAAGATATGATTCAACACATGGAATTAAAAAGGGATAAGTATATAAAAAATAAAATTTATTTTTAAATAAACATGCAGTGTGCTTGAAATTTAATTAATTAAAAAATTAAATAATTTGATATGGAAGAATGTATTACATTTAGAAAAGAATTCAACAGTGGTTGTCCCATGATTCACATCAATTGGAAGAAGTTTTCTATGGTTCTGACAGTTACACACATGTCTTAGTATTTTAAAACGTTGAATAACAAATTTTATGGGAATCCAAGTAAAATTGTAACTCTAAATGATGTTTCATCAGTTCTTATATTCCCAAAATAAATATATGGTCATTTTCCTATTATTTCAGGATAATATGGAATCATTTTCATTGTTTTAACCCCCTAACACATGTTTTTAAATACATTGGTATCTTTAAAACTGCTTATTGAGTCCCTCTGAGAACATTAAATGTCAGATGGATGTTTTTTCTATGATTATATAACAAAAATAATTCAAAAATTATTGTACAATGGTTTTAAATTAATATGAGGTATGTTCCTATGTTTTTGGTTGTTACAAAAACATTTTAGTGTTTTAAATCACTGAAAACTGATTTATAGTTATCCCTAGAAAACCATAACTTATAATGATCTTCCATCAATTCCTACATTTAAAAAATAAATATATAGTCATTTTCCTATGATATCACATTCATCCAACATTGTGTGTATAGATTTGAACCCCTGGAACATGTTATTAAAGACTCTAATATCTTAAAAAATTGCTTATTAAGTAATTTGGAGAAAACCACATGTCGTATAGATGTGTTTTCTATAAATACATGCCAAAAAATAATCAATGCTCGGATTACCATGATTTCACATCATTTTTATGTCATTTTCTATGGTTTTTACCATTACATGCATGTTTTACTATTTTAAAAAACTAAAAAAATATTTTTTGGGTATGCTGGGAAAACTGTAACTCAAAATGACATTTCTTCAGTTTTTAAAATTCAAAAATCAATCTATGGAAATTTTTCTTTAATTTCACACCCATATGACATTGTTTTCCTAGTTTTGACCCCTTAATACATGCTTTTAAGCACTTTGGTATCCTAAAAAAAACTTATTGAGCCATTCATAACACACTACAAGTCAGATTGATGTGTTTTCTATGCATACAAAGAAAAATAATTCAATCGTTGTTTTCTCATGATTTAACATCAATCTAATGTATTCTTATATGGTTTTGACCAATACATGAACATTTTAATGTTTTAAAACACTAAGATTTCATTTACAGGCATCCTGGGAAAACTGTAACATGGAATGATGTGTTGTTGGTTCATGCATTTCAAAAATCAATCGACAATAATTTTCCTATTATTTCCCATCTCACATTATATCATAGTTTTGACCCCCAAGAACATGTTTTTAAACACTTTAGTGTCTTTAAAAGTTGTATATTGAATCATTTTGAGCACACCGAACATCGGATGGATTTATAGTCTACACATACACATCAAAAATAAATTAATGGTGGGTTTCACATGATTTGATGTTAATATGAGGTCATTTTTTATAATTTTTACCATTATACACTTGTTTTATTGTTTTAAAACATTGAAAATTCATTTCTGGGCATCCTACGAAAACCAAAACTCAGAATGACATTTAATCAGTCCTACAATTCAAAAATCAATATAAATTCACATTACTTTGATTTCACAACCATCCAATGTAATTTTCTTATTTTTTGACCCCCTAAGACATGTTTTCAAAGACTATAATATCTTTAAAAAATTGCTTTTTAAGTAATTTTTAGCACACCACACATCATATTGATGTGATTTCTATGTGCACATGCCACAAATAATTCAACATTGGTTTTCCCATGATCTTACATCAATTTGAAGTTTTATTATATGGTTTTGGCCATTACACGAATGATTTAATAATTAAAACACCAAAAAATGTGTTTAAGGGAATCCCGGATAAACCATTACTCAAAATGACATGCCGTTAGTTCCTATATTTCAAAAATAAATATATGGTCATTATCCTCTATTATTATGTCCATCCAATGTTTTTTACATAGTTTTATCCCTCTAGAACATGTTTTAAGAGACTTTGGTATCTTTTAAAACTTCTTATTGAGTCATTTTGAGCACACTACATGTAAGATAAATGTTTTTTCTATGAGTACATGTCCAAAATTATTTAATGGTGTTTATTCCCTGATTTCAAGTCAATATGAGTTTGTTTTCTATGGTGTTGATTATTGCACACACGTTTTAGTCTTTTAAAACACTAAAAAAAGATTTACAGGTATCCTAGGAAAACTGTAAATCATAATGATGATTTATTGGTTACTAGATTCTAAATATTAATCTAAAATCATTTTCCTCTGATTTAACATCCATATAATGTTGTTTTTATAGTTTTTAACACCATACACATGTTTTTAAATACTTTGATATCTTTAAAAATTATTTGTCGAGTCATTCTGAGTACACCACACATCATAAGGATTAGTTTTCTATGTGTACACATAAAAATTATTCAAAGGTGTTTGTTCCATGATTTCAAATAATTATGAGATAATTTTATATGTTTTTAATCTTTTTATACATGTTTTAGTATTTTAAAGCACTAAAAACACATTTATGGGAATTGAAGGAAAAAAACATAACTTAGAATGATGTGTTGTCAGTTCTAACATTTCATAAATTAATATAATTTTTTTTCATCTGATTAAATAATTATTGAACACAAAATATGGTCAATATAACTCCAAGTGCTTGTTTTATTTATAAAAGTGTCATTTTTTACTTTCAAATGCTTCTCACATAGACAAAACTATTTAAACCATCTCAAATTGTTTTCATACTATAGTAAAATGATCCAAAATTAATTTTTTATGTGTAAGGATCGACAATATTTCAACCTAGCACACATTGTGTTCAATATGACATTAAGTTCATGTTTTCAGTATAAAATTTTTATTTTAGTTTAAAATATATGTCACATTATCATAGCCAAGAAAATGACATCAGATTGATTTCAAACATTATGAAAATAATTCATAATTCATTTTTGATGTATAGGAATTGACCACACATTAATCATACACAATAAGTGATATTTATGACTCAAATAGTTTGTTTTCCATATAAGTTTAATTTTACTTTAAAAAATATATCACATTCCCAAAATCGAGAACACAATCATGGATTTTTGTAACATTGGGAAAATAACCCATAATTCATTTTTGATATATTGGAATCAACTGCACAACAATCTGACACATGATTTGGTCAGTATGACACAAAATATATGTTTTCAATATAAAAGTGTCATTTTAGTTTTATTCATGGAAGTTTTATGTTTTATTTTCAAATATATGAATGATTTATAGATTTTAGAATTTTACTTAGTAGGATGATCTATAAGGCTATAAATTTTCATAAGGACCACGCCTGATAGAGATAATATTTCCAATATTTATCATATCTATTTTAATTATTTAAACACCAAAAATTTAAATTTTATGTGAAATTTCATTGAATTTGAATTTATGGATGTTTCGAACTTGAAATTTTAAATTGCACAATTCTATGATTTCAACTATTTTCTATAGATTCAATATTATTGGAATGTCTTTTCCAATTTTGATCCAAATAAAATGATTATTTTTTTAGGATCCCATTATTCATGGGATAAATATTTTTCAATTGGAGAAGATCTTGATTTGAACATCTGGATGCCCAAATAAATCAGTCTTTATGGAATGTTTTTCTAGACCACGGTGTGGACACCTCCTTAGTAATTGAGTCACAACATAAGATACACAACTATAATTAAGATGATTCAAACTTTATTTTAAATATAATTCAGTGTTTCATTCTTCCAATAAATATCATGTAGATGTTATATCATTAATGCGGTCATTGGATACTCTAAATTGGGGGGAAATTTAGGAATCTTTTGGGAATAAATAGTTGAATGGTGTAATTAAATCATAACATTCTAACCGTATTTCCAAAGGATCATAAATTTTTGGATCATAATATAATTAAAATAAAAAATAATATTTAGAAGGTTATATTATTATATTCATCCATGAATATGTATAAAAGTGGGGAAATTTTTGGGGAAGAAAATTCTTGATAAAAGATTTCCAGACATCCTCTCTATGTATTCCCATCACCTCTTTATTTCAAAGTGTGGTTAGATTGAAGGAGGGTGTTGTAATGCTGAAGAAATTATTTATAAGAGGATAATTCCATGAATTGATCATGCAATTAAGGTATAATAATCAAGAGGTGGTGGTCAGGGAAGATATGAAGGCATTTCCCCTTTTGATTTTGCGTTATTCATTATAAACTATTTTATTTTAAATGATCTTGGAAATTGTTTGCATGAATTAAGGAGGTTTCTTTATCCCTTATTTTCATTTTATTTTATTTTTATTATAATTTTTACCAAATTATTATTGTAAAATATTTTCCTTATTGTTTAAACTTCTTTGGTAGAGGTATCCTCATTGAGAAAAACAAATTCAACTAGTTCTGATTGTGTGGAGGTCTTTGGGCAACCAGATGACATTCATAAGTGGATAAACACCCATATTTGTGGTCTCTAGATAGTTTTTGGTAAATATATATGTATAAAAATTGGTCTTGAGTTATAAATTGGATAATTTAATTAGAATATATTCATCAACAATGATAAAGGGAGTGTTTGAAGATCAACATTTTTCTATCCCTTCCTTCTTTAGCAGGTAATTTATAGTTTGGTTTGCTTTTAATTTCTAATCAATAAAATAAATTTATTTTTGTAATCCATTTTTATTTAATTTTACATTGTTTAACTCATTTAAAATTCCCAATTTTAGTTTTAACATTATCATAAATAAATTAATAAAGTGATTGTTTGAAAAATTATCTCGCAACCTCCTTCTTGAGATGACCTCATGGTCATCATTGTACTGAATTTTAAGGGGAAAATATTGATTGGGGTAACGCGACTGAAAACCCCAATGTGAATTTGGATTTATTTCTGAGGAGGTTTGTTAAAAAAATTATTTTTCTTTAATTTCTTGGATTTTTAACCACTAATTTAGTTTCATTAAAAAACAAAAAAAATGGATTTTCACAATGACTACTCCTATTATTTTTTAAATAGATGAAAGATCATCCCACAGGTTGATAGCCTGATCAGATATGGTTCAAAACAGTAATCCATCAGCTAGGTGGGTTTCACCATTCTACCCACCCAATGAAGAACCAGGTGATCTGACAAGGAGTGCGGGCCGGGGAGATATAAATTCTCCCAAGAATAGGCTCCTAGGGTTTGAACCTCATACCTCAAAAGAAAATTCATTGGTATGACCCTCCTCCCTTACCATTATACCACCGCTGAATCCACATAGTGATTAATCCTTTGTCTGGGCTGATTATCAACCATTGAAGGAGACTATTAATGATGAATTTTTTAGATTTCAATTCCAAAAAAAATACTCCTAAAATGAAACAAATTTATTTGGATATTCTACAAAATATTCAACATATAATAAAACAAATGGGAATTATTTCCAATGAATTAAATGAATTGAAAAAATTAAAAGTGAAAAAAGATGCTCAAGGAATAGAAAATCATGTCTCATACACTTTGGATGTAGATGAACCCTTTTTGTATGATCTAAAAAATGATTTTTAATTTCCTTTTTCATATTTTAAAGAATAAATTGTCCCAAATTTACCAATTGTCATGTATTTTGGAAATGAAAATTATTTGGAAAATTACTGTGTTGACATTGTTTAAAATGGAATTGCATTTGAAGCCCCATATTTTGAAACTGGAAATTCAGAACCTTTCTATGAATCTTTGGATAAAGAGGAAGAGAAAGTTGAACCATTCATTTTTAAAGAGCATATGGGGGAAACAAAGATACTATAAAATTTTAATACAACTATTTTACCCTCCCAGAAAGAGCTAAAACATGAGAATCCATAGGGAAGTGTCTTAGATCTTGATCAAATTTTTCATGATTTATTTGATAATAAATTTCTAAATTCTTCTCATTGTGGATACTTAGTTCCCACTTATTTTGAGTGGACTAATTTTTTAGATGAAGATGATACATATGTTGAAATTTAAAAAATAATGGTGTGCCCAATTGTATAGATTGGTTTAGAAGGGGATTATGGTACCGAGATTTTTTTATAATAAGAAATATTTTTTGAAGATAAACCTGAATATTCACCAGATCCTGGAATTGAATTTCAATAACCATTGAAGGTTTTTTATGAGGATAAAGTTTTGGTAAGTTGATTATATATTTTGTTCCCTCTTCAACTACATCATTGGATTCAAAATTTTAGGTAGGGAACCTAAATAAATATGTTATTGATGGATTATAAAATATATGGGAGCTAAAATAGACTATTATAATCTCATTTTGGTGGTTCATGAAGAAAGCACTACACCCACCTTCAGATTGGGGATGATTAGCTGGAACTATCTGACGTGGGGAAGTGAATTTCTAGCACCCACATGGGGGATTATACCAAGACAATTTTCCCTTATCTTTATTTTTATTTTTATATCCATAATTTTAATAAGATTTTGATGATTTTTTTCATGTAGATTTCCAAGTTTCACCATCTAGGAGGCTATCTAAAGGATGTTACTACTCAATAAAAACTGGGTTATGTCTTTCCTTTCCACTTATTTTGTCATGTCTTATATTCTTAAATTATAATTCTTATATAATCTATAAAAAAGTGGACATTGTACAAAAGAAGTCTGGGGGAGGATCATCCTTGGTATATTAGGATTTTGTATTGTTTCTTTTCAATGTTTGGGTGTTTTATTTCAAACTTTTTGTTAAAAAACATCTGAGATTCAAAGTAATATAATTTTTAAATTAAAAAATTTAGTCAATGGAATGAACCAACTTGATTTATGGAACTCAACTTAAATGTTTTCTGAAATTTGAGTTTTCTAGATTTAAATTATGGAAATTCAAGAAAAGACCATTGAATTTTGAATTGCATGCCATGAATGTTATCCAATACTAAAAATCACTTTCCAGTGAGGATTATGAACCAAATTTTCATATTCTTCACATTCACCTCCCTTCTAGAGTGAACCAAACAATTCTTGTTTTAACTAGAACTTTCAATTTTTCTATCAAAACATGTTAGCTTTAAATAATTTGTGCTCAAAATTATTGAGGTAATTTATTTGTGATTTAAATCCCCCTTTTTTCTTGTGAATATTTTTAATTTGGCCCTCTTTATATATTTGATCATTGTGAATACCTTAGTATCAACGTATATCAAGTTAGGTTAGCCATATTATAAAACATTTTCCCTTTCTAGCCTGCTCTAGAAGTGAAAATGTGTGATCTAGTTGAACTTAAGTGTGGGGGAGATGAATTTTGGTGTTATATCTCATTTGGTGTTTCTTTGGGTGGAGATTAAAACTTTTAAGGAATTTTTTTACTGCTGGAAAATATTTTTCTGAGAGTTTTGTTCATCTAGAGCTCTCAAATGAAATTAAGTTGTGCCTATCTAGAGATCTTATTTGAAGAAAGGTGTGTCTATCTAGAGCTTTGAAAAAAAATCTGAAATTTTGAGAATAAATTTTTTTTCCATTACTATCAACTTCGTGAAGTTGTGTTATTCACATGTAAGAAATTATAATTTTTTGAGCCTATTTTATTCAATGAGGAATGATAATGAGACCATGCTTAAGTGAACTAAAAAACTCATAATTATGATATAATAAAGAGTAAATACATCTCTTTCAGCCTCAAAAATTTTCACATTTGAAACAGGCCAACATTAATCCAAAGAAGAACCATGAAAATTATTCATTAAAATCACATGTACTTGGCTCAAATTGGGTGGAGATTTAGAAATTTTTTCAAGCCTATGGAAACTCTTGATTTTATTTGGATGAGAAATGCTTTGTTCAAAATCAAAATGATGTGTTGATAGAAAAACAAATTGAGGTATACATATTTTTGCATGGAGGAATGAATGAAATGGTAATGGACATAATGAAAATTATGTAGAATTTTTAATTTATGATGTTTAAGAGGCATGATAAGTTTGGTGTATTTAATTTGAGATTGGGAATTTCATTGAGATATGTTTTTAATTTTCATTGGCAATTTATTTTGAAGTGCCCACTTGTTTGGGAGTCCAAGTGATAAGTATATTGGAATTGATATAAATAATATTTCTGAAATTTGTTATATATATTTAAATTATTTACACCCCACCAATTTGACATTTTATTTTAAATTTCATTGTATTTTGGAATTTAGGGATGTTTTGATCGTGAAATTAAAAATTTCACAATTTTAGAGTTTTAAATACTTTCAATAGCTTTTACATTTCACATATATATTTTTCAATTTTGATCAAAATCGAATTATTATTATTTTAAGAACCACTTCTTCATGGGATAAATATTTTCAAGTGGATAAGATCTTGATTTGATCATTTGGAGGCCCAAATAAATTAGTCTCAATGGAATGTTTTTGTAGACGATAGTGTGGATGACAACTCAATAATTGAGTCATAACTCAGGATAAAAACCTCAAATTAATGAAATTAAAACTATATTTAAAATATAATTCAATGTTATTTTCTTCTGATAAATATTCTAGATATATTATATCACTAATGCGGCCATTGGACACACAAAATTGGGGTCAAGTTTAGGAAACTTTTGTGAAGAAACAGTTGTATTCTATAATTAAATCATAACATTCTCAAAATTTTTCCAATGGATATTAAATTTCTAGGGTAAAAATATAATTTAAAAATGGGTAACTCTCTAGAGGGGTCTATATGGAGATTTGGCCATGAAAGGGGTGAAAATTGGGAAACCTTTGGGAAATCAGATTCTAGATAGAAGATTTATATCCCTCCTCTCTATATATTTCAATATGCACATCATTTCAAAGTATGGTTGGATTGAAGGGGGTGTTTTAATGGTGAAGAAATTATTTAGAAGATGATAAGTCCATGAAGGGATAATATCTATGAGGTTATGGGAAGAGAAGATCTAAAGTCATTTCCCCTTTTGAGTTTGTTCTTTTTCATTGTAAGCTCTATTATTTTAAATTATTATGGATTTTATTTGCATGAATGAAGAGGTATATTTATCCCTTGTTCTTAGATTTTGTTCTGTAATTTTAAAAAACTTATTATTGTAAAATATTTGTCTTTTTTAAAAAAATAATTAGGTGAGGTCACCTCATTGAGCCTAATATGATCAAATAGTTTTGATTGCTCAAAGGTTTTTGGGAAATCAGATCACATTCATAAGCGGATAAACACCCATATTTGAGATCACAATATAGTTTCTACTAAATAAAGGTGTATAAATCGAGGTCATGAGTTATACATTAGATAATTTAATTAGATTATATTCATAAAAATGATAAAGTGAGTGTCTGAATATCGATGTTTTTCCACTACATACTTCTTTAGCAGGCCATTTTTAGTTTGGTTTTCTTTTAATTTCAATTATCTAACATAGATTTATTTCTGTAATATTTTTATATTTAATTTAAAAAAATTACTCATTAAAAAACCCAAAATTAATTTTTAAACATTATCAAAAAAATTAACAAAGTGAAATTTTGAAAACTTAGCCTAGAACCTCCTCATGAAACAACCCCATGGTCACCATTTTACTGAATTTTAAGGGGAAAATATTGACAGGGTAATGAGACTAAAAACCCCAGCGTCAGTTCCCATCATCCTATAATAAACATATACTCAATAATTTTCCATTTTTTACCTCCACTCATACTGTGTTATCATATAAGAGTTATGTTATTTTACTTTTTCTTTCAACCTTCTAATTTCTCTTTATGATTCCTGATCAACGAAACTGCTCAAATCTGTACTAGGTGTGGCAGTAAATGATGAAGACATACTACTAAAGGAAGATTATGGGTTATACATAGAACCCATACCTCGAACATTACTACGATTCTCCTTCCTTAAAATTATTGAAACTTCATCGTTCTAGGATACTGATGAGGATTTTGAAAGGTTCACATCCCAGGGTACTTGGATTTTAACCAGTTAATAAAATAATTTTAACAACAATTTTTTAAATTTTCTGAATGTTATAATATTATCTAATTCATAATTTTTTTATTTCTATTTAATTTTATTTCATTACTATGAAAAATAATAATGAAAGATAAATTATAACTACACAATGTAAACCCAATTAAATAAGGAAATCTAGATGGATCAAATGTTTCCAATGGAGCTTATTAGCACCATTTGATCCTTGTATTCAGACCAATTTAATTGGTATTATGGTTTGTTTATTGTTATAATTTATTTTTCATTAATATTTTTTATAGTAATAAAATAACATTAAATATTAATGAAAAGTCCTTACTCAAATGTATTTGGTAAGCTCATTTATAAAACTATAATTGGGGTTCTTATAAACATTAAGTCACACCTATTTCTAGACAATAGAGTGACCAAATTCAATATCCTTTAAAAAAAATATAAGTTAAAAAAAACATAAATTATAATAAAAATATATAAATAATAGTGGATAAAATACAAAAAAAAATTGTTCTTTTCCCAAAATATTTTATGACCCATTGATATCAGGAATGAACTAATTATTATGACCCATTGTATTTTTTTAGATAATTCCTAAAATAAAAATTAAAAATTAAAAGAAAATTAATTTTAATGTGTTTATGTTAATAAGACACTATAAAATACTCTATTACCTCATGAGATGCATCTCTATTAATATCAACAAACATATTACATTACTCATGAAGAAACCCCTCCATGAACTTTCCCATACATATTTCATAATCTCATGTATGTGTCATTAAATTCATTCCATATTATCCATTTAAAATCTCTCAATTTTTTGCTCAAATTTTTCATTGTCCATTGGAGTGAAATAGAGTCATGGGAATCAAAATAAAAAAACATATCGAAAAAAACATAAAACACTATAAGTGTATTACCAAATTCTACTCATGTATTTTATATAAGTTATTAATGAGTATTAAATTAATATTACCTTTACATGGTTATCAAAGTCTTAATTTTTAAATTTGTGGGAATATGCCTCCAATATTTATAATTAACGATAATTTTCACCATCTCGCAAGCATGATGTCCAAGAATATATCCATAAATTTGGGCAGAATCACTGGTAGGCACATCATACATATCAAATGGAATAATAATCCTAGAGTGTTTCAGGTCCCATACATCTTCCATAGTGATATTTATATCTCTTCAGTATTTTTCTATATATGTTTGATGAAGGAAGTAAAAAATTAATAACATTTATGTTTATTTTTTCAATTAAAAACATACCAATAATGGTAACTCATCCATATCACCTAGATGAAGGGGTTACCAGCTTCTTTATCACTGGAGGTGCATCAGTTGGAGGGACACCAACAAGATCAGAGGAAAATTATGTCTCTCTAGAAGTATCTGGTATAGTGGAATCACTCAGATCCACTAAAGCTAAAGGTAGTGGTGATTTGATTTGAGATGTTGATCGGCTAGGATCTAAAAAAATTTATGTTCTCAAAATTTCTTTAATTGGTTAAAAATATATTAAATGAATAAAAAATGAATAATTAAATTTTTTTTACAAAAAAATGAAAAAATAGAACAATATATATATGTACAAAATATTTGTAAATGAAAATTTGAAATAATTTTTTTTAACAATTTATAAATTTAATTATCTTTATATTCATTTTATCCATTGTTAACAATATCCATTGTGATGAGTACTTCATTATCACCCTCTATTTCAAGTTATATTATTTTAATATTTTCAAGAAATAACCGTTCAATGTTTTTTGGTTGATGAGGCTCATTGTCAAAAAGTACCAATTGATCTACATCGCCCATATCATACAAGTCTCTCTACTTTAAGTGTACTCCATCTTTTTTGTATTTCATCATCCACATTATAAACCATCTTCACTTGTGAATCCAAGACAAATGGATCATATTTTTCATGAACCCTAGTATGGATCAAACAAGGGAAGTTGAAAAAATTAAGATTTAATGAATCTTTCATTATACCCCTATCAATGATTACATACTTTAATTTGAATAAGATAAATGAAAATTGACTGTGATTGTTTAAGTTGATTATATCAATCAACCTTAAAAATTATCCCACCTTTGTAAGTGTGAATGCACTACAGTTTTTTAGTTTTTTATTCTTCTTCAGGATAAATTTTATGAAACCTAAAGCCAAGAATATTGTAGGCATCGAATCTATTAGCCTTCATTAGAGGACCTCATGCCAAAAACATAAAATAGTTTGACATTTCAGGTCGATTATCAACATTTATTATCTAGATAAGAAGATATCATGAGTTACTTTTAACATAGATAAAATAAATGTTTATCAATAAAATGAATATGAGTATATATTTACATGATAGGTGAACAATTTGAAATTATATTTATTATCAAATTTTATTAATTCCAGCTCTTTTGAGATCAACCCTATAGTTGCCACTTTGTTTGAAATCTCAATTCTTCAATAAATGGATTGGTTATAAGACTTCTGGGCAGAACATATCTATGAACCTATATCAACTCCAATTTAATTAGTGTTGTACCCCTTTCTTATTGGTCATCCAATAGTTAGAGATATTGATGACTATTTTTCAAAACAAGAATTAATGGATATGTAATCAACATGTTCAACATGATTTAATATACTCACAATCCCATCTAAATACATTGAACATATGGTTAAGAGAACTTTGGATATGTAACCTTTAGAAATAGAGCCTTCTGGATGATCTTTATTCCAAACATATGTCTTAAAATTAATTAAGTAACTAATGAAAAAAAAGAACCATATTAAAAACTATTACATAATGATTTGATAAAATTTAATTCATAAATGAAAATAAAAAATATATCATTATACCTATCAATTGGATACATCCATTGATAGTGTACCAGTCCACCATTTTTAGATTCTTCCACTAAATGAACAATAAAATGAATCCTAACTATGAATAATGAATGTAGAAATAACATCTCCAAATGAAAAAGTGTCAAAATAATTTTTTCTTGATGTTTATCAAGCTCAGATAAATTTGTATTTTTTCAACAATGCTCCCTAAAAAAGTTATGCAACTCAACTAGAACCGTAGTTAATTTTTCAGGTAACATATTACGCAATACCAACAACAAAATTTTCTCTATTAGAATATGTAAGCCATGAATTTACAATCCATGTAACTTTTGATGTTTAAAGTGAACACACCTTAAATTATTACCTAAATAGCCTTTTATAACTTTTATAACCTTATCATTTGAAGGGATATTTATTTCTCATGACTTTTCATTGAAAAAATAGCTGACTGAAACTTTACATTCTCATTTTCCCACAATCTATTCTTTATAATCATTTATTCTAAATCCTTAGGATCATTATGGTGAACGTCTGATTTAACCTACCCATTAAGCAATGTAAAAATAACATTGTCACAAAAATTCTTCTCAATATGCCTTACGTTAAGATTATGACATATCAAATTAAACATTATATAATATTTTTTGGAAAATATTGTCATTTTTCATTCACTATTTTGTTCCTAGTGCTTTGGATACTATACCTCATACCCTTTCCCACCATCTTTAAACTGATTACATTTTCTAAATTCTATAGTTACATTCATTAATTTTCCCATTATTTCTAAACCAAATAACAACTTTAATGTCTTTCTCAATTCAATATATCTATTGTATTGTGTATTGTTAAACCATAATTTATGAGAATTATCAAGAAATCAGTGATGACACATAAAACACCAATTTCTACTATGAGGTAATCGCTGAGGATAAAAATCAAAATTACAAAATAGATAAGACAAACTAGCATAAGTGTTCCAACTGGATAAGTTTCCTAGTCAAAGAAAGTTACTAATTTTCTATATTAATGCAACATGCATTTTAAATAGTTTTCTAATTGAGGCATCATATATTTTCACACTATCATCCCATAACTCTGGCAATTATTTTATTAGAGGTTGAAGGTATACATAAATTCCATTTCTAGTCATTTTCTTTCAAATAATAATCAATGAAATAATTAAATAAGTATTCTTCATACTCTTAAATGGAGGTATATTATAGGGGATCAAAAAAATGTCCAAAATATATAATTAGTATATAAAGTACCAAAATGGATAACACCATTAAAAGCCAATCCCAAACATACATTCCTAGGATACGAAGAAAAATTTCTATATAATGATCAAACACCTTCCATGATGTTGAATCTTTTTGATATCCCATCAAGCCATCATTTTTACTATCCTAAGCATTCCACTTCATGTCATATGAATTCTTATATGACATGAATAATCTTTTCAATAATGGTTTTAGAGGGAATTAATGCAATACCTTTTCATTATTTTTCTTCTTTTGATTCTTTCTGGGATTAGATTGATGTATACTCCCATTGTTATTCATTGAATTCCATCTTCTTATAGGTAATATTATGTGTTATTCTTTATCGAACTCTTATCCCCAGTAAGTAATTCAGTTATAAGGGTCTTCCTGTATATTTTTATAATGAAATCCATGATTCTTAATGATTTTTTTAATCTCATGAAATGATGTAGAGAACATAGATTCACTAAATTCATCATGAAGCAACTCTAAAATAATGTAAATTAAATTTTAAATAATTCTAAAAAGTCTCTTGATATCATATAACTTGAGTATAAAAGATAACTTTAAATACTTTGTACACCATTAATACAGTTCTTGTTTCCCATCTTCAACTAATTCATAAAACTCATTTTTTTTGTCACTGATGTTTAGAAGGATTAACCTACTCAGGACCAGCTAATGGTTATTTTGATCTATTAAAATCTTCGACATTATATCTTATAAATCCAAACACTTAGTTTATCCAATTTTGAACTGGATTCTCCTCTGGTGTGTTACTTTATGATTTGTTGATAGGATCATTACTGTTTTTACTTTCAATAACATTTGATTCACCATGAAAAATATAACAGACATATCAAGAAGGAAATTGTTTCAATATAAAATTCTCATAAACTTCATTTCTATTCAATCATCACTTGAATTTTAAATCAGGGCCAAACATTTTATTATACCATACATTTATCAATATGAAATTTTACATTCTAAAAAATATTCCAAACCCTTGGCATAGTGAGGTGTGTTTCAAGGTAAATTAATCCAAATTTTATCAATAGGTTTTCAATTGTAACTATTATCCTTATACATTTAGATATAAACATATGAATGTTTAATAAAACAATTATAATAAAAATTAAACACCACCCAACATCATCATTGACTAGTGTAGGTTTTTGATTCAACATAACACAAATTGAACGTAAAAATGAATCAATCCAACATTGAAAACATAAACAATGTAAATGAATAAATATTATCCCTCAAAATAATATGGTCATAGGTCATGGAATAAGTTCACTGAGCTGAGGAGATATGTTACTAAGATGTTGAGAATACTATTATTAGTCTACAATACTTCAAGAACATAATTATTCTATTAAAATATATCTATTTTTTTGGCATATTATCAGTTTTTATTTTATATTATAGAAACATTATTGACTTTATACCCATCTATTGATTTGATAATTATGAAAAATTATGATTTTTTTATCTCAAAACAATAACATGGAACTATGATATCCAGTACATGTGTTTCCATAAATGGCATAACATTTCATGTAATTATTGTTTTACAGAATTTTCAAAATTTATTAGAGAAATATAACTCCACTTAATGAGAAAATAAAATACAAAAGGTTTCATGTAATTTGAATCAACTTATCTTGTAGTAAGAAAACTTCATTGTACTGGTGATTAAGTGTATTTGTAATTTATTATGTTAACTCCATGATATTACTTAAAAAACAAAAAGAGAGTAGTAAATTACATGGGCCTTGTGTTCCCAAACTACAGGCTAAATGATGAGATTTTTCAAATGAAAACCCCTCTATGAAACATCTAAAACAACTATTATTCCCAATACAACAATAAATGAACCATAAGGTATACATCAATAGGAATACTATCAATTTAAAAGCATTTAAACGATTATTAAATAGGGAAGCGAAACAAAACTAAAAGATTGGCCTACATATTGATGTAAATGTAAAAACATAATGTCTTACACCATACATCAAAAACACTCTAGGCACTTTAATCATGGAACATAAAAGAAAAAATTCATTATAAAATTTTATAATTAATTATTCAAAATTTTAAAAAAAATATATTGATCGCATAAAAGAACTTTGAGGTGAATACACTCACAAAATTGTGACCAATTGTTAATGGAAGGACTAAAATGTATCCTTGAAATCAACCTAATAAAAATCCCCAAAAAATAGCAATTGATTATATAGATATTTAGATAATTTAATTAAAACCCTTAGAAAAATATAACAGACAATAGTACCTTCGAAGTTGTTGTGGGGTCACAGTCACTGGGAAAAACAGAAGAGGGGAAACTGTTGGGGGGTCACCATCAAGAAGTAGATAGGTCACTACGAGGTTCTTATCAAGGAGCATGATGGGTCGAGGTCACGAGGATTTTAGGGGAGAGAGACGGTTGTTGGTAGGAGAAGGGGGGCCAGGGTCACGAGGTTCATTGAGGAGGAGGGATAGTTGTTGTTAAGGAGAAGGGGTTCGGGGTCATGAGGGTCACTGTTGGGAGTAAGGGAGTCAGGGTCACAAGGTTTGATGTCAAGAATAGGGGGTCAGTGGTCACAAGGGTCAATGTTAGTGCTAAAAATGATAATGAGGAGTATGGTGTGGTTCGAGATAATATCTCTCTTCAGAAATGGAATCAATGTTACTAGCTTATGATGGATTCAGACTCAATCGATCATTTCAACCCTGAGGAAATCTTTATTGGCCCCTTAAATAAGGTATATTGTGTATTTCTCTTGAATAATGATTTGGGTTTGTCTATGTAACTGTTAAAGGGGAAGCATATCCCCTTATATTCAATACCAGAAGTTCTTATTTGGGAGGATGAGTTGTAGAAAAAGGGTTTTGATAGGTTCTTCTCTGATTACCTTGATGGTAAATCTTCTTCCAATAAGTATAATTTGTGGAATGGTGTTCTAGATATGGTTGAAGAAAAACCTAGGATCTTTCAAGATTTAATAACAGCTTGTAAGGACTCAATTATTTCCCGATAGATCTCACAAGGGAACCTATCCTAGAAACTTGAAGATCTTAGGAAGTGTATCCAAATAAATATTGGGTTTCAGTGATTGGGATGTGGTGTCACATGGTATGAATTTATTCCATATTATTTTTAACTTTATTGAGATAAAATTGAAGTCATAGATCTATATATTTGTTAATATTAGGCTTGGATCTAGAGGTTTCAGAACTAGGACCCCTGGTTTAATTCTTTCTAGGATAAGAATATTGTTCTGCAATCATGGATTCATGTTAGAGGTTTAAACTAAGTATTCTGGAATCCAATCATCTTATGGGAAGTTTCACTAGTAGTGGGTACCCTTATTATGCTTGATAAAGAGACTAGTTTGGTAAGGTATGGTCATTTTGAATGCATTCTAATTGAATTTTAAATGCCTTTTCCTCTGGTCGAGACGGCTGATTTAATTTCCAGTGATATTAATTTCGAACATGATATCGAATTTGATCATTTACTTGAGTTTTTTTTAATTAATCAGCTATTGTGAATGTTAAGGATAATTCTAATAGGGGACTTTGTTTTTCTAATTGAAAAAGATACACACACTCTATTGATAAGTATAAATTCTAGAAACATGATTATGCTCCTTCAATGCCTATGAATGAGAAAAAGTCTAGCCTTGATGGTGTGATGGAGGCTTTACCTCCACCCACCATAGCGAGTATGTGGACAAGTAATGGGGGATTTGTCTCCTTTGCTGATGTGGTGACTAGAAAGGGAAAGTCAGGTGGTGATGGTGATTGTGGGGGGGGGTGCAGTCTGGTCCTATAGGTGATTGGACTTTCCTTACTCAGACTGCTTCAGAGTCTCATGGGTAGACCTCTAAATGGGGTGAAACTTGTCATGATATTGGCACTTAATTGGATCTTGATGTTCAATTAGGGAAACAATTTCTTTCTAAAGGGAATATTGTAAGTGATGGGACTTATGTTGATCAGTTTTTAAAATTTTCTCCTCATAAGGGAGTGGTGGACATTATCTCACATGAATGAATAGGGGTTATGACTACCACAACTCCTTAGGAGAATGTCGTAGTGAATTCCGCTAGTGTTCCTTATGATGGTTATTCCTCTACTATGGAGACCTTAAATGTTATTCTTTCACATGACTCTATCTATGATTTTATAACGGCTTCACTAGAATTTTTTAATATGGATATTATCTCTGGAAGTCTTGTACAAGCCCTATTTCTTTCTCAAGTCTCTTTCACTGATGTTACAGCGCATTTGAAATCTGTTGTTTGGATTCATGTGCAAGACTTACTGCCTGCATATACTGCTTCCACTTATCCTATGGCTCTTGTTCTATCACCATCTTCTACTTCTAGGAGTTTTGTGTGAGCCTTGCTACTTGGAAAAGTTTATTACACTACTCTTCCAGCACTTGTGCACACTTACTGGCCTAGGTCCTCCAAAAATGATGTTGTGAAGCATAACATCTTCACCATACTGGAGGATATAAACACTCTAGACATTGATGCATTATACAGGGAGATCCAGGAACAAAAAAGGTAAAAAAAAAATACCATATCTAGTGACTAACATATCTACCTCCAAGCAGGTTAGCTCCATGGAGATGCAGACAGGGCAGCACTCATCTAAGGGAATTCTGTAGAATATAAGATGTGTTGAAGGTGATAAAGGAGTTGTATCTACTCTTTTGACTCTGATGGATGATCAAATTCAGATTGTTTATGTGGTTAGTGAACCGGTGGACACTGATGACTAAGATGGTGTGTGGCAGACTTCAAAGCAATGGTGAAGGGGGAAGGCATCCAAGTGGCCGCAGTCGGTTTTGTAGATGGGGTGGTAGGTCTAAGTGATAAGATTTTATATTTGTATTTTTTTCATTGGTGGTGTGTATCCACTGTTACCCTAAACCTTTTTTTTATACTTTTGACTTCTTTTTTATAATAATTTTCTTGGCCATGGAGAATCTCAATGGTCTATGATGTTCTAAAAAATGATCTAATAATTCCTTTTTGTCCCCATTTTTTAGCATTGATAAAGACTTTCCTTTATCAATATTTTTTATTAGTGTTGTTTTTTAATGATTCTTTAGTAGTAAACCTGAAAAATATTGGGGTTTATATGTATTGATATATATAATATAATTATTATATTAATAAATGTTTTAAAATTACACTAAATTATACTTTAAACTCTCTAATTAAATACTTATAATTAATCAATTTTAGATGTAGGGTTTTTTAATTTAATGGGTGCAGGGTTCTTATATTTAGGGAAATGGTGTAGTTAATCGCAAATTGATTTAGCATATTGGGGATTCTCCCCAAAACACCAAATCAATTAGTGTTTTGGATTGAAAACACCCAAACCGCCACATTATTTGGCGCTTTGGGGGTCCTATTTTCCCAATTCCACCCCACCACACTATATTCATATATTAATATAAAATATAATTATAAATATATTTTAATAATTATATAATTATAAATATAAACATATTTATATAATTATAAAAAAAATTATAAATATAAATTTATAATTATATTTATTATTTATATATATTTTTATATAAATAAATTCATATTTTAAACCAAAATTTATTATATATATATAATTATTTATATATTTATGATTTATTTATTTATAATTGGAAATAAATATTTATATAAATTCATTTTTCATTTATAAATATTTATTTAAAATTTATTATATGTTTAAAAATATTTTAAATTTATTTATACATAAATAAATATTTATAACTATGTAAATATAGATTTATAAATATATATTTATAATTATATAATTATAAATATATTTATAAATATAATTACAAATAAATTTAAATATCTTTATAATTATATAATTATTAAAATGTATTTATATATACATTTAAAATATAATATAAGTTATATATAAAAATATTTATATAAATATATATTTAGAATTATAAATAAATATAATTATAAATATATTAATAAATAAATTTATACTTATATAATTATTAAGATTTATTTATGATTATATAAATATTACAATATATTTATAATTATATAAGTATAAAAATATATTTATATATACATTTAAAATATATTTATAATTATATAATTTTAAATCTAATATATATATATATAATTAAAATATATTATAAATTATATATAAATTTATTTATATAAATATATATTTACGATTATAAATAATTATAATTATAAATATATACATAACGATAAATATATCTATTTATGAATAAGATGGTTTGATGGTGACTCGGGTGAGATAAACTCATGATGGCGATTAGGATTTGTCAATCGCTCTTTCTTTGGCCCCATCAAGTAGTCGGAGTCATAGATCCAGCATAGTCGAGTCCTCTACTGCTTCATTTGTCCTCAGTGGTTGCTGCCATCGCTGCCTCGGTCTGGTTCAGTTGGGTCACCACCAGAGATACACATGCTGATATCTGTTGTTTCGCCTCATTTTAGTTAGATCTAGCACGATCTGACGTCGTCGTTGTGTCACGGATCTACTGCGGTTTTTTGGATTCTATTATTGGATTCATATTTTTTATCTCAATTCATTGATTTGTTGCAAGATATCTAATCATTGCAAGGTACTGAGATCTGTATGGTGTATTTCCTTTCTCAAGGGAGTTTTGATGCCTTCTGATCATGCAGTGCTGGATCAATACGAAATGGGCCTCTCGAGGTTAATGTGGGTAGGATCGGCGATGGTTTGAAGCAACAAGATTGTAATGACTTGGATTTTCTCTAGCATTATTTTTATAAATTAATTGGGAAAATTAGGATACCACACACAGAGATGATGTGAGATTCCAAGACATGGTGTCCACGAAACAATACGATGAAAAATATTACATTTTTAATGAAGTACTCATATATTTTTTCAATAAAATTGGAACAACTTCTAAACAGGTCCCCAGATCAAAAATATGAGGGCACTGTTTCATTCAGAGCATCGAATTTACCTTAGGCATGGCCTAAAATCAACCGGTGCGGATCTACTGTGAAAATTACAATTTGGACGTAACCATCCTTAAAATATTTTAATAAAAATATTTTATTGGACGCAGAAGTGTTTTTATTTTTAATGAAGTATTTTTCAATAATTCTGGGTTGTCATCATAACCCTATAATTCCTCTAAGGCGTGGACAAAAACCCTCTGGATGATGAAAGTCGGTGGATCAAGGATCAATGACCACACCGACCTCTGTTCTTCATCAACGACTAGTCCAACCATGAGGTAGGGAATTTAATCTCTTCAGGATTCCCTTCCTCTTTCTTAGATTAAAATTAAAAACACGGACCAACCCTTGAATAGGTTGATCCAGGGTTCATTCCTTCTTGCGAGATGCATAATTGCTTCTGTGGTTTTGAATGGAGATTATATATGTGCATTGATTGGTTCTTCATAATCTTTCTAACACGAACAGACCAAGGTTGACACAAACAAGCCCAAAATACCTTCTTTGGGCATTCATGTGCTTTACATATTTTCCCAATATCTCTACATATTTCTCTTTCTTCACGAAATATGAATAGAGGATCATTGTAACTTCAACCCATAATGAAACGATCCAAGACTGGGGATCTGACACCACAATGACATCACAAAGGTGTGATGGTGAAGGCACCATGTGAATTCCCTGAATGAGAAGGTTACAGTGGTGCAAGGTGGTGGTGAACGATGGTGCCCAGAGTAGCAGTTTCGACCAGGTCCAGGCGGAGGGGGTGGTGAACAGTAGGTCACTGATAGGGTGGTTGGTGGCAGAGGTAGTTGTGGCTCAGTGGCAGGGATCGGGCCAAGTAGAGCACAGAGCAGGACGAGGCTTCCAGTAGGGCGGGTAGCGGTGGAGGTGGAAAACAGTCCGGCGGGGACTGTGTTGGAGCCCATGGCAGTGGAGGCCATGGGTGGTGATCAAGGACAGCAGCATGAGGCCCCAACGGTGTGTTGGGATATGGCTCAGAGCTGCATCGGAGGAACTTGTGGTGGCGATGCCGCAATGCTTGTAGAGGAGGCAAACTGACTTCTTGAAATGTGGCTCAGCACCACATTTACCATGTGACATGGGGTATCCATGTGTTCAAGGCAGGCCTCATGGATCATGTGGGCGTGGCTAGGGCGGTCTACATCCGGTGGAGTAATTTGGCCCGCAGCGCAGGCCAGACAAGGGAAGTCGGGCCACTCCAGTGCCCTAGTCAGCCACACCTAGCAGGTCGTTCCAGTTTAGGCTACACCTAGAGGGCCACACCAGTTCGGGCTAGACCAGATTAGATCGGGTCGGGCCTGGCGGGTTGGGTATGGCGGGTCGGGTTGGACCCGAGCAGGACCTCAGGTCGAACCGTTTTACAAAAACAATCATATCTTTGAAAATATGTGTCTGTTTTTTTATATGTTTATGGTGTTAGGACCCTTGCGATGAGATGGTCCTTTTGAGATACTCTATGTGAGTTTTTTTTAAAGTTGGTTTACAACCTATTTGGCATGAGGAGTAGGTTCTCCCGGTATAAACATGCTACGAGTGGAATCCTCTAGCTGACTTTGACTTGGGGACTATGGGACTTGGTGACTATGGGACTTGGTGACTAGGTGACTTGGTGACTATGTGACTTGGTGACAATATGACTTGGTGACAATGTGACTTGGTGACTACGTGACTTGGTGACTACATGACTTGGGGGATACATCACCCATCGACACTCTATTCACCATTTTGGCTATGTTCTCCATCAAAGTTCTATGTGAAATTGATTTTTTGTGTATCATTTATGTTCTATGAACTATTGACACTCTGGGTTCCATTGATGCTTCATGCAGCATCGACACTCTGGGATTTATCAACACTCCAGGTGTAAGGTAAACTGGGAGATCTATGGACAACAACTGAAAATCCTTCTCTTCATGATTTACACTTATATGTGTGTGAGCTGACTGTATTGATTGTACTTCATGTGTTTCCTTAGTGGTATACATTTTATTTCTTCATAATAGAATTCATATATTTCTTAATGACATGCTAAATGTATTTATTTTTAGTGTAATTTATGTATTTATTAGTGGTATTCCTTTATGGTTTTGGGGTTTCCTATTGAGTAATGTTTTACTCACCCCTACACGGGCTTTTCCCACATGTGTTGTGTCTTGGGTAGATGATTAATGCTTTGATGGAGTTCTTGGTGGACAAGGACCAGGTGGTTATTAAAGTGATCAAACGTATGTTTGGAGATCCTATGACTTCAGGAAGTCATCCTATACCTACCTTTCATATAGGTTTTTCTATGGATGAGTTTTAGAAACATTTTTATTCACTTTTGAAAACTCTTTCTTTTTGTGGTCTTGTATTCTATCCCTATTTACTTTCTAGTTTTTATGTTGTCGTACTCTGTGGTTGTTATCTTTGTGTATGGATTCTTTTACTACATAGTGTTTTTACATTTTAGCAATTTGGGCTTGGTAATGTGTGTGTGTGTACAGGTACTTAGGAAAATTCTTACCATTTGGGAGATATTCATACTCGGTGCTTATTTCCAGCCCCTGGCCTATCAGAATTGAGATTAGGGTAGTCATGACATGGGCCCCTCTAGGAAGGGTCATGATAGATTGGTATCGTAGGGGGTCATATCTACCTAAAAGACCAAGATTTTGTGAGGTTGGTTTGGGGCAACAGTGTTGGGTGTTTTGAGATCGGCCTTCAGGACTGAAAATCTAGTGTTGGTGTTGTGGCCGATGTATCTATACACCAAGACTCTGAATTCTTCTTTTCAACTTGGTACATGAAAAAACTAATTTCAAGGAAATTAAGGGTACATTAGTCATATATGATTTGGGTGTGTTCTCACGTCCTTCTTGAGTTGGCTCACCAGGTATACTCTATTGATTGTGGTCCATCTTGATGTGTTTTAGGATGCCTCCATGCATACAGCTAGCCAGGATTCCAATGCACGATCACAAGGATGATTTTCTTAGTGATGAGGTGTTGGTATAGGAATTAGTACCATAGATAGCACCTTTGGGTGGTGTACCAGTGATACCACCACCCATTGAGAAGTAGTTATTACCAATGTTATGGGTAGAGGATGCGTCCAGGTTGAGTGTGTTGAATGAGTTCCAAAGGTAGTGACCTTCCAATTTTCAGGGTGAGACATACCCACATGTATCTAAGGATTGGATGGAGGTAGTTACATGTGTCTTATGCCTTGTGAGGATGCCTTCTGACCATATGGTAGTTCTAGCTGCAAACCTTCTTCAGGGATCAGTGGGGTGATGGTAGAGTTTAGTGATCCAGATGCATGACGAGATGACTCTTTCTTAGGAATACTTTGAGAACCTCTTCAAGGAGGTGTTATTCATAGAAACATTATGCTCAATGCGCATATAGGATCTCCTACATCTTAAATGGTTAATCAGACTATAGAGGAGTACTCAGAGAGATTTAAGGATCTTTCTCGCTACTCCACGTATATGGTGAGAGACCCTTTCTTCAGGGCTCGATCCTTTAAGAAGGGGATACACTAGAAGATCAGGTAATCCATGATATCCCTTAGCATCCCTACATATGTTGGGGTGTTGGAGTGAGCTCTACTAGCAGAGAGATTTCTGGCGGAGAAGACGCCAGCAGTGGGAGTACCAGCAGGCACCATGCGACTGAGTCTTTGGTGGTTTGTAGACAAAAGTAAAAGTAGGAACACGAGTTGGCCAAGAACTACATGGAACAACCCTAGGATATGGGATCAATAGTGTGGGGCTCCCAGGGAAGAGTAGGTCATCTGAAGGATAGGTTGTGTCACTTGTGCGATGGTCGGTGACATATGGATTGAGATTGCCTAACTTTCCATGTAGATGATCAGCAGATGGTCGAGGGACCACCGAGGTAGTGGAGGAGGAATGATCAGGGTGGTTTTTAGGGTGGAATACATTTCATATGAGAAGGTATAGTATCAAGCTATGGGTGGAGGTTTGACGTATTACCTCCACCACCCCCAGGTGGTCCACCACGGGCTTAGGGAGCCGGTGGATAGGGTCGAGGCCTGATTCAGGTGATGGAGGATTACGACCCCGGTTCTCCAGAGATGATTAGGGGTATGATATGTGTATTTTCCACCCTAACTATAGTATTGATAGACACAGGTTATAGTTAGTCTTTTCTCACCATGACCCTTGTTCGAGACACATAGATTCCATGTGGAACCGTTGACATGACCCTTATGCTTAGATACTCCTACGGGAGGAGGTTTATTGATCACACATTGGTTCAGATAGTGTGACCTTACTCTTCCAGGTGAGAGTTTCAGTTGAGATCTCCTGGTAGCGGTGTCATGGTCGTACGACGTCATTTTTGTTATGGACTGGTTATCAATAGTCCATGTTTAGATTGACTATTTTCGTCATATAGTGTTGTGGGTCCATGGATATGGGACCAGTTTTTCTTTCATTATAGATATGGAAACACATGCAGTGCAAGACAGACTCACACATAGGAGGGTGAATCCATTTACTCATTAGTTATCTATTCTCACCCTCATTGAACTGGATGATAGGAGTCCTCAATTTCCTTCAATGGTGTTAGAGTATGAGGATGTATTTCATGAGGATATCCATGGATTACCTCCATACATGGAGGCTGACTTCTACATTGATCTATACCCCAGGATGACACTTATATCTACACCTATATATCATATGGATCCCAAATAGATTTTTGAGCTAAGGGTGTAATTAAATGACCTGTAGAGGGAGGGCTTTCTGAGACCTAGTGTTTCACCCAGGGCATCCCCAGTTTTATTTTCCAAGAAGGCAGATAGAAGCTTGAGATTATGTGTGGACTTTCGGCACCTAAACTAGGTGACTATGAAGAATAAGCGTCCACTACCAAGGATTGAATACCTCTTAGATCAACTGAAGGTAGCAAGGTGGTTCTCAAAGATATACCCCACATATTTATATAACTAGCTTGAGTATAGGATGAGGACATCCCAAAGGTGAATTTCAAATTTCGGTATAAACACTATGAGTACTTAGTAATGTTTTTTTCATGAAGAATGCCCTGAAAGTGTTCTTGGAACTCATGAATAGAATCGTCTAGCCTTACATAGACCAGTTTTTCATGGTGTACATTGATGACATCTGAGTATACTCATCATCTGATGAGGAGCATGAGATATAGTTGAGGATGGTCTTGGACACACTCGAAGAGAACCAGATTTATGGGAATCTCTCGAAGTGTTAGTTCTAGTTCATGAGGTCCACTTTCTAGGACATGTCATTTTAGAGGATGGAGTTGTAGTGGATCCAGTGAAGATTGAGGCAGTTCTTGCTTGGGATCCACCTAGGGGTGTTATTGAGGTTTGGAGATTCCTGGGTTTGGTTGCGTACTATCAGAGGTTTGAACCCAAATTTTCCAGTGTAGTAGCACCCATAAAGGCCTTGAAATAGAAGGGGTAGCCATTCAAATGCACAAATAAGTGTTAGTAGTGCTTTCATGAGCTGAGCCAGAGGTTGACGAGCAGCCCCCATATTGAGACTACTAGAGGAGGGCACCGGGTATGTAGTATTATGTGATGAACCAAGGATCAGGCTTGGTTGTGTCTTGATGTAGGATCAAGCGAGGATTGCCTATGGTTCATGCTAGTTGAGGAAGGATGAGTAGAACTATGTGACCCATGATCTTGAGCTAGCAGCAATATTCTTCACTTTGAAGATGTGGAGACACTACCTGATGGATGAGAGGTTTACCGACTACTCTAACCAAAAGAGTCACAAGTATATCTTCTTTCAGAAGGATCTAAACATGAGATAGATGTGATGGATAGAGTTCTTCTAGGACTATGACATTGAGATTTTATATACTCTTGGGAAGGGTAACGTAGTGGGAGACTCTCTTAGCAGGTGATATAGCTTGTTGTTTCTAAGTGGGGCATCAGAGAAGTTGGCCACATAGAAGATATCATTTGTGGATGGAGATGGAACAGCTTACCTCCACCTGATGGTTGTTGCCCCTCCACTCTTACTATGAGTTGGGGAGGCATAGATCAGATACACTGCCATTGAGACTTTACGTGCTTAGATGTCCACACAATATGCCCCTGGTGGATATTTGAAAGGTGGTGAGCACGTCGTTCTCTTCATTGGACGCACAATTATACTAATTTCATTATGGGTGGAGGTTCTTAGGTAGTTCTACACATCCCCTTTGGTAGTATATTTGGGTGTATCAAAGATGTATCAAGGCCTTTGATGTCAGTTCTGGTGGTCGGGGATAAAGAAGGTGGTGGCATAGTTCATTTCTTGATGTCTCACTTGCCAGCATATGAAAGATGAGCACCAGGTTCAAGAAATATTTGACCCAATCATTTGAGGTTCCATAGTGGAATTGGGATGGAATATCAATGTAATTAGTGACTATTTTACCACACATATATAGGGAGAATGATTCCATATAGGTGATCGTTGACCAACTCACCAAGTCAGCCCACTTCCAACCAATCTGTGAGAAGAGTTTAGTAGAGAGATTGGGATTCCTCTATGTTCAGTAGATAGTTCGACTTCATGGAGTTCCATCGATGATAATTTCAAATAGTTATTCTCGTTTCACATCCTAGTAGTGGAAGGGATTGCAGGAGTTGTCTGGGAATCGGTTGCACTTGAGCACGATGTTCCATCCCCAAATGGATGGTCAGATGGTGAGGACCATCTAGGTTCTAGAGGACATGCTACATGCTTGCATCCTAGACTTTGGCCACATTTCGTAGGATCACCTACCACTGGTGGAGTTTTTATACAATAACAGCTACCACTCCACCATTGGTATGCACCATTCTTGGCCTTGTACGGGTGAACATGCAGGTCATCACTATACTGGATGGACCTAGGGGAGTCAACACTCATGGGACTAGAGTTGGTATAGGCTTCCAATGAGAAGGTTCATATTATCCTGGAGTGTATGAGGACTTCATAGAGCTAGTAAAAGTTGTATACTGATAGGAGATGGAGGCCCTTGGAGTTTGAGGAGGGAAACCATGTGTTCCTTTTGTCTCACCATGGTGGGGGTTGTATAGATTTGGTCAGGGCGGCAAGTTATCTCTAAGATACATCAGCCCTTTTTAGATTCTGAGTAGAGGTGGCGAGGTGGCGTACTACCTAGATCTACCCTCATAGTTGCACCAGGTGCATGATGTCTTCCACTTGCCGTGGCTAAGGAGGTATTTCCATGATCCATTAGACATCATCGACTAGGGAGAGTTGGACATTGATGATGGGGAGACTTTTCCAAAGTACCGATGGGAGATTGAGGATCGACAAGAGAATATCCTTCTTGGGAAGTTGATTCCTCTGGTGCGTGTTCAGTTGTAGCATGAGAATCTCCAAGAGAGCGCTTGGGAGTGGGAGGCTCAAATTTGTGCTCAGTACCCTCACCTTTTTGTTTAGTATCTATTGTATTGGATTTCAGGGATGTAAATCTCTAAGGTGGGAAGAATTTAATGACTCAGATTTTCTTATGTTTTATTTTTATAAATTAATTGGGAAAATTCTGTGACCAGGCGCTCAGACAGTGTGAGATTTTGAGGCCCGGTGTTCCCGAAACAATACAATAAAAAATATTAAGTTTTTAATAAATCGTGGTAGTTATTTTTTCATTAAAATGGGAATAAGTTATAAATATTTACCTAGATCATAAATCTTAAGGAACCATTTCATTTAGAGTAGTGAATTTACCTTAGGTGAGACCTATCATCTACCGGCGTGGGTTGACTGTGAAAGTTAAAACTTAGATGTAACCATAATTAAAATATTTTAATAAAAAAATTATTGGATACAGAAGAGTTTTTATTTTTAATGAAACCTTTCTCAAGAATTTAGGTTTATCATTATAACCCTTGAATTCCTCTAAGGCATGGATGTAAATCCTCTCGATGATGAACATCGGTAGATCAAGTATCGACAACGACACATACCTTAATTATTTGTCAGTGACTGATCCAACCATTATGTAGGGAATTTAATATATTTGTGATTTTGTTACCCATTCTTAGATTAAAATGAAGATCATAGACCAACCCGCGAACATGTTAATCTATGGTTTGTTTGTTCTTACGAGATGGATAACTACTTGCGGGGTTTTGAATAGGGATTAGATCTATTAGTTGAATAGTTCTTCATAATACTTTTTACATGAATGGATAAAGTTCCACATGAACAGGGAAAAGTTATGTTCTTTGGGTGTTCATGTTCTTTACCTCTTTTCTGAAAATCATTATACATTCCATGTTCTTCAAAAAATAGGAACAGATGATCATTATGCCTTCAACCTGTGGCGCAACGATCCAAGACCGGTGATCTGACACCACAACGACATTGAAAATATGCGACAGAGAATATGCGGTGTGAATCACCTGAGGTATCAGGTTACAGTGGATCAAGGCAGTGGTGCACGACGACGCCCGGAGCAGTTGCACCTGCCGAGTCAAGGCGGAGGGCGCGGTGAACAGCAGGTCACTGGCAGGGTGGTCGATGGCGAAGGCAGCAACGGCCCAGTGGGGGGGGTCGGGCCAAGTGGAGTGTGGAGCAGGATGGGGCCACTGGTAGGGAGGCTGGTGGCGGAGGTGGAACACGGTTTGTGAGGGACCGCGTGGGAGCCTGTGGTAACAGAGGCTGCAGGCGATGACTAGGGACCACAGAAAGAGGCCGTAGCGGTGAGTTGGGATGTGTCTTGGAGCCGTGTCGGAGGTACCTACAGGGTTTGATGACACAGGGAAAGTGGAGGAGGTGGTCCAGCTATGTGAAACGTGGATCGACGTTGTATTGACTGGGCGACATTGGGGATCCACATAGTCTGGGGGGACTGTATGGACCAAGGGGCACGGCTAGGGCGGGCCATGCCTAGCTGAGTAAACCACCCCACATAATGGGCCAGACCAAGGAATCCTGGATGCTATAGAAGACCAGTGGTCTAGGGATGTTTGGTCGGGACTGGACTAGACTAGGTTGCGTCTGGTCTGACGGGTCGGGTTGGACCCAGACTGAACCCCGGGTCAAACCATTTTACAAAAATGGTCATATCATTCAAATTGTGTGCCCATTTGACGAGTCATTTATGGTGTTAGGAACCTACTGATGAGATGGACCTTTTTAGATACTCTAAGTGAGTTTTTTTAAAAGTTGGTTCAAGGCCTATTTGTCTTGAATAGCTGGTTCTCCCAGTACATGTGCGCTATGAGCGGAATCATGCGGCTGACTGTGACATGGTGACTATGTGGCTTGGTGACTATGTGACTTCGTAACTATGTGACTTGATGCATATGTGACTTGGTGACTAGGTGACATGGGGACTATGTGACTTTGTGACTATGTGACTTTGTGACTACATTACTTGGGGGATGCATGACCCATTGACTCTCTGGGTGCCATTGATGCTCTATGCTCTAATGATGATTCGTGCACCATCGATGCTCTGTGCATCATCAACCCTTTGTGTGTCATGGAAACTGGGAGATCTGTGGAATAAAATTTAAAATCATTCTCTTTATGATTTAGACTTATACCTGTGTGATCTGACCGTATTGACTATACATCATGTGTTTCCTTTGGGGTGTACTATTTATTTCTTTGTGGTAGAATTCATGTATTTCTGAGTGGCATACTTTGTTCATTTATTTGTGGTTTACTTCATGTATTTCTTAGTTGTATTACTTTTTTATTTTGGGGTGTCCTGCTGAGTATTGTTTTACTCACCCATGCACGGGCTTTGCTTTCTCGTTTCATGTCTTGTGTAGAAGATCGATGCTTTGACAGAGTTCTACGTAAACTAGGACTAGGTGGTGCATAGGGTGATCAGATAGACATGTGGTCCTTTTATAACTTCAGGCAACTATCCTACACCCACCCTTTAGGTAGGGTTTTCAGTGTATGAGTTTTAGAAACTTGTGTATTCAATTTGGAAAACTCTTTCTTTTAGTGGGCTTCTATTCTGACCCTATTTACCTTATAGTTTTTCTACCGTTGTACTCTGTGGTTGGAATCTTAGTATATGTTTGATTTTTTTACTTAGTGTTTTTACATTTTGGAATTTTGGGATTGGAGATATTTTCACGTGTATAGGTACTTATGAAGATGGATTCTATTTGTGAAATATGCCTACTTGGTGCTAGTTTCCATCCCCTAGCCTATCATAAGCAAGATTGGGGTAGTCATGTAATGGGCCCCTTTGGGATGGTTTATGACAGAGATCCACTTGAGATTGAAGTTGTGGGTATGACCGACAATGGATTGATGAAGCAGCAGGGCCATGAGGGATGTTCTTTATCCCACTACAAAGGGTTGGCTTCCTTTTCCATCTGTCATAAGGGAAGCATTTCCCATATCAAGGTATATTGGGATACAGCGTCTGAGATACTTGAAACAAGTAAACATTCTATTATTTATTGGTTTATTTTCCCCAGGGTATTTGTTCCATTAGATATTAGTGATTTTGTTGACCATTTATCGGTGATTTGGGGCTTCTATAATTGAAGATGTGTTTCTTTGGGACGTGGATTTTATCATATCCTATTCCCTTATAAGGATTTTAAGATGTGAGCATGGGGATTCGGTTCCATATCTCTTAAGCCTGACTTTCTTCATATTAAGGAATGGGACAAAACAATTAATCTGTTGGATGTAGGTAACTCTTCTGCTCAAATATGGGTGAAGGTATGTGGTCTTTATTAGATTCTTTTTCATCTAAAAAATTCTTTATGATATTTCCATGTTGATTTTTCCCCCCGTTAAAATGGATAAGAAAAATAATACTTCATGGTTTGGGCATTTTTTCCTCTTTCCATTTGAGGTTGATTTAGGTTCAACTCTATTTGATCAAGTATTTTGTTTCTACTGATGAAGATGATTTTGATTTGAAAATTGTCTATGAGTGGATTCCTAAATTCTATAAGGAATGTAATATTATTGGGCAGGATTTGGCCAATTACGGGATATCGATTGTTTTTTATGTTTCTCATACTCATAGTTAAGATAAGGATTCTTGTTTCAAAAGGGGAAGGAAATAATGTGTTCAAGATCCTTGAAAGACTGGGTAGTTAGAGTTGTCTCTATTTATGGTTATGGTAAGCAGAGGCTTCAGTCAAATATTGTTTCTGAGTCAACTCAAGATGATGATGGGGAAATTTCAACGGTGAATATAGATAGAGTTACCTTTTAAGTGGGTAGTCCTTCTAATTTTGCCAAATTCCTTAGTGAGAAAGTCATCAGACAGACTGATGTGCAAGTTTTGGCTGATGATATTCATGAACAAGTGGAAAACACAACGGGCATGACAAGTGAATTTATGGATTATTTTACTTTGTTAGAAAGATTAGAGTCAACCAACAGGGAAGTGACTCTTCAATCCATGAATAACATGCATGAGGGAATGATCTATGGAAAGAGGAATGTGGATAATGAAGGTTTTCAAATGGTTCCAAGGAAAAATGACTTTCATCCTAAGTCACATTATGTTTCTGCTCAGACACCTGATAACTCAAAGAATGTCATAGACAGTAACATTTTTGAGGCACATGAGCCAGATGAAATGGGTGTTCATGATGAAATGATGCATCAAAAAACATAGAGGTGAGGTAGGCATCCGAAAATGTCTGGGATGAGGTGTTAAGGATGATTCTAACCGAGGGCATGGGCGAGGCATGTCTTGTAGATTAGCTTAGTTAACTCCAAAGCAGGAGAAGGTTAAGCAATAGTATTTTGCGCTTTTTAATCAGAGGTATTCACATTCAATGTTGGAGTATGTTGATGATCTTGATGATTCAGGTCATAACTCTGATCATGATTATGGTGACGCTTGAGTTGTTGTTTTTTCCTTTTAGATGTGGGATTTCTTTTTTGACTTCATCCTTCTTTCAGGCATTGTTTATTTTTCTTTCATTTAATAATAAGGGTCTTGGCCCTGAACCTTCTTGGTAATTATAAATATATATATATATACACATAATTATAAATATATATATATATGTATATGTATATATATATACATAATTATATATATATATACATTTAAAATGAATTTATAATAATATAATTATAAATATAATATATTTATATATACATTTAAATATATATTTATAACTACTTAAATATAGATTAATAAGAATTATACAATTATAAATGTATTTTAATATTTACATAGTCATAAATACATTTTAAATGTATATTTTAATATATTTTAATTATTATATAATCATAAATATATTTATATTAATTTATAATTATAATTTTAAAAAAAATTAAAATATTTTTCAACATATAATAAACTATAAATATATTTATATTTATATAAATATTTATTTATAATTATAAAGAAATATAATTATGAATACATAAATAATTATAAATAAATATATTTATAAATATGTATTTATATATATATATATACATAATTAATAAAGATAATTATAAATCTATATTATTATAGTTATAAATATTTATTTATAAATAAATTTGAAATATTTTTAAACCTAATTTCTATAATAAATATATCATTACTACCATAAATAAATACATATTAATATTTGTAATAAATATATAATTATAAATATTTATAATAAATATAAAATTATAATTAAATTTACAAATATATTTATAATTAATATATAATAAATATAATAAATATTTAAAATAAGTATATAATTAGTATAATAAATATTTATTATAGTAATTATATATTTATTATAAATATTAATTTTTGTAATTTATATATTCATTATAAATATGTATTATAGTAATTATATATTCATTATATTTATAATTATATATTAATTATATTTATAATTATATATTTATTTTATTTATATTTATATTTATATATTTATTATATATATCTTATATTTATTATAAATATTTATTATAAATATTTATTATAAATATTTATTATAGTAATTATTCATTTATTATAATTATTTATAATTATTAATATATATTTATATATTTATATATAAGGGGGTGGGGTGGGGTGGGGTGAAGGGGGTGGGGCCAAAGCGCCAATGGTTTTGTGATATATCCCAAAAATGCCAATTCAATTGGCACTATGGAGACCCATTTACTTAAATAAAAAATATTTTTCCCCCATAAACTAAAAAAGGAAAAAGAAAAACCCCTGTCTGAAAATTTTAGGGAAATTTTTATATATGGGTTTTCTTATTTTTTACTTATCAAAAAGGGATAGGGATAACAATATTTTTAAAAATGGGTGTCAAGATGCGTAAACCTCGTTCATGCGTCTTCCCTCCACCAAAGATGCGCGAACCCCATTCACGCATCCTATGCAAAAGTGCTAAAAGATGTGTGAACTCCATTCACGCATCTTTCAGTGCAAAATATGGGTGAACAGGGTTCACACATCTTCTTCACAGCGGAAGATGCGTGAACAGTGTTCACACATCCTTCTAAGATTGGATGAAGGATTCGTGAACCCTGTTCACACATCTCACTAAGATAAATCAATAAAAGAGGTAACCCCCCCCCCCAATTCATTCTTCTCCACTGTATTTTATTGGGAAGCCCTGCAGAATTTCTTTCTCAACAAATATTTGCTTCTTTTAAAAAGGTAAAAATTCTATTTAAATTTTTAATTATTTAATTGTGTTTATTTATTTCATTTGTATGATTGATTGATTTGATTTGTGATGTGTAGAAATTACTGTTTGTGTGTATTGTTTATTTATTTCATATGTATTGATGTGAAAATTAGTGTCTTTTGTATGATTTAAATTCTGAGCGGTTTGTTTGTTGTATGAATTTGTATTGATTATTTAAAAAAATTAATTATTTTATGTCTAAAATGTTGTATGAATTCATATTGAATGTTTATGAAAATTAAATATGATATAAAATATGTTATGTTGGATGTAATATTAATTTAAATTAAAATATTTTATACACTAGTTATATAATTTATGAATAATATATTAGTTATATGTATCATATTTAATTTATTAAAAAATGAATAGAAAAATATTTTTTTTAATAGTATAAAAACAATTTTGTATAAATAATAATTTTAAATTATATTAATTATGATTAAATTTATTAAATTTTATTAATAATTATATACATATACACATACAGATTGAAAAGTTAGTTTTTTTTGAAAATAGATATAGGTATTTAATATATATTTCATCTAGTAATAGATATGATAAGTATACCAAAAAACATAGTATGTTGTGTGATGACTGATCTTGAGATGACCAACCAATGCATACTTGAAAATTCATGTCTTATTTTGTGAATGTCATTATTTAATATGTAATAATTGAATTTATTTTTCCATATTGATGACCTGATAGTCATCTCTGATGAAGTATGTAAGGACCTGCGAGTCCGCTTAAAAAAGTTATGTATTTCATACCCCTAGACCCCCTCACATGAATGTGAGTAAATATGTAATTAAAAGGAAATCAACAAGAGGTGTCCCCAAAGAGGCGTCCCCAAATAGGTGTCCCTGAAGAGGTGTCCCCAAAGAGAAGTTCGAGAACAAGTGTTCGATAAGAGGCATTGTTGTTAAAAAAGAGACCAGTGGGTTCTAAAATATTTTATAATAGAGTCTCCAGGAGTCTACCCATAGGTTTTGGTTAGTTTATCAAATAATGATAAACTAATCATAAGTCTCATGATCAAGTCATGATTATTTGATAAGTAATTAAAATATATAACGTTATATTAAATTTTCTTTGTTAATAGTACAACCATCACTATACCTCAATAGTGATAAATCTATACATAAACAATGTCTCAATATAAAGTCAATTATTCAAAACAAATTTAAATAATGTCAAATTTTGATGTAGTATATAATATTTTATTAATTATTTTTATAAGTAATAATGTATGCACAAATATATTGCAACGATGAGGCCATTTATACTAAGGAGGGGTTTAGCTATAGTGTGTCACCTATCAGAGTGGTAAATCTTCATGGTTGTATGAAATTTAATGCAGTTCGCAATAAGATTCATAATCAGTTAAAACTGAGGGTCGATCAATTCATTGCTTCAATAACATATTGACATCTACAACATCCTGAATATTTCTAGCACACTTAGTACCCTTTGGTCAATGATGATGATTGGATGGATACATCTTCCTTATTTAGACAGAAGCATGCTATTGGTTTGTTGGAGTTTTATGTAGTGATTTATGATATTGATATGGTGTAACCAAAAACTACGGAACCATGTTTTGTGAACTCTGTAGAAGTTGGTCCTTCACATCAGTCTTTTTCATTGCCTCCTTCTCATATGTCTCTAGTAATATAAGAAAATTATGAAGAAGATGATCTAAATTTGGATGGAAATATAGATGACATCCGTTTGTGTGCTCATATAGTGAATGAAAGTTTATCTAAGGAAGAATAATATGGCGAGCCATCAGGAGATAATGTGGGGGACGGTGATGTGGGTAATGAACCTTTTAAGGTTCCTTTGAGAGACATGCATCCACAACATCCACCGGTTAGTGGTAAACATCATTCAGTATTGAGTTTCTTAGTTAAAGTAACGTCTTGTGAACTACATTTTGATTATGCTGTTATTAAATTGGCTTCTAAATTCCATGGAATTATAGGGAATAGGTATGCATTAAATGATAACTCCATCTATGTCGGGTAGGAGTTCGAAAGTAAACTGGGCATGAAAATGTGATAAAACAACACCACATTGAGCAACATTTCACATTTGTTTTTGAAGTGTCAAAGAAGAAAAAATATCTCATTCACTATGAAAAATATGGGCCAAAATGTAAATTGTGATTAAGGGAATATTTGATAAATTTTTTGTAGGTTGGAGGATAACCAAATTGAAAGGTCCACACACTTGTGTGCTTCCAAGATTTTCACAGGATCACTCTTCCCTTGATTAAGAGTTTATATAAATGTTATTTGTGAGATGATACGAACATGTCAAGATTTTCATGTTGCCCTTGTTCAGGAAATAAGTCAACAGATGTATAAATATATGATATCATACACCAAATCATGGAATGAAAAAGAGAAGGAATTTCTAAAAGTGTATGGTGGTTGGTATGAATCTATGCAATGTTTCCATAGCTTATGGAATTGTTGTCACTCAACAATCATATTTTTTATCAGTTGGAAATTATTGAGTATGTATCCCCCTATCAAAAAGTTGATCAAACAAAGGTGAAGTTCAATAGGATTTTTTGGGCATTCAGGCCATGCATTGCTTCCTTTCTCTATTATAAAATATTTATTCAGGTCGATGGAACTTTACTGTATGAAAAGTATACAAGTGGTCTACTCATTTCTATCACAAAGGATGGTAATCGTGATCCTCTGCCACTTTCTTTTTTTTATTGTTGAAAATGATAATTTTGAATGCTAGAGATGGTTTTTGGCATGTGTATGTGTTCATGTCACACAAAACCAAGGTCTGTGTATGATATCTAATCATCATCGGCCGATTATAGAGGTTGTGTCAAGTGATGGGGTTTCGTGGACTTAACTGAATGCTTATCATCATTATTCCATTATACATATTTCAAGTAATGTGCATATGAAATTTAGAGATGAGTCCATAAAGAAGGTGATCATCAAGGTGGGCATGTTTTTTTAAACATACTTTTTTTTAAAAAAAATATCCATTTTAATACGTTATTATCTTATGGTTTCGTCATATGAGGTCCAACAACAATGGTTTGTTCGACTCCTTAAAGAGATTCAAACTACTAATGAAGATGTGTATGAATATATGATGCAGATTTTGAAGGAAAAATGGTCATTAGCATATGATGGTGGTAGAAGATATGGCCATATGACCACTAATATATTGGAGTGCATAAATGGGGTCCTCGAGGGTGTGCGAAAACTCTTAATCTCATGGTTAGTTCATGAGATATTTTATAGATGTTTTCACTACTTCGTTGATCAGTCCCAAAAGGCTTATCAGGTGATGGAAAACGAAATGCATTTTACTCAGCATTTCTAAAGTGATATTGATCAGATACTGAATGAGGCTTCAAGATGGACTATTCTAGCCATTGACAGGGAAAAGATAAACTTTCAGGTAAGACAGTGCTACGACCGCACTATATGCACTATTGGTTGAGTGTTTGTAGTGATGTTAGATAACTGGTACTAACTGACTGAATGGCTCGATGGCTGAAGTTTTTATTTATTTTAGATAATCCCCCTTTTAGGGGTAAAGGGGGGAGAAACCAAGACTTTAATGACAACATGACATCAACAAAAAACGACAATCATGGGGTTTCAACCCAGAACAATACTACAAGGGATTAACTCAACCCAACATCAACATCATTAAGGCATGCCTCCACCAATGCATGGCTGCTCAGCAAATAGTCCCGTGCAAGAATGCACGGGCATGGTACCAATGGTTGTGCCCTACCCTCTCAATCTTCCAAATCCGAAAATTCATGCATGGTGAAGAAGACTAGATCTATCCTCATATGAAGAAAAACTTTCAAGAAAGTATGGGTTCCCCATGAAACCATCCAATTCACCTCCAATTCACCTCTAGAAATTCAACCATTCATAGACAATAAATCACAAACCCAACTTCAACAAATCCGAACCTCAAAACAACTTCTAGAAGCACTAAAATTCAGCAAAACGAATGTCCTCCCCCCTCCAAGCCACTGGAGCCGACCCAATGAAAATTGGAGCACGCAATGACTGACGTCGAGCCGAGACGAAACCAAGCAAGGAGCCAGATCTGCCGATGATGAGCACATCGATGCTGAGCACACCACGGTCGGGATGGAATCCCGAGCAGGCAGGGCCAACGAAGCCGATGGATAGCCCATTGAGACGACAATGAGCCATAACCGCGATGAGATCCCGAATCCAGGGTCAAGCCAAACCTAACACTGGGCACACGAGAGCCTACACCACTCACCCAGAGCCATAAAGAGAACCTAGACCTGAAAGAAATGAGACTGTCACTGAGCTGAGATCCCGAGTCTGGACCACTCGGAGTCGATGCACGCCGACGCTGAGCTGAGATCCCAAATCTAGGAGCACTGAGACCATCTTTGAGTGCACCGAAGCCAACGACGAACAAACCACAACCGTGGAAAGATCCCGAAGCCTAAATGAAGCTACCTTCGAGTTGACAATGAATCCAGACCACATGGATCCGACACTCAATGACACTGAGCCAAGAGAAGATAGTCACCGCTGAGGTTGGGCCATGCGGGAGGAGTGAAGGAGACAGTGAGAAGGGGAAACCCTATTCGTGTGAGGGAGGGGGGATCCTCCGCACAGAGGCCCTCCACCAGATAACAACTACTATTATTTCAGAATCTTTTAGGAATTTAGATATCCATGCTAACATGTTATCATAACTTGTGCTTTGGTAAATATATCATTGGAGCGATATGTTGAACTGGTGTATCACATGAGCACTTTGGTCAACTGTTATAGTTCATCTTGGATGCCTGTTGGTGAATTTAATTCTATCTCATTGACAGTTGATCAGCCGACCATCGTCCATGATATTTCCAGGTATAATAATTTGGTTTTGTTTTCATTTATGATTTTTTCAATGTCCATAATTTTTTAAATTGTTGGATAAATACTACCAGGTTGCAGCCCCAATGATAAACAAAGTCAACTAGAATAAAAAATGATTTGGATTGGTCTCAGCAATGAGGAGGGAGAATATGATGCAGTATGTTTCACGCAGAAGGACATACTCATAAGAGATGTCCCCAAGTGGAAGGATAAAGCTCCACATCCTATCAGCCATGATCAAGTTTGTGTATTGTATCATGTATATGTATATTAGGTTTTGTATATAGATGTTTCAGTATTGAATCCTTTTATTTCTGACTTTATCCATTTCTGACACTTTTCAATTTTTGTTTGTCTCATTTTTGGATTCTATAAAAAATAATTTTTTCAAACTAAAACTGTGAAAAAATAAACAAAGAATGAAAATGAATATATCATGCTTCCACATGTAACTAAGACACTAATCCACACACAAAAAATCAAGCATAAATCAAAAATATTAACAAATTAATTTTTCATTTTCTTGTTGAATATTTTTTTAAATAAATGTTTAAAATTTATGTTGAATTCCCTATAAAAAGGTAATGATGATATCATTTCTGCAGATGATTGGTTTTCCATTGCTCACATCCAAGGCTACTCATATATCCTGGCTGCTTTTAGAGGGACACCTTGTGCCTCCGTTTAGTGTACACAGATCTCACCATTTCCATAATACCATACCACCTCACTTGATCATCCCTCATATTCGTCATGCTGGATTCTGTGGTGTAGCCATGTGCGACTTCACCTTTCTCGATCATTAGCTCATTACCGCGTTTTTAGAGAGATGAAGTCCAGAGTCACATAAATTCCATTTTATAGAGGCGAATATGACTATTACCCTATAGGATATAGCCATTATGTTGGGCCTCCCCATCGACGGTACGGCTCTGACAGGCCGAGTTGGAGTAGATTTTCCAAAGCTTGTTCATAGAATTCTGGTCATAGAGGTCCTCAATGATTTTAGGACCATCATCATTGGTAGATTATGTATTTCTTCATTAGACCAACACTTCACACATTTAGCAAAGAATGTTGATGAGATCATCGTGTTGTGATTTTAACGTGCATGTCTATTGAGGATGATCAGTGGAACACTTTTTGTTTATCACTCCACTAATTTTGTACATATGATGTATTTACATTTTTTGGAGGATTTTCATGAGGCAAGACAATATATCTAGGGGTCTTCTTGTCTAGCATATACATACAGGGCACTATGCAGTGCATGTAGCATCAATAAGATACAGATCACAGAATGTATGGTTCTTCTACATATGTGGGTATGGGAGCACATTTATCATTTAGCTTCACATGATTGTGCGCTATTTCCGATAGATATTGTAGCAGAGGCTACACATGGACGTTGGTATGTTATTCCTTCCTTATAATGTCTAACTTAATTGTATAAATTTTTATTATGAAATGTAAATATTACAATATTATCTACAGGTGGAGCTAGGCACATCAACATTCAGATTTTTACAGACATAATGTCCACGCCTACAGAATTATGTTGGATAGAATTCGAACTCATGATGTAAGTGATTATTATTTATATTGTTAAATATTTATTCTTTAATGCACATTTATTCATTTATTAATTGATTATTTATTTTTTCTTTTAGATGATATGGATTTCATATATAGATGATATTATCCAGAGTCTTCCACCATACTATACGACAATGTTTGTTATCGGCTCCTTTAGTGTTCCATTAATTCATTTTCATATAGTCATGTGGAATCAGAATGATAGAGTTATGAGATGGTTCAGATTATTCCAGCATGTTCTTGACCCACTCAGTTTGTTTGATTCACTGCATTTCCTAACGATTTCAGAGAAGAGAGATTTTGATTGGTGGAGATATCATGCCAGATATATTGATTTATGGGACAGATGATAGGAGTCCCAGTTTTGATGGGTGGGGAAAACACGTTTGAATTTGGTGGATCAAATGGATTATGCATCCTGGTACTCCAGGCCCCCAGTCGGATCCCTGACACGACACAGACGAGGCTTTCATGAGTTGGTATTCATTGTTCCTCCCACTGTTCAGTAGATTTTTATTCATATTACTAAACAATAGAATTTGTTTTCATAGGATGCTTCTATCTATCATCTACTTCACATGTCTGATCCAATAGAGAGAGCTGTATTTAACCCAAAATATTTTCACACCATTGTATAATAGTTTTCTCTTTCGATGGATGAGATTTATCATTGCATTTTCATTGATCCACCGTATGATGAGGAGGCTGCAGAGTCTGCTAAGCCTCATATAGATGTACCAGGGGGTGATGACCGTGTTATGGATCTTAATGTTCCATAGGAGGAGGTTGTTCAGCTTGATCAGCCAGATGCTGCTTTCCACGGGAGGAGGGTGTTCAACATGATCAGTCATATGCTCCTCCAACATCTCAGGCTCAACCACAGGTAGATACATACGTTGATTGGATTGAGCTAGATTCTTTATTTCAAACATCTATAGCACTACATCCATCTTCTTTCCATGTTGGTGAGAGTTACAACTAGCGTCCACCATACTTATATGCAGGACAGGGTACAGACAGTGATACTATACATCCACCGCCTGTCACATATGAGGATGTAGAGGTGGATGCTAATGATGATGTGCAGCATACGCTAGAGTGCAGACATAGACGAACATAACGAGGACGCATCCAGTACACGCCTGGTTATGGGACTGAGGGGAACCCACTCCAGAGGAATAGATTAGGTTTAGTTTTTATTTATGATACATTTTGTATGTGCATTACTATTATCATTTATAGAGTTCTTCATTGATTTAATATGTGTCTTACTGTCATCAAATTATCATCCAAAATTATTAAATTCATATTTATCTTGAAAATTATTATTGATCTCAATTATTTGAATCCAAAAATAATGAAACATGATTCTTTTTTAAAAAAATTATATAGCATGAATAAGAATTTCAATGAATAATGGATATTTCTGAAGAGTATATTATTATGTATGAAGATCAGAAAAACTAATATATGAGATGTATGGAATTAGAAGTTCATTTGGTCAATTTTGAGAAGATACATATTCAGACGTTATAAAAGGAAATAGGTTCTACGGGTGCACAATCTTCACGGGAGGATTTTACTATTAAAATACCTCTATCATGTGATAAAATTATGGACATTATGAAAAATATTGATTTTATATTCTTCCAGTATAAGAAAAAATCCTTAAGAGGGTTAAGATTGCACCATCCATGACGGATAAAAAGGAAAACAATGTCCCCAAAAATCAGAATGTAATGTGATGAGATCCCTGTTAAACAATATAAATTAGAAAAGACACTACTACAAAAACGGGCTTTATCAGCGCTCAAAATGGGCTTTAACAGCGCTAAAAAAGTGTTGTGAAGCTCAACACTGATATAGGGTGGTCCCTTTTATCAGTGCTCCGAAAAGAGCAGATAACAGACCCTTTTATCAGTGCTAAAAAAAGTGCAGATAAAAGGCCCCTTTATCAATGCTTTTTTTAGCGCGGATAGAAGGGACCTTTATCACCACTTTTTAAAAGTGCTGATAAAGGCCAAAAAAAATAAAAAAAATAAAAAAGAATCATATAATGCGGGGAGATATTTTAACAGCGCTTGACCCCCCTTTTATCAGCGCTAGGTGGACCCCCCCCCCCCCCTCACACTCTCCCACGTGCACCCCTTTGCTTCCACCCGAACTCGAACCCGCGACCTCCCCCCTTTCACGGCTGCACCTTTACCACTAAGCCATTTCATTTTTTTTCTCTATTAAATTATATGTTTATTTATATATATATATAGTTATATTTATTCGTATATTGATATAGATTCATATTAATATATTTATATTTATTCATATATTAGTATATATATATTCATTCATATATTAATATATATTAATATTTATTTACATATATATTTTTAGTTATAATTTTTTATTCGTATATTTATTTGTATATTAATATATACTTATAAGATTTGTTTTAAATATATTTATGAAATATGTTTTTATGTGTGTTTATAAATAAATAAATAAATACATACATACATATATACAACACACACACGCAGACACAGACACAGACACACACACCGAGACACATATATATATACGAATAAATACATATATATATATGTGTGTGTGTGTGTGTGTGTGTGTGTATTTGAAAAGCCATAGAATGTTAAAATGACCATAACTTATAATCCAGAAGCCTGTTTCAACTCCACAATGAGTTAAATAGAATAAAATGAAATAATCTTCAATATGATATGTCGTACAGGCCTAACATACATCCGGATTAGATGTTATACTTGTTTGAATGTTAAAAAATTATCGTATCCCGACTAAAAACTCAGTTTTGGAGGCCTTCTAGGCCTTTTTTGGCCTCTAAAAATGTGACTAAAACTTCCCTTGGGTCACCAGCGCATAGAGATCATCGAAGGCTTTGATTGGATATGTTGTATAGATCAAATGGAAACCCGGATCAAAAGTTATGGTCGTTTGAAGTTTGAGTTACATTTTCAACTTATTTGAGATCTTTCATTAATTTTTTGATTTTTTGTCTCTTAAAATTGTTATTAAATGATTTTTAATCAATAATAATTAGAAAATTATTAATTAATAACATTTTTTAAAATATTTTAAATCCATTTTCACTAAATTTCTTATATATTAAATGTAATAGTCTATTTACACTTATCTAAAACATATTCAAAAAATATATATTATATTTATATCAATGTAAATGTACTTATATAACAATATTTTATTTTTCATGTTTGTTTTTGAAACATAAAATTTATCAGCGGTAGGAAAAAGCGCTGATAAATATCCCCTTTATCAGCGCTTTTTTTAGCGCTAATAAAGGCTCCCTTTATTGGTGCTTTTTTTTAGCGCTGATAAAAGGGTAGCACTTCCCTTTCCTTTTTTTGTAGTAGTGAGATGTTCAGATATACAATCATGAATACGAGAGGAACTAGACCAACATCATTGAGAAAAATCCTCAACCTTCCAATTCACATTACGATGTAAGGAAAATCCACTGCATTTCCTTATTCATTATTTAATTTATCTATTCTTATGAGGTAAGGAAGAGGGTCATCATTGATAAATTTTCTGAATGTGTTAGCATAACCAAGAAAATATTTATAAATAAGATATCATCATGGTTTGATCATATTTTCGGTATCCTGAAGAATAAGTATTGAAGAATACCATCCTTTGTGAAGTTATAGAAGTTTTCAAAACTGATGTTTATGAGTGTTTCCCTTGAGGGGGAGGTAAATGAAGAAATATGAAATTACTGCCACAATTAGTATATCATTGAGATTCAAACCCAATTACTGTAGACTGATTAGGAAGATCATATTATTGAAAGAGGAATGTTTTCATCTAAATCTCTCTCCCTTTGTTAACAAAAAAATAAACTGAATACAAAGGTTTGTAATTGAATTAATCAAAGACATAAAAAAAGTTCCAGCATGGATGCGTTCAAAGGCCATTTATCCTTCTTATTGCAGTTGAATGTTTTTGACATATCTGGTAAAGTGAGTGCATGAGTTTTAGGTTTTTTGTTCTAATAAAACAATCATATCTCATTTAATATCTTAATCTTGAAATAAAATTGTATTACTCTTGATGATAAGTGCATGAGTTCTCATTTCACGTGGTATCATTATCAGTTGGTAGAGGACACCATTATTTCCCAAATCAAATCCTATTGTTTTCTAGAAAAAGTTTGACTCACGTATACTTAGAGTGAAATAATGGAACTGGTATTGTAAACCCTTGAAGGATGTAGGGATAGGCATTAAAAGCTTGCCTCTATTAAATTGTATTATCTCTTCTTTTCTATCAAGCCATGCATTTAGAAAACATAATCAGATGTAATGATTTATAGTAAATGGATGCCTTCTCAAAATTCTGATCTGAAATTTTGGAAGTATAGGTTGTTGGTCCCTCCACTAATGGATTATTTTAATAGACAAATACAAGACCCGAGTGTTACTATCACAGAAAAATATTAATTGCAAATGGATCAACTTCCCATATCTATAGGGAATCCATTTATTCATTTAAATTCAAGAAAACCAAAGAAAATCCAGTTTGGGAGCCTACAATGCATGGTTCCCTTACCTGTAAACTTTATTAAAACTTCGGTATGGGCAAGCCATTGAAAATCACCTCTTGGTAAAATCATGTTTGGAAGCTTTGGATTACTCCTTCCAAGTACACAATTATCTGTATGTCATCCTTTCATAGGCTCCCCACAAAATGAATGTCTCGTGAATACTAGCATGTTCATTTTCCTAAGGTGCAATGTTTGTAAAGATAAAGAAGATTGCATAAAGAACATATTTTTTCAATGATTTTTTCTATGCCATTTTGGATCATAATAATAGCGTTCTACTCAACGATACATCTACTCCAAACGTTTTGGGAAAAAATATTTTTGACTATTTAATATTTATTTATATTTATTGATATTTTATACATAATGATGATTTTTTAGTGAATAATATATCTATATTTAATTGGTATTTAAAAATATTGATGATTTTTATTTTCATTAAAAATTCTGTAGGAAGTGTGAATATTTATTAATAATTATTTAATGGATATCTATTATTCCTGAATATTTAATAATAATTATTAACATCAATTAACATTTTTTTAACATTTATTAATAATTAATATTTATTTATTTATATTTGTTAGTATTTAATTAATATTTATATTCTTAATAAGAGAGTTTCACCCTCAACCTGTTTAAAAAATTATTAAAATTTATCAATATTAATTTAATATTTACTATTTTAATTGATATGTATTGATATTTTTGAATATTTGTTAATTTTTACTTTATATTTATAAATATAACAAAATATTCGGTCCGTATTTATTACTATTTCATTTATATTATTGATTATTTAATTAATATTAATTAATATTTGTTTAGTACTGATGATTTTTTTATTTAACATTTCTGTAGGATACGTGAACGGGATTCACACATCCTTTACAAACTACAAATAGTATGTGTGAATCTCGTTCACGCATCTTAAGACCTATTTTTAAAACTATCCTTAACCCTATCCCGTTTTGAAAAAAAAATGAAAATCTATTTTTGAAAAATTAGCTGAAATATTGCGTCAATAATTATCATGTATCACTACCTATAAGTTCAAACAATTAGATATGAAGGATGAAAATGGTAGTGGCCGTCCCAAGGTTATTTAGATATATCTGAATAATTTTAGATACGGGGTTAAGGAAACAGGGGCGCCATTCACTATATAATATATATATACCTACACGGGCACGACGTGCAGCATACCGTCTTTTGATCCCTCTCCATGGAATTCCAAAGCCTTCCTCCCTTCTTTCAATACAGCATCCAGATTGAAGCCCACGAACGCGGCGGCGACAACGCCCCCCCGGCAAACCCCCCGCCGTCCGTTGACGCCCAACCCAACCACGCTGCGAGCTGCCCTCCACCGGCAGCCGTCGACTCCTGCGCTGGCTTCACTCCCGTGAGCCATGGCAGCGCCGCCGCCTCATCCACATCCCCCGACATCAGGGCCCACCTAGAAGCCGCGGACGACGACAACATAAACTTTCGATTGCGCTTCATCGATGTGGAGCAGTGGATTACCGTATCGGGAAACGAGGAGGGAACCGAACCCACCTCCACCGTGGTCCATGAAACCATGAACCCCACTGCCAGCGTCGATGCCATACTCACCCGACTCAAGTGGAACCAGTTCGGGGACAAGGCCTCGTCGCTCGTCGAATTCTTGATATGGGACATCGAAAGGTTGTCCGGATCCATCATCGACCCGGACGTCAGGCTTGGATTGATCGACGACATCCTTTCCCGCCTCAACTCCCGAGGCCCCGCCCAGATAGCAGTGGAGATCGAGCGGACGACTTACAGGGTCCGAAACCAGATCCAGGCCCCGATGGGTGTGTGGGAGGAATTCGTAGATGTCCGCCCCGCGGCAGAGCAGGCAGTGAGGGCGGTGGTGGGGGATGGATACGGGGTGGGCATTGAGGGCGAGGAGGAGACGTGCGTGGTATGTCTGGAAGGTCTCCCCTGGGGGTGCAGGGCGGCGGCTCTGCCGTGCTCCCATGTATTTCACGGCGACTGCATCGGGCGGTGGCTTCGTGGCAGCAACTCCTGCCCCATCTGCCGTTTCCAGATGCCGGCGGACTGATTTGCATATATGTGTTGGCTTGCTTCTTGAACGCTTTTGTTTCACTGGAAGGGTTTTAATGTGTCCCGTGTTATGCCTCCCGGAAGCATGACTCCTTATCTCTTTTGGTGTTTGCAATTAAATTGAATAAATATGAATTCTTGTATGATTGTCTATCGCCTATACTCAGTTCTTTATTAAACCGCTACTGCGGTGCAATGAAAAACATGTCTTGCCCAGCTTCCATGATACTAGGTAGCATGAGTATCTTGACCAACATCCAATATCCAAACATCACTCTTGAGATCAACAACCAATGAGTCAAAGATCTAATGCCCTAACTAAAATGCATCTATTACCCTGAGTGATTGGCAATCAAGGCAATCACACCCAAAGTTCGGGCCTTTAACATCACACGAAAAGACTTTAATAGCGTTATAAAAACGTTGTTGTCCTCAGCGTTGTTAAAGGGTGAACCCATTTTTAGCGCAAAAAAAAAAGTGACGATAAAGACCTATTTTTATCATCACTTTCATTAGCCTTGATAAAGGACGGCCTACTGCAGTGTGCAGTTTGAATAACACCTCATTGTTGCAAATATATTTGTAACCTATATGCAAATACAAAAAGTTATTGAATTTTTTTTACATCACAAGTACATAAAAACACTAATATATACATTTCAAACAATGGTTTACATAATCACATTTGCAATTAATATCCACAGACATTTAAAAACATTAATGTTTCATCATCTTTGGCACCCCTTACCCTCTCTCAAAAAAGCCCCACCATGGTATCAATTGTTGAACAATCTATCTCAACCCGAGAAAAAGAATCCACATATATAAGAAAACAAATCTTGTGTTAGTAATACTACAAAGAAATATATTAAACAAAAAATATGAAAGAACACATTATTAAAATGCCAATTTTAAATAAAGGGCGCATTTTGAGTCATATCAGTCACATCGTACATCAGATTGAGATGTGACTGATTCATACATGTCACAAATGATTTATGAATATTTGTTTTAAAGCATTGAAACAATGGGAATAAGTTTGCCCAGTTTTGACTATGTCACTTGTCTTTTTTTCTAAAATGTCATTCTAAATTGCATACACATACTTTGAGTCATATCGGTTACATCATGTGTCAATTTGATGCAAGACTAATTCATACACGTCCTAAATGACTTATGAATCGTTTTCCTAATGTATCAAGCAAATCCAAGCACATTTTCTTGGTTTTCAATGAGTGACACATGTTTGAACTGAAATGTCAATTTTATACTCATAACAAACACTTCGAGTCAAACCGGACACATCATCTATCAAATTGAGGTGTGACTGATTCCTACACGTCACAAATGACCTATGGATCATTGTATTAAAGTATCAAAATAATTTGAATGTGTTTTTCTTAATTTTCAGTATGTCACTTGTGTTTTTTTACAAAAATGTCAGTTTTAAATAAAATGACAAATTTGAAGTCATACCGATCACATTGTGCATCATATTGAGGTGAGTGATTCCTACATGACATAAATGACTTATGGATCTTTTTTCTAAATTATTAAAACAATACGAATATATTTGCTCAATTTTGAGTATATCGCTTGTTCTTTTTACTAAAATATCATTTTAAACTAAAAACACTCACTTCGGGTTATATTGTTCACATTGTGTGTCAGTTTGACATGAAACTAATTCCTACAGGTCATAAATGACTTATGAATCATTTTCCAAAATTATAAAGACAATCAGAGCACATTTTCCTGGTTTTCAATTAGTGACACATGTTTTGAACTAAAATGTCAATTTTAAACTCATAGCGGACACTTTGAGTCATACCGGGCACACAATGTATCATATTGAGGTGCAGTTAATTCCTACACATTACAAATGACACATGGATCATTTTGCTTAAGTATCAAAACAATCTGAATGCGTTTTCCTGTTCTTGAGTATTTTACTTGTCTTTTTTACTAAAATTAATGCTACCACATATCCTGGCAAGGGATGCACCGGCTTTATCAGCACTAAGTAGAATGCGCTGATAAAAGCCAAACCTTTATTAGCGCTAGCTAAAAGTACTCATAAAGGTTACTTTTATCAGTACTAAAACAAGCACTGATAAAGGACATATTTATCCACAATAAATGCAGCGCTAATAAATGTTTTGAAGAAAAAATATTATTAATTTTTATAAAATGATTATATTTATATTAAAAATTAATGTTTATTTATATACATTAATTAAAAAAGGAATTTTTATAATTAATATAAATATGAAAAATTATAATTTTTTTAATAATTCAAATAGATATATAATGTTTAAAAAAAAAAAGCATTTATCAATTTATAAAAAATAGATATATATTTAAATAATTATAAAATTATAATAATTTTCTTAAATGATAGATATATTTATTATATTTATAATTATATATAAATAATTTTTAAATATATTTATTTATAATTATAATTATATATATTAATTTAAAAAATATATGTTTTTAATGAATATATATACATATATATATCATTAGATAATTATGATATTTGTAGGAACCCGGTTTTTGCTATAAAATACTTTGGAATATTCTTGATGTTATTCCAGAGCAACACCTTCAGACGGTGTGCGATTCTGAGCCTCGGCGTGCCCGAAATTAAATTTTCAGTGTGTCCACACTGGGCACACCAAATAAATGGGATAACTCCTAAACGGTGATCCAGATCAGAAATCTGAGTGCACGGATGGGTCCAAAATTGGGTTTTTACTCTACTAACGACATAAATCATGTCGGCGCGGAACGTTGAGACCCCTCGCCTGTTAACGGAACGTTAAACGGATAAATAAAATAATTAATTTATTCGTTTGATGGTTAAACTCAGGTGTCTCTTAAAAATTAGCTCGGATTGGAAAATCGAGGGCACCGTTGAGTCCGGAGCATGCCGTTTACCCTAGAAGGGGTGTAACTTTCGTGAGAGTGGGCCTTCTGTGAAAAATGGAACTAGGGACGTTTTTGTAATTTAGCATCTCCAGACACTAAATTTTATAACTTTTGAACGGAAGCTCGGATTAAAATTCTGAGACCGCCATTGTTCTCGGGAGGTGGTTTTTACCCTAGGGGAGGCTTATCCTCGACCCCACTGAGAATTTCAGATGTGGGTCCTTTCATGGGTGATTTAAAAAAATTAATTAAGTTAATTTTTAATTTTCCATACTTAAGCCAAACCCACCCCTCTCTCCCCCTTTATTCATCATCTGGTGGAAAGGCTCAAGCTCACACAAGGAGCTCTCCCTCAAGCTCCAACCTTCCTCTCCAAGGTGCATCCAGATCCGGCCCCGGCGAATGGCTCGTGAAGCGTCGGGCAACGCCCAAAGAGGTAGGATTGTGCGTTTTTCTTTATATTTCCGCACCTCCTTTGAATCAATAATTATGCATCAAATTGCCATTTTATTATCGAACAAAGTCCATAAATGCGTAGTATATGTTCTAAGCTATCCAACGCATGTTTCGGATTAAAAATCCGAGTTTGGAGGCGATCACAGTTGTCCACCGAAGATCAGTGGGTTTTGGTGTTTACCGGCGGTTCTGGCGGGTCCAGCAGGTGATCCGGTGAGCTCCCAGGCGGCGACGGCAGCCCTCAGGCGGTGGCAGCGGGCTGACACGGTGGTTGAGCGCGAGAGGCGGCCACGGGCTTTGGCGGCTCGGCAGCAGGGCGTCCGGGACAAAGGCAGTAGGCGGTGCGGGCTCGCGGTCGAGGGGAGCAGGCAGTCGGGGTTAGGCGTCGGCGCAAGTGGGCGCCAGATGGGGGCGCAGAGTGGGAGGAACGGCCGTCTACGCCGACCGGTTGACGCGGAGGACCGGGGTCATGGAGCGCGACCCCGCAGGGGAACAAAGACACTCCCTTGGCGGGTCTTCACGCGGCAGGACGACCGGCCACGAGGGCCGGTCTGCGGGTGGACCGCGGGTCCACGGCCGGCACGCGCGGCTGAGCCGCGGGCCGACGCTGGGAACCGGGCCGGCCGGTGTGGGCCGGCCCAGACCGGGCGGACCGGTCCAGCCTAAGGAGTTTGTCCCCACTGATTTCAGACACCCATATCTTCCACTACGGGTGTCAGTTTTGCATGTCGTCTGCGGCAGTACGAACTTTGGATCGAGGTGGAGAATATGAGATGGTTTCAAGGGTTTTAGCTTCCGATATGGGGGCCTCTGTGGAGCGACGCGTACTTTATGCGGATTGACATTTTTCCGGGGTTCGTGTTTTGAGCGACGCAGACATATCCAACGTCCGATTTGAGCGCCACCAGCGGCGTTGGGACCCTGGTGCCGAGGCGGAGTTTTTCAGGGTGGTTTCAGGCATTGAAACCGGAGTTTAGGTGTGGGCTCCACGACCCATCTTTTGAGCTGCGAGCTGCGTTTTGTAACATTTTCATCAGACGTCCGTTCGGGGAGTGCGAGCAGTTGATTCAGGGTGTTTTCTTGAGGGCATTTCATTGGTGCAATCCGACCGCTTTAATTATACATGATGGTGTAGGCCCCACGAGGGCCGTTTTGGGAGTTTGCGGTAATTTCTAGCTTTATCACCGGGTGTCCATTTCGGACAAGTGGATAGTCAATCTTGTATACTTTTTCGAGAGGATCGCAACAGTGCAATCCGTTCATTACGCTTCGAGGCCGAGATGCGGGTCCCATGAAGCACCGCTCGTGTGCGGTACAGTGGAATGCATCTTTTCCTCTGGATATCTGTTCCACGCAAGTAAACAGTCTATCTCGCATGTTTTTCTATGAGGATTACAACGGTATGACCCGTTTGGATGTGCAGAGTCTCTCTTGAGATCTCATTAAATGTGGAAGCATGAAAGCTGTACCAGTGGTGGTTTTTCCTACGGTTTTTGTTGGGAACCCTTGGCCTGTGATCGAGTTCACTCCTGTGTGAGTGAAGTTGATGTTTTAAGTGATGTGGTTGGCCATGCTAGGGCTATAGAGGAAGCAGGTTGGCGAAGTTAGGTTTATGCCTTTTTGCGTTGACATTGGGTGTCATGTGCACGATAGCCTTGGGCTGGCAATGTGGCATACTCTGGGAGTATACAGGAATGCTTGGAGGTACATGTTGTAGTTTTTACCTGAGAACGTTTGTGCGCTTGGTTTGGATATGAGTTTGGGCCACATGTGGTGTGAGCCCCATGTGTGTGTGTCGTGTTCTACTTGACGTACCTTTGAACTCTCGCAACGTAGAGGGTCCTTCTGTTCTCGATGGTTTCGACCAGCATGACTGAGTGGGTTTCCCTTTGGTCCTGTTATCAATGGCTTCGACCATCAGGGTTGAGTGGGTTTCCCCCTGTCCCAGTTCTCGATGGTTTCGACCAGCAGGGTTGAGTGGGTTCCCCCTGGTTCTGTTCTCGATGGTTTTTCCGGGAGAGTTGTTTGGGTTCCCCTATTTCTTCAGCTATGAGGGGTTTCAGTACCACGTCCTTTTCACCAGACTACGACATCATTTATGACTACGTGCGTTCGTACAGTGTGGGTGTTTTCACACTTTTTGGAGTGTGTTGTCTCGGTCCGCTTCGACAGCGACTTAGCGGATTGGAGCATGATTTCCCTGAGAGGCCTGAGGAGATCCTCATGTCCCTTCATGTACCCTGGTAGAGTTCTTTGGGTTTAGGGGTGACCAACAAATTACGCGGGCTCTGATCCTCTACCCAGGAGGTTGTTTCCAGTAGGGTACGGAGCCCCCAATGAGCCCTGGGAATAGAATCCCTATCTGTGTATCGAGATCATATCTTCCTTCCACAATCTATCGTGACGTGTTTCCCTCTATGTGTTCCGGTTACCAGTGGTGTAGCATCCAGCAGGGATGGCCAGTGCGGTACCATCGAGCAGGGATGGCCAGTGAGGTACCATCCAGGAGGGATGGCCAGTGGTGAACCATCCAGCAGGGATGGCCACTGGGGTACCATCCAGCAGGGATAGCCAAAGTGGTTCCGGGTCTCCCTCCAGTGGATTACCCTTTTGCCGGGCTAGGCAGTGGGAACCAGTCAACTTTGAGAAGATCTCTTGACTATGTGACAACGACGAGGTGTGGCTTGACGCTCCCCCAGAACTCTCAAATATGAGGGGTGCTTTCCCCAATGAGATGTGTCCTTGTGACGTGACCTAAAACCATGTGGGAGAGTCAGTGCCGCCCAAATCGGATAGTATCAAGGTGCGGTGATTTGAGCCCCTAGACTTGCAGTTTGGGGCAGACGTGCAGGATACTGGGCATTAATGGTGTTTACTTCTAGGACAGTTGGCTACTCACTTTCTTGGTCTGAGCTACTGGACGGAGATCCCCTTACGATCTTGTTTGGGTTTCTTGACAGAGCATATATATATGTATACCTTGTTCCAGTACCCACTTCTTGGGTTTTGGTTACTCTCATTCCAGGAGAGGCGAAGACGCGCGGGGCATGCCACGTGCTTTCTGTGTCTAGCTTCTCATGTTTGGACGTGTCTACTCTCCTGCTATAGGTAGAAAATACTCGACAAGAAGTTAATCTTCTCACCGTTTATAGCTCCTTGTGTTTGGATGTGTCTACTTCCCTCCTCTTGTTGGGTTGATCTGTATTATTTAATGAACTCTCAGTTGTACTCCTTTACTTTTCCTTGTTCTATTTACTGATCACCTCTTCAGAACATCCTTTTTTGGTCCCTCGAGCCTTCAGGGAATCTCACAGAGTATTTTTACACTCACCCCTGCTTGGGATTTGCCCGCACTTGGTGTGCCCTTGCAGATGACAGACAGGTTGGTCGTGACTTCAGCGGATCTTAGGAGTTCGAGAGCTTGGACCACGCACGGTGGTCGTAGTTGGGTTCTAGGTGTGGAACTCTCCCAGTTGTTTTACTTTTGTTTACCTATTGTCGGGTTGTGGAACGTTTCTGGTTGGGCGCGTGTTTTTCCCTTTCCTTTTCAGTTTTCCTTCAGCACTTACTTTGTACTGTTTAGAGGTCGATGCACTTTGTGGTTTATTTATAGCTATTGGTACTTTGACTTTCCTTTTACTCTGCACTTTTTCATTGAGTGTGCTGGGTGTGTGTGTACAGTTACTCAGGAAAAGGCCTCCCTAAGTTTTTTAGCCTTCGGCGCTTGTCTCCAGCCCCTGGCCTATGGAGGTGGGCTTGGGGTAGTTGCGGCTGGATCCCGGGTAGGGTCGAGTTGTGAAAAAGTGGTATTAGTGGTGGTTAGTTCCTTGGAATGTTGTTCAGACGTCCCTAAAAATGAATTGGTTGGGATCTAGGGAAACAGTGTCAACGTGACTCGAGAGCGGCTCTCAGGCCAGAGAGTCCAGTGATGGTGCGGCGACCGACGTATCCATTCACCAGGACCTTGATAACCGGCTTGTCGACTCGGCATGCTGATACACTTGTTGCAGGGAAAATTGGATTTTTCATCACGTAGTATTGATTCTTTGACTGTCCTTCTTGAGTAAGCTTCCCATTATCGTTATTGTTATATACACATATTCTCATCTGACCACGACACTCCTTGATAATATTCAGGATGTTTCCGCGAAGACAACCAGCCAGGATACCAGCTTTGGTTCGTGACGACGACCCTGTGAGCGACGAGGCCTCAGTCCAGGACCCATCATGCGAGTCCCTTTTTCTGGGTGGGCCGGTAGCAGCACCCCCACCTGGTGAGCAGCAGACAGCTCCAGCATAGCAGGCTGAGCTTGAGCGCGCTCCATGAGTTCCAACGATAGAGACCGCTGAGGTTCAGTGGTGATCCAAACCCTGAGACAGAAGAGGTTTGGCTAGAGAGAGTGGTTCACCTCTTCAGGCTTTTGAAGAAGCCGGCAGATCTTATGGTGACTTTGGCCGCCAGCCTTTTCCACGTAACATATGGGCATTGGTGGTGTCTGGTGACTCAGTTACTCTATGAGTCATATCTTTCGTGGGATGACTTTCAGATGTTGTTTCTTGAGGAGTTTTGCCTATCCTTATTACACTCCCTTCAGAACTAGGATCTCCTGCAGTTTTAGCAGAGAGGGATGATGGTGGCCGAGTATGCGACTAGTTTTGCAGACTGTGAACGCTTTTACCCGGACATGGTCCACAACAGCAACTTCCAAGCACAGAAGATCGAGAAGGGTCTCCGGAGAGATATTCGTGATGTCATAGTACCCTTGGGAATTTCCACATATGTTGGGGTTCTAGAGCAGGAACTGGTGACAGAGAGATTCATGTCACGCTCTACAGTTGGTGGTGTCAGCAGGCTCGACAGAGCCGAGACGTCTTCCGCAGCTAGCGGGCGTCGGTAGACAGAACCTCAACGTAGGTGGATTTTCGATAACCGGACTTAGGGTTGTGGTCGTACACTACAGTGGCGTCGGAGGGCACCAGTGCAGCCCGGAGAGATTCAGTGTTATGCTTTCGACGGTTGAGGTCACCTGGCGCGGGACTGCCCGACCAGGCACACTGACAATATCGGGCAGGCAGTAGGTTCACCACCGTGGCAGAGGCAGCGCCGTGATTGGAGTATCTCCCAAAGAGGTGGTGCTTTCAGAGGAGTTGGAGGAGTTGGAAGTGGAGGACAACCTTACAAGATCTTCCCATCACCACCAGGAGGTCCACGTTAGGCTCCGGGAGATGACAGTTGGGACCATAAACAGCCGCGAACTTTGGATGTCTACGATCCGGAAGAGCATGAGGTGATAAGAGGTACTCTCTACAACTATTCTACTTTTTGCAGTAGAATTGTTAGACTCGGTGTGTGTAAAGCTTTTCTCCCTGCTCCTTGTTTGAGGAGTTACCAGGGTGATGTAGGGCGTTGCTGTAACCCTGTGTCAGTAGAGTGGAAGGTGTAGAACATTTTCCGTTAGTCTATGGGGTCGAATCCATCGCTTTCCGAGCGTGTAAGAGAGTTTTGGTTGTGAGACATCGACTATGAAACCTTGCATGACCCGATATCCTTAGGTGTTTCACTATATGGATATTCTGAAGGGGGAATCACCGGGCTTTGTCCCTGGTCCAAACAGTGATTCCATTTGTGGCGTGCGACATAGAGGTTCGACTGGGGAGGTGAGCTATCCCCACGGTCCTTCGGGCCGATTGAGACCGTGCGAATGGATGGCAAGGTTCCCTACCTCCTTGCCCTAACCCCAAAGACTAGAGTGGGTGCACGATGTCTCCCACGTGGATTACATGAGGAGATGTGTGTGTAATCCTATGCACATCATCGGTAAGGGAAGACCTCACATAAACGGTCCAAATCCTTTGGTCCATGCGTGGTGATGCAGAACTGTGCAAGAGTTCTTCTGGGTACGGGAGAGCCAGGTTTGGGCTTAGTACCCTAAGTTGTTCCCTGGTTTTTCTTTTCGGGGATGAAAAGCTTGAAGGAGGGAATGATGTAAGAACATAGTTTTTAATATAAAATACTTTGGAATATTCTTGATGTTATTCCAGAGCTGCGCCTTCAGACGGCGTGCGATTCCAAGCCTCAGTGTGGCCAGAATTAAATTTTCAGTGCGTTCACACTGGGCACACCAAATAAATGGCATAACTCTTAAACAGTTATCTGAATCAAAAATCTGAGTGCACAGATGGGTCTGAAATTGGGGTTTTACCCTAGTAACGACATAAAGCATGTCAGTGTGGAATGTTGGCACCCCTCGCCTGTTAACGAAACGTTAAACGGATAAATAAAACAATTAATTTATTTGTTTAATGGTTAAAATCAGATGTCTCTTAAATGGTATCTTGGATTGGAAAACCGAAGGCACCGTTGAGTCCGGAGCGTGCCGTTTACCCTAGAAGGGGTGTAAATTTCACGGGTGCAAGCCTTATGTGAAAAATGCCACCAGAGGCGTTTTCGTAATTTAGCGGCTTCAGAAACTAAATTTTATAACTTTAGAACGGAGGCTCAGATTAAAATTTAGAGACCTCCTTTGTGCTCAGAATTTGGTGTTTACCCTAGGGGAGGCTTAACCTCCACCCCGCTGAGAATTTCGGATGTGGGTCCTTTCGTGGGTGATTAAAAAAAATTAATTAAGTTAATTTTTAATTTTCTTTACTTAAGAAAAACCCACCCCTCTCTCCCCCTTTGTTCTTCCTCTGGAGAAAAGGCTCAATCTCACCCAAGTATCTCTCCCTCAAGCTCCAACCTTCCTCTCCAAGGCACATCCGGATCCGGCCCCGACGAATTGATAGTGAAGCGTCGGGCAACGCCCAAAGAGGTAGGATTGTGCGTTTTTCTTTATATTTACGCACCTCATTTGAATCAATAATTATGCATCAAATCTCCTTTTGATTGTCTAATGAAGTCCATAAATGCGTAGTATATGTTCCGAGGTATCCAACGCATGTTTCAGATTAAAAATCTGAGTTCAGAGGCGATGACAGTTGTCCACCGAAGATCCGCGGGTTTTGGTGTTTACCGACGGTTCTTACTGGTCCGGCAGGTGATCCTGTGAGCTCCCAAGAGGCGGCGGCAGCCCTCAGGTGGCGGCAGTGGGCCGACGTGGTGGTCAAGCGCGGGAGGCGTCCGTGGGCTTCGGCGGCTCGGCAGCAGGGAGACCGGGACGGCGACAGCAGGCGGTGCGGGCTCGCGGTCGAGCGGAGCAGGCGGTCGTGGTCAGTCGTCGGTGCGAGCGAGTGCCAGCTGGGAGCACAGAGAAGGAGGACCGGCCCGTTGTGCCGGCCGGTTGAAACAGAGGACCGGGGTCGCGGGGCGCGACCCCGCGAGGGAACAAAGACCCGCCCTTGGCGGGTCTTCACGCGACAGGACGACCGTCCACGAGGGACGGTCTGCGGGTGGACCGCGGGTCCACGGCCGGCACGCACAGCTGAGCTGCAGGCCGGCGCTGCGAACCGAGCCGGCCGGCGCGGGCCGGCCCAGACCCGGCGGACCGGCCGGACCAGGACGGTCCAACCCAAGGGGTTTGTCCCATCTGATTTCGGACACCCGTATCTTCCACTACAGGTGTCTGTTTTTCATGCTGTCTGCGATAGTGTGAACCTCAGCTCGAGGCATATAATATGAGATGGTTTCAGGGGTTTTAGCTCTCTAGATCGAGGCCTCGGTGGAGCGACGCGTACTTTATGTGGATTGACGTTTTTCCAGGGGTTCGTGTTTTGAGCAGTGTACACACACCCGACGTCCGATTTGAGCGCCGTTAGTGGCATTGGGACCCTGGTGCCGAGTCTGAGTTTTTCTGGGTGGTTTTTGGCATTGAAACTGAAGTTGAGGCATGGGCCCCATGGTGCGTCTTTTGAGCTGCGAGCAGCGTTTTGTAACTTTTTCATCGGACGTCCATTTGGGGCATGCGAGCAGTCGATTCAGGGTGTTTTTCCAAGGGCATTGCATTGGCGCAATCCGCCCACTTTAATTCTGCACGATGGTGCAGGCCCCACGAGGGCCGTTTTGGGAGTTGGCTGTAATTTCTATCATTATCACCGGGTGTCCGTTTCGAACAAGTGGATAGTCAATCTTGTGTACTTTTTCAAGAGGATCGCAACAGTGTGATCCGTTCGTTACGCTTTGGGACCGAGATGTGGGTCCCACGAAGCACTGCTCATGTGCGGTATGGTGAAATGTATCTTTTCCTCCGGATATCCATTCCACGCAAGTAAACAGTCTATCTCACATGTTTTTCCACTAGGATTACAACAGTACGACCCATTTGGATGTGCAGAGTCTCTTTCGAGATCTCATTAAATGTGGAAGCATGAAAGTTGTACTAGTGGTGGTTCTTCCTGCAATGTTTGTTGGGAAACCTTGGTGTCTGATTTCTTTCGATCCCGTGTGAGTGAAGTTGATGTTTGATGTGATGTGGTTGGACATGGTAGGGTCATGGAGGAAGCAGGTTGGAAAAGTTATGTTTACGCCTTTTTGCGTTGACATTGGGTGTCGTGTTCATGATAGTCTTGGGTTGGAAACATGGCATACTATGGGAGTATACGAGAATGTATGGAGGTACATGTTGTAGTTTGAACCTGAGAACATTTGTGTGCTTGGTTTGGATATGAGTTTGGGCAACACGTCGTGTGGGTCCCATGTGTGTGTGTCGTGTTTTACTTTACGTACCTTTGACCTCTCACGATGTAGAGGGTCCTTCTGTTCTCGATGGTTTCAACCAGCAAGGTTGAGTGGGTTTCCCCCTGGTCCTGTTATCGATGGTTTCAACCATCATGGTTGAGTGGGTTTCTCCCTGGTCTTGTTCTCGATGGTTTCCACCAGCAGGGTTGAGTGGGTTCCCCCTGGTTCTGTTCTCGATGGTTTGGCTGGCAGATTTGTTTGGCTTCCCCTATTTCATCAGCTATGAGGGGTTTCAGTATCACGTCCCTTTCACCGGACTAAGGAATCATTTACAACTACGTGCATTCGTACAGTGTGGGTGTTTTCCCACTTTCTGGAGTGAGTTGTCTCAGTCCGCTTCGACAGCGACTCATCGGATTGGAGCTTGATTGCCCCGAGAGGCCCAGGGAGATCCTCACGTCCCTTCGTGTACCCTGTTAAAGTTCTTTAGGTATAAGGGTGACCAACACATTACGTGGGCCCTGATCCTCTACCCAAGAGGTTGTTTCCAGTAGGGTACGAAGCCCCTAGTGAGCCCTGGGCGCAGACTCCCTAGCTGTGTATCGAGATCATATCTTCCTTCCGTGATCTATCGTGACGTGTTTCCCTCTACGTGTTCCAGTTACCAGTGGTGTACCATCCAACAGGGATGGCCAATGCGGTACCATCCAGCACGGATGGCCAGTGAGGTACCATCCAGCAAGGATGGCCAGTGGTGTACCATCCAACAGGGATGGCCAGTGGGGTACCATCCAGCAGGGATGGCCAGAGTGGTTCTGGGTCTCCCTCCAACGGATTACCCTTTTGCAGGGCTGGGCAGTGGGAACCTGTCGAATTTTAGAAGACCTCTCAACTATGTGACAATGACAAGTTGTGTCTTGACGCTCCCCGAGAAATCTCAAGTACGAGGGGTGCTTTCCCCACTAAGACACGTCCTTGTGATGTGACCTAAAACTGTGTGGGCGAGTCAGTGCCACCCAAAGCAGATAGTGTCAAGGTGCGGTGATTTGATCCCCTTGACTTGTAGTTCAGGGCAGACGTGTGGGATACTGGGCATCGATGGTGTTTACTTCTGGGGCTGTTGGCTACTCACTTTCTTGGGTTGAGCTACTGGACGGAGATCCCCTTAAGATCTTGTTCGGGTTTCTGGACAGGGCATAGATATATGTATAGCTTGTTCCATTACCCACTTCCTGGGTTTTGGTTACTCTCCTTCCAGGAGAGGCGAAGACGCGCGGGGTATGCCACATGATTTCTGTGTCTAGCTTCTCATGGTTGGATGAGTCTACTCTCCTGTTATAGGTAGCGAAGACTCAATGAGAAGTTCATCTTCTCACCATTTCTAGCTCCTTGGGTTTGGACGAGTCTATTTCCTTCCTCTTGTTGGGTTGAGCTATACTATTTACTGCACTCTCTGTTGTACTCCTTTACTTTTCCCTGTTTGATCTACTGCTCACCACTTTAGTACCTCCTTTGTTGCTCCCTCAAGCCTTCCGGGAATCCTACTGAGTATTTTTATAATCACCCCTACTTGGGCTTTGCCCGCACTTGGTGTGCCCTTACAGACGACAGATAGGTTAGTCGTGACTTCAGCAGAGCTTAGGAGTTCGGGAACTTGGACCGCGTATGGTGGTCTTAGTCAGGTTCCAAGTGTGAGACTCACCAAGCTGTTTTACTTTTGTTTACCTGTTGTCGGGTTGTGGCACTTTTCTGGTTGGGCATGTGTTTTTCCCTTTCCTTTTCAATTTACCTTCAACATCACTTTGTACTGTTTAGAGGTCGATGCACTTTGTGGTTTATTTATAGTAGTTGGTACTTTGACTTTCCTTTTACTCTGCACTTTTGCATTGAGTGTGTTGTGTGTGTGTGTGTACAGGTACTCAGGCAAAGGCCTCCCCGAGTTTTTTTTTGCCTTCGGCGCTTGTCGCCAGCCCCTGGCCTATTGAGGCGGGCTTGGGGTAGTTGCGGTTCGGGCCCGGGTAGGGCAGGGTTGTGAAAATATTAATAGTCATTATTTATGTTTATATATTGATGCATATATAATTTATCCTATATGATCATAAAGTATATTTGTGGATGTGATTGTGACTTATATTCTAAAAGTTAAGATTACCTATATTTTGATGACACACACATGCATATGTTATTTATGCATCATTATGAATTTTTATTTATAAATTGACACCCGTACGATTCATTCATGTTATACCCATGAACTTATTATATATTTTCTTTAATACTTATAAAATTTAAATAAATATATTTAAATAATAAATTTATTTATTAAACTTATATTTATAAAATTTTAATTATATAGAAATACATTTCAATTTTATTTATTTATAATTATTATTATAGCTATATATATAAATGTATTTAAATAATTATAAAATTATTATAAATACACTATTTATAATTATATAAATATAAATATATTTATATATTAATATACACACATATATATATATTTGTAATTATATATAAATATTTGTAAATATATTTATTTAAAATTTTATTTATAAATATATATATATAAATAAATAATTATAAAATTATAATAAATATTTTTAGAATAATTTTAATTTTATAAACATATATAATTATGAAAATATATTTACCAATATATAAAAATATGCATACATATATACAAATATTTATAATTATAATTATAAATAATATATATATATAAATAATTATAAGTAAATATTTATTTCTTTATATTCACATATATATATATTTAAATACTTAGGAAATTAAAATAAATATATTAATTATATATATATTTTTAAAATTTAGTAAAAATTTAAATAAATAAATATATATTTTAATATTAATATTTTAATTTTTATGAAATTATAAAAAATATATTTAATTAATATATGTATTTTATTTTCATAAGTATTTTAATATATATATTTATTTATATATATGACTATATATATATAATTATAATTATTAATATAATAAATGTATTTTTTATAATTTTATAATTATAAATAATTTATTAATATTAGGTATTTATCAATGCTTTTTTAGCACGGATAAAGACAACTCTTTATCAACGCTATATTTTTAGCGTTGATAAAGGAATGTTTTATCAGCACTAAAAAAAGTTGATAAAGGTCTGTGTTTATCAGCACTGATAAAAACATCCTTTATCAGCGCTTTCCAAAAAAGCGCTCAAAAAAACCTCTCGTGTTTTTATAAATGGGACTCTAGATGATCCACTTGCCGCTCGAGCCTCAAGCTTTCATGGAAGTTGAGCTCTACCTCTTCCGCCGCCTCCACCTCCGCCTATGCTGCCTCTGCCTCCTCTACCTCTGCCCCTACCTCCACCTCTGCGACCCCCACCTTCGATATCCTCATCTTTGGCACTTCTACCTCTATATTCGCCTCTACCGCCCCCGCCTTTGGCTCCACTGGGCCCACCTTCCCCTTCGCTGCCACCTTCTCTGCTGCCCTTGCCTCCGCTACCCCTGCCTCCGCCTCCACTATCCCCGCTGCCCCTGCCCCAATCGTTGTCGCCATCTTCACCGCCACCTCCACTACCCCCATTGTCCCTGCCACTGTAATTTAAGTTCCAAACGGTCTAAATTATTTGTGCATATATATTTTATATTATTCTTGGAAGCACTGAGATTGAGAGAGATATAATCCATGGTTTCTAGAAATATAAATGTATTTGATATAGATTTTAGGTTGACATTGAATATTGATTAATATCCTTTTTTCCTAGAATTATAATTGTCTCATATATGGTTAGTGATTAATTAAATACTCCTCACTATGATTAATAGAAGTTTTTAATTTTTAACTAGAAGAAGATTCTATGTGGTCATATGATTGGACGCTTTAAAATTTTACTTCCAAATGTGTAGGAAGGTGAATAAAATCTATAAAACCGGAGGATCATATATTATAAATGAAAGGGGGATAGACTATATCCATCACTTATGGTTGTTGATTTTAATGGATATAATCATTGTTAAAAAAAATACAATTGGAGAAAATTATTTTTCTACTTGGTTGTATATGGTATTTGTTGACAATCGTTGATTATGTTTGATATTATTGAACGATGTTGAATAACAATTTATGATGCCTAATTTTATTGGATACGTAATGATTTATTCAAAGATATTCATTCATTGAAATAAGAATCATGTTAATGACAATTTTTACCAGAGGTTTCTATATTTTTTGTCGTGATTTCATTTTTAAAGAGTTGGAGGTGTTTTAGAATGAGTTAGATATTTCTGATAAGCACAATATTCATATCCATATCAAGTTGAATTTGAACACCCTATATAAATCCAAATGATGTACGATTACCTGCATATTCATATCATCCTGGATAAGATCTTTGAAATAATTGGTAGTCCTGTGAACATGAACTATTATATTATCCTTGTATATGATCCCAATCTATGTATGTGTTCCATTTCTTAGAACTATATGTGGCCAGATTCATGTTCCTATGGTATAAATATTGATTCCATGGTTTACTATCTTTAGCATGACCTTAAATTTCAGTTTTATACTGTTTTCCCCAATCATTTAAACTTTAATAGTTCATTATATACCAATTCATGTACATTTTTCTATAACATCCTATTTTAGTACTTAAAATATATATATTTTGTTTGGAAAAGAATATTTTTTAATGGAAAAGAAGATTTTATTGAGTGAGTTGATTTTAAAAGCAAATTTGTGAGGGAATAAAAAGTATTTTAATGGTTGTGAAATGTTTTAAATATGAATTATCTTCTATATTCTTTTTTACATGGAATTTTTGTTAGAAAGGGAATTTTGAGAAATACGTTAATTTTTGAAACCATGTGTGAAAATTTCCTTATAAGAATGAATCTATTTAATTTCAAATTTTAGAGATGTGGTTGATTTAATTATGGAAAATTACTGAACATTTTTAGAATTTGTGGAAAAAAATTAACATGAAAGGGATGGACTTCATTGTTAATAATTTGGATTGTTTTCAAAGTGTGCATGTATTTCTGAAAGAGTGTTTGGAACTGATTGGTTTTTTTAAAAAGGGTGCCTTATTTAGGGAGGAATTTGTGTAAATGGTTATCTTTTTAATGGAATTTCAAGTGATATTTTATAAATAGTTTTCAAAGGGAATACATAATTTAGTTTTCCCATAATCATTTAAGGTATGTTTTTTATAGAATTAGAAAAACCATTACATTATATAGGGAAGAAAAGTAGGATGGTAATAACACCATTGAAATGGCATGTCACTAACTCTTACCAACCCATTGAATATCCATCATGACCTCACTCACAAAAAATTTTAATTAATGTTTAACCCTATTGAAACTCTTAAGCCTACATTGCATCCAACATCACTTTCAAGGTTTAAATTATGGGAGTCCTCTACAATTACATATTCTTTCTTGTTTGGTGTTAGCTTCTAAGGGGATGCATCTTAGGAAACAAAATTAAATAATAACTATCATTAAAATGTTGAGTTACCATTATTTGAAAGGCCCCTTTTGTGTATTTATTTTGTTAAATATTAATATTACCAAATCAAATATGATATATATGAATAAATAATGGATGGATTCCAATTGTCTGACAAAAGAGTATAATGATGGAGTGAAAGAGTTCACCAAGTTTTCAAAAGATCATGTGTATAACCCTTCTCAATTTATTCTTCAATGTTTATGATATTTTTTTCATGAATAATTAGTCTATGGGAGTTGGAATAAAACTTGATCTGTCTCAAAATATATCAAAGATGTAAATTTTTGAATAAACATGGGGAGAACTCAAATGTAGCCAGTGGCTAGGATATCACTGCATTTTATGGACCATCTAATATGATTACAAGTGTAGAAAATGAATAATACCATATTGAGGATGTGATTAAAAATGTTAATGATGATCAAGGTCATATTTAGGAAATGAAAAATTCACTTCAATATGATGCATGATGTGAAAAATATGATTAAAAGTGTGCCTATTTATTTAAGATTGACATTAATTTTAGTAAAAAGAAAAAGTGACATACTGAAAACCATGAAAAAACATTAGAATTGTTTTCATGCTTTAGGAAAATGATTCATAAGTCATTTTTGTCATGTATGAATAAACCGCACCTCAATTGGACTCATAGTGTGACTAATATAACTGTTAGTGTCTATATTTATTTAAAATTGACATTAATTTTAGTAAAAAGAATAAGTGACATATTGAAAACTGAGAAAACACATTTTTATTGTTTTAATAATTTATTAAACAACCCATGATTCATTTGTGACATGTAGTAGTCAACCACACCTCAATCTGACACATGGTGTAATCAGTATGACTCCAAGTGTGCCTTTTTATTTAAAATTGACATTAATTTAAGTAAAAAAGAACAAGTGACATACTAAAAAACGATTAAATGAATTATTTTTGTTTTTATACTTTATAAAAATTATCCATTAGTTATTTTTGATGTGTTGAAATCAACCACACCTCAATCTGACACATGGTGTGACCGGTATGACTAAAAGTGTTTGTTATCAGTTTCAAATTGACATTTTAGTTCAAAATGTGTCTATTATTGAAAACTAAGAAAACATGATTTTATTGTCTTAATAATTTAGTAAAGGGATTCATAAGTTATTTTTGTTGTGTATCAAACAGTCTCACATCAAACCGATGCACGATGCGACCGTTATGACTAAAAATGTATTTTTCCAATTTCAAAATGATATTTTAGTAAAAAAACACAACTAGAATACTAAAAACTGAGAAAATGAATTCATATTGTTTTTATAATTTATGAAAATTATCCATGAGTCATTTTTGATGTGAAAGATTCAACCGTACCTCAATACGACGCACGATGTGATCGGTATGAATCCAAGTGTGTCTTTTTTACTTAAAATTGACATTAATTAAGTAAAAAGAACAAGTGACATATGGAAAACTGAGAAAAAAATATTCAAATTGTTTTGATAGTTTATAAAAATTATTCATTAGTCATTTGTGACATGTAGAAATCAAACACACCTCAATCTAATGCACGGTGTGACCGGTATGACTTAAAATGTCCGTTATCAGTTTAAAATTGACATTTTACTTAAAAATATGTCACACACTGAAAACCAAGAAAACAAACTCCAATTGTATTTCTTATTTTGGACAACGATTCAAAATTCATTTTTGAAGTGTATGAAGTAGTCTAATGTAAAACCGATGCATGATGCGATCGATATGACTCGAAATGCATTTTTTTCAGTTTGAAATGACATTTTAGTAAAAAAAATAACTAACATACTAAAAACCAGTGAAACACATTCGTATTATTTTGATAATTTAGGATAATGATCCATGAGTCGTTTTTTATGTTTTTGAGTCATCCTAACCTCAATATGATGCACAATGGGACCGTTATGACTTCAAGTGAATCTTTTTATTTAAAATTAACATTAATTTAAGTAAAAAGAAAAAGAGACATACTGAAAACTAAGAAAACGAATACATATTGTTTTGATACTTTAGAAAATAATCCTTGAGTCATTTGGGATGTGTAGGAATCGACCAAACCTCAATTTGATTCACAATGTGACCAGTATGACCAAAAGTGTATGTTATCAGTTTAAAATTAACATTTTAGTTCAACACGTGTCACTCACTAAAAACCAATCAAACATGCTCCAATTATATTGATAATTTATGAAAGTGATTAATAATACATTTGGGACATGTATGAAGTAGGCTGACATCAAACTGAAGCACTATGTGACCGGTATGACTCAAAATGAATTTTGCCAGTTTGGAATGCCATTTTTGTAAAAAAACACAGGTGGCATACTGAAAACCTAGAAAATATTTTTTATTTTTTTAATAATTCATTAAAATGACCAATGAGTCATTTCTGATGTGTAAGAGTTAACCGAACCTCAATAAAACACATGCTATGACCGGTATGACTCCAAGTGTGTCTTTTTATTTAAAAGTGACATTAATTTAAGTTAAAAAGAACACTTGACATACTTAAAACTAATAAAATAAATTTATATTGTTTTCAAAGTTTAAAAAATTATCCATGATCCATTTTTATGTGTAGTAATTGAAAAAATCTCAATCTGACATATGGTGTGACCGATATGACTAAAAGTGTCTATTATCGGTTTAAAAATGACATTTTAGTTCAAAATGTATCACTCACTAAAAACCAAGAAAACAAACTCTGATTTCATTGATAATTTAGAAAAGATATTAATTTGAATTTATGATGTATATGAAGAATTCTCACATCAAACTAACACACAATGCGACCGGTATGACTCAAAATTCAATTTTCCAATTTTAAATGACATTTTAGTAAAAAACAATCTGGTATACTAAAATCTGAGAAAATTCATTATTATTTTTTTGATAATTTTTAAAAATAATACATTTTTCATTTTTGATGTGTAAGGAGTCAATTTAACCACAAGATGATGCACTATATGACCGGTATGACTCCAAGTGTGCCTTTTTATTAAAAATTGACATTAATTTAGGTAAAAAGAACAAGTGACATACTGAAATCTGAGAAAACCCATTCAAATTATTTTGATACTTTAGTAAAATAATCCATGAGTCATTTTTGATGAGTAGGAATCAACCACACCTCAATCCAACACATGGTGTTACCGATATGAATAAATGTTTCCTTTATCAGTTTAAAATTGAAATTTTATTTCAAAATGTGCCACTCACTAAAAACCAATAAAATATGATCTGCTTGTCTTGATGATTTAGGAAAGGGATTCATAAATAATTTTTAATGTGTATGAAGTGATATCACATCAAAACAATTCATGATGCAATGGGTATGACTCAAAAAGTCTGTTTCGAGTTTGAAATCAAATTTATTAAAAAAACAAAACTGGATTACTGAAACCCGAGAAAACACATTTAGATAGTTTTAATACCATAGGGAAATGATACATCAGTAATTTTTGACCGGTAGGAATCATATGCACATAAATCCAACACACGTTGTGACTGGTATAACTCAAAATGTTTCATTATTTAAAATTAATATTAATTTGAGTAAAAGAACAAGTGACATACTGAAAACTGATCAAACACATTTGGATTGTTTTGATACTTTAGGAAAAATATCCATGAGTCATTTCTGACATGTAGGAATCAACCACACCTCAATATGATACACAATGGGGATGATATAACTCCAAATATGTCTTTTTTATTAAATATTGATATTTTATTAATACATTTTTTCATATTAATGTTTAATTTATTTATTTATAGTATTACAACATTATATTTGTTTTCTTATATAAGAGGAATCTTTTTCTTTGGTTGAGATGATTTTTTTGGCAACTGATACCATGGGAGGACATTTTTGATATGGGATCATGGACGTCAAAATATGAAATATTAATATTTTTAATGATTGCTATATAATTGTAAATGTAATTATATAAAAAATTGTTTGAAATGTATATAGAAGTGTTTTTTGGTATATACCATGGTTATACATTTCTGTATTCATGATTTTACAGTAAATGTATATACCATTATTTGAAATTATATATTTTTACTGGGTAATTTGTTATATTAACAGCAAATTGCAGCTAGCTAGGCCTTTATCTGTGCTGAAAATAGTGCTGATAAAGAGTTTCCTTTATCAGTGCTTTTTTTAGTGTAGATAAAGGACCACCTTTATCAGTTCTTTTTAGAACTGATAAAGGGGACCTCCTATTAGTTTTGTGATTAACTTCTCTTTTCTAGTAATGTTAAAATCCTTTTTGTATGATGTTAAAGAGTATATGTGTAGTAATGTAATTTCAATTTTAAATAAAAAGACACAATTTGAGTATTACTAATCACACCACGCGTTGGATTGAGGTGGGGTTGACTCCTACACAACAGAATTGACTTATGGATCATTTTCCTAAAATATACAAATAACCTAAATGTATTTTTCTCATTTTTCTGTATTTCACTTGTTCTTTTTATTAAAATTAATGTCAATTTTAAATAAAAAGGAAAACTTTGAGTCATATCTATCACACCATGCATTGGATTGTGGTGTGGTTGATTCCTTCACATCATAAATGACTAATGTATTTCTTTCCTAATGTATCAAAACAATTTGAATGTGTTTTCTCAGTTTTCATTATGTTGCTTGTTCTTTTTACTAAAAATAATATCAATTTTAAAGAAAAAGACACTCTTGGAGTAATACCGGTAGGACCGTGCATCTGATTGAGGTTTGGATGATTTCTACACATCATAAATGACATATGGATCATTTTATAAATGTATCAAAATAATCTGAATGTGTTTTATCGATTTTGAGTATGTCACTTGTTCTTTTTACTAAAATTAATGTCATTTTCAAATAAAAAGACATATTAGATTTATATTAGTCACACCATGCATCAAATTGAGGTGATACTAATTCATATATGTAAAAAATGATTCATGGATCATTTTTATAAAGTATAAAAACAATATGAAATCATTTTCATGGATTTGAGTATATCACTCGTGTTTTTTACTAAAATGTCATTGTCACGACCCGCCCTCGGGGTCCGTGCCGTGACTACCCCAAGCCCGCCTTCCATAGGCCAGGGGCTGGCGACTAGCACCAAGGCGTAATTCCCGGTAAAAGGGAAGGCATTGCCTTTGAAAAGTAAACACACACCACAGAGTAAACAAGCGGAAAGTAAACACTAAACAAGCAGAGTACGACTGAAAGTGCGGAAAAGTAAATGGGCCAGAATACAAACCCAAACTGAAAGTAAAGTACAACTCGAAAAGGGAAAAACAGCAACTGTAAAGTAAAAGCCGCTACTCCGAGCTGTCCACCGGAAATCCCACCTGAAGGGTGGGTACAGATAGCTCCTCTGCTCCACGGGTCCCGCCGTCCGCTCCGTGCACGTTCCGCCCAGTGGTCCACCTCCGGGTACCGTCCCGCTCTACAAGCCTCAGCTAAGTCAACGCTGTCCGTCGTCAGCAACCAACACAACGTAGTGCGGGCGAAGCCCGTGCAGGGGTGAGTATAAGCTACTCAGTAGGGACCCCGAGACCCCTGAAGGTCTCTCAAATCCACAAAGGATAAACCACATAGAAAAGTACAATCACGAAGTAACAACCGACTCTGCTTAGGTATATGCCCATACATATACCTAAGTCATCAATTCAGATACGCTCCAACCTCCGAGCCCAAGTACAACTCAGTCCACGCAGGAAAGTATACGTAATCCACAAAGGAAAGCAAAATATAATCCACACAGGATTGCACAACACAATCCACACAGGAAAACAACAGGATTCAGCTCACACAAGTATACTTCTTCAAGGACGATAAAGATGATCACTGATCCATCTAAGTCATCGGACCCACGAAGGATCGATAGGTAACTAACCCCCGCAGAAGACCCACACAGGATCGGGCTCACACAGAACCTGTAGGCGCTGGATCACACAGAACCGCTGAGCGCAAGGACCCACACAGGATCGGGCTCACACAGAACCTGTAGCACTGATCCACGTAGGATCGCTGAGTGCTGTAGTCGTCGTCGTCGAATCCACACAGGATCTCTGTACTGTCGTCGTCCAATCCACACAGGATCTCAGTACTGTCGTCGTCAAATCCACACAGGATCTCTGTACTGTCGTCGTCAAATCCACACAGGATCTCTGTACTGTCGTCGTCAAATCCACACAGGATCTCTGTACTGTCGTCGTCGCAGTCACAGTAGCAGTCGTAGCAGTAGAACAGTCGCAGCCAGCACTAGGGTTCCCGCACACAGCAAGCTCGTACGGAGGATCCGCTCCACGAGCCGAGAGGCTGATACATCAACTGTCACGAAGACCGAAGTTGATGTATCCAAAAGTTCCGTATCGTCAACAGGAACTCAACGCAACAGACGGCGCGTCGATCGGACGCCCGGTCTGAGAGTTATAGGCATTTTCGTCTCCGGGGCCCGGTTGGTTTTTAAGGCAAAACCAACCCGACCGTACTCCACCTGCGTCCAAACCTCGGGCGGAGTATGCCAAAAGATCCGTCTCACTAAGAGGAACACTACGCGACTGACGGCACGTCAATCGGACGTCCGTAGCTCAAGATATGAGTGTTTCCGCTCCGAAGGCCCGGTTGGTTTCGTGAACGAACCAACCCGGCCGAACTCAAAGTAACCCGAAACCTTGAGTGCGATATACCGAAACGACCGTCTCGATCCAAGGATCGCGTTGCCGCAGACGGTTCGTCATTCGGAGGTCCGAGGCTCATGTTATGAGCTAAAAACCGAAACTGGTCCGAAACGGGGGGGTCCGGGTCCGGGCCGACCCGGCCCGACCCCCCCCCCCCCCCCTCTGGACGGCGGCGGCGGACGGCGGCGGACGGCGGCGGCGGCTGGCCGCGTTGCGGCGGCGGCGGGCCGCGTGGCGGCGGCGGGCCGCGTGGCGGCGGCGGCGGCTGGCCGCGTGGCGGCGGCGGCGGCGGGCCGCGTGGCGGCGGCGGGAGGCACGCGGGGCTAAGCCCCGCGTTTCACAAAACGGCACGGCTATAAGCCGTGCCTTGCAAAAGAAACGGCCCCCGCAAGTGGGGGCCGGCTGGATAAAAACCGGGGGGGCTTTGCCCCCCCCTCCTTAAATGAACCGCCCCCCCCTCATTAAGAGGGGGGTCTTGAAGGACCGGCCGGGGGTTTAATTCCCCGGTTTTTATGACATCCGGCCGGCCCGCTGGCCGGCCGGTTTTTACCAACGGGACCGGAATTTCCGGTCCCGCCCTCGACTTCCGACGCCGGCGGCCCGGCCGCCGGTCTTTCCTTCCGCCGCGGCCCGGAACAGGCCGCGGTCTCCTCGTCTCACCGCGGCCCGGAACCGGCCGCGGTGTTCGTCGTCCGGCGCGGTGCGACGGCACCGCGCCCCTTTCGCCGTGCCATGAATCCTCCCAACGCGGCGCGACGGCGTCGCGTTCTTGAAGTCTCTCCTCGGCGAAGCGCGACGGTGTTGCGGAAAATTATAAGCATGTTCATCCGCGTGGTGCGACGGCACCACGCCTCTTGCTTCCACCCGCATGAATAAAACGAGAACTAAGGAGGGGGGGTTCGGCCGTGTTCATGCGGTCCGACCCCCCTCACGTTAAATAATAACATAACTAAAGAATATCCAAAAGCCTCACATTTAGTCATGCTAAAATCCATGATTCAAGAATGGAATAAAAATAATCAATAAATAACATCCCCTACCTCTGGTTTGAGATTCAAAGAATCTCCTACGTTCCGCGGAAGACGGCGTCGCGAAAGTCGGGCGTCGCGGTCGTCGTTCGTCAAATCCGTTGACGAAGAGTTACGTCCGATGCGACACGTTGTTGGCGGATCTTCGTTTGCCGACGAAGAAGGCCCGAGGAGGATGCGGCGTTCCCTCTTGTTGACACCGAGGACGAAGAAGAGAGGCGTCGTTCTTCGTCGGAGTTTGAGCGCTCTTCGTCAAGATGAACGTTCTTCGTCAAGATGAAGAAGATGGAGGAGGAGCTCTCAAATGAAATCCACACAAGTTGGCTAACAAAATAAAATAAGGTCTCTCCTTATTTTATTTACCAAGCCTAGGAATTCAAAACTTCAAAATTCAAACATAACACTTAATTAATTAACATGTCATGTGTAATTAATTTGATGTTAAGTTTACAAACAATTAAGAGGGAGAGAGGGGAGTTTAAGGGGGAAGTTGAGAGGTTTAGGTTCGTGTGGGTCCCACCACACTTAATCCTCTCAAAGTAGGTTAAGTGGGTGTGGGTCCCACCCCCAACTCCTTTTGAGAGGAGTTAACCTACAAAAGTGAAATAAAAAGAATCCACATTTTTTTATTCAACTTTTTATAATTCTCCCAAAAACTAACTTTCGTCCTGCAACAAACGCAACTCCCGAAAGGGTCTCTTTAAGCGAATATCGGCGCTGCGAGTTCATCGGTGCCCTCGGATTTCAATTCCGAGCACCGGATCAAAAGTTAGGAATTCCCGCTCGTTCGTTCACTGAACGTACCCGAGCCAAACTTCGGAAAATAATTCCGGGCACTCCGGGCCTCGGAATCAGGTGCCGTCTGAAACCGCGCTCTTGTAAAATTCTAAAGAAAATTAAGAAAAAATTTTCCTTGAATTTTACGGGTCTTTACATTACTCCCACCTCAGGGCTTTACGTCCCCGTAAAGCTACATCAAAAACTAGGGTAACCAAAAGAGAGTACTTAGCACGCAACTGAGCCTCCCGCTCCCATGTGCTCTCCTGGAGATTCCCGTGCCGCCATCTGTTGCGCACAAGAGGAATCGATCGCCCATGTAGGACCCGCTCCTAGATGACATGGACCTCCTCTGACGTGGCCCGGACCATCTCCGGTCCCACCAGAGCTGCAAGATTTCTCTTTTTCCGAAAAGAGAAATCTGGTCTCATCCCCTGGATGAACCACATTCTTTGCCTAAAACAGTCAATCCTAACATGGATGATACTAATCCATACTAAGGATGACGTCGTAAGGCCTCGACGCTACTACTAAGAGATTCAACCGTTACTCTCGCCTCCAAGGGTTGAGTCACACTGTCGGCATCAGTGTGTGGTATCTGGGTCTCCTCCAGTAGATGTCTCACAAGTGAGGGTCAAGTCAACAGCCAAAACTGGAACCTCTTAGTAACATTACGATAGAGGACAGGAACGAAAACATCACAAGGTATGCGTCTTTTATTAATGCAGCTCGTAATACAAGACGCTACACAAAAGTAACAAGGAACCAGAAGTACAAAGGATGTATCCACTAGTTCTGCTCCTGTCCATCGGCTCCCAGGGCTCCATGATCGAAGGCCTCGGCTGCCTGAAGCTGAGCTCTCCCCTGCGGTCGGGGTGGACCTCCTGGTGGTGGTGGTGGTAGAGCCTCAAAGCGTCGGCCACCACCAGCTGCTCGTCCAGCTCCTCTGCCTCGTCCGCCTCCTCCCTGCGGACCGCCACGGTCGAACCTCTGCCTCTGCCTAGGTGGTTCCTCAACCGTCTGCTGCTCCTCCGCATGGCGGGTCGGGCAGTCACGAGCCATGTGGCCCTGCCCGCCGCATGCATAGCACTGTCTTCCACTCGAAAGACTGGCCCCGCGTTGTGTGCCCTGCACTGCTGAGCCAGTGCCCTGAGGTCTGGTCTGTCTGGACCCCTGAGTCATTCGCCGACTACCTGCTGCAGATGACTCAGCCACGTGCCGCCCTGCGGTGGGTCTCTGTGCTGGTGTAGACTCAGCAAGGAAGCTCTCGATCAGAAGGGCCCGCTCCAGTACTCCTGTCTGAGTTGGTATGCTGAGGGAGATCAGCGATGCCCTGATCTCGTGTCTCAAACCCTGCTCGAAGGTCCGGGCTCGGAAGAATGGGTCCCGTACCATGTCGGTCGAGTAGCGCGAGAGATCGGTAAATCTCGCCGAGTACTGAGCGACCGTCATGCTGCCCTGCCGCAGCTGTAGAAGCTCCTGGATACGCACCGCACGAAGGGTGGCTGGGACGAACTCCGAGCGGAAGATGCTCTCAAAGTCCGTCCAAAGAAGAGATGCCTCATCGTGCACCTGGAGCATCAAGCTCCACCATCGTCCTGCTGCTGCGTGTAGTAGACTCGCAGCGAGGATAACCATGAGGTCTGCTGGTGTCCTCACTAGCCTAAACACTCGAACCACTGCCTCCAGCCAGTCCTCTGCTGCCTGGGGATCCGTCTCCCCGCGAAACCTGGGCGGTCGCTGGCGCTGAAACTCATGCAGTGCGCTGAGGCGACGTGCATCGTCAGCGGCTGCTGCTGGAAGCATCAGGGAATCGGCGGGTAAAGCTACTGCCGGTGCCACTGCTGACAAAGGGCCCTGCACCGAAGCCTCGTCGCTCGGTGGGCTGTCGTCTCGCTCGACTCTCGGAACCCTAGCTGGCTGCCGTCGTGGGGCCATCTTGAATAGGAAACAGGTGCGCCACGGTTAGAACAGTATACCAGGTGAGCTGATATAAGTAATCACAAAGAAAACTTGAGACTTTCATTAAGCAGATCAGTATACCCGGTGAGCTGGCACAAGTAATCACAAAGAAAACTTTGAAACACACACCCAATCAATGTTTTCGTGCATTAAGTCGGAAATCAGAAGTCAGGGTCCTGGTGTACGGATACGTCGGCCGCCGCACCAACACTGGACTCCCTGGACTGATAACCACACTCAATACGCTAAACATTATTGTTTCACATAGAAAAGATCAGAGTTCGCGGTAGAACCGAACTCCTCTGATACCAATTTGTCACGACCCGCCCTCGGGGTCCGTGCCGTGACTACCCCAAGCCCGCCTTCCATAGGCCAGGGGCTGGCGACTAGCACCAAGGCGTAATTCCCGGTAAAAGGGAAGGCATTGCCTTTGAAAAGTAAACACACACCACAGAGTAAACAAGCGGAAAGTAAACACTAAACAAGCAGAGTACGACTGAAAGTGCGGAAAAGTAAATGGGCCAGAATACAAACCCAAACTGAAAGTAAAGTACAACTCGAAAAGGGAAAAACAGCAACTGTAAAGTAAAAGCCGCTACTCCGAGCTGTCCACCGGAAATCCCACCTGAAGGGTGGGTACAGATAGCTCCTCTGCTCCACGGGTCCCGCCGTCCGCTCCGTGCACGTTCCGCCCAGTGGTCCACCTCCGGGTACCGTCCCGCTCTACAAGCCTCAGCTAAGTCAACGCTGTCCGTCGTCTGCAACCAACACAACGTAGTGCGGGCGAAGCCCGTGCAGGGGTGAGTATAAGCTACTCAGTAGGGACCCCGAGACCCCTGAAGGTCTCTCAAATCCACAAAGGATAAACCACAAAGAAAAGTACAATCACGAAGTAACAACCGACTCTGCTTAGGTATATGCCCATACATATACCTAAGTCATCAATTCAGATACGCTCCAACCTCCGAGCCCAAGTACAACTCAGTCCACGCAGGAAAGTATACGTAATCCACAAAGGAAAGCAAAATATAATCCACACAGGATTGCAAAACACAATCCACACAGGAAAACAACAGGATTCAGCTCACACAGGTATACTTCTTCAAGGACGATAAAGATGATCACTGATCCATCTAAGTCGTCGGACCCACGAAGGATCGATAGGTAACTAACCCCCGCAGAAGACCCACACAGGATCGGGCTCACACAGAACCTGTAGGCGCTGGCTCACACAGAACCGCTGAGCGCAAGGACCCACACAGGATCGGGCTCACACAGAACCTGTAGCACTGATCCACGTAGGATCGCTGAGTGCTGTAGTCGTCGTCGTCGAATCCACACAGGATCTCTGTACTGTCGTCGTCCAATCCACACAGGATCTCAGTACTGTCGTCGTCAAATCCACACAGGATCTCTGTACTGTCGTCGTCAAATCCACACAGGATCTCTGTACTGTCGTCGTCAAATCCACACAGGATCTCTGTACTGTCGTCGTCGCAGTCACAGTAGCAGTCGTAGCAGTAGAACAGTCGCAGCCAGCACTAGGGTTCCCGCACACAGCAAGCTCGTACGGAGGATCCGCTCCACGAGCCGAGAGGCTGATACATCAACTGTCACGAAGACCGAAGTTGATGTATCCAAAAGTTCCGTATCGTCAACAGGAACTCAACGCAACAGACGGCGCGTCGATCGGACGCCCGGTCTGAGAGTTATAGGCATTTTCGTCTCCGGGGCCCGGTTGGTTTTTAAGGCAAAACCAACCCGACCGTACTCCACCTGCGTCCAAACCTCGGGCGGAGTATGCCAAAAGATCCGTCTCACTAAGAGGAACACTACACGACTGACGGCACGTCAATCGGACGTCCGTAGCTCAAGATATGAGTGTTTCCGCTCCGAAGGCCCGGTTGGTTTCGTGAACGAACCAACCCGGCCGAACTCAAAGTAACCCGAAACCTTGAGTGCGATATACCGAAACGACCGTCTCGATCCAAGGATCGCGTTGCCGCAGACGGTTCGTCATTCGGAGGTCCGAGGCTCAAGTTATGAGCCAAAAACCGAAACTGGTCCGAAACGGGGGGGTCCGGGTCCGGGCCGACCCGGGCCGACCCCCCCCCCCCCTCTGGACGGCGCGGCGGCCGGCGGCGGAGGACGGCGGCGGCGGACGGCGGCGGACGGCGGCGGCGGCTGGCCGCGTGGCGGCGGCGGCGGGCCGCGTGGCGGCGGCGGCGGCTGGCCGCGTGGCGGCGGCGGCGGGCCGCGTGGCGGCGGCGGGCCGCGTGGCGGCGGCGGGAGGCACGCGGGGCTAAGCCCCGCGTTTCACAAAACGGCACGGCTATAAGCCGTGCCTTGCAAAAGAAACGGCCCCCGCAAGTGGGGGCCGGCTGGATAAAAACCGGGGGGGCTTTGCCCCCCCCTCCTTAAATGAACCGCCCCCCCCCCCTCATTAAGAGGGGGGTCTTGAAGGACCGGCCGAGGGTTTAATTCCCCGGTTTTTATGACATCCGGCCGGCCCGCTGGCCGGCCGGTTTTTACCAACGGGACCGGAATTTCCGGTCCCGCCCTCGACTTCCGACGCCGGCGGCCCGGCCGCCGGTCTTTCCTTCCGCCGCGGCCCGGAACCGGCCGCGGTCTCCTCGTCTCACCGCGGCCTGGAACCGGCCGCGGTGTTCGTCGTCCGGCGCGGTGCGACGGCACCGCGCCCCTTTCGCCGTGCCATGAATCCTCCCAACGCGGCGCGACGGCGTCGCGTTCTTGAAGTCTCTCCTCGGCGAAGCGCGACGGTGTTGCGGAAAATTATAAGCATGTTCATCCGCGTGGTGGGACGGCACCACGCCTCTTGCTTCCACCCGCATGAATAAAACGAGAACTAAGGAGGGGGGGTTCGGCCGTGTTCATGCGGTCCGACCCCCCTCACGTTAAATAATAACATAACTAAAGAATATCCAAAAGCCTCACATTTAGTCATGCTAAAATCCATGATTCAAGAATGGAATAAAAATAATCAATAAATAACATCCCCTACCTCTGGTTTGAGATTCAAAGAATCTCCTACGTTCCGCGGAAGACGGCGTCGCGGAAGTCGGGCGTCGCGGTCGTCGTTCGTCAAATCCGTTGACGAAGAGTTACGTCCGATGCGACACGTTGTTGGCGGATCTTCGTTTGCCGACGAAGAAGGCCCGAGGAGGATGCGGCGTTCCCTCTTGTTGACACCGAGGACGAAGAAGAGAGGCGTCGTTCTTCGTCGGAGTTTGAGCGCTCTTCGTCAAGATGAACGTTCTTCGTCAAGATGAAGAAGATGGAGGAGGAGCTCTCAAATGAAATCCACACAAGTTGGCTAACAAAATAAAATAAGGTCTCTCCTTATTTTATTTACCAAGCCTAGGAATTCAAAACTTCAAAATTCAAACATAACACTTAATTAATTAACATGTCATGTGTAATTAATTTGATGTTAAGTTTACAAACAATTAAGAGGGAGAGAGGGGAGTTTAAGGGGGAAGTTGAGAGGTTTAGGTTCGTGTGGGTCCCACCACACTTAATCCTCTCAAAGTAGGTTAAGTGGGTGTGGGTCCCACCCCCAACTCCTTTTGAGAGGAGTTAACCTACAAAAGTGAAATAAAAAGAATCCACATTTTTTTATTCAACTTTTTATAATTCTCCCAAAAACTAACTTTCGTCCCGCAACAAACGCAACTCCCGAAAGGGTCTCTTTAAGCGAATATCGGTGCTGCGAGTTCATCGGTGCCCTCAGATTTCAATTCCGAGCACCGGATCAAAAGTTAGGAATTCCCGCTCGTTCGTTCACTGAACGTACCCGAGCCAAACTTCGGAAAATAATTCCGGGCACTCCGGGCCTCGGAATCAGGTGCCGTCTGAAACCGCGCTCTTGTAAAATTCTAAAGAAAATTAAGAAAAAATTTTCCTTGAATTTTACGGGTCTTTACAGTCATTTCAAAACAAAAACAAGAACTTTGAGTCATGTCATTTACATCGTGTGCTAGTTTGATGTGAGACTACTTCCTACACATCAAAAATGACTTATGAGCCATTTTCCTTAATTATCAAGGTAACCAGAGTTGATTATCTTGGTTTTCATTGAGTGACACATGTTTTGAACTAAAATGTCTATTTCAAACTAAGAATAGTCACTTTCAGTAATATCGTGCACACAAGGTATTGTATTGAGGTGTGAATAATTCCTAAATTTCATAAATGAAATATGGATAACTGTCCTAAAGTATTAAAATAACCAGAATAATTTTTCTTGGTATTGAGTATGTCACATGTCCTTTTTACTAAAATTAATGCCAATTTTAAATAATAAGAGACGCTTCGAGTTATAATGTGTCTCGTATTGAGGTGTGGTTGATTCTGACATGTGAAAAATGACTTATAGATTTTTGTTCTAAAGGATCAAAACAATATGAGTGTTTTTTATTAGTTTTTAGTGTGTTACTTTTTTTAACTAAGATTAATGTCAATTTTAAATAAATAGACACACTTGGAGTCATATCGGTCACATCATGTGTCAGATTTTGGTGTGGAATATATCTACATGTAAAAAATGACATATGGATAGTTTTCCTAAAGTATCAAAATAATATAAATGCATTTTCTCAGTTTTCACAATGTCACTTATTATTTTTACTAAAATCAATGTCAATTTTAAATAAAAAGATGCACTTGAAGTAATACTGGCCACACTATGAATCAAACTGAGGTGTGTCTGATTCTTACATGTCACAAATAAATTATGGACTATTTTCCTAAAGTATTAATATACTTTTAATTTGTTTTATTAGTTTTGAGCTTGTGATGTGTGTTTTGAACAAAAATGTAAATTATAAACTAAAAAGATACAGTCTGAGCCACACTAAGAAAACGGTGTATCAGATTGAGGTGAGGCTAATTGATTATGTGATATGTTTTTTCTATCAACTATCTAAGAAAATAAATAAAAAGAGATAACTTGTTCTATTCTAAGGAAATATGAAACCACATGCTACCTCAAACACTTTGCATTTCAGGAAGCATGGGGTTGCCTCTTCCATTAAAAAGAGACATGTTCTTTCTTTTCTGTCTTGTCGTAGATATTTGAATGAAAAATATGAATTCCCAAAAGATATATCAAAAAAACAAAATAAGTATTAGATAAAAATTATAAGCAAATATACTTATAAATAGTAGAAAAAAATTATGCAAAAATTAATTAAATAAGTAGCATCAATTCAATTTTCATTATGGTTGTATATATTTTTGACCCATTTCCATATTTTAATTATCTCAGTTGTAGCCTTGAAGTCCAATATTCCACGAGCATGAGAAAATTTGAACAAACCACCCCAACCCATGTATAATAATTTACCTGTATAAGAAAATAATTCTTATGATAGGAATACTTTACAGAAATAAATTAAACATAAATATGAAACAATACATTAAAAAATGTAAATTTTAATTTAAAACTATAAATTTGTGTCATACAGGGTACACTATTGATCAGATTGAGTGCATAATCATTTTACATGTGTGATTCATACTTGTTGACAGATTCGTTTCTTTATGATCTCTGTGAAAATTAAAAAAATAAGTATAGGATAGAAATGATGAGTAAATTAACTAAAAAAAGTAGATAAAATGATGATAAAATCAACTAAATATGAAGTTAGAAGTCACAACTTCATGATATATATGTACATTCTGACACCAGGTATGTTTCCCATTCATTTTTAAACAAATCTATTTCATCTGGTGAATACAATGACTTTCAACAATCATGGTAGTACTAAAAAAATATATAAACACAAAGGATTTATAAATATTTTAAATGAAATAGTAATTATCTTCAAAAATAAATCTTCAAGGATGATAGTTTATTGATCGTATGTGATATCTCTCATAAATTTGAAAACATAAAAACCACAATCATTTCCATTTGTTTATTTTGAACACTCCAGAAAAATTGTGGAAAATAAGTATTTTTTATGTGTTTTTATAGTAAAATATTATTATATATACCTGATACTTATCCACTTGTATAATTATATAGTCTCCTTGTGTGCATTGACTATCCTCATTCCATGATTTTGATGATATTTAAACACCATACTATCATGAAAAAATTATCATTAAAACATAATATAAAATATATAACTTGATGTTTAGTTCTAAAATGTTGAATGTAGTGTATTAAAAATTAAAAAATGCCATCATGTGTGGATAGTTGGTTGGGTATCCCTGCAGTGAATGTGGAAAATAAATATTTTTAGTATCCAATTTTACCGTAATGAGTACCCAATGATGGCAAAAAAACAATTAACGACATGAATGAAAATATATTTTATATGATTAAATTTTAGAGTTTTACCGCTTCATCGTTGGTATTAAAAAGAGTCTGTTATCTGTATGTTTTATCCTAAATGAAGATGAAAGTTTGGACACTATTTCTTCAATGTTTTATTCCATTCCAGTTTGGTCTATAGAAGTAATGTGAGGACTAATGAGTCTATATTTTTGTTCATGGGGTAATACCTTTAATTGGTATTATTATATACACCTCCAAAAAATATGAATTGTATTTAGTCATAATTAACATATTAGATTATCTATTGGAAAAATAAATCATGAAAACACACCTCATGTATAAATGTACAGCTGAGAATCCATGCCATTCATGCTTGAGGATTTCATTTACATTCTCAAGAGAAATTATATCTGTAATGACCTCTCCGTAAAATTTTTCTTAAAAAAACTATGCGATTACTACAACTTTATTACCACATATCCACATGAACTATCAATGTTAGTAAATGTAAATATTTAATGGGAGGGGTAAAGGTACTTTGTGAAGATCTTTTCAATTGGTTGGTTGATCCTTTAGATCATTTTGATTTTACCTTTCATTTCACCCTGTCCCTTTGTCTGCCTGTAATAACTTTTATTAGTTCAGACCACTTTTCATTTATTTTTAAAGGTTTATCATGAAAAATAAATTATAAATAAATACCACATTTTTGACATGTTATTTATAATATTTTACATATATGCTATAAATACTCTAATAGATTTCTCAACAACATGAATATTTGCATAATCAAGTGGAAGAAGTAGATCGACACTCAGCTCAGGAGATATGATAATTCCCACTATCACATGACCTGTTGGAAGTTATCTATTGTGTAGAGTTTCTTCCTGGATATTGAACACAATATCCCTCACAATAAGGTGATGTGTGGTTGTTTAAAGATATAAATTATAGTAATTTTCACCCTGTAGAATATCAATACAAGAAATGTATCAGTTTCTTCTTGATTCCCATTTCATAGAAACAATTATGATAATATTCATTACCTCATATAAGAAATCCCTTTGAGGGGAATGACTCACCTAAAATTTGGTGGGGGTGGTAGTGGTGGGGGGGGGGGGATCTTCACACAGTGGTTATTCTTGGGTTTTTTCTTCTCTTTTCTCCCCCGTAACATTTTCTATAAATTTAGACTCCCAATGAGATTTTTCATCAAGGAAATCTAATCATGCCTACATATCTTCCATTTGTTTACCTTTATCCAAATGTTCTTTTCTTTTCTCCAAATATGTTTGAGGTGTCACCCCAAAACCCATACCTCTTTTGTGACTATACTGTTCTGGCCATATCAAGTCCACTGATAGTGGGTGTTTATCCAATATAGCTGTTGATGATTCATGTGTCTATGTTGGATAGAAAATATAGGAAAATAAGTAATCATTGTTATGTAATAGAGATTTAAAGATTTTTTTTATTTCATTCTTACACGTGTTTCCAACATTTTTTGTGTGTTTTCATCTATTGGTATCCCATCAATATTTACATGTGCCTCCTTCCAAAGCACATGAAATGGGATAGAAGTGTCTTTGGATTTGGATTCATCAATTTGAATATAAATAGAGGAACATAATTATATTGTTTTTTCATCACATAAAAGTTTTACGGTAGATTTAAATTATGTACCATTTTTTCCCATCCTTGATTTACTATAGGGGTACGTTGGTTTTATTTCCCATTGTTTATTTTCATCACTCAATTGTTTTTTCATAAATTAAAAATTCTTAATCAAAGTGATTAATATACTTATTATCAAACAATGTATTACCAGCCATAATGCACATGAAAATATATCTCATCACGACAGTTAGTAAATGAATCCCATGATTCTTAGCCAATCGGGTGTGCATATATATATGCGGTGGGTGAGAGTTTATTTTAACTTCAGCGTCCTTTAGATGAAATTTTGTTAAAATTCTACGAAAAACTCTCTGAGACTTTCCATAAAGTATTAATACAAATTTATTGTGGGATACTTCTACTATAAATTCACACTACAAGGCATAATGAAGAGTAATTTAATGTTTCATTATTTTATTTTTTTTTGTAAAAAAAAAAGTATATCATAATGTTATCCTAATATATTCTCAAATCCGTATCCTAAGAGTTAGTATAACATGGTTACATGAATCTTCTTCAATTGGTATGTGATGCTGAGTGATGAGGCCAATGAAACTAGTGATCATGTAATTGTTGGGTTTAACAGGTTGGTCGTGCGCATTTCATATGACCTCGAATTTGATGCCTTTTATTTTTCCATTAAAATTTTTTTCTAACACCACCACACTACAATGCTTCTATTTTTTTTATGGGAATTTACTTATTTGTTGTCTACCATTTCCTCTGGTTCAACATCATCAATATTTTGTTCCTATGGATTGGTTGCATCAATATTTGTAAAAGGTCTTTGTTCCTCTGCACTAAGAGCAAAAACAGGTTGAGAAACCTATAGTTTCTTAGGATTTGAAGCATAAACATGTGAAGAATTTGTTTAACATTTAATTTAGATTACATAAAGACAACATTGAAAAGATAATAACATGAGGTAACACGATGTATAATACAAAAAATATATAACTTGATTATTAAACTCCTTTTTTAAAGTTTGTTGGGATTAGAAACCTCAATAGAGTATCGAAGTACCTTCATTGTGGTATCCTATAACTACAAGACCCCATATACATTGGGACCATTGAAAAATTTTATTGTCTCTAAAATCTCATTTAATTTTATTTTCATTATATGGACGACACGTGATTCCGAGGCCTAGTGAGCTCGGAAAAATTATTTGAAATTTTTTTAGCATACTTAAGTAAACGTGCGAGTGAGTTTTTATAACTTTTGAATCGATGCTCGGATCGAAAATCCAAGGGCACCATTGAATTCAGAAAGTTAAGATTCACCTAGAAAGGACTTAACTTCAACCAGAAAGGGTCAGATGGAAAAGTTAATTTTTGGGACTTTTCAAAAAAATAATAAAATAACTTCAAAAAGTTATTTTATTTTTCTGTATCACCATTGAGCGGTGGATGAAAATAATATTGTGCGATGACGACAAGGTACAATTAAGGAATCCCCTTAATGGATCCTTGTACAAGTGTAACCTCTATACTATTTCATAAATGAAATAACATAATGATGCATCATCACAGCGTAACTGAAATGCTATGACATGTTTCTTTTTATTAAGAAAATTCATTAGAGAGTGGGGGGGTTAAACTATGAGGATTCTATGATGAACCACTGATGAAATTACTCTCAAACGAAGAATGAAAAACATTGGTAAACATCAAAAAACATCGACACACCTCGAATAATGGAGCCAGAAGCGATGAATGACATTGACGTCTTGAAACCAAGAGGATGTAACGCTGCAGAAACAAACGTCATAGAGGTTGGGGTTTAATTTGTGAAAATTATTCCCCGTTCTTTTTGTAGTAATGATGAACGCAGATTATGTCACGAATAGGTTGATCTATGAATCATGCGTTTATGCGGGATGGTGAATTTTTTTTGGGAGTTATATCTGGGATTATTTTTTCTCTAGTTTGATCAATCCACAAACCTCGAGCCTCCCCATGATTATTAACCTCTAACACAGACGAAGCGGGGTGACATGAACAAGGCCCAGGAACCTATTCAATGTGAATTATTTGTGGTCACACCCTCAAAGTTGTGGAAAGATTATTTTGAGACCATTTCCACGAAGAGAACATTCCCTGGAGAGCACAAATCTAGGAGGTGTGAAGAATGGACCAACGAAGCATGTCTGGTGGTCTGCTGAACATCTGCTGGTAGCCCGCCTCGGCGGCCGCGGGCGGAGGGGGAGGCATGCTTGGAGGCACACTGCAGAGGTAGTAGGTCGCGACCAACTTTCCGTGGTGACAATGGGTAGATGCGGCACCCACCTGGCACCGTGTGGAGGGACGACCCACGTCCGGGCCGTCCGGGTTGTTCAACAAGCTGTGTTTGCTCAACCGTGGCAGGAGGGCCTCACGCGTCTATAGGGCCAGTGGAGGCCGGACACATCCTAACCAGGTGGTGCACCACCGACCCACACTACATGGGCTAGGCTTCGTGCTGGCGGGCTATACCCCCAACCAGCGGGCCGGATCCGCAACTCAGTGGGCTGGACCAGCATCAATAGGCCAGACCTGCGCCCTTCAGGCCATGCCGGACTAGACCGGGTCACCGGGCGACCCAGCGGGCTGGACCCTTGGCCAAACCGGGCCGATTCCAACAAGGCCCATTGGGCCTAGCCCCCTGGCCGGGCCAGACCAGAACAACCCAGACCGGAACCAGGTTAGGTCATGTCGGTTGAATTAAACCGGGGTATGTGGGACCCCCGGGCCGGGTTAGTCGGGTCGGTCTGAGCGGGTCAGACCGGGCCCTGATGCAACCATCCCAAATTTATTAAAACACTAATAACATGAAAATAAGGAATTATATTGATGAGCCATTTATGACTTTGGGACCTTCTCAACGAGGAAGATCTTTTGTAATTCCCTGATGAGGTTCTCATAGAATTTGTGATGAGATGAATGGCTTGAGGAGCGGTTCTCCCAGGCGCACTATGTACAGAACCCCGTTGTTGGATGAGACATGAAGACTACTGACCTTTGAATCTTTGGTACTCGACTATGGTCTAGTGGGAATAATTCCTCTATGAATTTTTAGGCCCATGGTGGGAAGCACTTTTCTGTGACTTTTATGGCCTACGGTACGTGATGAGGTGGTGTACCTCAGTTGGCCATGATTAGTGGGAAGCACTTCTATGTGACTTTGCAGGCCCATGTTATGAAATGAGGAGGTGTACCTAAGCAGTCTAAGGTTAGTGGGAAGAACTTCTATGTGACTTGGTAGGACCACTTTACTCGATAGAGGAGGCGTTCTCCAACAGCTGCGGTGTTTGATGATGTGACTCATGTTTCTACTATCACTACCATAATTGTATACCTGGTGTGAGTTGTCTTGTGATTCATGATTCACTTTGAGGATTTTTTGTAGTCTTTCCTTTTTTTGGGGTCCCTACTGAGTATTTTGTTAATCACCCCTGCATGATCTTCGCTCGGACGTGTTGTGTCTGGTATAGACGATCGACTTTTCGACGAATACATTGGCGGACCAGGAACCATAGGTTCTTAGGGATACGAGACTAAAAGACACTATGATGGTGGACTTTGTGGCCTAGGACTAGGCAGGGCTCAGTAGGATCAGGTGGACGGGATGTTCTACTTTGGTTTCTAGTAGTTACACTACTCTCACGATCAGGTGGGGTTTTCCACAGATGACCATTAGAGTTCCATTTTTTGTACTTTTCTATTTTCAGTTCCTTTGTTGGGTTTTTATTCTAGCCCACTTGTATTAGTTTTAATTATAGTCAACTTTGTTTTAGTGATACTCTTTTCCTTTTTAGTGTGTGGGAATTAGTTAGGCGTGTGTGTTCTACTTCGGTTTTTAGTAGTTACACTACTCTCACGATTAGGTGGGGTTTTCCACGAACAACTATTAGAGTTCCATTTTTTTACTTTGTTATTTTCAGTTCCTTTGTTGGGTTTGTTTTCTGTCCCACTTGTATTAGTTTTAGGTGTATTCATCTTTGTTTTAGTGATACTCGTTTCCTTTTTAGTGTGTGGGACTTGGTTAGGCATGTGTGTATGTACATGTTTTCAGAAAAATGCCTCCCACTTGCAGGTTGATGCCTTCGGTGCTAGTTGCCAGTCCATGGAATTCGAGTGGCGGGATTGGGGTAGTTACAACACATGCCCTCGGGTACAGGTTGTGAAAATGTGGTTTCAGAGGGTGGTCAGTTCTACCATAAAGACTGTAAGTCTGTTGTTTTGTTTTGGGGAAACAATGTTAAGTGTTGCGAGTTCAACTTTCCGATTTGGGGAGTCCAGTGTTGGTGCGGCGACCAACGTATCCATACACCAGAACCTTGAATTATGATTTTGGGATTAATACATGAAAACAATTATTGAATAATGGTCTCCTTATGTTATTTTGAATAAAATTCAGCTCACTAGGTATAAACTTCTTACCATGGTACATCTTGATCTATCTCAGGATGCCTCCACATAGACGACCCGCCAGGATCCCGACATGAGGTTATGAGGACATCCCACCTAGCAACGAGGCGTCTGTTTAGGGACCAGTTTTAGAGATGTCCCTACCGGGTAGTGCACCAATGTTACCACCATCTGATGGTCAGCATATAGTACTGGTGGTTTCGGTAGAGGATGTGTGTATACTTAGTGACCTGCATGAGTTTCAAAGACAGAGACCTCCAAGGTTCATGGGAGAGATAGATGCTCAGGTTGTTGAGGACATACTGAAGGCAGTGAAATGAGTCTTCTGATTAGTGAGGACACCACTTGACTAGATGACGATCTTAGTGGAAAGCCTTATTCAGGGCTCAATGGGTAGATGGTGGAGTTGGACCACCCATACACATGATGAGGCGACCCTCACATGGGAAAACTTTGTGCAGATTTTCCGGGAGGAGTTTTTTCCTAAGACCTTGCATTCTATGTGCATTCAAGTGAAGGTTTACCCATAGAAGAGTAGAATGACGGTGGATGAGTACTCATCGAGGTTCACTGAGCTATCCCACTACTCAATAGATATAGAACGATACCCTTTCTTTAGGGCTCAAGCCTTTGAGTAGGGACTCAGGAGGGAGATCGGGGTGTCAGTGTTATCTCTCAGCATCCCTACTCAGGCTGGGGTGCTGGAGAGAGACCTTCTGGTAGAGAACTTCTTGGTGGAGTAGGTAACCACAACCAAAGCTACTAGCATACCCCAGGTGGTGGAGTCTTCGGTAGGTAGCAGATAATAGATGTGAGGGCCCAAGCGGGCCATGTCTTTCAGAGGACGACCCACGACTCAGGGTCGGCAGTGCAGGGCTCCCAGACCGGAGGGAGTCAGCTGGGAACCAGGATTTTCTTCTCTTGTAGTGAGTAGGGAAACATGGAACATGACTGCCCGACCCACCATACTAATGACCAGCATACGGTCAAGGAGATTCCAAGACAGAGGCAACTGTTCGAGTGAGGAGGTCCGCAGGGTGGAAGATGTGACATGGGAGCATACCAAGTAGAAGGCGGTGGGAGACAGTTTGAGGTGTTAGCGCCTCCACCCCCAGGTGGTCCACCCTAATGTTAGAAATAGGAAGATAGGGGTGACCAACTTCAGGAAGTAAAGTCTTATGACCACATCACTTTTGAGATGATCCAAGGTATGATATGTTTCTTCTCCACCATAGCAGTAGTTATTATAGACATAGGTTCTAGTTAAACCTTCCTTTCCATGACTCTTGTTCAGATCTTAGAGATTTTGGTGGAGACATTGGCTCGATACTTATGGCTAGAGACTCCAACGGTAGGGGATTTTATGATTAAACACTGGTGATGACATGTGATCTTACTATAGGAGGCGAGATATTTGGATAGGATCTCTTAGAAGTGGCGTCAAGGCCTTACAGCGTCATCTAGGGTATGGACTGGTTATCTAGATTCCATGCTAAGATCAACTATTTTAGGTGTAAAATGCAGTGTGTCCGTAGAGATGGGACCAATTTTTCCTTCACTGGTGAGAAAGAAACCTTTGTAGCACATGGAAAACTTTGTCAGAGGAGGGTACAGCTGATCACTCACCAGTTGGCTAGCCTCACCCTCAGTGTAGTGGATGAGAGGAGTCCAAGGTTTCTTATAGTGGTGGATGAGTACGAGGATGTTTTTCCTAAGGATATTCTAGGACTACCTCCTTATAGGGAGGTAGACTTTTTCATCAACTTGTACCTCAAGACAGCACCGACATCTACACCGTCTTATCAGATGGCTCTTACGGAGATTCATGAGATGAGGGTACAAATCTATGGAATATAGGAGAAGGGGTTCGTAAGGACTAGTGTTTCACTCCATGAAGGAAGACGAGAGTTTGAGGTTGTGTATAGACTTTTGGTTCTTGAACTAGGTGACTGTTATGAAAATGTACCCACTGCCAAGAATCGATGATCTCTTTGAACAACTGAAGGGGGTGAAGTGGTTCTCAACGATAGAACTCTGACTAGGCTATCACCAGATTCAGGTATGGGATGAAGATGTACTAAAGAAAACCTTCAGGTTATGATACGACCACTACGAGTTCCTAGTGATGCCTTTTGGCCTGACCAACGCCCCAGTAGTGTTCATGGGACACATGAATAGCATCTTCTAGCCTTACCTTGAATATTTTGTTATGGTCTTCATTGATGAAATATTGGAGTACTTGGCATCAGAGGAGGAGAACACTACACGCCCATGGATGGTCTTGGATACACTTTGAGAGAACCAGATTTATGGTAATCTCTTTAAGTTTCAGTTATAGATTCAGAAAGTCCACTTTCTGGGACACGTCATCTTAGAGGCTGGAGTTGCAATGGATCTGGAGAAGATAGAGGTGGTAATTTCATGGGGGCCTCCCATGAGCGTGTATGATGGGAAGAGCTTCTTGGTGTTTGATGGTTTCTATCATAGGTTTGTTCCCAACTTTTCCAGAGTAGCAGCACCCTTATCGGCTTTGACATAGAAGGAAAAAACCTTCACGTGGATGGAGAAATGTCAGAAGAGTTTCCAGGAGCTGAGTTGGAGACTGACTAGTGCCGCACTCTTGAGACTACCAGAGGAGGGTGTTGGGAATGTAGTTTACTGTGATGCATTTGGGGCCGAACTGGGTTGTTTTCTGATGTATAAGTGAGCAGTGATAACCTATGACTCACTCCAGTTGAGAAAGCATGAGAATAACTACGCAACCCATGACCTAGATCTAGTATTAGTGTTATTTTCCATGAAGATGTGGCGTAACAACTTGATGGGTGAACAATTTATGGTTTACTCCAACCACAAGAGACTTAGGTATATCTTCTCCAAGAAGGACCTAAAACTGAGACAACAATGATGGATAGAGTTCTTCTAGGACTATGACTTTGAGATAGTCTATACTCCTGGGAAGGGGAACATGGTGGTAGATACACTCAGCAGGAGGACCTATTTGCAGTTTCTGAGTGAGGCGACATAGTAGATTCCCACAATGCAGATATCATTCATGGATGATGGTGGAGTTTCATACCTTCAGTTGATGACTGTTACTCCCCCACTATTATAGTGAGTCAGGAAGGCACAACTAATGGATGTTGACTATGAGGCCCAACAAGCTCATTTATACTTAGGGTGAGCTCTGGATAGATTTTCGATAGGCGGGGAGCACATCATCATTTTCAGAGGGTGCACTTTAGTGCCAGTGATGTTGTGATAGGATGTGTTGAAGGATTTCTATACATCCCCCTTGGTAGTAGATCTCGGAGTGGTGAAGATGTACCAGGACCTCCGACATCAGTTCTAGTGGCCGAGGATGAAGAAAGTAGTGGCCAAGATCATTTCGCGATGCCTCACTTGTCAGCAAATGAAGGCCAAGCATCAGGTTCCAATAGTCTTGGCCCATCCACTTGAGGTACAAGAGTGGAAATGGAATGGTATCTTGATGTACTTTGTGATAGGGTTACCATGTACATCTAGGGGCCACCACTATATCTGGGTGATCATTGACCGACTGACCAAGTCAGCTCACTCCATTCCCATACGGGAGAAGGGATTGGTAGAGGGCTTGGGGCGAATCTACATCTAGGAGACGATGAAACTTTATAGGGTTACTTCGATTATCATCACATATCATGATGCTCACTTTATATCCCAGCTGTGGAGGGGATTATAGGAGGCGTTCAGGACGCAGCTACGCTTGAGCACAACTTTTCATCCCCAGAAGGATGGTCAGACGAAGCAGACCATACAGACCCTAGAGGACATGATGCATGCATGCATCCTAGATTTTGGTCATAGTTGGTAGGACCACCTACCACTGGTAGAGTTTTCATACAACAACATCTATGAGTCCACAATTAGAATGGCACTATTTGAGGTCTTGTACGAGTGGGCTTTCAGATCACCCCTATGCTGGACGGACCCAGGGGAGTTGGCACTCATTGGTCTAGAGTTGGTATGAGCTACCACCAAGAAGATGTAGACCATCTAGGAGTAGATGAGGACTGCATAGAGCAGGTAGAATTCTTATGCCGATAGGAGACAGAGACCCTTGGATTTTGAGGAGGCTGATTATGTATTGCATCAGGCCTCGCCACAATGAGGATTATATAGATTTGACTGGGGCATCAAGCTATATCTAATGTTCATAGGACCTTTTCAGATCCAGAGAAAAGTTGTCAAGGTGGGGTAACACCTAGCTCTTCTCCTATAGATGCACTGGGTGCATGATGTTTTCCACTTGTCACAGCTGAGGAGATACGAGCATGATCCATCACACGTCATCAACTTGGGAGAGCTAGAAATTTTTGATGGGGAGATGTTTGTGGAGTTCCCAGTGGAGATAGAGGATATACAAGAGTGGGTCCTACACGGGTAGTCAATTCTTCTAGTATGAGTTTGGTGGTAGTACATGAATCTCTAGGAGACTAAATGGGAGCGAGAGGCTCAAATTCGTGCTCAGTACCCCCATACGATTGATTGGTTTTTATGTTGGATTTCAGGGATATAAAACCCTACGGTAGGGAGAATTTAATGTCTCAAACATTTCGTGTATTTTTTTTAATAATATAGAATTATTCTATGACCACACACTATGACAGTATTTGATTCCAATGCCTTGGGAGCCCATAACGGAATTTTGAACTTTTTTTAGTTCACTTAAGTTAACATGTGGGCTAGTTTTTCTAGCTTTTGAACTGGTGCTCAGATCGAAAATATGAGGGTACTGTTGAATTTAGAACACTGGGATTCACCTAAAAAATACTTAATTTTGACCGACAAGGGTCGGATGGAAAATTTAATTTTTTTGATTTTTTAGAAAAATAATAAAATAACATTATAAAGTTAATTTATTTTACTTTTTCAACATTAAGAAGTGGAAGATAATATTGTGGTGAGGTACAGAAATGACGACAATGAAAAATTAAGGAAACCCCTTAATGGATCGTTGCATAAGATTAACTGCTACTATGTTTCATAAATGAAATAGTCTAATGATGCAACATCGTAGCGTAATAGAAACGTTGCAGTGTTTTTTATTAAACGAAAGCACTGGAGAGTGGAGGAATTTAACTATAAAGATTTTATAATGAACCTCCAATGAAATTCCTCTCCAAAAAAGAATGAAAAACCTGGAAAATATTCAAACATCTTCGATAGACCTTGAATAATGGAGTTGGAAGTGATGAACGATGTTGACGTCTTGAAACCTTGAGGATGTAAATCTATGACCACAAATTTCAATGAGGTAGGGGTTTAATTTGTGCAAGTTCTTCCCCGTTTTTATTCTAGAAATGATGAATGTGGATCAAACCACAAACAAGTTGATCCACGAATCGGTCGTTTATGCAGGAGGGTGATTTTTTTTGGTATTTAATATCTGTGATTAGTTTATCTCTATTTTGATTGATCCAAAAACCCCAACCCCCCATGATTATAAACCTCTAACGCAGAGGGTGCATGCCCACAAAAACAAGGCCCGAGAACCTCCATTGTGTGCATTGTTTGTGGATACACCCTCAAAGTGGCGGAAAGATGATTCTAGGACCATTGTAGTGAAGAGGACGTTCCCCCGAGAGCACAGGAATAGGCGGCGTGAAGAACGGTCCACCAGAGCACATCTGGTGGTCCACTAATCATATGTTGGTGTGCTGGTGTTGGAGGCTCGTGGTGGTGTCTACGGGCATAGGGGGCGGTGTGCTTAGCGGTGTAACATTGTGGTAGGAAGCCATAGCCAACAGGCGGCAGTGACGGCAGGGAGACGCAGCCCTCACCTAGCACCGAATCGATGGACGACCCGCGTCCGGGTGGTTTGGTGAGCCACAGTCACTCGATCGCAGCAGGAGGGCCTTGCGCAAATGTGGGGCCAGTGGGGGATAGACGTGGAATCCAGCCATGTCCCAGCCAAGTGCCACACCACCAGCCCGCACAACATGATCTGGGACTCTAGCTGGCGGGCCGCACCCCCAACCAACAAGTCGGACCTGTGCCAGTGGGCCGGACCCATGCCGATGGGCTGGACCTACACCTAGTGGGCCAAACCCACTCTAGTAGGCCAAAAATGTGCCATTTGGGCCAGGATTGACTAGACCGGGCCAGCGGGTGACCCGATGGGGTAGACCCTCATCCAAAATGGGTCGGGTCTAGTAAGGAGCATTGGTCTTAGCCCACTGGTCAGGCCAGACCAGACCGACCCAGACCCAAACTAGGTCATGTGGAGTCAGTCAAATTAAATCGAGGTATGTGGGACACCCAGGCTGGGTTGGTCAGGTCAGTCCGACCAGGTTGGATCGGTCCTAGACACAATTGGCCCCTATTTACTAAAATGATAATAACTTGCAAACTGGGCGTCAGATTGATGATCCCTTTGTGTTGTTGGGACCCTCTTGACGAGGAAGATCTTTTGGCATGCCCTGAGGTGGCTCTCATGGATGTTGAGATGCAAAAAATGGAATGAGGTGCGGTTCTCCCTGGCACACTATGCATGGAACCCTTCAGTTGGATGAGACCTGGAGACTACTGACTTTCGAATCTATGAGACTCAACTATAGACCAATATGAAGCACTTCTTTGTGACATTGCAGGCCCATGGTGGGAATCACTTCTATGTGACTTTTCAGGCCCATGATATGTGATGAGGTGGAGTTCCTCAGTTGGCCAAGATTAGTGGGAAGCACTTCTATGTGACTTTGCAGGCCCATGGTACATGATGTGGAGGTGTACCTAAGTAGTCCAATGTTATTGGGGAGCACTTCTATGTGACTTGGAAGGACCACATTACTTGATAAAGGAGGCATTATCCAATAACCGAGGTGTTTGATGATGTGACTGATGTTTCTACTATCACTACCCTAATTGTATACCTGGTGTGGGTTGTCTTGTGCTTTGTGATTCACTTTGAGGAATTCTGTGTGGTCTATATTTTTTTTATTTTGGGGTCCCTACTGATTATTTTGTTACTCACCCCTACACGGGCTTTGCCAGCATGCATTGTGTCTGGTGCAGATGATCTCTGTTTCGGCGGAGGCTTTGGTGGACCGAGACCCAGAGGTGCTCAGAGAGATGGGACCAAAAGATGCTACATTGGTGTACTTGGTGGCCTATTACCAGGCATGGTCTAGTAGGATCAGGTGGATGGGACGTTCTACTTTGGATTCCAGTAGTTACACTACTCTCATGATCAGGTGGGGTTTTCTGCACACGACCATCAGAGTTTCCTTTTTGTACTTTGATGTTTTCAGTTCCTTTGTTGGGGTTGTATTCTGGCCCACTTGTATTAGTTTTACATGTACTCAGATTTGTTTTAGTGATACTTGTTTACTTTTTAGTGTGTGAGACTTGGTTAGGTGTGTGTGCGTAAAAGTACACAGGAAAATTCCTCCAACATGCTGGTTGACGCCTTCAGCGGTAGTCTCTAGCCCCTAGCCTTTGGGAGGTGAGCTTGGGGTAGTCACGGTATGGGCCCTTAGGGACGGATCATGACCGAAATGATTGTGACATCCCAATGAAAGGAGCACCCTCACCTGAATTTTCATATGAACCTTCAGTGGTTTTGGTCGATAAAAAAACAATTGACCACATTCGGTTTTTGGGATCTAGAGCATAAAATAATTATACTACATATAATTCTATTATAAATGGTTTTTATTTATACCCCTACTTACTAAAATCCACTTTTATAAATCCCAATTCATCTATTTTACCAGCACGCCTATTATCAACCCATTTTATTGAAAAATCGACTCTTGGAATGTTTTATAATCAAAGTACCATATTTTTTTGATGATGAAAAAGTATGAAATATTTGTATAAATTGGATTTCTGTTCTTGGTATGAGAAACATGCATCACTTTAGCAACAAGTGTAACTCCACTATTTTCCATGGTACAACCTCAATCATGTTCAATCTTATAGAACCAATAAACATTAATTACACTACCATTATAAGATAATAGAGGGAAACTTGGTCCTCTGGTTATCCATCGAAGTCTTTTATAGATTTAATCTATGTTTTCATCCGACTCATTAAAAATATGGTCTCGATACCATCCTATAAATTGTTTACTATGTGTATTTAATATCCAAATTTTATCCCTTGATGGATTCAAATGACTGGGAAGTTATTTGTGGGTTTCAATATATGGAGAAACCAATAAAATGGAAAGAAAAACTTAAATATGGGCCTGCTTCTGATTAGTAACATTGATTGTGACAATATATATTCAAGAAATCCCTTCACCCATAAGTTACCTAGTGTGATTATATTTTTGTATACCAATGTATTCCACATCAGTAGTCATTCAGTATAGAATTCAATGGATTCCTAAAAATATACATCACTCCACAATAAAACCCTCTAGATGACTTAAATTTTTGACATACCCTTTAAAAATCTTTATATATCATTCCATGGGGGTACATCCATCTATAATGTATAGGGCCATATAGTCAAATCTCTCTCATGAAGTAAACCATCAAGCGAACTATCATATCAATGAATTCCGGTGTGAATAATATTTCCAATTCAAATAATATGATAACATTTTCCTTTTCCATTATTAGAAATTTCATTAGGTTTATAAATTTTCTACACATTTCTTTGAAAACTAAACAAATCTGGTTTAATTTATGATGAAAATTCTTGGTCAAAATAAAATGTAAAGATATAGGAATTATATCTTGCATCAAAACATACCATTCATGTGATTTCAGAACCTTAAACATTAAATAAGTCATTGACATGATATTCTTGATATTCAATGAATACTAATCTAGAAATTTTACATTGTTCAAGATGTTTCAAAACTAATACCTCTTCTAACTCAAAAGAGTGTAAACAGATAGAGGAATACAAGTCTTTTTCCGCCCTTCACTAGTGACAACTCTTCCTATACTCACATTTCAATCACATCCAGCCTTTACTTAATTCCATCCTTTTTTTTCAAGTGAATTTAGTAACATGAAAATTAAACTATCAAATACATTTTTTTAGAATTCATAACATCAAGAAAATTTCTGACATACATGCAATTATAGTATAGTAATTTAAAAAAATTGATATCCTCCAACTAGTTTTTGTAAGTTTTTTTTGAAAAACGTTTACCAATAGTAGTGTCAATATCTTTTACTTTATCAAATAGTTGATAACCTTTTAGTGGAGATAATGATGTACGTTCTTCTGAGCACCCATCAAATGATGTCATCCAAGATCCCTACTTATGTTGCTGGGGTAGAAATCTATGATGTCCTAGAAACACAGTCTTTGATGAATGTTTCAACATAATTAACTATGTAGCTTGTTCAAAAATGGGAGACCATAGAGTTACTTTAATTATATATCCTAATAAATTTACATAATCAAGAAATTAATTTATCATATCGTACAATATGGATCTCAATGTGAAATCATCATTTTTGTAAGCATTATAAAACATAACAACTAAATCCCACAATAACATCAAATATTCAATAAATGGATCCAAATAAACATCAATATCATTACCCAGTTGTTTTGGTTCTGATATAAGCATAGATAACAAAAATTATTTTTGTTTCATTCATAACCAGGTGGTAAGTTATAATTTACCAACATAATGGGCCATGTACTATGAGTGTTTATTTTCTTACCAAAAGGATTCACTCTATCTGTAGATAGAACATGATGAAGGTTTATCACCTTATTTCCAAATTTAAAATAGTTGTGATCAATTATCTTTCATTGATGAGAGTCTATTAGGTGATGAAGTTTCCCATTTTTATTTCTTTTATCTGAATGCATCATAAATTTTCTTATTGTCTCCTCACTTATATATTGGTTCCTAAACCATATAATGATTGTAAAGTACCATAATTTTGTAGGACCCAATTCATCTTTATTTTATTGAGAACCATCATACATTGGGCATTATTTAATTAATTTTTTGTCTGTTTGAAATAGTACACTATCATTTGGAAAATAATGTATTCTTTCAAAGATAATACCCTTTGAATGTAGAATTCATTTAGAATCATATGTTCTCTCAGGAATCTCATTATATTCAAAGAGAATATCATTCAATAGAGATATTAGTTTAGTAAAACTGTTTTGACTCCATCCATTTACATATTTTTACTTATATAACTTCAGTACAACTGACAAAGATGTATATTTAATACAGCGAACATATAATGGAATCTTTTCATAACTATTTAACTTCTCAAATTTTTTTGGACAATCAAGAAGTTCATCTTCAACTATCATTGTCATTTACTCAATATGATCTTCATCACCATTCACACTTATAATCACATCCTTGATAAATTATTCTTTGTTGTAAACACTTATAATCATATCATATTATCCATAAAATGAGGTGTTATCCCAATCCCTATAAACATTCACTTTTTCCTGATGTTTAGACTAACATTTATAACTTTGATCTATTCCACGACATGTTATGTTTTCTTCCAACTCCTCTTGAATAATTAGTCTTGAATAAAAACATTGTAAACACATAAAAAGAATTTTAGAAGGGTCATATGCATGATCTTTTTCAAATTTAATGAACTCTTTCACGCAATCTTTATACTCATTCATCATAAAATTGATATCCATCCATTTTTATTCATATCTATCCAATTTGATTCAGTAATATTAATATTTAATAAAATAAATAAATACAAATAAGGGTCCATTCAAATAAGGTGAACCCAACATTTGATTATTTCAAACAATTTCATAATGCTTTGAAGGAAATGGGTAATTGAATTTAAGAAAAGAATCACTCCACTAGTGGTAGGTGTTATCCTCTGAATACATCAACAACGATCACTTATACCTATTATAGGATTACTAATGTTCATGGTAGTTAATGAAAAATAGGTTCATGTCTAGATGAGATGCAGGATGAGTCTTGGGTTAAAAAATTAAATAATAACTATTTGGTAGATGAAACTGATGAGGATGATAGTTGTCTCCTTGCATCTAAATATGAAATTTCTCACTCAAGAGTGTTGTATCACTGAGAGGGAGAGGGGGTGAATTAGTGATATAATTTTCTTTTAAGTTTTCTTCTTTATAAAATAACCTGTATCACCTATTAAAGATTTATTTCTCTGATGAAAACAAAACAAACACACAACTACATGAACAAAATAATTTACAAGGTTCACTACTCAATAATAGTAGCTACATCCTTGGTATGGTTTGGAAAAAATCCAAAACCAAAAAATCCACTAGAAAATAATCCTTTTGTATTGAATACAACAAGTAGGACATGCCATTACACTCGTGTAGAATTATGATCAATACAATAATGCATGTGCTTCAATTAGCATGAAATGATATAAGATAATTTTTGTAACAAACATGTTATGGTGATGCTTGATAAACTTTTAAAAATAAGATCTTAAAAATGATTATTCACTTCCTTACCTATAAATAGACAAGAACATCCTCTAGACATCATAATGACACTCAGTCTGATTTCACAGTCTAGTTCCCAAGTCCCATTTCTCAATATGATAATATTTCTATGTCAGAATACCATTAAAATAATTTTGAACTTCTTCTTTCTTAGTATAGAAATCTGAAAACTATTTTACCAGTTTGATTATCCATCCCAATATAATAACCATCAAAATACTATCTTGTCTATTATCCTTTTTTATTTTGTATATAAAACTTCCTCATGTAAGCACAATCTGTAAAATTCTTCTCCTTAGAAAAGCAAAGCTTCTCTCTCTATAGTAATTATGCTAGAACGTAAAAAGTACTTTATCTTTTTATTGGTGCACCAAATATGGTTTTGTAAGGATTCTGAAATTTTTCCCACTTAACCAAATTTCTGTAAAAATTAATTTCACTTAAATTTCATGAACATAATTCACTCCATCAATGATTCTAAACTCTTCTCAAACCTTCTCAAATATTTTCACAAATTAAAATCATTTCTGACATCTTATCTTTCTTCAGTCTGATTCCAATTTCGATTATTCATTATAATTTGTTCATTACGATGCTTCATATAACTTTCATATATGATGAAATATAAATCTTCTCAATATGATGCTCAAACCCACTTTAAAACAAACCAGAACTGAAGACACCTCATTACATTCCTTTACACCAATTAAAAGACGAATCTACCCATTTCAATTTCCTCGTTATGATAAAGATAAAAAATTCTTGAATACTTTTCTCTTATACCAAATATAAAAAATGTAAAAAATATATTTTCCCATTTTTATTCTCTATACCAACTGATAAAAACAAACATATTATTCTTAAATCTCTTTAAGCTTCTTAACCCCCTTTGATAGCACTACCAAAAATCTCTAAGTAAGATTCCTCTTCTTCTTTTCTTCAGATCGATGATCCTAAATCTGATGAAGTTATCACTGTCAGGTTACATATGATTATCGGTCTTATATTCACAATGATGAATCAGTGTATTCTCCATTATAATGGCTCTTGACCTAGTTATTAAACATAACATAGAAATACTAAATACTTCTGTTTCTTTTCTCTTGAACCACTTGATACCAAAATAAAAGAATTCAACCAACAATTCATCTTGATAAAATGGTTGAATACATTATTGATCAGTCTTTGACATTATTTTCCGATCGCCCCCAAGAACATTACTTATTTTCTTTTTCATTGGTACCAAAAACTCCCAATGAAAAAAAATCATCATTTGATGATTATGATGTCATGTCGTGTTCAATGGATCAGTATCCATATCCCCAACTTCAGCAACTTCATTCTTTTATAAATATGATATCAATGAACTTCCAGCACTCAAATTATTTCTATTTTCTGATTATGATAATCACAAAATTATATCTCTAATGATTTAAATCTTTTGGATTTTGGTCTAACTAAAAACTAGAACCTTCGGTTTCTATCATTATGATCAACCCTCTCGGCCTTTAACAAATATGTGTATGATAATCTCATACCGATGAACCGAGACCAGAAAGGTTTGTCTATATAAAGTTTCACCTTCTTCAACTTCTTACTTGTACTCATGACTTATTAATGACTTTGAAAACGTTTAATATCAACTTCAACATCATCTAACTTATAATGAAAAGTATTGTAACTTCACATTCCTCCAACAACATCTTCTTTTCCAACCATGCCTGAATATGATTGGCAGTACTCCCCCTTTCCTTTAACAAGACAATATCACAATTTTTACAACATACTTATGATTTTTGGGAAATAAAAAATAAAAAATCATCATTAGTTTTTTATCGGATCCAGGCAAACTTTGAAGAAGAACCTCATTACAATTTTTCTTTCATTCTAGACATAGGGTTAGTCAAATGAACCTTTTATTCCAGAAAACTTCTTCTTAATACAATGAATTTTTTTAAGAAGTGTGAGTCCAATTTTTTGAATACAATGACAATATGATTTTTAAATTTTACAAAGTTAATTGATTTATATTCTTTGAAAATAAAAGAAAAAAACTTGCAAAACAAACTTCTTAATTCCAAAAAAACCTTCTCCATCCTTCCAAAAACATTATCTATCCAACATGTTCCAAAAAATACCCCATTTGGATTTATTTGTCAACCAAGATTCATAAATCATTGAACTTTGTAACCTCACGATATGGATTAATTTTCAACAATTCTATGAAAATTTGAGATAACTGATTGTAAGAAGTAATAATTATCGATAACAGAGGCATACTACACAAAAGTAGTGACTCAGTAAACTTCCTGATCTTTCTTCCTCATCTTTTCTTCCTCATCTTTTCTTCCTCATATTTTCTTTCTCATCCTTTATTCCTTATCTTTTCTATAAACAAGAGTTTCCTAAAATCACTCCAAAAATTGTTAGAATAGTTCATAAACTTACATGAAAAAATCCCAAAATACCCACAACTCCCCCTTTTCACATCCTTACTTAAACGTTTCAACACATAATAATTGATAGATTTATGAAATAATTCCCCCCTTGATTACACTATACAATAAAAATATGAGGGGGGGGGAACACATACCTCAACCTTGATGAGAAAGTGGTTGGATGACCATGTTCAAACTCAATTTATAAAAATATTCTTTTGCTAAACATTCTGTGAAAATGTCAGAAACTTGTTCTGATGTTGGGATATACTCCAACTTCAATTCATTCTTCCACAAATGATCTTTGATGAAATGATATTTGATATCAATTTTTTTAATGAGAATGTTTAACTGGATTCATTTTTTATGTTTTCATCTTGTAACTATATTTCTATCTTCCACCCTTTTTATAGAAATACAACTTTTCTGCAAATAACATTGTTAAATTCATTAAAAAGTGGTGAAACACTTAGCAAGTTGTGTTTTAGACCATCAACAAATAATGAATTTTTGGATTTAAACTTTTCTTTCTTAGTGATGTATAATCCAAAAACTTTGATTCCATGTGATTCATCATTTGCAAATGCCACCTTTAATTCTTTGAATAATTTTACATTCTTCAAAAATTTTAAGTATCATGTCATATGAGAAGAATACCTACTATCCAAAATACAAGGTCTCTCTCCTTTTTTTTATTTGAGAGAAGTTTCAGAAAAAAGATCTTTTTCATTCCATTTATCTTTATTAACATATAGATTATGATAATTGTTAAAAAAATTGTTGTGTCAATAAAAAACAATAAATCCTTTTATAATGTGTCTAGGTTGCTCACACATATCAACAATAGTTTCTTAGGGTTGGAACCTATTTTCAATTTTTCCACTAACCTTCTCAGGTTTCTTCATAACATCGTTCTCAAAATAATTCCTTTGAGGGTTCTGATCCCTATTAAAATTTTCCTTCTATAATTTTTTGAATAGTAACAATGTTGTTGGTTAAAATAAAACATATTTTCCACATTTCTGAATCCACCACAATACCAGAAGTATCCATGGAAAGAATATTTTCCTTTGAAACATCCTTAAAGACTAGAGTTGTGAACATTTTTCTCATCAACCTTCTTATCTTTATTATCTGAACATTTTTGATCACTAAACATTATATCACAAATTGGATTATTCTTTTTCATCTTGGTTTTCTTTTAATCCTTATTAGAACTAGAAGTAATAAATTTTTTTTGGGCTTGTAATTTTTAGAAACTTATGACTTCATGACTTTTTTGATCTTGACCACATACATAACCTCCCCAGATTTATTCTATTCATATTTTTTTTGATTTCTTCTTCATAAAAAAGACATCAGATTTCTTTTAAACCTTTAAAGGTAACTTTTAAATATCCTTAGGTTCCCACTTATGACAACTTTCAAAAAATTTAATGATAGAGTTGTTAAAACATGTACCTCTCTGTTAATCTTTAGAAAGTTTTTGTTGGAGAAGTTCCAACTCTTCTTCTTTCACTTTCAAATTTACTTTCATATTTTCATTACAATTATTTTCTTTCTCAAGATATTTATTCAAATCACCAATCTCTTTTAACAACTTGAATTTCTCATCATGAAACCCTTATTGGTTATTTATTGAAGATTTTTCACTTTTAAATTTCCTAATTTCCTTTTAAATCCTCCAAACCCTCCTTATATATTCTTTCAATTATTTTTTAAGATGAAATTTCTATTGAGTTTCTTCTTCTTCTTTATGATAATGACTGATTTTAAACTCTTCATTATTCACTATTGTAATAAAATTATTCTCACCAACATTTTCTATATATTTTTTGGATTCATCCTCACTTACTTATTCTTCACAAGCTTTAGATAAGAAAATTCTCCTTTTGGATTTGGTGAACTTTTTATCTTTCCCTATAGAAACATATTTTACCTTATCACCCTGTTTCATCAATGACCATCTTGTTCTTTTTCCGTCTTCATCATTATCCTATTCTTTCTTTATTTGAGGAAAATTTTCCACAAAGTTTCCAATGGATCTATACTCAGAAAACTTCAAGGTAAGTTTTCCTTTGTATTTTTCTATAAATCCTCTCACAATTTTAGAAAACAAGGATAAAATTTCATCAAGATTTTTACATACCTAATTTTTTTGAGTTAGATTCAGCAACATATTCCTTAAGAACTTTCATATAATTTTATTAGAGGATTTAAAAGAAATTTATCTATATGATTTTGTTATTACATTTATATTTTTTCCCTTATCATTTAATATGTAATGAAAGTACTATGAAGATCATCCATATATATAGTTTTAGGATCTCTATCTTCCAGTGAAGATAATTTAGCATCAAAATTACTGGGAGGAATTCTTAAAATATTTTTGATAACTATAGAATCATCTATCTTTTCCCCAAGACATATGATAGTGTTGACAATTTTATTCACCCAGGAAAAGAAGTCCCAGAAAGATTCATACTCACCCATTTTTAGATCTTCATACTTCATTCGTTAGATTTATAGTTTTTCCTTATTATCTTTTATATTTATTTCATAAATGCTGGTCACAAATAATTTTCAGAGATTCCACTTTCTTCCTTAGCCTAGGATGTGATTTTTTAGTTTTATCTTCAGGAAATGAAATAGATGAGTCTAATTATTCTTCTTGAGTAGGATTACAATTTTCAATATCCTTATCAGGATTGTTAACAAAAATTTTGTTATCATGATAATCTTATTTATTATATCATTTATATTTATCTTACTAGGAATTTTCAATAACCTTTAAGTAAAAATAATAAACTATTATTCCTATTTATTTATTGAAACACCTATATACTCTTCCTTATAGAGCATATCCTAGAAAAATTCCATCTTTACCTCTCTGCTCAAACTTTACAAGGTTTACACCTTTCTTATTTTTGATGCATGGACTCCAAAAAACTCTTAAGTGTTTCAAACATAGATTTTTATCCAAAAACATTTCATATGGAGTCATATATAAACCTGGCTTATAGAAACATAATTTTTGGATATAAGAAATAGTACTCATGGATTGACTCCAAAAGTAATGAGAAAGACCATGTTCAAGTAACATAATTCTCCCCATTTCCACCAAAATTATTTTATTCCATTTAGTAACCCCATTTTTGTTGATGAGTGTATGGTGAACTGAAATTAAGTTGAATTCCATGCTTCTAAAATTAAATTTTAAAATTATTAATTTATATATTCACCCCCATTATTATTTCTCAACTTATTCATTGAATTCTCACATTCCTTCTCAGCATTACTCCTGAAACTTTTAAATTTTTTTAGGGAATATGAATTATGTTTCATATACATAAAACAAGTAATTCATGTAAAGTTATAAATGAATGTGATGATTTACTTATCTTTATTTGTTGATTGTTTTTTCTTTGTACCATGGATTTCATAATGAATATGTTCTAGTGGTCATTTTGAACAAATATCATATTTCTTATGCACCAAGGTTGTAATTTTCCCTTCTAAAAAATAGTGCAAAAAAATTCTCTTATTCTTAACATATTAGGAATACCATATACACTGTCTCTCTTTGATAACTTTATAATATTTCTTTTAAAAATGTGTACTATCCTTTTATGCCATAAATGATTCTATTCCACCATTTCCAAGATTCTTATTTTCAACAGATGTATGAGGAACATTATCATCAATAGGAGGAAATCCATATACAAAAACTTCAACAACATCACACCTAAGAGACATAAGATAAGAAAAAAAATTTATATTTCTAGATATGATAGTTCTTACCATCGATACCAGAATACCTTTACTATTGAGACAATTTAGATTCTCCATCAAATTCTATTCAAAAGTTCATAAAAGATTAAATTAAGTAAACCTTTGGCTTTGATACCACTTGTAATTTCCCAGTCAATATAGTTGTAACACTAAGGTGGGAGGGGTGAATCAGTGATATGTTTTTATTTCAAGTTTACTGATTTTTAAAACAACCTTAATGTCCTATTAAATATTTATTTCTCTTCTTAAAAAAGCACACATATCCACATGAACACAAGAATTTACAAGGTTCACTACTAAATAAGAGTAGCTATATCCTTGGTATGGTTTGGAAACAATATAGTACCACACAATCCACTAGAAAATAATCCTTTTGTGTTGAATAAAACGATTAGTATATTCCCTTAAACTTGTGTATCACTATTATCAATACAGTAGTGCATGTTCTTCAAGTAGCATGAAATGATATAAGATAATTTTTGTAACAAACATGTTACAATTATAATTGATCAAAGTTCAGAAATAATATCTTTAAAATAATTCTTCACTTTATTACCCAATAGAAGGCAAGAACATCCTCAAGAATTTGTAATGAAACTTAGTCTAATTTCAGATTCTGATTCCCAAGTTCAATTGCTCAATACGATAATATTTCTCTATCATAATACCATTAAAACAATTCTAAACTTATTCTACCTCAGTCCAGAAATCTCAATACGATTTCCCAATCTAATTATCCATCCCAATACAATAACCAGATGAATACGATCTTATCTCTTCTCCTTTCTTATTTTTTCTAGAAAACTTTCTTAGATAAAAACAATCTAGAAACTTCTTCTCTCTATAAATTCAGAGCTTCTCTATTTAAATTACTTGTGTCAATAATTAAAAAGTACATTCTCATTTTATAGCTGAACCAAATATGGTTTGGTATGGATTGTGAAATGTTTTATTTCCCAAAAAAAATTCCTTTAAATTTTAGGAACATATTTAACTTCGTCAACATTTCTCAAACCTACTCAAATATTTTCACAAGTTAATATCATTTATGAATTCTTATCCTTATTTAGTTTGATTCTGATTATAATTCTTCATTCTTATTTTTTCATTATGATGCTCTATACCACTTTCATTTATAAAAATATATATAGCTTCTCAATAGGATGTTCAGACCCACTTGAGAACAAAGAATAATTGAAGACACATTATTACAATTCTCTAAACTAATTGAATGACTAATAATCCCGTTCTAATTTTCTCATTACGATTAAGAAAATTGATTCTTCAATATATTGTTCTTATATGAAATTTTAAAAATATGAAACATATGTCGTCCCATTATGATGCTTCAAAACAAATGATGAAAAACATATTCTTCTTCAAACTCTTCAAGATACTTTTCCCAATTTGAAAACCCTTCCAAAAATATCCATGCAAGATTATTCTTCTCCTTTTATTCAGACCAATTATCCTAAATATAATAAAGTTATCAGTGTTAGGTTACATTTGATTATTAGTCTTGTCTTTACTCCACAAAATATGTGTATTCTCCATTCAGATGGATCTTCACATAATTGTTTAACATATCATAGAAATACTAAATACTAATTTTTATTTTATCTAGATACACTTGATACCAAAACAAAATAGTTCAACCAACAATTTATCTTAATAAAGATGGTTGAATTAATTATTGATCAGTCTCTAACTTTCTTTTCTTATTTACCTTAACAAATTTACTTCTTTTCTTTCTCATTGGTCCCGAAAACTCCCAATGGAAACAATTTTTCCTATTATGATTACGATGGCATGACGAGTCCTATGGACTAGTATCGACAACTTTAACTTCAAAAACTTTTTTCTTGTATAAATATGATATCAATGAACTTACATCACTCAACTTATCTTTTCTAATTACAATACTCAACAAACTTCTTTCTCTGAATATATAAATATTTTGGATTTCGGTCTGACTAAAAACCAGAACATTCGGTTTCTATCATTATGATCAACCTTATCAAACATTAAAAAATCTATATCCGGTAATCTCATACTGATGGACTGAGATCAAAAAGGTATATCTACACAAAAATTCCTCTTATTCAACTTTTTTATTGTAAGAATGAATTCATTAGGAATTTGAAAAATTCAAGATTTACTTTTGTATCATATAACTTATAATGGAATGTATTATTACTTCTTATTCCTCCAGAAAAATCTTCATTTCCTGCCAAACCCAAATGCGATTGGTAGCACCCCCTTTCATTCAACAAACCAGCATCACATGTTTTTCAACTTACTTATGATTTGTGGGAAATATAAAACAGAAAAGCATCGTCATATTTTTATCCGATCCAGGAAGACTCCAAAACAACACCTCATTCCAAGTTTTATTTCACTTTAGGCTCAGGGTGAGTCCGATGAACATTTTCTTCCTGACATCTTCTTCTTAATCTGATATACTTTCTTAAGCAGTGTGAGTTTGATTTCATAAATATGATTTCCATCCTGATTTTCATCTTTTACAAAGTGAATTGATTTATCTTCTTTTACAACAAAAGACAACACACTTAAAAAAACATATTCTTAATAAAAAACCCTTCTATAAAATTCCAAAAACCTTCTCCAGCCAACTTCGACCCAAAAAAAAGTTCCATGGTTGGGTAGTTAGTGAAGGATGTGGGAGTGAGGTCATGATGGATATCCTATGGGTTGGATGGAGTTAGTGAAATACCCTTTCCATTGTTTTTTATCAATATATATTATGTATTAGGTGATATTTTTTGTGTCAAGGATGTCTCTAAAATTTAATATCTTCATATAAATATATATAGAACCATTCCCCTTAGATTTGGAGAGGATTGGTTCATTGAGAATGAAGATGACGATAACTGGGGTTTAGTGGGAACAACGATAGCAGAGACACTAGAGTTATTCAAGATCTTGAAGGGGCTCAGAGGAGATGAATAAGTTAGGGTTAATTTTATAATAACCCAAAAGGCTTTTAACAACACTTTTAAAAAAATGCAAATAAATTGTATTTTTTTCAACACTAAAAAATGCTGATATCAGCACTAACATTCTAGCACTGATAAAGAGAAATTTTATCAACACTTTTCTTGCACTCCTAAAGATTTAATTTTAAATAAATAAATATTTATTTATAATTAAATATATTTTTAAAATTATGTATATTTAAATAGATATATAAATAAATATAATTATAAATTTAATAACAATATTTATTATTACAATATATTGATTATAATTTTTTAATTATTTAAAAACATATTTATTTATTTATATTTATAATTATAAACAAATATAATTAAAAATATTTATATATAATTATAAACATTTTTTTATATATTTATAAACATAAATAGGTAGGGGAATATCCCTTTTATTGGAAAATAAAGTGAACATAACAGACAGAGGATGTGGTCAAACATAGAAAACTTCCCACATCAAAAATAGTTAGAGACATTGATTTTTCATAATCTTAGCTCCAAGATCATGTCCTTCATCATGAATGTAATTCCAATTGATACATCCACACCCATGGCCTAGACCTCTAGGATGGAATCCTATCCCCCAAGTTTTCTCTTGTTACCAAAGGCCTTCAATATCAGTGTCCTACGAGCCATATTTTCCATCATCATAATGTGTCTTCACTCTCTTATATGGATCATCAAGTATAAAAAGCTCATTATATTTTCCAATAAGTACCATTATCTTATCTATCTGGACCCCACCATCCTTCATAACATTCATAGAATCAAGAACATAAAAGGATTTATGAGTATCCACCTATGCATATGAAAAGATTTATCATTAGATACCAAATTTATTTGTTTAATACCATGATCATTTTGGTAACAAATCCATGGGAATCATCTCAAGAAAGAGATGCATTATAATTTTGTATCATGTGAGTAACATTCTGTGAATTATATGCATCCTTATCTATTTGAATTTCACATATCAAGGAGTCATCCTTACATGAAACATGAGACTGCCTCCAACCAGACATTAGAGTTTTAGCTTGTTTACCAACATCCTTACCTCTTGTCCTTGAAGACTCACCATGTTGAGTAGTTCCATCATATTTGAGAGATGTGAATATCCTCACCAGTATGGCATGCTCCAAACATATGGGGAAATTCGTAGTCATTTTCTCCATTTCCTTCATGGATGTCAAGATCCTGTTAAAAGGGGGTAACTAGATGTTGTAGGACCCTTCACTTCATTGAACATTTCTCTTTTCCCAAGTGTAGGAAAAATAACAGAAAATCTGGGGTGGGTAGTTCACTATAGGCATGTTCCTCAACATCATCATCATCAATTTCACTTGAATGTGAAGGGAAAGGGGGGTCCATAGGCTAGTTTCCCTAGAATGCACCCCAGCCTGAACATCTCCCATTATTTTAGACACATCAGTCCCTTTGGGATTCACTACATCAACCTTTAATTTTTCTATTTAGAAGTTTTGTTCTTCCAAAAACACAACATGATCAACCTAATTTTTAGTACATTAAAAAATGTTACCCCATTTAGATTAAGAGGCTACCTTTTGGATGATGGAACTTACATGAGGTGAATCCTCCCTCACTGTTTGCATTCTTTGACTTCATGGAATGGAATGACCACCAACTACATCAGCATGAGAGATAGGTTTTTTACATTGATAGAGAACTTCCTTATATTGTATCATGATAAATGTTAAACTTTTCCTCCTTAATGGAAATAAGAAGCTTGAATTTCCAAAAATACACAAGATGAGTAGACTTCTTATAATTATCACAAACCAGATTCCTATGACAATGATTGTAAGAGTTTCCAATGAAAGAAAATTTACAAAAAAAGACATTTTTTTACTAAAATTCAACTAAGAGCTCTATCTAGTGTTCTCCAGCCACCAATTTGACCGTTTCAAAAATAGGCACACATAGATCCACTTAAATGAAGATCCGTGAAAACTGAAATATCTCATACGCTCATTTCAACATCAATTTTTATAGGGATTTTGACTGTAGATGCAATATCCAAAATTTTTTTCAAATCCCATAAAAACTAGCTAAGGCCCTTAATCTAAATCCAAAGCCGAGTAATTGAAATTTTCTTTTTCACTGGATCAAAAAGAGGGTCAAAATCATAGAACCTTAGATTTCCCGATTCTAGAGAAACAAACACACATCCCTAACCCCTAGATTTCAAGTCATATATTGGGGAGATTCAATGAAAAAAACAATTACCAATCGATACCTTGCACACATCATCAAAGCCCCAAGCCTTTTGAAACCTTATTTATAGATATTAGAGCTTCGAGTGATGATTTTTAAGCACCATTTTAAGCCTCTTGATTATAAAATTTTGTAATTATTTAAAATGTTGCTCTTGTATTTTATGATTTTCCTAAAAAATGGCCATCAAACCATTTTTGAAAATTTCCTTCTTCAACACATTTGACTATTGTGTGGAATAATAAAATATCCTATGATTCAAGGTCTTCTCAACTAGGTATTTTTGGTTCAAATCCCAAATTTGATTCACATGTGCCTAATCACAACTCTCATGAAATCCTCCTTCAAATGATTCATGCTATTATTGCACACCACATCTACATAACCCGTGATCTTTAAGGGGAAATAAAAATGTCATTCAGTTCAAAAAACTGATCACGATTAATTTCTAGGGAATCATAACCCTAATATCCATACGTGGCGGCCATCTGAAAAGAATTTGGTGACCACTGGTGTTATTTTTGTATAAAAAAATTAAAATTAGTATTTTTATAAAAAGAGGGGTATTCCCCTTAATTCCAATAGCTTCCATAAAACTAAGGGCGGAGTTCCCTCCACCCTATCCCCTCTCTCCCATTTCTCTATTAGATGTTTTATAGATGAATCGTTAGTGGAAGTGGGTTCCTAAAAGTAAGTATAAGTCCTTGATAACAATTCCATTTATCTCACATACTTTCTGGTGGAAATTCCCAATTTCTCCTAATATATCCGATTCTTTGATTTCATGAAAAGGGGAGTGAATTTCTTAGTGATATTGGAGGGATTAATAGATAAGTCATAGAGTAGGTGGCCCCTATCATATAAACCAATATTTTAGTCATTTTAACTTGTAATACGCTTATGTGATTGGGAATTTGGGACTAGAATACCCGAACATGTACTGAGAGGGTTATGATACATGAGGTAGAATGGGTAGTGCCTAATATTATAGTATTATAGAATATAGTTCTAGTGAGGCAACTTTGGTGTAGCAAGTGTGTCCTGAGAATAAAGCGATGGCACTAGTTGAGGCGGTGATGATTCATTTAATATGAACAGTGCAAAATGTGTTTCTATATCCCAATCAGAATTACAATGGTCCAGTCTCTCATTAATATTAATCTAAATGGATAACACCACTCAAAATGCACTCAGGCCTACCTCATCCTGTTGATCACTGGCTCGGTCCTTCCTCAGCCGAGCCAATGCTCCTGTACCTCCCATTAATATGCTTTTAATTTCAGGCTCACTCTCAAACATAATTAAAAGAATATTATATAATTATATATAATTATAAATATAATAAATAAAATAAATATAAATAAAATAAATATATTTATTACAACTTTATAATTATTTAAATATATTTATTATAACATTATAATGATTTAAATAAATATATATATATATATATATATAATTTTGTGTATAAACATATACTTATATAAATACTTTTATATAATTATAAATATATTTATACAATTATATATAGTTCTATAATTATATATATTTATTAATATATAATTTTATATAATTATAAATATAATAAATATATTTATTATTAATAAATATATATATATATATTATTTAGTAATTACGTATATATATATATGTAAATGCATTTATTATATTTTTATATTTATTTAATTGTATATATTTATTTATAATTTTATAAATAATTTTTTTAAAACATTATATATATATATATATATTTGAATTATTTAAAAATATATATTAATATATCATATTTATATTAATTATAAACATGCGTTTTTTAATTAATGTATATAAATAATTTTTTTGAATATATATATATGATAATTATATATATATTAATAGTATATTTTAATAAAAGATTTTATCAGCACTAAAAATAGCACTGATAAATTTCCACCTTTATCAGCGCTAAAAATTCATTGATATCAGTGCTTTTTTTAGCAATGATAAAATTTACCTTTATTAGCACTTTCTATTTAGTGTTGTTAAATGTACGTGTTGCATATGGGCCCATCTGTGGTAGTGAATTGATAGTGGTGATGACACCATGAAAATCCCATTGACATGTGGAAATCCACAATGTTTTGTGTGACAAATCAACTAGAATTACTTAAATAAACACTACTAGAAAAGAAAAAAAGAGAGGAAGAAACATGAGACTACCTTAGGTGGCCTTCAATATTATCTTTTGGAGCTATCAAAGGCAGTCACCCTATAATTTAATAAAATCAATTTTCATTTTCCTTACCCCCTCCCCTAAATCTCAATCTTTCTTGAATTTGGTATTCAATTTTGTTATTAATCTAATGTCGTATTTAATATGCATGTTAATATTGTTTTAATTTCATATTTAATCTCCATATCTTTTATATTTTATACATTTATACCTTGTATTGGGAAATTTTATGTTCAGGTTTCTTACTTGGATTGTTTCACCAAACCTCCATCCTTTCCATTAACTCACATCTTATATGTGCTATATTTTGTATTTTCTCTAATCCATTGATTAAATAGACTATGTGGTGGATATGAACCATGGTGTGTTTGTTTGGAACATTCATCCATGCCTCTTTCTTAATCGAAATTCAATTTTTACAATGGTCCTTGGCTCAGATAGTTTTGTGAAATAATTTTGGATTCTTATAAAAATTATGATTTGTACGTGTGTACCTCTAGATTCACACATGCCTTGTTTGAGTTGATTTTGTGCAGGGATCCTCTGGTTACAATCCATTTTCAATTTATTCAAAGCACTTCGTCTAGGTTCCTCTTTGATTTTTTGCGTGATGTGATTTAGGTATCCCATATGAAGTGAGATCAAGTGACTGATCGCACCATGCTTAACTATTTTATTTCACCCATACATCATTGTATTAAACAATTTTTTTTGAAGATTCAAAATATTATAAAAAAATTCACTTAATTTTTGATTCAATAATTTAATTTTTACCACTTTTATAAAGTTAAATTTCAATTGTTTTTATATTTCCATTGTATGTGGAGGTGATTTGGAGGGCCCAAGATGAAGATGAAGAAAAATGGGCCAAACCGTGAATGATTCAAAGCACACCAATGGATTCAAACAACCACTATAAATAAATAGTGAATCTAATTGGGTTGAGATTTTTTATGATCCAAAATTTAGTATTCTAGAATTCTTCTGAATAAACCAAAGCCCAATTCTTCCATTGATGGGCCCATCCAAAATGATATATCCAGGGGATCAAATCTTCACGAAGTCAAAAGTGGTGTGCTGTATTTCATCCATATCTCAAGATTTAGGCCTCCAAATGATTCCAAACATTAAGTAGAGGTATTCAAGTGGTGGGGAAACTTTTTTTTAGTTTTTGAAAAAGTGAGATAATACTTTCTAGGGTCCTAAAACTATGAACGAATTTGATTTACAAAATATGGGTACCCAAAATCTCTTTCCACTTTGCCTATAAATTGGAACCTTGGGAACCCCATTTGGGAGTTTGACCAGGAGGTAAGGTTCTTCCATTATGGATACCCAAAGGAGTCCTATACCCATTCCTATCAATTTTTAAAGCTATGATAAGTGCTACTTCAACATTTAGGTCTTCCTCCCTTTCAATGGAGTTCAAAACTACATGTTATCACTCAGGGGGAATATGACGTAAATCCTGAGATTCATGTTTGAAATATATGAATGATATTTTTAATTATTGTTTGTTATGATTTTTTCATTATCCTTTATTATTATTTAATTTATTTATGTACTTTTATGTCATGCTCAACTCACATGATCATGTTTGGGGGTACCCTTTCATGTGATGTTTCACACACCGTTCACCATTTCCTCCGCCATCTTTTAATTACGGTGCTTATGTGTTTCATACTGTTCAATGAAACTATTATAAACGCATTCAAGTCCATCCACATTTATGTCATGGTATCACAATAAAATAACATATGAACCTAGAAAACACATCGAGTTCCTCATTTGTTTCCTTGGTGAGTTTTAATTATGAAGTCAAACACAAATCACCATATCCTAAGTGGTATCTGGTGATTCATTGTGTGTTTCTGAATGATCCCTAAGGGGTATAATAGTATAAATCCAATAAAATTACTGTTATAGTTTTACAAACCATGGAATAAAATATTTCTACCCCTTCTCAAGAAGCGATAAAGGATGATCATCATGATAATTACTCGGGCTGATCACGCTTAATTAATTCTTTTAATTTCCACTTTGTTTTATTTATTTCCTTTTTATATTGGATTTTTAAAATATCAAAACTCAAGTTTTCCAAAATCACATTCCCCTTTTATTTTCATAGTAAAACCTTTATATTTTATAAATGATCTAAGGCCCCGTCAAGAGATGACCTAGGGTTCTTGCTATACTACAAAAATTCTAGTAAACACTAAACAACTAATTTGATGAGGTCGATAATGTAACCAAATTTTGGTGTCGCTTCCTAGGAGACAAGATCATTTTTCGTTATTTTATTCATTTTATTTATTTATTTTAATTTTTTTATTTCTTCTTTAAATACCCTTTCCCTTCTATTTTTTTGTTTTTGTTTGTTTGTGTGTTTATCTCTCTCTCACTCTCTCTTATTCTCTCTCTTTCTATATAATTTGTAACGCCCCGACCCTAGTTACCCAGAATCGGTGCATTATTATATAACATTGGAATGATCACAAAAGATCAAGTCTCTAAAGACTGATTAGTTTAGTAGCCTTAGAAGTACTAGATACATTCATATGGTTTACAATACATCATAAAATAGAAAACAACAACAACATTGTTTCCATACACAACACTGAGATCCCATAGACTATCCCTATAGGTCAGTCATAATATACTTCTTCACATCTTGGGAAAAAATAAAACATTGAAAGGGGTGAGATCAGATGCTCAGTAAGGATAACAACATAGCAGAAACTTTCATAAATAAGTATAAACATTTAAAGAAATGTATAAAAATAAAAAAATCCTTTTAAACATGAACTTCAACATAATATGACAAAGATAAAATCAAATAATTCAATTTACTTATTCACATGGATATTCTACTAGTTGAATAATCACATGAAATATCAATAACCACTTTCATAATGATGGAATGCATACTACCTGACTTCATAATCACATAGTCAAGGCCTTGTGCCAAGAATACAAATAATATTTTTTCGAGGACTTTTGCAAAGACACTAGTTTGTTTCATGAGACCTACCGATGGATCTAGGAGCTATATCGGGCTCCACCCGTCACATACTAAGTCCAATGCATTCCTCATATGAAATGTTTTAAACATAACATAAACATTCATATTAAATACGACAAACGAAATGTCAATAATTTATCCATAAACCATGAATGGTATAAAATAACACATCTATAGTCAAAAATATCACAAAACCTTCAATACAATATGGAAGTTTTGTATCATAATAAATAAACTTCAAATAAACTTAAAATCCATCAAAGGATGTTGACATATATAAAATCAAAACCTTTTTTAGAGAAATATCTCTTTCTATTTTGAAATCATTTAAGAGTCATATAATTATAAAGAAAAAATTTATTTTGAAAATATTCTTATAATATTGTAAGAAAAGCTTTGATGATCTTATAATGGTGGAAAATAGCCACACGCACTATATAAGTTAAAAAAACATTATTATCTTAATTTTGTTGAAAAGGTCATAAAGTTCCATGTTAGGAAAATGACAGAAATATTCCTTTCAGAACATATAAGGTCAAATAAGGGTATAAATGACTTTAACCCATTGTTTAGTAAATAGTAAAAATGTTTTGAAGTACATTTTTAAGAAGCATGGATATGGATGATAAAGAGACCCCAGTAGATAATTACGTATAAACAACCTTAGATAATAAGAGATTGTGAAATTAACCCTTACCTTGTACATTTCCTTGGTCAATGGTAGGTTAACCTACTGTATAATGGTGAAATAATTGTTATTAAATTATAAAAGAATCATATACATTAATATGATATCATATATGATCTTTTAATATTTCTTTGTTAATAATATCTTAGTATTATCATCTTTTCAGGTGTTAACTGATTCGTTTTCCTTTATATGATTTGTTAGGTAAGTAATGTTGTTTATGGATAGGATATATCTTATTAATATTCCGAATGATATTAAGTATTTAAACATTATTTTTAATCATCTAATGAATATTAGTCTTGAATGGATACGATGGGGAACAAATCTCATCGCGTTCGTGGAGATGGTAATCCGTACGTACGCATGAGCGAAAATATCATTCTTTTGATATTAAAATAATATATAATTGGATGGTATATCATATATAAAAAATCATTATCATTTTATATTTATTATTTACATCAATTACACATCATTATTATACCCATTCAAATAATAATGTATTGAATAACAATTACATCACGACGTGGAGACGGTAAGCCGTACGTACGCACGTATGGTGACATGTCATTCAAAGGATGGATAGAATAATGAATATGGTTGTACAATATTTATAATAATATCATAGTATATATAAGATACTGGATTTATTATTTTATAATGGAAACAACAAAGAAAGAGGAAGTTTGAGAAGAAAGGAACATGAAAGAGGTGATGAAATATTTACCACTTCTTCAGGTTCATCCTTTTGATTTGATCAAAAGGGATCCGTAAGTTGGCTTTATGAATAAAATAAGTCCTCTAAAATGAAGGGAGGATAGTTTAGATGGTATTTGGGTAGGGTTTGGCCGAGTCAAATGGCTTTGGGGGTGTGAATTTGAGAGAAGGGGAAGTGCCCTTTTTATAAGAGGGGTGAGGGGCACCTTAGGGAAAGATTGAAATATTATTTTATAATAAAATTATTTTCGGTTTCTAATGGATCCAAAATGAATTATTTAAAGTATAATGTGGTTATGGGTCAAAAAACACTCATCAAATATGTTTTTACGGGTTTGGGTCACTATATTACCCTTATCTTTTAGATTTATGTCTTAGTTAAATAGTTTGACATTTACCATGTCTCTTTGTATTTTTATTTTATATGGTTAATAAACTTACAATATACTTCCAAGAGAACCCCAAGTGGTTGAATAATGATACACCTATAATTATATAAGTCTTTTAGCCAAAACATATATTTTTAGTAATAGAATATAAATTAATAATATAATATTTGTTTTAAAAACTCTTTTATGTCAATTTTGACACTATTTGGTATTTGTTTTTTTCAAAATTCATAACAGCATTATTACTTCGAAAAAAATTACTCTAACCAACCCTAAGAGGTAATATTAACCTAAAAAATTAGTTTAATTTATAAAAAGTCACAAATTAATTTTATTTGGATATTTTTAATATCAATTATTTTAATATTTCATTAATTAGGTAATTACAGCATCATCATTGTGTCATAAATAAATTAAATTATTTAATTTCTAAAAAATATGAATAAAATACCATTATACAGGAAATATTTTTTTTATTTCTAATGAATATCTATAGTCGAATTTATCTTATGTGTAACCCTATATTAAAAATGGTTTAGTTATTAAACTTTGAATTTAACACTCTTAACTCTTCTTTGAATTAAATAATAATAAATGTCCTAATCTAGTACAAGTGGGCCAAACAGGTTCATATTTTATTCCTAATGTTGTTTTTGGTTGAATTATACTAATACAATAGAATTATGACATGTGTTAGGGTAATAATAATATCATTTTTACCCCTAATTACCCTATTTACTTTTAACCGTAGTAAATAAAAGAAAAAAGTCACTATTAACAAAAAATTATTTTCATCTTATTGAACCACATTTTACTTGCTGATATCAACCGTTCCTCTCAGATTTTTTAAATTCAACTCACATAAGTGGTAAAATTAAGTTTTATGTAAATTTGCAAATGCTCCTAGGAGGCGGGTAAAAGACGGTAAAAAGTTCAATAAATTTTTTATATATCTGAAAATATTATAAACTAACTCTAATGAATTATATTGAAATTATATAGGTATTATGTATCTATTTTTACCTAAAATATATTTAAATAAAATAAATAATTATTTAAATAAAAATTCGGTTTTAAACTCTAACTAAGTGTTTTTCACTATTCATCCAAAATTGAAAGTTTTTAGAAAAATAATAAAATTTCACCCTAAGCTAATTTTGTTATTATGAATTCAAAAATTAAGTCTATTTTAACAAATTAAAAACATATAAATTTCATTTATTAATTTAAAATTAATTTCCATTTTCAAAACAAAAAAAACGTGTTTTTAAGAAATAATAACGAACAAAAGATTGATACTTGTTTATGTTTGATTTCAAAGTGAAATTATTTCCAATGAATAAAATTGGATTAAATGGTAAAAATATAATCTATTTATACTTCTAAACCATTAAAATGTATAATTTAACACTACAAATTATTTTTATTAAAAAAGTTTCAGAAAAACACCAAAAATTTATTGAAACTAAATTCTTATCTCCCGATTCTAAAGAAGAATTTTATTTTATAAAATTGAATATATAAAAGTTTCAAATATTAGATTTAAAAAGTGTTTGCCATTAAAAGGCGGTAAAATTACATTTAAAAAAAATACTTATTTTATCTAAAAAAATGATTTTTTTTCATTATGTCTAAGAAACTCATAATATGGATTCTAAAATGATAAGGATTATATAGAGTTAAAAATTTAGTTAATACTATTCATAAAATCTTTTTAAAGGATAGTTTGGTAAGTCGTGGTGCACCTGAACTCGGTGTTGCATGTAGTACAAGTTATTGAATTACTTTAAATAAATAACGTACTATGAAATCTTGGGGTGTTACATAATTTTATAGTATCACATTATTTTTTTATCCTTTAATTATTATTAATTAATATCATTTAATCCACCCTCTATCATAAAAATAAAAAACCCCCAAAAAACAAACATGACAACTTATTTTCATGACCTGGTCAAAAAAAGAAAAACTATTTGAATTTGACCCTAAAATTGAAAAGACACTTCACTCAAAAATGAGGTCCTCTAGAGTAGGACAATCAGGTAACACCCTAGAAACCTCTTTTGTAACATAAAGTGGTCCCAAACCAATCAAAAATTGAACAAAGTCAAACCCCAAAAATAATGGCTACAAATAATCAAACTTTAAAAGAACCGACCACCCCCTATGTGGAGTACCAACCACTGTAAATAAAATATCATAATAAAGTAGACAAATTTGAGTTGAGATTAAGACTCATCCAAAATGTTCCTAAATTCCTTGTTCTTCCATTTGTAGACCCTCAAAAATATCTGAAGGATTCTTACATAGTGTTCTGCACCATGAATCCCCAAAATGTATATGAGGATCTAATTAAGTTTAGGGCCTTCCCTTTATCGCTTGATGGTGTATCCAAATACTAGCTATAATATCTACCTTCCACAGTTGGGGGCTTGAATGACATGAAAATACTATTTCTAGATAAGTTCATCGCTACCTCTAGAATTGCATCAATTAGAAAGGAAATCTATGACATTAGGAAATCACAAGGGGAGACCCCTTATGAATATTGGGAAAGATTAAAAATAATTTGTTCGAGTTTCCTCCATCACCAAATTAGTGAACAATTTATAATTCAATACTACTATATGGGAATTATCCCCATGGATCATGGTATGATAGATTCTATAGCTGGTGGTGCACTAGTTGATAAAACTCCTTCCGCTGCTCGTGGCTTAATATCCAACATGACTCAAAATGAACCACAATTTGGTACATGGGAAATTGCACAAAACCAAAGAGTTTATAAGGAAATTCATTCATCCCAAGAAAAAGGGTTGATAATAAGCTTAATGAGATTCATACAATTTTAAGGCAGTTAGCTCAAGCACATGGTAGTTCACACTCTCCTCCCATTCCAATTCATTTTGGTATTTGTTCTGATAACACACAATTTTTTAACCAATTCCCACAATATCAAGGTTCATCTAAGTCTTGTACAGTAGTATTCCATATGAATCCTTTTTAGTAAGAACCAACATTCAAGAAAGAACCATTCAGGCAAAATCCAAACCCCAAGTGGAAATCACAACCACAATACCAATAAATTGGTAACTCGAGTAACCCAAAATAGAATTGGTATTAACAAGTCCAAGGTATGAAACCATCTTATACTTTAACTTCTTGAAACAATACTCCTCCTCCCCAATCTAAAATACGCCTTGAGGTCATGGTGAAGAAAATGGAAACCCAAAACCTCCAATTCCAATTGAACACACAATTATCTACTCAAGAACTATGAACTTAATTAGAACAATTGGAAAACACCATCGATGAGATACAGATGCAAGGTTCTGGAAACCTACCATCCCAGCCAGTTTCTAATCCAAAATACAAAGGAAATGTTTGCTCAATCAAACATCATAGTGTTAAAGAAGTTTCTTCTTCCATTGTCTCTACACAACAGGTATGTATCCCACTTGAATAATCTATATCTCTACCCATAAAAGTTTATGATGAAGGAAAGTAGAACAATAAGGGTAAACAAGTTATTATTGAGGATTCACGTGAACAATACATTCCTCTTCCTTTCCCCCAAAGTCTCTCTAAACCCACGATTTTTTTTTGATAATGATATTGATAAAAAAATACTGGAAAATTTTAAAAAGGTTCAAGTTAATATTCATTTATTAGATGTAGTTAAAAAAATCCCTCATTACAGCAAATTTATTAAAGATATTTTCACCCATATATGGAGACTAAAATGGAATGAGAGATTCAACCTGGGAAGGAATGTTTCAGGTTTGATATAACTAGAAATTCCACCCAAATGCAAGGATATTGACACTTTCATGATACCTTGCACCATAGGGGAGACCTTCTTTTCTGATGAAATTATAGATTTGGGTGCTTAAATTATTTTGACTCCTTATTATGTCTACAACTCTCAGCAATTTGGATAGATTCAACCAATATGAATCATCATGAAGCTTTACAACCAGACCACAACACACCCTCTTAGAGTGATCGAGGAAATCCTCATAAAAGTGAAGAATCTCATTTTCCCTGTAGACTTTTACATTCTGGTGAGAGAAGATACCTAAACCTAAGGGCGTGCCCATCCCAGTATGAGGATGACATTCCGCAAAACACAAAATACAATCATCAACATTCATAATGGTATGCTATCCTTAAATTTCGATGGAGAAAAGGTATGTCTCAATATCCTTGATTCCATGAAACTCCCCATTGAATAAAAATCCACTCTTCCTATCTATTTGATGGTAGTGCTATCTAACAACACACACACACACACACACAATTCTCTCCTAAACCCATACTTTTATTTATTTTCATCTTCTTCAACCTTGGATGATTTGAGTTTTGATTCATGTTTTGAGTGTTTTGTGGGTTTAGAAAAATGTAAATTTTTTTCTTTAATTGAAGAGTGTGTTAATTTTGAGGTACCCATGACATTTGATGATTATACAAATATCATTTCCATTAATTCTCTTTTATTAGAGAAAAAACATGTGCATATAGATAGTTTCATGGAACTCACTCCCCCTAAATTCCCTCCCTCAATAAAAAATCCACTACTATTGGAATTAAAAACACTTATATATAATTTAAAATATGCATATATTGAGGTTACTGTCCAATTTACCATCATTGTTAAAACTGATCGGCCTTTTGAGAGAGTGTAAAAAGGTGTCAGGATGGACATTTGCTGATATTCCGAGGATTATCCCATCCATTTGTATGTACCATATACTATTATATGATTAGGATAAGCCCAAAAGTAAAGATCAATTCCAATTAAATCCCATTCTCCTTGAAATGGTAAAATTGGAAGTCAGTAAATTACTTGTTACTAGGATCATTTATCATATATTTGATAGTAAATGGGTTAAATGAGTAAACATTGTGCCTAAAAAACTATAATAACTGTTGAGTCTAATTAATGGAATGAATTGGTTCCAACACATGTGAAAAATAGTTGTTGAGTCTATATTTAATACCATAAAATGAATCATTCCACATGAAATGACAACTTTCCTCTACCTTTCAATGACCAAATATTATAAATAATGGCTGGTAAGTCCCATTATTGTTTCTATGATTGTTATTTGGGTTATTTTCAAATCCATATAACCCATGATGATCAATAAAAGGAAACATTTACATACCTATTTAGTAAATTTTCATATATAACAATTTCTTTTGGTTTATGTAAAGATCTTTGTACTTTTCTTCAATGTATATTAAATATTATTTTTGAGTACTTTAAGAATTTTATGGAAGTTTTTGTGTATGATTTCACTCTTTATGGCACTCACTTTGATGACTTTTTAGTCACACCTAGGTTTTTTCCTCATCCGTTTCATTGAAGAAGATTTTGTATTAAATTATAAGAAATGTCCTTTCATGGTTGAGCAGGGGATAGTTCTTGGGCATGTTATTTAAAATGAGTGTATTCATGTGGATAAATCAAAAATTGAATTAATTTCAAACCTTATATATCAAAAAATGTGTGCGTAAGGTGGGATTTTTCTTGTCTCATGCATGTTTTTACCACCGATCCATTAAAGACTTTAGTAAGATCACAATTCCCTTGTCTTAGTTATTACAAAAATACTCTATGTTTTTGTTTGATAAAAAATGTGAGGATGAATTAAATTCTCTATAAAGGAGTCTCACATCACCTCCTATAATCCAACAACCAAGGTGGAATCTACCCTTTGAATGTATGTATGGCACCTCTAACTTTTAAATTGTGGTAGTTTTATCACAAAGGGTTGAGAAGGCCTCCCATGTAATTGTGTATGCCTCATGTACCCTTGAATCTACCTAGTTAAAATTAAAAACCACTAAAAAATATCCCCTTTTTATTGTTTTTGCCTTGGAAAAATTCTATTCATATCTTCTTGGGTCAAAAGTCATTGTGTTTTTTTGACCATGTTGCCTTTCGATTTATCCTTATGAAATTAGAAGAGAATACCCACCTCATACGGTGGATGATCCTCCTCCAGGAGTTTGACATTGAGATTCATGATAAGATAGGAGTGTAAAAAATTGTAGCTGACGACATTATTAGGATTTCGCCACCACTAGACCACCATGTTAACTCATCCCTACCCATTAGTGAATTATTTCTTCATGAGAACCTTTGTGATGTTTTGGAACTTACCCCTGGTATATAGACATTGTGAATTTTCTAGCAACATCTTGGGTATCTACTAATTTTAACACTTTACAATCCCAGAGACTTAAGAATTAATCTTGACGGTACATTTAGGATGACCTATACTTCTAGAGAATCTATAGTTACCATGTTGTTCATATGTGTCTACCTGGCTATGAGTTCACTTTATTATTGATATTCTACCACACATTAGATCTCAACATATAGATCAAAAGTTAATTGACTGAGGAATCTATTGGTCAACATTGTATAGAGATTCACATTTGTTTGATAAGTTATGTACTCAATGTCAATTCACAAGGAATATCTCTAAGAGGAATGAAATGCACCAAAAAACCCCATGTTATTTTGTGAAATATTCTATTCATGGGAAATTGACTTTAGGGGGCCCTTTACAAATTCATTTGGATTCATGTAAATCTTACTATCTATTTACTATGTCTCTAAATTGGTGAAGAAAAGGATATTAGGACCAATGGCACTCGAGTGGTTGTTGATTTTGTGAGGTCTGATACTTTCAGTAGGTTTTGTTCGACAAGATTCATCATTATTGACCAGGGTTCACATTTTTTCAGTCACAAAATGAAAAATGTTATTTGTATATTTGTGGTTGTTCATAAAGTCTCCACTTCATATCACCTGAAAACTAACGGACAAACATAAATATCAAATCATAAAATTAAGATAATCTTAGAAAAAATGGTACAACCCAATAGGGAAAATTAGATTTTATGCTTGGATTATGAAATTTGGGTTTACCATATAGATTTTAAAACCCCATTATGAATTTCAACATACATGATTATGTTTGGAATGGATTTTCACCTCCTAGTGGAGGTAGAGAACCATGAATATTGGGCTGTTAAATAATGTAATATGAATCTCTTTAGATATAGGTGAGCATACGAAGTTGTAGATTTAGGATTTGGAATAAATTCAAAGTGATGAATACGAGAACTCATGAATCTATAAATAGAAGAAAATGGCTATCCATGATGGGATTATTCATTAGCGAAAGTTTATTATTGGTGATAAGGTGTGAGGGAAATCCACCTTCAAGAGTAAATATACCAGTAAATACCACATGGGTTTATCCTTCCTTCCCACATTCTATTTTATTATAGGGAGTACACTACACACTCTAGGTGTGAGAGGATGGGTATATTCTTGTATTAGTTAGTAATTTTCATTATATTTATTATTTTTCTCTTTTTTTGCTTGTTGTATGGTATTTTTACTTTTTCCCACCTTGTTGAGTTCATTAGGATTTTCATTTACTTTTTTTATTTTTTCTATTTTTTTAACTAATGAACAGTATTATTACTCCCCCCATTACCCACTCACTTTTGTGATAGAATTTTATTTTTTTATTCTCACTATATAATGTAAAATGATTCCTTCTTAATCATAGAAGTTATTGAAAATGAATGATAATTTTTCCTATTTTATGATTGTTTTAACATATAAAAAAATACTTTCAATAATGAAATGTGTTTTCAAAATGAATTTAACATTGAGGTGTGAAATTTTCTCAAATTTTGGTTGTTTTTTGATGATATAAATGGTTGTATCAATTTGAAACCATTGATCCAAATTGTACCCTTTATGTGAGTAGTTTTTGTTAAAATCATATCACTTAATATCTCCACACATCTTTCCACTCGACCATGAAGTGTTAATTTTTCTCACTAAATAGAAGGTAAATATAAGTTAGGTTAATATTTTTAATCCTTTACAAATTTATTTTCCATATTTTTGTTCCTCATCTATTCTTATTTATTACTATATCGGATTGACCCATGTGTGTATAATGGTTATCCAACCATTGTATGTCCTCAAAAAAAGAAACAAAAAAACAAAAATATTGGTTGTATCTTGGGAAGGTCAAAAACCATTCTTCCTTGACCATTTATATTTTTATAACTATTACAATCAGTGTTATGAGGATATCAGATAATGGTTGAGAGAAGAGTGTGAGATTTATTCCATGATAAAATTTAATAAATAAAAAATATTAATAAATGAGGGGAGCAATGAAATGTAAAACATATGGGGATATATACATTAGTATCATATGGTTTTACATTTGGGAATTCTTTAGTGAGTGGGTTTTCAAATTTTTTTAAATGATGTAGGATATATTTGGTGAAAAAATAATTTAAGATGATTTTTTTAAAATAAACTATATTTACTGGATAGAAAGTGGGAAGAATAGCATGAAATGGTTTTCACACACAAACACATGGATAATTATTAACATGCTTAACTATTGAAATATTTTCTAAAATTGGTATCATTAATCTCTATAAATTGTGTTCTGATACAATTTATCAGACACCTTTTTCTATAAACACTGATAATAATAGCTTGGTTTGATTTTTTCTTTGATAAAATTACTATAAAGAATTAAATTTTCAATGTATGTTAAATCTTCGTGAAGTCTTAAAATCTCCATGAATCATTTTTATAAATTTTAATTTTCCCAGGGGTGAAATTTTTTAGGTGTGGGGGTGTGATCACACCATGATTCACTGTTTTATTTCACCCTTACATCATTGTATTAAATTGATTTTTTTTTGTAAATTAAAAATATTATAAAAAATTTCACTTCATATATGATTAAATAATTCAATTTTTTCACTATTATAAAGGGATATTTCAATTGTTTTTATGTTCTCATAGTAAGTGGAGGTGATTTGGAGGGCCCAAAATGAAGTTGAAGAAAAATGGGCCAAACTATGCATGCTTCCCAAAAAACCAGTAGACTCAAACAACCATTGAAACTAAAACATAAAACTAATTAGAATTATATTTTATTGGATTATCCTAAATTTAGTGTTATAAGGATCTTTATAAGAAACCAATGTCTAGTTCATCCATTAAGGGCCCATCCGAACTGATCTATGCAGGAAATCGAATCTGTGTGATGTTAAAAGTGGTGTGCTATATTTAGTCCATATCTTGAGCTATAGGCCTCCAAATGATACGAACATTTCAGTGTAGGAAGTAAAGAGATGAAAAAAGTTATTTTTAGTTTTCTAGAAATCTATATAAGACTATATAGTGTCCTAAAACAATGGACAAAGTGGTTTTACAAAATATGGGTGTCCAAAACCACCTTCCACTTTACCTATAAATTGGCACATAGGGAACCCCATTTGATAGTTTTATTTGGAGGAAATATGATGCCATTTTGAAGAAAAAATGGAGACTGATACTCATTCCTATCAGTTTTAGAGGCTATGATTAGTGCTACTTCAACATCTATGGATTCCTCTCATTCAATGCAGTTATAAACTCTTTATGATCACTTGAGGGGAACATGATGTAAATCCCCAGCTTCATGTTATTAATATTTGAATGATATTTTTAATTAAATGTTTTTATGTTGTTTTCCATTATCTTATCTTCTTAATTGAGTTATATACATGTATTTCATTATCAACTCATATGATCATTTTTGGGGATATCCTTTCAGGTGATGTTCCATACACTTTTCACAATTTTTTCCACCCTCTTTTAATTGTGGTGTTTGCGTGGTTCATATGGGTCAACTGAAATTTCATAAAAACTCTAAATTCCATGTACATTAATTTCATAAAATCACAAAGAAAAAAATAACAAACCAGGACAGCGCATCAAGTTCCCCATGTGTTTCCTTGGTGAGTTTCAGTTATGAAGTCGAACACAAATCACTTTATCATCAGCGGTATCCGGTGATTCATTATGTGTTTCTGACTGAACGCTTGGATGTATCCTAGTATAAAATCAATAACATTATGGTTATAGGTGTTACAAATGAGGGATTAAAATATATATACCCTTTCTCATGAAGCGATGAAGTATGATCATCTTGAGAATTCCCTAGGTCGATCACGCTTAATGAATTCCGTTAATTTTGGATTTTTTTTATCGCTTTACTTTTTCTATTGGAGTCTAAAATCATCAAAAACCAAGTTTTCAAAAATCCAATACTCATTTTATTTTTACAATCAATTTTTTTCCTTTTTAAATGATCTACGACCCCGTCGAGAGAAGACATAGGGTTCCTGCTATACTGCAAAACATATAGTAAAAACTATACAACTAATTTTATAGGATCGAAAATGTGACCATTTCATTTCACCATTACCAAGGATAAAAGATCAATTTTATTTATTTATTTCGTTTTATTTCTTTATTTTAATTTTTATTTATTTATCCTTTCAATACCTTCTACCCTTTTGGTTGTTTTTTTCTTTTTTTTTGTTTGTGTGGGTCTCTCTCCCCCTCTCTCTTCTTTTATATATTTCTATATAATTATATAGTATAAAATTATATTTTCTATTACCCATTAGTTATTGTTAAGTAATTTTTTTATCCATAATCTATCATAAAAAAACAAAAAAAAACTAACTTCACAACTTTTTTTATTACCCGTTCAGAAAAAGAAAAATTTCTTGAATTTGACCCATAAATTGAAAAGAAACATAACCCATAAATGAAGTCATATATAGTAGGATAATAAAGTATTATTGAGGAAACACTTATGGAACCTCTGGTGGTATCAAACTGATAAAAAAATTCTACCAAATAATACCCCCAAAATCATGGCTATAAATAATCGAACATTAAAAGAGCTGACAACACCAAATGTGGAGTACCCACCAATATATATCCAATATCATGAGGAAGAATATAACACTGATTTGAGATCAAGAATCATCCTCCTTCTTCTTAAATTCCATGGTCTTCTTGGTGAGGACCATCACAAACATCTCAAGGAGTTTCATATAGTGTTCTCCTCCATGAAATTTATACTTATAGTATGAGAAATTTATACATGTTTTTTCTCATATCCTCCTTTGATTATGGGTATCATCATCCACTTTTATCCACTCTTCAGGGATAGTTTCAATGGATCTTTGAGTTTCATTATACAATAAAGGCTTGTAATAAATCTACTAAGACTTATATGTGGGTTAAAATAACCATCTGAATATTTTAATACAATACACATTTAATTATATGATGTTATTATAGATCGATAAATACATATAAATACATGTTAATTATATATTTCCAAACTTACTAATTCCCTAGTTATCATTGAAGTTCACCACCTAGAAACCCGCTACACATATATATAAAAATATAAATAAACATATGAGGGAAAATATGTTCACAATACCTACATGAGTTGGGTTTAAACCCATAGAAATATAGAGAATTATATAGAAAGTCAAATGAAATTGAGGATCAATTGATAATTGATCACACAACTTCCAACAAAATAGAAGGTGTTAATATACATATATGAACAAATAGAATTATAAATATTAAGGACTGAGAAATACGACACAAAAATCAAGAATAAAAACAAAATAATGATAATTAAAAGGTTGTACAAGACCATTGAGAGTCCATCAACACATGAAAAAAACATTATATATGGATAATGGTTCTCTTGAACTAAGCACCAAGAATTTGGTGTTGTGGAAGTCCATGACTTCCTAGACAACAAAAGTTTTATGGCCTCTCACCGGGTATATGGTTGGTTTTTTCTTCCACTCAAAAATATCCACAACTCTTACCCATGTAGATATCCTTGTTCTTATAATTAACAAAATCCTATCATTTATAAAACATATATGAAGACTATAAAGATAAAACTAAATGGTTTTATCTAAATATGAATCTATAATATAAGATTCATAGTTTGTGGGATACAAAAAATACACTACAAGAAATGATATGGATAGTGGTGGCTTATTTGTGGCTGTTCTAGTCACTGACTGAATATAAATCAGGTCAAAATAAAATGTGTGGCGGTTTCATGAAACCGAAAAATTAATTATGTTTTCAATTAGAAACGGTTTAAATTAAACTTCTGCTAAATGTAAAAAAAACCCTATTCCATCCCCATCCCTCGCTCTTTCTGTGTGACCCAGACCTCTCCCCTACCAACTTCCTTGACATCCTCTCCTATCCCTAACAATGACCCCAAGCCTACAAACCCCTTTCCCCCACCACCTCTTGTCCTCTCCCCTTAAGAAACCTTGATCCATTGACCTCCTTTCCATCCACCCCTCCTCCCATGAACCCATGACCCAGACCCCAGTGACCCCCCCAACCTTGACCCCCGAAACCCTCGCACCCTTTGACCACCTCTTTGTTTGACTTGCTGGCAATGGGAACAACTTCCCCCCATGTGGCCCTCCCTACCTCTGACCTCCTCTATGAATGGCTTACTGATGAAAAAACCCACCCCTATGACCTCAATCACCCCAGATCATTTCCATTTTTCGGTAAAAAAAATAATACTAAAGTGGTATCATTACATTACTAAAATCTATTATAACCAGTAATTCTTTAACATCAATATATATTTCTCTTGGTTGGTTGTATATGTGGCATTTATTCAATAATTATTTTTGCATTCAATTTTTTTATACAATTGGTTATCTATATATTGATGGTGGTTTTTTATTATATATTGTTTGTTTTTGTTTTTTTATCATCTATAGGTTAAGGGATCTTATATATATTTTTCCTTCTTGGTGCTAGTCATTATCCCTTATCCTAATTTAAGTGGGATTGGGCAAGAACAGTCAGCACACAACTAGCCAAGCAGTGGAACCAGTGAGATGGGTTTCATTCCAATTGTATCAGATAGGTTTGGTATCTAAAAAGACATATAGATCATATTCTTTATTTTTTATTACTTCATCCAATAACATTTCATGAGAGATACATATAATTTTGTTAAAATAGAAATTTATGGATGTTTTTATCTTATAATTTATGAACATTCTTATAATTATATACTTATTATGAATGATTATATGAATGATTATAGTGATTAATATTGGAATAATAACCAATATGGAAATATGAATTACAACATTATATAATATAAATTATATCATAGATCCAATGTATGATATGATACAAGAATCTAATAAATACACTAGGATTTAGTTATGATTAAAATGTTGTCTCTAATATATATATATATATATAATATTCAAATAATATATTAAAATATAATAGTGATTTATATTATATATTAAACCATTTTTTGAATATTTATCAGTTTTACACAAGTAATAATGCATTTAATGATTCTTTGGCATACTTCAAAATTCTATAAGAATCAATCAAAACTTTATTAAAAATAGTTTATTAAAAACATTCATTTCTTAAAGAAAAACTTTTCCAATAATTTTATTAAATTTTATAGAACACAACATTGTAACAATATGTTTCTCAATCATTTGAAATACAGGAATCCTGAGAACAAAAAAATTCAAGATCCTAGTTGATCAGTATCTCAGAGCACACCACCACTACCATCATCTTATGTGGATTCTAGGGATTCTATTGTACCTGAGACTGATAGAAAGCCAATCATTTCCCCAAATATAATTGGAATCCCACAACCTGATTCACCTCTGGAGAAGGATTAGTTCATCACCCCTCTATCTAGGAGATATTGGTGAGTTACCATTACTAGTATGTATTTCATTTTTCAAAAAAAAAACATTATATTTTATTAATTTGTTTAATTCATTTGTCAAAAAAAATACAACCATAGAGGAAAAAAAAATATGAACACTGCAGATGTATAGGACATGAAGAACATCAAGATTATCATTCCATTTCATGAGTTAGGGGTGACTACCATAAATGTTTTTTGAATCTATGGGAATATTCTTAGGCAACTTGCTTGCGAGACGATGAGTTTTCCCATTAATTATAAATATTGGATCCATATTCCTACATCTTGGAAATTGTTTTTATTTAATACTCAAGTAAAGTTAATATTAATTTTATATTCCCTAATAACTAATTTAAAATACATGAGTAAATTTTTTTCATATACTGATAAAGTGTTATGTTTTTTATTTCAAGATGTTTTTTTTATTTTGATGCCCCTAACTCCGTTTCATGCCCATGGAATTTGAAAATTTTGAACAAGAAATGGATAGATTTTAAATGGAGATTATAACATGAGTTTAATAAAAATTATCTAAGATCATGATAAATGTATGAGAATGTGCCTGAAGTAATTTCTCGTTTGCAAAAGAAACTCTTTGTCGATATCAACAGAGATACATCTCTTGGGGTAATTTCATATTTTACTGTATCTTAATAACATAAAAAAAATAAATTATAATTTTTATTAATGATGCTATTTTTGTTAAGAATTATAAAAAAATACTATAAATTGTGAGAAGTAATTCTTTCCTCATATTTCAGGGTCTCATAGTTTTTTGATAAAAAGAAAAAATTTGGTTTGTCTTTTATTCGATATTATCTATATCATTTTATTATAATTCATGATTTTTTTTATTTTTTACATTTTTTTATAAAAGATAATAAAATAGTTCCCTCTGTTGTCCAAAAACAGATGTGGTTTAATGTTCATAGGAAACCAGATGGTAGTTTTTTAAATGACCCAGAAAAAGATGTTGGAGTAAGTATATTTCATTACCATTTCTTATTACTTTATTACCATAAAAACATAATAATAAAAAATATATTATAAGAACTAACAAGCCTTAAACCCAATTAATTGGGGATAAATACATGGATTAAATGATGTCAATTTGGCATCCTTGGATACATCTAGCAGGACTGAATTAATTGGGTTTAAGGCTTGTTTATTTTTATAATAGAATTTTCAATATTAAGTATTTATAGTTTTGAAATAACAATAAATACTGATGAAGATTTTTTAATTATAGGACATCATGAAGCTATGATATTTTAAAAAATAATTATTGATATTTTTTTATTAATATTTTAAAATTGAAGAAGTCTGAGATGAAAACCTTTAGAATCAGCATTAGTTTCCCAGAATGATGTAGTTGGAATAGTTTTAGGTAAGTAGCATCCCAAATGTGTACGAGTGATGGGTTTTGGGACTACAATTTCAGCTGTATTTGGTAAGGGGAGTCATCCATTACTGCTACAATTAGTGGGGGTTCTATTACTATAGTTGATTAAGAATCACAAATATAAATTTAAAGATTAAAAGAAAATGTTCCTGAACAATATTGTTATAGGAAAATAGAGGATCAATGGTTGTCACAAATGGAAAATGATTTAGTTTTATTATTTCAGCGGATGACTGGAAAGATCCCCGAAGAAATTTCCAGCCTTATTGATCATCTTTGTGAGGTCAATTTTAAATTCAATAGACCATTGAAATTTTTTTAAAGAACACATACAACATTCATAATCATAGTAGCTGCAATTTCTCATAAACATTGCTAAAAAATGTATTTTATCTATTTAGTGATGGTTCCTGATAAATCCCGCTAAATAATTTAGAAATGGTTATATTAAAATTTCCCACGATATTTTATGTTTGTTTTGTTAAAAAACTATCGCCAACTAAATAAAAACACACCATTGAGTAACCAAATAACAACACATATAAAAAATAACACTCAACTATAAAAAGCTCCACTAAATGATTGTTGAACATGAAATAAATTATTATTTGGAATGTAAAATTCTATTTCTTTAGTAAAATTCATGTATCAAAATATATAAAATAACCAATGTACATTTTCATATTTGATTAAACTAATATTATAAATAGTGCTAAATAATTAATTTTATTAATAATATATTAGTTATACAATTATAATTTTTATAAAATATTTAATAATTATAAAAGTTATCATAGGAAAATAACAATGTATTAATTTGTGAAATGTAGGAATAAATGCCACATCAATATGAGTTACAGGTCTCTTGTGATGACCATAAATAAATTTTTAGTGTTTTAAAACACCAAAAGGCATGTTTAATGATAAAAAAATAACAAATGATCCTGTATTGACATGAAATCAGGGAAAAAACAATTTAATTATTTTTAACATGTACAAGAAAACAACACGACCATTAAAGATGCGGTGTGCTCTAAATGACTCAATAAATTTTTTTAAATGATATCAATGTTTTAGAAACATGGACCAGGGGGTCAAAACTAATAAAAGTATGCCATATTTCCCTTAATTCATGGGAAACAACTGTATATTTAATTTTGAAATGTAAGAACTGATGACATGTCACTTTGAAAGATGAAAACACATTGTTAGTGGTTTAAAGCACTAAAACGTGCATGAAATGGTTAAAAGATTCCAAAAAACATCAAATATTCTAAAAATCAGGGGGCAATGACTGTAGATTTAATTTTGAATTTTAGGAACCTATGACACATCATTTTTAATGAAGGTTTTCCTATAATGACTGTAAACACGATTTTAGTGTTTTAAAACACAAAAAAAATCATAGAACGATCAAAACCATACAAAAAATGTCATATTATCCTAAAACCATGCTAAAATAACCACAAAATTAATTATGGAATGTAGGAAATGAAGATATGTCATTTTGAATGAAATTTTTCCCATGATGTATGTAAATGAATTTTAAGTGTTTCAAAACACTAAAACATGTATGGAACGGTCAAAACTAGACAAAAGCAATCAAATTTTACGAAAATTAAGGAAAAATGACAGTAGATTTAATTTTGAAATGTAGAAACTGACTGTACATCATTTTGAATGATGGTTTTATAGTTATGAATGTAAATGCATTTTATTGTTTTGAAACACTAAAACATTCATGGAATAGTCAAAACTATGAAAATGAAATCATATTATCCAGAAATTAGAGGAAATACACTATAGATTTAATTTTTAAATATAGGAACTGATGACATGTCGTTCCTATTGATGGTTTTCCTGTTATGGTCATAAACACGTTTTTAGTCTTTTAAAATACTAAAATGTGCATGGAACAGTCAAAAACCATGAAAACGACATCAGATTCTCCAGAAATCATAGGAAAAGATTGTATATTTAAGTTTCAAATGTAGGAACCTATAGAATTCCATTCTGAATGACATTTTTCCCATTGTAGTTGTAAATGCACTTTTAGTGTTTTAAAATAGTGAAACATGCATGGAGAGGTCAAAACAATGAAAAAGATTCCGTATTTTCCATAAATCAGGGGATAACCACCATTGAATTTATTTTAAAATGTATGAACTGACAAAACAACATTCCGAATGACGTTTTTCCTATTATGGCCATAAATGCGTTTTTATTAATTTAAAACACTAAAAATTGCATGAAAGAGTACAAATCATTCAAATGATGTTACATTTTCCTGAAATCTTGATATAATGACCATAAAATTAATTGTGACATGTAACATTCGATGACACATTATTTTGAATGACAGTTTTTCCATTATGACTGTAAACACATTTCTAGTGTTTTAAAACACTAAAGAGTGTATTGAACTACCAAAACCAAAAAAACAATATATTATTTTCCTAAAATCATAAAAAACCCACTATATATTTAATTGTGAAATTTAGGATCCAACAACATGCCATTTTGAAAACGGTTTCCCTATTATGGATATAAACACATTTTAAGTGTTTTAAAACACTTAACTAAGTGTGAAATTCTAAAAACAAGGAAAATGAAATCATATTTTCCTAAAATAATGGGAAAACTACTTTATATTTAATTTTTAAATATAGTAACTGACATCTCATCTTTCCTAATGATAGTTTACCCATTATGGCCTTAAAATCGTTTTTATAGTTTCAAAACACTAAAACAAGGGTGGAATGGTCAAAATCATGAAAACAATGTCAAATTTTCCTAAAATAAAAGTAAAAACAAAAATATGTTGTTTTTGAAATGTAAACCTAGAAAAAACATCAATCCGACATGCGGTGTGGTCAGAATTACTCGATAAACACTTTTGAAAGGTAAAAAATCCATTGAAAACTACAGTCGACGGTTCAAAACCAAGAAAACAAAGTCGAATTTACATGAAATCTGGGGAAAATGACTGTAGATTTAATTTGGAAATATAATAACTGATAGAATTTCATTTTAAATGATAGTTTTACTATTATGTACATAAACACATTTTTAGAGTTTTAAAACACTAAAGTGTGCATGGAATGGTCAAAACTAGAAAAAAGAAGTTGTATTGTTCAAAAATAAGGGAAAATTACAGTATATTTAATTTTGAAATGTAGGAACAGATGAAATTTTATACCAAATTAAGGTTTTCTCATTATAGATGAAAATGATTTTTTATGTTTTAAAACACTAAAACATACATGGATTGGTACAAAATAGGAAAATGATATTTGATTGTCCAAAAATTAGAGTCCAATTACCATAGATTTAACTATGAAATATAGGAAATTACGACACATCCCTACAAAATATGGCTTTCCTATTATGTCCATAAATGAATTTTTTGTGTTTTAAAACACTAAAACATACATGGAATGGTAAAACCCAACCAAACGATGTCATATTGTCATGAAATCAAATGAAAATCAATGTATATTTAATTATGAAATGTGGAAACTGATGACATTTTATTCTAAATTTTGGAATTCCCGCTATGTTCATAAAAACGTTTTTAGTATTTTAGAAAAATAAAACATGAATGGAACGGTCAAAACCATAAAAAACCACATTAGAATTATGTGAAATCATGGGACAACCACTGCTTTGTGGTTTTTTGAAATATAAGACATTATAGAATATCAAAATCATTAAAATCTATTTATTTAATAAATTTCAAGCACACCTCACATCACTTTAAAAATAAATTAGAATATTTACTTATCCGTTTTAGGTTTCAAGTGTTATCTTATTTTAAATAGGTATGTTTCTATTTTCCAAGTTTTTTTCATTAGGTATTATGTGTTTTATATTAAAATTTAATTTTTTATTAACAAAATAAAAAAATTTATGTGTTTGATTATGAATATATTATGTGTCTTTTCCCTTTCACATTTCTTTTCTTAAATGTTATGGTTTTCATTATAGGTGGCAGATGCTAGTAGTCGGCAGGAGGCTGGCCATTTTGATCCATAATATTCATTAGAAGACAATCATGATGTTTTTTAGTTTCAATGGTATGTTAAAATTTTATCAATTATTCTAAATTAATTTGTATTTATTATTTGTAATTTTGATTTTGGTTTACGTTTTTGTTACAGTTGATGAGATGGCATGGATAGGTTCAGTTGATGACATGATACAGTGGTAGAAAAGATGCGGTGGAGGTTCGTACATGGATATATATTTGGACTTGGTTATTTTTGGGCATATTTTATATGTATATTGACACATGTATGGGTTGATTTAGATTTAGGTTTTGATGATTGAATGTTTGTATATGATTGTGGATGTATGATGGGTTTATCATATATTTATGTTTTAGTTTATGATATGTAATTTTTTTTATATTTATGGATTTTTATTAGAAATTTATAAAAAATGAATTCTGATTTAGTGGTGGTTTTATGTAACTAATGATAATATGTTCCACAATGGTTTCTTTTATTTTATTTATATTTACCATGATATTTTTTAAAATATAAAATTATCTCTAAATAAACAGAAAACTGCCGCTAAATTCTTAAAAAATGAAACATAACAAAGCCATAGTGAAATAATAAAACCACCCCTAAATTACTAGTGATTGTGCAATACATGATGATTTTTATTAACACCATTAAATAAAAAGGAAGTAGTTTAAACCTCTAATAGATTACAAGAAAACCACTGCAAATCACCCTTTTTATAGTAATAAGGGAGTTATTCGATGAAATAAATTCAATAAACTCATAGAGATTCTCGTTATGTTATGCATTATCTCAATCTTTAAATTTCCAGTTTTTTAATAAAATATTCTTATAATGTTACATATGTTTATATTTGAATGTGAATAATAATATTAAGGCTAATAAAATATTTAATGCATTTGTTAAAATTAAAATGCTAATATGATTGATTTGATAACAAGGTCTGTTAAAAATAAAATGGATAGTAACTTGTAAAAAATCACTTTGTAGTGAACTATAATATGAAAAATTTAAAAATTATCTTCATAACATACAAAAAATTAATGGAAATCTTCAAACCTGGAATTTCAATAAGCTGTAATGTTTCAAAAAAATTATCAATCCATGAGATTTTGTCACATATTCAAACGGGATTGTAACAAAAAGGAATTTTAAATCCATCACAATACAATTATTCTTTCTAAATATCACTAATAATGCAACTACATAAGATTATAATAAAATAAAATAAAGATATTTTAATAAAAAATGCATATATTTTTATTGAAAACACAAATAATGCTCATTTTACATGTTGATGTGTAGTTAGACTACCAAAAACAGATTCAGAAACTTATTAAATAAAACATTTAGCATCTTCCTAGGAAAACTAAGATAGCAACATGATTTCAACATGAAATATAAGATAACCAAATGAATCATCTAGAATTTTAAACCAATGAATATTTCAATCATCCAATAAAAACCATAAAATAAAAAAATTAAAACTACAACCACTAATTTGAATGAAATACATTGACTTTCACATATGATTCATTGAGTGTTTACAAATAAAAATTATGAAATACCACTAATAACTTATAATAATATGCACATCAAAATATATTTTAAAAAATGAAGGGTACAATTTTGTTGGTAAATAACTTCTGTTAATATTATTTAATGTATTACATGTTCTCATGTATTTAAGGTATTCATATTAATAATTTATATTAGTATTTATGTTGTAGTGTCTTAAGGTAATCAAATTCAGTCTAATTTTCATATCCATAGTGTTATTAGATATAAAATTAAAACATTTGTCCAAAAACATGATGATAATCAGAATCTAATTTAATGTAAATCATTAGAAGATATGTCATTTTTATGTTCAATGTAATGAAAAATATATTTGATAAAAAAATAGTTATAGGAAAATAGTTTTCTTATTTTACATCAGAGAAAAGTATACCAACTGTGAAAAATACTTTTAAATATTAATTTTCATAAATAACTCCTTGATAATTCATTAAATATGTTTATATCCACAAAAGTGTAATTTGAAAGATTTCAAATGCATGGGTCATATATCTTCCAAACTTATATAGTGTTTTTTAGAATTTTTTAGTTGATTGGAAGAAGTTAAAGGATATTGATCTGTATTATATTGTTTATTTATGATCTTCTATAGTGAATATTCCCACAAGCCCATATCTCAGCCTTTATAATCCTTATATATTTCCAAGTTATCAATAAAGAACAAAAGAATTTAAAACTAGGTTTAATATTAGTAGCATAATCCTATTTTGAAATCACTTATATTAAACTATAAAGCATTATTCAGAATAAAAAAATTATTAGCTGAATGTGAGGAATCCATTTTGGAATACCAAATAATTAAAAAATCATTAAAAACAAAAATTCTGACCTCTATTTGAAAAAAAATTCAAACCATAGGTCTGAACTATGGTAGGAATTTATCAAAATGATAAAAATATAAAACCAATTGTGTTTGTTATATTTATTCGAAAATAAATGTAATTAAAATACTGATAAAAATATTACTCTAAGTGTTAGAAAACCATCATATCAAATAGAAGGTAAAAAGTAATTATATAAAAATAGTTTTGTAGTGAAAATATAGAAATGAATGACATGAATTAACCATAGAAACATATAGTAATTACCTATTTTGAAAAAAGGTTTAAATTATATTATAAAAAGTAATATCATCAAAAAATGGTAATAATAAAAAATTTCATGATGATGGTAGATACCAAAAAACATATACCCATCTCTAGTAAGGTTTTTTATTATGAAATATTTATTGATCCAAATATACATTCACAAATGATCTGGATTTTGGGCTTATAAGTTGGGAAGATGACAAAGGTGCTGACCTAAAAAAAAAATCCATGAATAAATAAACATATGATTAATTACTATAAATAGTTTATACAAAATTTTATGCAATATACCTGGATATATGGAACATAAAATAAACCATTATATGAGCATTGGTTATGCATGATGTATACAACCATTTTTTGCATAATAGATCACCATGATTTGAATGTTTCCATAAATGGGATGATAGGATTGAAATTTAGTTATTATTTGAGCAATATTTATGAAAAAATTTAACAAGAAAAAAATATTTCAGCTTTAAATTTATGAGTATATTCAAGATGATTTAATAAATGTAAATAGGTAAATACATGAAAAGACAAAACTATACCTGATGTACTAACTGAGATGAACTTATTAATTGTATTTCTCACAAATTGGATCCTCTATTTTAATAAATAATTAACCAAAAATAATAATTATATTTGATAATGTATGATATTAATATTAAAAAAATTAATACAATAAACCAATGTTCATTTTCTTAAAATGATACTGTAATATGGAATCTAAGATGGTTTCAGTGATGCTGCATTTGAAATGGTTTAAGACATATTCTCATTATATATGATATTTTCATTATTAGTAATGGTTTCTAAAATATTATAGCCATACATACATGACATCAAAATGCATAGAAGGATCATTAGTATGTATGAAAAAGGAAAATCACCAGTGTAATAAGTTGTTACATGAATCTTATACCTAGACGAAACATCTAAAAATACAACTAAACCGACTATAAGATGCTCTATTAATTTATATTTTTAACCTACAAACTCATGAATCACAATGAAAAATCTATATTTTAGATATGAAAATATTAATGAAAATGGTGGAATAAAGCATGATCATAGTTCATCTATTGAATTATCTATCCATATAGATATATTATTTTTTATCAGTTTGAGAGTGTCGTTGAAATAGGGACTCAAAAATAAACTAAAAAATTTATACATATTGATGTAAAATAAAATAAAGCAGACCGAGGGATGAATCCAACAATGTACCTTTTTATATCCACTAGTTTAACACTATATTTCTAGGATTATTCAATAAAATGGAAAACGATGAAAAGAGAATTGATTCATAAAAGTGATGATGATTGAGTAAAAAAACTAGAGTGGATCTATGGAAACAAAAACTAGAAATCACATTTCATTATAATTTATTTGAAACCCTAGATGAAATTCAATTTAAACACAGGATGCCTATTATTTGAAGGGCTTAAAACATGAAAAGAAAAAGTGAATACCTGATAAGGGGCTCAATAATTGATTGAATGGATAAGAAATGAGTTTATATCCATTATCCTCCCAACAAATCATATTTCTAGTTTATCATGAAAAAAATCAATTGAGTATTGGTATTCAGGTGTGTTAGGTGATGGTAAAGAATTGAAGGGGTGCGATTGCTGGATCAGGTGATGATGATTAACTGGGATTGTTAGTGCAGGTAGAGATCATTGGTGTACAGGAAGTTGGTGAAGAAGAAGTGGGGAGAAGGGAAGCGCAGGGAAGAAACAAATATTGGGGAGGTAATACAATTTTAGTTTATTTATTTTTCATTTATTTATAGATATTATTTTATTTTTTCACTTCTATTATTTTAATTTTTTTTGTAAAAAAATATTTTCGGATAAAATTTAGTTAAAGTATTATTTTAATTATATTTAAAATATAATATATATTGGATAAAATTTTTCATTTTTCAAAAATATTTTCACTATTTTATTGTCAATAACATCATATTTTTGTATGATTAACATAGAAATTAGTCTTATATGTATTTTTTAACTAAAAATATAATTTTTTAATAAATAATTAACCAAGGGAAAACAAAAATTTTTATTAAATTATTTATTTGTACTGGATAAATAATAGTTATGAATTTATATATTGGAAAAAAATTGTTCATAATAATGATTAATATTAACATATTGATTTTTTGGTAAAAAATAAATGGTATTAATTTAATAAGGAAACAAATGAAATTGTTGGTAAAAATATTTATTGGTATTAAACATTAATAACAATAGATCAATGTGTTCATAAAAATAAATTTTGGTACAAATTGAATCTTAACAAAATTTAATATCTGTCGGAATTGTTTATTTTTATCGATATATATATATATATATTATATTTCACTAAATTTCTATTGGTATAAGTCCTTTTTTGATAGTGTCACCAAGTCCTGTGTAATTACCTCTACCACATGGATTTTAGCCACACCTTCACATATTTTTCCTTATCCATGGCTCATGTGTTAGGTCATTGACCCACTTTACTTAATTTGAAAACAAAAAAATCACTCTAAATATTTTATTCAAACTTATGTTTTTTTATCTTCAAAGATTTCAATATATATAAATCTATTTAGTGAATTATCGATAACCTGAGTATTAATAAAACATTTATGGTACTAATTCATGAAAATCAGATCAAAATGGAATTCTATAATAGTGAATGATTAAGGACTTTATGAAAGACTAGTAATTTAAATTATGAAATATAGATTACATTCACCAACCCAACTGAAGAACTATAGTGGTGCTGAAACAACTCATCCATAGATATAAAAGGAATCTATGTTTATTATATGATGAATAAAAATATGCTACTAATATCATTGCAACTGACCTTAATATTTGTGGAATCTTATCATTGTAAGGTTTTTTTAAAGATAGATGCACCTCGTTGATTAGATTAATGACTAGTGACTGCAAGAAAACTATGAGAACTATAATTTCATAAAGTCTTCAATAAATTATTAATTAATATTCTGGAAATTGTTTTCTTTCTGAGTGTTTTTAAGGAATATTCTTATGTTTATTTCATTATAAAATCATATAACATTTATTATTGTATTAATTTTACTAAGCTACCAGTTAAATATTAGGAAAACTGGGATACCAGTTAATTTTTGGGCTTACCGTGTTACCGGTTACATTAGTATAAAAATAAGATTCCATTTATGTAATTGGAATATCAGGCTTCCGGTTGTTGTTGTGGGATCACCAAGATACCAGTCTTATTAGCGAGGGAAACTGAGCTACCAGTTATAGTTGATGCAAATGTTCGATGAAGTTGATCAAAGTTTTTTAGGGGAAGGAAGAAAAATCCAAGATTTAAGCTTCAATAAACTGATTCCTTTTTATAGTTTATAGTCTATGATATATTAGACTAGTTTTATATATATACCATTCACATTGGTTTAAATGTGAAAATATTATAACAATTATTAGGTGTATTTGATTGGTAAATCTATACTCCATAGTTTTTCTTAATTCTATGTGGTAATATTTTTATCAGATATCTAATTAATAAAATACTAATAGTTTTATAATTTAACTATGCATATTAAGTTGATCAGTAATTTTAAATACTTATACTTAAACTTTATCACTTTTATGTTATCTTGGGGGTTTATGAGTTTTTTGTAATACCAATATAGTTATTATGGGCTTATAATAATTTTTTTTTGTATTTTTGATACTTATATATCTTGAGGTGGAAGAAAACTTATAGTTGTTTCTAAATTAAAATTCACCCTACTATTGTAGTATAATTTCCCTAATTTAAATTTCAAACCTACATTTGGTATAAACGAAAATTTTCTACATCAGAAACAAAACTCGGTAATTCTCGTTCCCAATTTTTAGTTATTTTATCAGATTTTCTTATTTCAGATTCCTTTCCCATAATAAATGTATGGAGATTTTTTTTAGTATGATTGGTAAACATGTTATATCTCATAGAGATATTCATAATATATATATATCTATATATATTTGATAGATTGGATCCTAGTTGTGATTTTCATGAAAAAAGGATAATAACATTTGTAATGCCTATGATAATAGTTATCATATGGACATTTCGATCATCCACATGATTATCATTTAATTTAAAATTTCATTTGATTAAATGTTTGGTAAAATGCATATGATGCATTCATTTAATTCATGGTATTTAGTTAGGTATTTTAAATAATGAAAGAATGATACATCCCAAGGAGAATCCTTCATGATTATAAATTATATATCCATACAAGGCCTATATTCTATACGATTGTTTCATGATTGGATAAAACCCTCAAATATCCATAGCTCTCTTCATATTCCTTCTTTTCATATTGAGGTTCTAACATACCATGTAGAGAAACAAAATCTCATCGGTATGTTGGATAATTTAGATCTCCCCATGGACACAACAAAGTGGTGGGATTATGTTTACACTTATGCAATCTTCATTAAACACATATGGAGATGAAGATGTTGTAGTGGATCCGATAGAGTATGATACACATGTTTTACCCTATTCTATATTTCATTATTGTAGGTAGTTTCATGTTATCTTTCATGGAGATCCTCAGACAAGGGTTTTAATCACTTTCGATTTATTTGATAATTGTTATCATACTCCTTTAAAACTCATCAGTGGTATCAGTGCAGGTTCATGACTTAATGTTATTAAACTTATGATGAAATAAATAAAGGAATATAAAAATAGTGAAGTTCATTTTTTGTATAAATTTGTTTTTTTAGAAGGGTTTACCCTTACCTAGTTGGGATATATAAAGGTAACCAAAACCATACCATAATATATATGGGATTCATAATGGTAATCAAGGATTTACCCTAACACAGAGTAGTCTGCATAAGGCTCCTCAAAAAATAACTCTACATGAAATTAGAGCTGTGTAAAGGTAGTCATTTTTTTAAAATGATTACATAAAGGTAAATGGGTGCATTATCATTACACATATATGTGCCATAACTATCACGTTAAGGTACTTGAAATTTAAATTCACACAAAAAAAGAAAAATTTAGATTACAATTATGAATAATGACACATATAAGGGTATTACCTATACATGAGGCTTTATGTAAGGGTTGTTTCTTACTTACTCTTACATAGTTATTCCTAAAGTCACATAAATGCAATCAACCACTTACTCTTTCAAGAGACAAATAGTAAAGGTTATACCATTACAAAATAAGGTTTCTTCGAGTTGCATAAAGGTAAACTAGTGTCTTACCTTTATGAAGTGGTTCTAGAATGTCTACATAACAGTTATGTGAGAATTACCCTTAAGAAGAGTTGTTATATAAGTGTAATATATTTTTTTAATTCATAAATTGTTTTAATGGTTTATAACATGACTATAAATCATTATAAAATATATTTTGGGAATATTTCATTTATAAGGAATTTATATATAAATGAATAAATTATAAATGGTTTATAATTAAATTATTTAAATTTTTATGAAAAATTTTATTCCAAAATATTAATTTTTAATATTTAAAATTTATTTTAAATTATATGTAATTTATTATATTGGGTGAAATTTGAAAGGCCATAACTTAAAATATATGGAATCTAGCTGGGTCTCAACTGATTCCATACGTGCATTTTTGCATATTAATTATACTTAATTGTTTTCAAATTATAAATTGAATATTTCATATACTTAATTGATTCTATATTTATTATACATATGTGTTTTCTTATACATAATTATTTTCAGATGGATTACACATATCAATTTCCAGATTGCATATTACAGATTGTTTTCTGATTGCAGATTAGTGGATTTCTTGTTCAGTTAGTGCTGTTATAACATAAATATAGTAAATGAATTAATGGAGCTTTTAGAGGATGTGTCATGACCATTTGTTCATACCCATTTGATATTATTAGGATCACATTGGCTACATAGTGTGAGCTTAAGGTACATCATTTATTCATTGGGATATGATGTTTTTATCCTGCTTGAACTTGATATCAAACAAACATGACATAATATCCACATCCTGGTTTACCCAAATGTACAGTCTTCATTTTTAGATATAACAAGAACCAGTGGCATCGTGGACCTATATGTCGGGGTTCCTCTTACCCTTGTGAAGATCATACCATATTCTCTCATACAGTTTGGTACCTATGATACATTCATGCTCTTGTCTTTGGTTAGTATTTTGTCATTATCATTCATGTAATAAGCTAGAATTACTAAGATGAATCATGTTGAGTGACACGTGAAAGGCTATGGCTGGAAAAATATGGAATCTAGCTGGGTATAAACTTATTCCATACATACATTTTTTCATATTTCTTATACGCAATTGTTTTCAAATTATAAATTGAATATTGTATATACTTAAATTATTCTAGATTTCTTATACATATGTGTTTTCTTATACATAATTTTTTTCAGATTCCATACACATGCGTATTTGCAGATTGCATATTGCAGATTATTTTTTGATTGTAGATTAGTATATTTTATGTTCAGTCAGTGTTGTTATAACATAAATCTTTAGTTTCTAGGTATCATAATTTTTTTATATAGAAAAAGAAAAATTATTCTATATTTTTTTCAATATACAATATTTGATAGGTTCTCTAAAATATATATTTTTATTTCAATATCTACGAAACAAAAAAGTCTAATAGGTATTCATATGTCTATTATCATTTTTTTCTTATAAACATAACATTGAAATCATTGGTATTTCAATTTTTACGAAGGTTGATGAAGAAATTGAGTTGAAAAAAAGTTTTTGAACTGATGTTGGGTTTGTAAAATCAGCCATACATGTTTTTTTTCAACTGTACATTCAGATTTCTTACAATAATAACTCTTTAAAGATTGCTTATATTCTATTCTAAACATTTTCTTAACTATACATTCAGAATTTCCCCTTCAGGTTTCTCTCTACACTGGGCCTGAACTTTTACTACAGGAATGGGTTCGACCCATTATGGTGTTTTACTAGTAATGGATTGCAATTTAAGTTATGTATTATTTAATTTATACAAACATTAGACAGTTACCTCTATGATTTTTTATTTCTAAATTTCATAATATATCTATTTAAATTGATTCTTATTTACTTAGCTTGGGTTTTAGTAGGTTGTTCCTTTTATTGATGCTAGATCAAGTTGACATGGTTTGTGGGATGATTTTTGAAAAATAATGTACACTGGTATGCTATTTTCATCCCAATTGTGGTTTTCTACCAAATGAACTACTACTACATGTTTTGGGCCCATATAAATTGATTTTTCAATTTTATTTTCCTACTTTCTATGTTTTTTTGGGCATGATACATATTACTATTACATATTTTCATTAATATTGTTCCCTCTTTACATTTAATGCATAGTTTTGGATTTATTGTTATTTTTGTGGTTTTATCCTTACACATGAAATTAACTTTACATGAGGTATTTTCCTTTATGTATGGTTGCACACTTATTTGTGTCACTTTTTACCCTTAATATTGGACAATGCATATGTTTTCCTTTCATCGAAGGCTGATAAAATAGCTCTGGTGTGGGATTAGTATGTATCTTTACAATGATTTATTTATCTCATTGATTATCATTGATACTCATTATACTATTATGGCATAGCAGGAATTTCCATGCGCCCCACTAACTATTTTGTAATATGTTGTTTGAATGGATCCTTTGATTTTGGTCATCTATATGTATTCCATTTTGTTTTCCATGATTTCTTCGCCTGTTATATTTTGTGTGTGGCATGATATCCCTACTGATTTGTCTTGTGAGATTTGATAGGAATCTCTTATAATATCTCCATATATTGTATTACTATTATACATCTCCACTTCCAGTTCCCTAGTTATGAAATTTTCTACAATAATGATGCAACTACTGTTGTATTGAAAATTAGCTTATGATTCTGAATTACCTCAGTGTGCAGGTATTGGAATTGTAAGAGGCCTTGATTCATCAATTGAGCTGATTTATGTGATCCCTCCCATCCTATGTGCCACTCTGAATGTTATTTTCATTCATGTCCATTTAAATACTATGATGTATATACTTATGTTGTCTACTTAATGTCCATTTGAATGTTCTTTTTCAGTTGGATATTTCATTCATGTCCATTTCTTGGTGATATTAATACTTATTCTACATATTCAAGTATTCTTATACTGTATAATTAGGTTGTATATATTCTTATGTAGTATTCTTATGTTATATATTCAGGTAATCTTATGATGTGTTAGACAAGTATGATTTCAACCAATCTTATATTGGGGAGGCAAAGATGAAATGCATTTGTGATGGCTCAATTTTATAGGTTTTGGCTGTATTAAGAAAGGATGTGTTCAACCAATTGCTCACTGTAAAGGAACATTAGGAACACACTGGTGATAGCCCAAGCACACAGGACAGGGCTGTGCTGCATGATCAGGTATTCTTATTCTGTATACTTATGTTGTATAATAATTCATTCATGTTCTTTTCATAATTGCTCTGTGAAATTAATACTTATGATGTTTCATTCATGTTCGTTTTTTAATGTATATATTCTCCAAGATGTATTTCTTATATTCTCCATCATGAATTTTTATGTTTTATTTTGTACAGTGTCGGTATACTTATGTTTTCTTTTACTTATATATTCTCATGTATTCTCTAATATGTTTCCAATATTATCCTATGTTATTTTCTTTTCTTAATTTTCCTTATATGTTTTCAATTCTATAGAGCATGTCCTATTATATTCCAATATTAAGTATCACTATTTTTTGCTTTCAATATATTCAATATTTATAGAGCATGTCCAATTATATTCCAATATTGAACCTTTTAAAATTTGAAGAAATTTTCTTTTATCTTCAACCCTGCTCATGCATTAAGGTAGGGATGTGATTATTTTTGCTGAAAGTGTGTCATAATAGGTTTAGATTGAGAAAAATGTTTCCAATTTACTGGACTTAGAAGTAATGTTAACAAACTAAATTTTTTCTCTTACAACTAATTTCTTCAGACCTGGGGCATGATAGAAGAAGATATCCTTGCTTGGGATAACCCTTGTTCGTCGCATCATTCCATGTCTGCTTGTATCCAGATATTCTTTTTCCAAAACCTGCTCTACTGTTAACTATTTATTTAATATGTTTTTGTTCAATGATTTCCACCATGATGTAACCAGCAATTCACTTATGTGATTCCAAGGGTATTATAGTGAATGGATTACTGCTTTTTCAAATAGAAGGTGTCTTCCTGATGCAATGGTCTTCTACAAGAATGCCTGATCTGCCCCCTCAAAATATATGTACATGATATTGAACTGAAATTCATCTCCACCAGAATGCCTGAACTACCAATTCTAAAATTACCTAATATTTCTGGGTTTTTGAGTACTATGGAATATGCATCCAATTTGTAGTTTCCAAATTACACTTTCAGGAATTGTGAATTGGAAGAATACTTCCCACTGTGAAGAATTCACTATTCCATCATTCCTACAACCTCCTAGATCGACCAGGGTATGTTATAAATCCATTTATACTATCTAATATGTTAATATCTCATATTTTATTTTCATGGACCTTATTTTCTGTTATTTCTCATTACAGGGGATCAATTCATGTTTTCAAATAACCAGGGATTTCCATGATAACTCTTATAGTTGTTCTGATAAGCCTCTATATGGGTGGTATGGATCGATTCAGAGGCAACTACAGAGGTCTCAATATCAACAATTGATTTTTTTATTTCATAGAATCTATACAAAGGAATTGGAGAAGCCAAAATATTACGTTTACGGAATAGTTGTAGATTAAAATTGGGAACATCTTCTACTTGCTTGAATATTACTCTATGTCTAAACATCACAACATCTCTATTTATGGACAATAATTTTTTCTTTTTGTATTATAACTATTCCTCGACACATCTCATATTTTTTATTAGATAAACTCTTCTTTAAGTAAATTATCTTCAACTTTGTGTTTCATAGTATGCAATATTGTTTTCCCAAATGTAGTTTATATTGAAGTCAGGTTTCCATCATTGACTATTCCAAAGTGTTTCACATTACAATTGATGTATCTTATTTGAACTATTATATTGATGTCTTCTTAATAGAGTGACTTATAATTCCAAATTATTCACCAATTTTTTGTGAGTAATATACATTAAACGTTACTGTTTCTTCACAACTATTACAAATAGTACCCTTAAGAAGATAGATAATAATAATTACATATCATCGTACGTACGCACGAGAGAGTACTAGTTACCTATACATGAGGCTTTATGTAAGGGTTGTTTCCCACTTACTCTTACATAGTAGTTACTAAAGTCACATAAATGTAATCGACCACTTACTCTTTCAAGAGACAACTAGTAAAGGTTATACCCTTCAAAATAAGGCTTCTTCTAGTTGCTTAAAGGTAAACTAGTGTCTTACCTTTATGAAGTGGTTCTAGAATGTCTACGTAACACTTATGTGATAATTACCCGTACATAGAGTTGTAATATATGTGTAATAATTTTTTTTAAATTCATAAATGGTTTTAATGGTTTATAACATGTCTATAAATCATTATAAAATATATTTTGGGAATATTTCATTTATAAGGAATTTATATATGAATAAATAAATTATAAATAGTTTATAATTAAATTATTTAAAATTTTATGAAACATTTTATTCCAAAATATAAATTTTTAATATTTAAAACTTCTTTTAAATTATATGTAAATTATTATGATTTAGAAATAAAAGTGTTACTTTAAAAATCATAAGAACTAATTTTTTTAGGGTTATAAATTATGGAATAAGGGAAAAAATGTTTTTATTTAAATTATGGTTATTTACAATTAATTAATTTTAATTATTCAAATTATAGGAGATTTAATTGGGTATTATTTAAGAAATGTCCAAATTGTTTTAATGAATGATATGATAATGGATTAAAAAATAGTATGTTTATGATATTTAGATTATTTAGAATGTTTACATAATAAAAAATGGATTATAGATAGTTTATAATTCATAAAGTATCATATATTTAATGTTAAAATTCCATATAATGGAAAATAAGAAAGAGTTCATATCATAATGATTAGAAATTTTTAATATTCAAAATTATGGAATGTCTATAATGTGAAATATGAAAATTGTAAAATATTTTATAATTTTTTTGATTTATGAAATTGTTCATAAATGTTTCTCTCTTGTTTAAAAATTTGAATTGTTTATTTATTTAAATATTATTCCAAGTTTTATTCATTGTTATTTTTTTATATATGTATGCATGCTAAAATTTATATGATAAATTACTTCTAGGATAAAGACTTTAATTGCATGCTAGGAATGCCTCTATAATAAATTTAGTTTTTCATCTACCTTGACCTCTATTTGTAATTGAAGTTATAATCTTGAATTTAATCGATGAATGCATTTTTTATATATTAGGTGTTATATTTATGATGAATTTTGTTCTCTCTTGAGTAAAGTATCCCCGAGTAGAGGGACTTGTGGATGGACTACCTACATTCCTGGATAGATATTCCTTGTCTAGAAAATTTAATAAGGTTTCATATCTATCACTCTGAGCTTACTAAGGTATATATTTTCAATATCATATAATTATAAACATTTACATGAAGTTTTCAAGTACCTTATTTGTATGATTCATTTGGACTTGAATGAAAATATCTGATTTCTAATTTTGGGTAAGTAACACAAAATTGTGTGTTTTGTAAAGAGCTACACATCAATATAGTTTGAACATATTGGTATAGTGGAGGTTATTTGATTCCAAACTATAGTACTGAAAGCTTGCATAACAAAAAGGGAATAACATAAGGTAATATGTTGAGATTAAATATCCTTTAAATACTAAGGGTTAAATATATTCCAAAACAACACTTTTTAAGAGCTAAATCATCCATCCAGGTTGGTCATGCTAATGTTTGGTGCCCCGATATTGTCGCTTGTTAGCATATTTTTGGAATTTTCTTTGAGTTACACTAGCAAGTAAAACATAATAGGATAAGGTTAAGTGAGGATTAGAGTTGAGTTTATCCATATGATGGATTAGACAAAAATTCATCTGATAGACTATCCAAGAGTCATATATGATATGTTTGGGATTATTTTATACCTAAATAGATAATAATTTGGAGAAATTATAAATAACCCTAGAGATTACTGAAATATGGATCTTGGACCACTAATGGATATAATAGAAATTTAAAGCGTTTCATCATTTTTGTGGGATCCCATCTAATAAATGTCCCCATTAAATGGTTAATAATACATGATACTCATTTGATAAAATATTATTTTGTAGATTATATCATCATTATCACCATCAATCCAAACCATGTAATTAGTCTTTAAAAAGGAGAAAATTAATGTAATTATCTTTAAAGATTAGTAACTTAAGGAAAGTTCATTTGAATGATTAGTGATTTAAGAAAAAAATTATCAAGGAATGTTCTATGTGTTAGGAAAGTTCCTTCCATAGTAATAAATGGTTGAAATTAATCAGCAAGTGAATATATATGCTTATGGAATCATATAGTTCTTCATTTATGGTTTCATTGGAATTAGATGAAAATGGAATGTTCTGGTCAAGGAATTTATCATATATTTATCCATGAATATGTTTCGACAATATTATTGAATTAAAGAAATTTTTTCTGATATTCTCAAAGTGTTGAGAATGGATGATTTGGGAATATGTAGTCTATATTTGGGTACTATATGGATAGTACAAGTGTGAAAAAGTTAAAACCATAATAAAAAAAGTTAGTTGAAAATATTAACATTTTTTCTTGAAGAAGATAATCAAGATCATTGAAACCTAGGGTTGTCTAAAGGGAGGAATAATAAATATATATGATGATATTATATATAATACATAAAAATTTCTGTTAAAATCCATGGAATATCCATGTTAGGAATGGTTGTTATAGAAATTAATTATTTAATATTGAAGGGTATGTGATAACGAATGTATATTTTCCAAATAGTTGTAAATATAAAATATTGCAAAATTAATGGAATAATTGATAGTGCGTGTAGTTTATATTCATGATAGGAAGTAAATTGTTACTACATTAAGGACTTGAATGTAAAGGATTTTTTCAAGTTCAAATTAATTTAATTAAAATAAGTGTATCTTCAACTCATTTATCTTATGGAATAAAAGAATATGTTTAATAAAAAAAATTATGAACAATCATGTGATAATTAAGTGTATACACATGGTTTATGATTCATTAATTTTAATAAAAGTTTTAGAGAAGAAGATTTGAATAAAACAGTTTTATCTAGGATAAAAAAATTTATCTAATTATTTTTTAAAATATATAGGAGTGTGTTCCTTCCACCCATCAGTGGTATATTTTTATAAAGTATTCTTTTTAAATATAAATTTTTTGAAAATATAAAATACCATATATAATATAGTTTATTTGTTTAATATTCATATTGAATGTAAATAAATGTTATTTCTTAAAAAAAATGAATTGTTTATCTTAGAAGGATGATATAAAGAGAATATAATGTCTAAGAGGCTGGTAGGAGAATGTTTGAACATAAATAATTTCAAAGTTAAAAAATAAATAATTACAGAAATCTATGTTTTCAATGAAATTTACTTAATATCCTAGGAGTGTTAGGATGAATTAATAAACAATAATGTATATAGTAATAATATTTGAAAGAAATGTTTTATGTAATAGGGTTTTATGGATGATGATTACGAACATAGAAAGATTTATATGTAGGAAATAGAAGTTGACATCATAACATTTGATGTTTTTAAGTAAAAAAGTTTTAATATGCTAAACAAGTTGAATAGTTATGAATATGATACCCAAATCTTACCATTATTTAAATTGGATTTCTTTTGTTTTTCACTAAATAGTTAGTGGGAGTGTTTTATTAGATGTCCACATATAGATGTGACAGGAATTACATATGATGTAATGTGTTAAAAATTTTAGAAAGTGTAGAAAACATATTGTTGGTTTGAAATTGTTTCATATATGATATGTTAAATCTGTCCCTATGTTGAGATATTAAATATTCTCAAATATTTTAATAATATTAAAATGTAAAATATTAATCAAAACCTCCATTTTATCATTATTTCATATTAGAAATATAAATTTTTATATACATATAATTTTTATGAATTATAATGATAATTAACCTTTCAAAGTATGAATTTGAGTTTATCTTGAACCGATGTTCATCATAGAGTATTATAGGTTATAAAGAAACATTAATGTTATCTTGAGTAGGATTCTAGTATAGAGATAACAAATATTCTCATTAGGAACAATACAATGAATATGATTATTTTTTTTCATTGGATAGAACACTAACTATACCACATGAAGTTTCATACATATATCTTTGGTATACTTGGGGTGTGTGGATTATATCGGAGTCCCTACTATAACATCCCACCCAAATCACTAGGACTAAGCTATAATGCCACGTGAAATCATACATGTATCCTCGTATGCAAGTGGTTTCCAACTAATAGTGGGGGTATGAGACCATTTTCAGGGAGACTTATAGAAACCCAGGATTAACATACATAGATATTACATCATTTTTTATGAATATTATGTACAATAAAAAAATAAATTTCTGGGGACTGTAATAGTTTAGTGTCTTTGTAAACATAGAAAAATAATCTTCTAACTTTGTAAAATACCTTCAAAATCGCCCTTAAAGATGTTCCCCTTTATTACTCTTACTTTAAACCATTATCCATAACCTGGGGAAAGGAAACATAAGAAAGGTGTGAGATCAGATGCTCGGTAAGGGTAAATAAGGGACATATGTAAGAATAACATGAACATATGGGTATGAGAACCTGATCTTAACATTATAAGATTATACCCAACATATCAAATATAATAACTAAGAGCCACATAATAAATATTTCTAGCTTATAAGACATGAATAATAAGGGAGATAAATCATCATAAATCAATCATGAACCATAGGCTCATGTTATATAAGTGTGGAACCATTATAACTATAAAAAACCTTTCAATTTGTTAAGTTTAACTACCAAGACCACCAAAATAGACTATCAGGACACACCTATTTATCTTTTTTGGATCAAGACACACTTGTTTCCCATAATGGACCAGGACACACTTGTTTCCCATAGTGGATCACAACACACCTATTTACCATTTTGGATCAGTACACACCTATTTCCAATTTTTGGATCAATCTTATCAAATTGTTTCCAATCATTATATCATGAGATATAAATATTTACCCAATGCATTTGAGGGAGATATAGGTTCCACCCATCACATAATAAAATCATACATACATGTTCAACCAGAAAATAAAACTTTCACATAACATGACCCATTGAAACAGATGGGTTTTATAAACATCATATCATAACCCATTAAATGAAATGAGTATCATAAAAATTTCATCCCATTATAAATTATATAAAAGAGACCAATTTTGTAATCATTTAATCAAATCATATCCCATGAAAAGAAGCGGGTGTCAAAGAATATGAACCATAGAAGATAAACGAGTTTCATAAACATCATTGCATCAATAAATAAAACATACAAGGAAAAATATGAATTGTATTCTTGAATCATATCCCTATTATATCGTAAATTATAAAAATTATTTCATATTATATGGATAAGTATTTAGTGGATCACATGGAACATTTCTTAAGGAAAATAACATTTCTTTGATAATACATTTCATTAAACCATACCAAAAATCTTTTTATTATAAAGAAATATTTGAAATTTCATTTAAAACATTTCTTAAGAAATAATATATTTTTCTATTTGGGGAATTCTCTTTAAAACAAATTTTTTTTTTTGAAAACCTTTTTCTTTGAAAATGGATTTGAAAACTTATAACGGAAACTTCAAAACATTAAGAATAACTTTTACTTTGAAAATTTATAAACAAATCTTGAGAAAATTTATAACACCTTTTACTTTTAAAATAATTAGAAAACTTATGAAGAAATCTTGAAAGCATTTAAAAAACCTTTTCCTTGATAATATATTTGAAAACATGTAAAAGAAAATTTGAAAACCATTTTAAACACATTAAAACATAAAACATTTATCTAAAATAATTTTACTTAAATATTATATTTATATATCATTTAAAAACACTTTTTAAATCATTTTTATAAAACAATGTTTTTTAATAAAATAGTCTTTCGACTGAAGAAAAATAATGTTGAATTTTCTTAAAATATTTTTTTAATTATCATAAGCACTAAAGTGTGGAAAAATAGTATCAATACATAAATATATCATGAATAACTAGAGTAGAATAAAATTATTTATATTAATTTAGAGATGTATAATAAGGTTTTTTCAGTTAAATCATAATCATAAATAATCCTGATAAATGATGAGATTATAGCAATAAACTACTACCACTTTGGTAAAGTTGAATCAAAATAACCATGTCATAATAACATTAAATGAAGTATAAAATATTATGAAAAAAGGAGATTAATTATATAACATGTCAAAGGGATGTATACACATCCCATAGAAAAATATAGGTTCATAACATGGAATGTATCTCAAAGAAGGAAAATTGAAACAAAATTACTTTACTAATTTGGTAACATTTGAACCATAAACACCATAGAATAGATATCATTAAAGGGATATGAAAATAAAAATAAATTTATGTATAAAAACCAAATAATACGTTCATGGGAAGTATATATATCAAAAAATAACTCTCTATTTAATAACTAATAAGTCTCACATAAATAATTGTGTGATGAGAAAACCCTTACCTTAAGTCTTTACTTTCTTCATACACATTCAAATATACTCTTCTTTGGGTAACTCTTCTTTGTTTACACAAAAGGGATTCATTGGATGGATTTATTCACAATTTAAGGATTATAAAATTAAAGGAGGGATTTTGGGAGGAGATTTGGGTAGATTTTATCCAAGCCAAAGGGCTTGATAGGTGTGAATATGTAAGAGGGGTAAATGCATTTTTACAGTAGATACGGATTGACATTCTTGTAAATATTGAAAAAGATATTTATAACCATGTTTTTAAAATTTAAAGTGGATATAATAATGGTCCAAATCCTATAAAAGGTAGGATAAGGTATAAATATGAACATCTAATAACTTTTGTACTAGTTTCTAGGTCATTTTGGGCCTTATATTTAAGATTAGTATTTTGTTAAGCTATATTTTCATTTAATCACTATAAAAAATTTTAATCACTTCCAGTAATATTTTTCATGTAAAAAAAACAAAATTTACCTTTTTAGAAATTAATTTTTTTTAATTTTTTTAGATATGTAATACATTTTTCCAAATTCTAATCATAGAAGTATAAAAAAATCAATTTAAATTTAATCCCATATATGAGATGAGATGACGAGTTTTTAAAGTGAAAAAGTTCAAATGTTTGAAATGTTTTTATATCCAATTTAAAATGAAAATTAGTTTTAATGGCCTAAATTGTATTATTTTTTTTATTATTTATCAAATTATAATTTAAAACCAAATTAATATATAACTTACCTATATAAATAAATCATATAAAAAAGTAGTTTTGAATTAAAATTCTATATTTTTCACTATTTATCAAAAAATGAAACTTCTCAAAAAAATTCAAAAAAAAACACCCAAAGTAAATTTTGATATTATTAATTCAAAAAATTATGTTTATTTTATAAAATAAAAATTATAGGTTATATTTAGAATGGGGTTTTCATTAAAAGGCAGTAAAATTACATTCTTGAAAAATGAATCCTTTTATTCATAAGATTGTATTTATTATTATCTCTTACCTATAAAATATATTGGATGGGTATTAAAAATATTGGTTGAATATATAATATATAAATTTTATTGAAAAAATTCATCAAAATTGGGTTGTTTAATTTATTGAGATAAAATTGTGTTTGTACATTGAAAAATATTATTCATGGAAAATTTATTTACGTATTTTCAAATAGTTATTACATTCATTTATAACTAATTTATAACCAAATGATTTATTTTATATACCTATTTAAATCATATTTCCATAATTTTAGTTAATCATATTAATATATTCCATTCCAACAGCTAGGAGGTAGCTATAACAATAATTAAAAAATATTAATATTATATTGTAGTTCAGTAAAATGTGGGATTGCGTTTAATGAATGAAATAAAATGGGCTTATCATTATGTGTAATACAAGATAAAAATAGTGTTTCATGTACCACAATCTAATCTATGTTTTTCATATAGTGCAATATTAACTTGGTGTTATATATCACGCAAACCAAACCTAGTGATTTCATATAATAGAAGCTATATTCAGTGTTGTATGAAATGGAAAATATCAAAAGGATTAAACTAATTCAAAAAATCCCAAAATCTCAGGGTGTTACAAGACACTACCCTCAATATCATGTCATAGAATCAATAATAAACAATAAAAAATGTAATAATTTTTTTGAGTAAATATGTGGAAAAGTAAAGATGATGTACATGTCTTACAAATAAAGCAGCTCCCAATATGGAAAGCATACCCAGTGTCTATATAGTTTGTAATAAAATGATGATAAATTGTAAGTCCTACCAGTGTTTTTTCTAGCCCACCTCAAGCTACATGATCCTCAACTAAAAAATTCACCACATGACACTTTCCCTTTTCCTAATCATTCATGAAATCTATAGGTGCACCAAAATTCCTAAGTGAGGTTTGAGTACAAGACTCAGCAAGCCGCCACCAATCCGTCATTAACATGGTGCACAAAAATATAAAAGTTTATCCAATAATAATTAATAATGCATAGAAAACCTAAAAATACAATAAAAAACTGAGTATTCGTGCACTAACCAATCTACCACAAACCCCCGACCATTCATGCTTTGGCTCCATTATGGAAATGTACATTATATCAATAAATATCAAAAAATAGACTCAAGGTTTTTGGAAAGTCACTCAGAATCCACAAGGTATCATATGAAAACAACCTATTTGGAATCTATAAGGAATCAGGTAATACTCGGAATCCATAAGGCATCGAGTATCTATAACCTACTCAGAATCTACAAGGCAACAGGTAACACTCATATTCCACAAGGCATCATGTGTCAGCAATCTACTCGGAATCCATAAGGCATCAAGTAGATGCCATGTTACAATGTTATAATGATGCAACATTATCATCATTGTAAATCATGTGTGCACCCCATAAGGATTAATCATACAATGAAAACCACCTATCAGTTATATACGTACCAATCCCCCAAAGGAAAACCTGAAAAGTCAAAGAATGATAATAACCATAAAAAACATATTGAAAAATATAAAATCATCAAATACATTAACATGAAAATCAAATATCATCATGAAATCAAGATATGACATCAATCTAACAAAATCAAATCATACCATATCATGGGTTACACATACATAGCACATCATCATAAGTAAGGTAGCACAATAATACATGTGATTAACATTGAACGTGAATAATAATAATAAAAGTAATAATAAAAACAAGTGTCACAAAAGGTTCTCAGGGATACACACACACCCACATGCGACCATAATCTATCCTGATCATCAAATATGTCCTTGAAAAATCATATTAAGACAATATGTGTAATAAAGACCAAAAAGGTATGGAACATGTAATGTCCCGGAATTTCTGAATAATTTTTTTAATTATATGGAATTATTTCGAGACTCTGAAATCTGAAGATGCGTGATTCCGTAGCCCGTAGTGCCTGGAATGATCCGTCGAAGTTTTGTTAAACTTTAAATAGCATTCATGAGTGGTTTTTCTAAAAAAGGAGAATAACTCTTAAATGGGTGCCTAGATCAGAAATCCAAAGGCACTATTGCATTTAGGATAGCGGGTTTACCCTAGGCGTGACAAAAGTTTAGTCGGCGCAGACCTCCAATGGGAAAACCTGAAAATGGCATAACCGTAAGTAAAATAATTAAATAAAATTATTTTATTTTTCAAATGCTTATAACTCATGAATGGTAACTCAGATTGAATGTATGATACCACCACTGAACTCTTGATGGTATTCTTTCATTAGACTGATACTAACATTAGCCGGCGCAGGCCACTAGTGAACATTAGTTTATGGCCATGAATAAAATAATTAAGTAACAATTATTTTATTGTTAAATCCATAACTTCTAAAAAGTAACTCAGATTGAATATTCGAGAGTACCGTTGAGTTTTTTGGGATGTTTTTACCTTAGGAAGAGCCTAACCTCGACCAACACAGGTCGAGGGGGACTATTAATAATTTTCTGAACTTTTTTTAGGTACGTTCAGTAAATGCGTGGGTGGTATTTTCTATCTTTTGAACCAGTGCTCGGATTAAAAATCTGAGGGCACCATTGAATTCGCAGTGCTGGGATTCACTTAAGGGAGGCTTAACTTTGACTGCAGTAGGTCTGGAGAAAAAGTTAGATTCTGAGACTTTTAAAAGAATGAATAAAATAACATTGTTATTTTATTTATTCTTTTTCCCTCTAACGGACAAGATACAACATGGGACCAATGGTAGGTCAATCCATTAAATTTCTTGACCCTTAAAATCCTATGTAAAAAAATTGTTATAATTTAGGAAGGTTCCTATTAAATGAAATATCATAAATTCCACTAGTGTTGTCACCCTCCCCTCTCCCCTATTTATATGGAGCTTTTGGAGAGGTATCGACATGACTTCACCATGAAATGAAGTGATGATAATGTGTCGTGATGCCAACCTTGGATGATAGAGCTGGTTCCA